>JAHFWI010000030.1:0-1200000 GCA_028554975.1 Himalopsyche kuldschensis | reverse complement strand
AATGTGATTGCTCAAGTATAATGATGAATCTGAGGAACCAGATATACAATACTCACTGCAGACAGCTGAATTTTCATCGGAGCCGTCTCCGCAGTCATCCCATCCGTCACAGAACCAGAGGGCGAGCGTGCAGCCTCCGTGGGCGCACTCCCTTCCTCCTTCGAAGCACTTGTCTTTCCCTCGGCTGGTGGAAATGTAAGAGTTGTTGTACGGAGATCCTCCGTGGATTCCTTCACATCTTTCTGGCTCGTCTGATTTGTCAGGACAGTCAAAGTCGCCGTCGCAGTAATATTGCTTAAATACACAGATAAGAAAATTTTCAATGACCTCTGTAGACTTTTATAAGCAGTTGGTATTTTAATAATGCATTGGTAAGTCCATTGAATATATATGCCCTATGAAGTGATTAAAATTTGGTTTCAAGTTTTTTTCTTCTTCAATAAGCACATTTTTTAACCTGCTTTACTCACGGTGAGGGTTATCTTCTCTCACTTCCAAAGAATATTTTTTTCAGTTTCACAAGTTTTGTGATAAAATTTTTAAATATGTACATTCAATAAAATACCTTTGACACACAGGACCCATCGGCACATTGCAAAAGGCGAGGTTGACAAGGGCCGCCCGTACAGCCAGCGGCGGCTTCTTCGTCCTCTCCTCCCGTGCAATCGGCTTCTCCGTCGCACAGCCAGGCACGCTGCACGCAACGGGACGTCTTGCCACACCGGAACTCATTCTCTGAACACGTCCGCTCATCTAGAGATCATTGAAAAAGATAAAACCAATATTACATCCGATCACACTCCTTCAATAACTTCTCAGTCACCCATAAGTAACTCTCATAGAGTTAAATACAATGTTGAGAAGAGAAAGTTTATATTATATATACAGTTTATTTATTTCCATTGCTTTTATCCCTGATTCTTGCCAAGTTAATCTACAGCAAGAGTAATCGGTAACATGCAATATCATGTTTGTTGACAAACACAACCAGGGCTGTGGAGTAGGGGCTTTTTGGCCGGAATAGGAGTCGTCGCGGCGTTTGGCCGGAGTCGTAAATTTTTAAAAGTTTGAATTTTTTATTTTTGCATATAATTGGCCGGATTGGTAGGGTTGCTATTGAATTGAATACACATATATAGGAAAATTAGGAAAAAAGTGACAATTTTTAACTTTTTTTAGTTGGAGTCGGAGTCGTGTTTTTGGTCAATGTTGGAGTCGGAGTCGTCGTTTTGGTAAATGCTGAAGTCGGAGTCAGACTTTTTTTTACCGACTCCACAGCCCCGAACACAACACAATATTCTTATTTTTTTGTGAAAGCAACACAGTTGCAAACGGGACGTTTTTGGTTATATCACTGGGAATTCAGGTATTTCCTACATAACACAGTCAAAACATGTTGAGTGAGTTTGTCATTATAAAACTTCATCTGATAAAATTAATGTTATTTCACAAAGCTACCAGAGATTTGGAAATAAATGTAATTCATATAGCAAATAATGAATTCAGATTAACATGTCACAAAATATGTGCCATTACATTTTACAATGATATCAGACTTACTGCAGTGTAAAGTTTCATCGGATCCGTCGGTACAATCGGGGCTTCCATCACATTGCCAACTGGCCGGAATGCACTCGTTATTACCGCATGTGAACTGGTCAGATCTGCATTGGTGCTCTGAAAATGGACAGTTTAATTGAAGACTTCTTATTGTATAATTAATACCATTAAAATAAAAAAAATTTACAGCATTAAATTAATCATGAGCATAACTTTGTCTGATAGGTCTGTTCAACAATAGGAAAAATTTGCATCATTGGAAGTAATGCATGAAAGGACATGCCTCATGGTTTGCAATAAGAGCTGAAAATTTTTAATAACAGAATCTTTCTGAATAGGGTAGAAAAAAACAACTTACTACATCCTCTTTCGTCGGCGCTGATTCCGTCTGGAAACAGCTGGCCGTCTGAGCAGTCATCCTCACCGTCGCACTGCCACTGCAGCAATATACAAATGTCAAACGCGCACGCAAATTTGTTTGGTCCGCATCTCGTGTCAGGTATTTCAGTTGCCAACACTGCAAAAGAAAAATGAAATATCATGAATCATTTTTAATTCCTGATCTTTATAAAATTATGCGTGGTGATGTGTTTTATTTGTTTGAAATATCATTAACATAGGCCAGTTTTCCAGTCATGTAGTTGATCAGTGAATGTCCTTGCTCTTGCTTTCCTTCTACTTCATCACATTGTCAAGCGTACATGGAAATCGACAAACCTGTACAATTATTCTCATCGCTATTGTCGAGGCAATCGTTCTGCCCGTCGCAAATCCAAGACGGATGAATGCACGGCGTGGTGTGTTGGCAGCGCCTCGCCGGAGAATCGTCCGGAGGTTCACGGCCGCGGAGTGCACCAGGCGCCAGGCAATCGGTCAACGGGCACAGTTTCTCATCTGACGCGTCGGGGCAATCTGCCTTCATGTCACACGTCAGCGATTGGCTGATGCACTGGTGAGTCGCGCACCTGTCGAGTGAATAAAATAACCAGATCATATTATTTTCTATGCTGTTTTCTACAAGTCACTTTAAGTGTCACATAACTTCAGTCGCAAACGGTAGAGTTACACACCTGAAGAAGTCCCCTTCGCATGAGCAGAACTCTTCATCTGAACCGTCACCGCAGTCATTTTCCTTATCGCAAACTCTAGATCTGCTAACGCATCTGTTATTAGTACATTGGAAGAATTCATCTGTACATTTTCTGGTTGCTGAAATAAAAAATAAAAAAAACTATAAACCATTCGATTTGGAAAAGGGGATCCAAAATGACTGCATTTAATTCTACATCAATCAAAAGATATTTCACCAACACACCATCTTCAGGACTCGACTTATATCATGTCACTCAAATTGTTATGATATTACAATATTGTTAATGGTAATAATCTGCCTCTAAGCGCTGAATAAATTTCCATCAGTACAGTACTGCTAAATATTTCATTATCTTCAAAAAATTACTGTAAATGTTCAATGTTCAGCTTACCACAATAGTTTTCATCCTCGTCACTACCTTCTGAACAATGATTGATTCCATCACATGTCGCCTCCATCGGTACGCAACCTCCTTCAGCACAGCTACATCATATTAATTTTGAATGATATACAAGTTTGAATAAATATTTAAAAAATATCTTAACAAGTGCGGAAAATGAGCCTGGCACATACGATACTAAAATAATCACAGCTTGAATAGTTTGCGCTATTCGTGTTATCTAACCCTTTGCAATTTCTGTTTCATTTAATAATTGAGCATTGATTCCTCCCGTAATCAGCCATCTTTGGAGAAACATGAATTTATACAAAAATATAGGTATAATAAATGTACTTATTGAGTTATCGACGGCAATATAATACATTACCGTCTTTTAAGTTGTAGGAGTGTTTCCAGGAGAAATATTTTATGTAGCGCTAGCTGTGGGTGCTACCCAGAATAGAAGTAAAAGTTTTACAGGACCATGCACGTTTTTACTGCTACTTGTAACCAGATAAAAAGATTAAATTTGCACTCACGTGAAGGCAGCAATGCCAGCGGGACACCTGGTGGGCGAGTCAACACATCGAGTACTCTCCGGAGCCAACACTCGTCCTGGTGCACAGCCGCAAACCACTTTCCCTGCTGCGTTCACATTGCACGTGTCCGTGCACCCGCCGTTCAAAATCAGACACGGGTTTAAGGTACCTGATCAAACAAACAATAAACACATTTCGATCACGTTACAGACACTCGATAAGTTATACAGTTTCAGTGACATGGTAGAGCAGTCTTAATAAAAGTTTAAAAAACTATGGAGCACTCACAATCGTCAGAATCATCTGCAACAGCGACAATCCCCATCGGCCTCTGAATATCTTCATGGAGTCTCACTATGTCTAGGCCGGTTATCTTGTTGGCCCTCACCACTGAGAGCAGTACCCAATCGGTCCAGAATATGAAATCTCCATAAACCGCCAAGTCAAATGGATGCGCTGGGGTACCTTTGGTTATAATCTGCAGGAAAATAAATCATTAGTAAATAGACATTTTTGTGCAAAATTCAGATGTGATATTTGTAGCAATACTGAATTTTTGCATTACTCATTCTTTTATTCCATTACTTTTACCACTGCTTATATATTATATTTCAAAATACACAAGACTTTCAATTATGCCGTATAATATTCCTCATTGTTTTCATCACACACAATGTCCAATGGTTTATAAACATTTAACCCACACGGTCGATTTGTATAAATGGTCAACATACTACAGCTCAGAAAAAGTGTGGCAGACATTTTTTATTATTAAAACCTGAATAAACCAACTTACAATTCTTCGTGTGCCATCGTACTCGGTCCTTTCAATTTTATCTAGCCTGGCGTCCGCCCAGTACAATTTCTGCGCCTTGTGGTCCAACGTGAGTCCGTTGGGCATCATGATGTCGGTCTTGATGATCGATTCCAAGTTGTATCCATTTGTGTGGGCGCGCTGCACACTAGGGGAGTTTGTGTTCCAGTTTGTCCAGTAGACACGCCTAAAAGAATACAGACCACTTTAATTTCCAATTCGTGAATCAATTATCATTTTTATGGACCTGAATTGACATGTCACAAGTAGTCAGGAAGGTACACAGTGTGAAAAACTAAAACATGTGAATAATAAATGCACTAACATATTACAGCTGTCTACCGCGATACCCCTGGGCTTGTCATTGACTTCCAATTTGAGGACTCTCTTCACCAGCGATTGTTTTTCTTCGCCACCTGTCGAGCGGCCCGCTCCCGGTGCGGCCGTCGTCGTATTGGTATAACTCTCGTACACACTTGTCAGGTTAATTTTGTTTATGGTGGCATCGTTATTACAGGTCCAGAACAGGTGATTCGTAATCTGGTCGAATGATATACCTTCCACTGAGCCTTGACCTGAAAATGTAAAAATAGTAATACAGAATGCTGTGTTAACATATTATGCATAGAAAGTATTAATCGTCAGGTTTGGGGTCAGTCTTGAGGTCAGTTTTTGAGGTCAGTCTTGAGATCAGTCCCGCCATGTTTTGTTTATTATTTTTGTCATAAGTTATTTCCACAAAAAGCAACTGAGTAACAAACAGTGGGAGTGGAAATGGTTAAAAAAATACATATATTTACACTTCGCGTAGTTTTCATTCTAGTTCGCAAGAATTTCAAAAAAAGCTAATTCATTTTGATAGATATTAAATACATATTTCTAAAAATTATCCTAGGTAAGTAACTCACGGTCTACAATCACTCCATATCCCGTGCCATTGAAGAACACCGTATTGATGCTTCCTCGTTGAATATCCGAGTAGAACAGTCTCGAAGACTTGTAGTCGAATGACAGTCCGATAGCATTACGCATCAGCTCTCTAAAACAAAATTACAACATATTAAATATTTACATCATGGAGGCACTTAAATCAAATTCATTCTCCGATTTCGAAAATTATTATTGTATACCCTCTATAAATGTTTATTAGATTAGCATTTCGCGAAATCAGTCCTGATATTTATCAGACTATATGTGGAAAAGGTACTAAATAATTTATATTCATTTTGATTCAAATTATTTTTGACATTTTTCAATCGTATTGTTGATGTCTGTGTAGTCCAAATTTCCTACTCCTAGGTAGCGAGCGAAATTATCTAACCAATATTTTTTCAATGTTTATTTTTCATCTCAAAGCTGATAAACGAAAGAAAAACGGTAATATGGTCACTACGGCATTAATGTTACTTAAATCTCATTGAATAATATACAAATGTTTTTTACCTGTTTTGTATGCCGGGATACGGAGCGTTGAGATCTCCCTCGTCAAACATATGGATGGAGTCAATGCTGGACACACGCGAGTACATCAGGAAAGCATCATAGGCTAGAATTAAATTGTAAAAATCCATCACCCAACATGTTTGGTGTAATTAATTACGTAAGTGAACTTTCAGTGCACAGTGGGATCATCAATAAATCTTTTGGATCCAGTTTTATTTTCTGTTGTATTAGATATGTAAAATATCAACTTAATCTGTAGATCAACTAATTCAACTTTATACTTCGCTACTTTTTGACTTGTTGGTTATATATAAATATTATTTAGTTTTTCTATGTCTTAAAATCCCACCAAGTGAAATTATCCAATTTGTAGATTAAACTGCCGATATGAAAAGTAATGTTGCTTACGTTTACAACTCTTCACATCAGGTGCAACGTTTCCATGCGGGCAAGCACACACAGCCTTATGTCCGTCAAACAAGCAAAGTTCAGCACAGCCTCCGTTGAACGGAGCAGCGCAAGGGTTTGTTCCTCTTTGACTGAAAATTAAAATTACTCGATAGATTACTCTTGAGTTGATAATGCTCGCCATGAGCGAAACCGGTCCTGATGAAATAAATCTCATGTGGAAAAAGTACTAAAAATGTTTTTTATTAGATTATTATTAGATTACTCTTTGTTTATATGTGTGATCTTTGTTTATATGTATTTATATGTGTGAATTACACAAAACTTTATTCAAAATATCCACATGGAGAACATTTTTACAGTAATTTCAGAACCAGGTTAACTGCTTGAATTTATCTGATAAATAAATATTGCAAAAATGTTTACACAGAAAAAGGTTCAATGAAGTATGTGTCTTTTGACAAACGATTGAAGCTGGTATCCCTAGTAAAAGTGCAGCCTGAGAATTCAGGAATTCTAGACTGATCACACCATATTTCCGACATTCACTTTCAAAGCATTTGACATTTGTCAAGATATAAATGTCTCTCTTGTGCAATCAGGGTTTTCATAAATAGTTTTGTGTAAATGAACAATGAGGAAACACACCGGAGCTATATCAGTCATGATTGATGTATTTAAATAAATAAAAAGGTAATATGTATTTCATGTATGTAACACATACCTGTGTTTGGAGAATACTTGAATATCTTTGAGAGAATCGCCGACACCTCTAGCAAGAACTTGATAATTTGAAACATTGTGAGTGGGCGCCTTTTTTATGCAGCCCCTTTCACTCACGCTGAAAAATAAAGGTACAAATATAAATTGTTTGCATTGTCGCCTCAATCAAGTGTTAAGAATCTGACAGTAATCAATTTTCTTCTTCACTTCATTTGGATTAACAGGGATATCGATCCATTCCAGTCAAGTAGGAATCTATGCATAAATATTTTTAAGCACAACTTACTTGTCCAGCCAAAACAGTTCATCGTTGTAGACGGTGATTGAATAGGGAACGTCCAAAGAGTTGTTCAACAGAATCATCTGCGAAGAGCCATCATAGTGCATGCAATTTATCATCGATTCTGTCCAATAAACTTTCTCCGACTGAAAATTGAATTTTATAAAGACATTAAATAAATTATTGTTTAACTTCTTTTACCATTTTAACACTCTAATCAGATTCATATATGTTCCAACAGTCTATGCTCTCTCTTATTTCTTCAATGATTACATTTTAAGAATATTCATCAGTGATATAAGGCCCTGGTAAATCCCTTGACGTATCTCCGAATTCATGATGAAATCAGAACACTAGTATTTGCACCAAAAATCTTTTTTCCGAGCACAGAATACGGTTGCCTTGAACTTTCATGACAATATATTCGGTGTATTGTAAGGTATTCATTTGATACAGAATATATTATAAAAGCATTTCACTTTTATGATTTCGTTTTATCAAAATTTTTAGTTCATAGGAAAATTGTACAAACCTTATAGTCTAATGTAAGGTCAGTGATTGAGAACTGTGAGGTTTTATTATACAGCAATGTCTTGTTTGATCCATCTAATCCAGCTCTCATGATCCAATTCGCACCAGCGTAGAATAAATAGCCTTTGACAGGGTCTACAGCGAGAGCTACAAATGGAAAATAATTTAATAAGGCTGTTTCGTTTGTATTTAATATTTACATCTTTCTTAACTCGCTTTGCATCAGATGCTAAGATTACTATATCAAACAAACAGTCTGACATTTGAAGTAGATACATCAATTTTAATTTAATTTGTTGTAAGTGACTAACAGAAGTAGACTTTTTGTCCACTTACATAATCTGAGTTTCAAGATGGCTGTCTCAAATCAAAAGATAAATGTTGAAAGACACCAATAAATAAATAATATTGATAACTTTTTTTTCCATATCATTTACCTGTCAAGGAATCCATATCGTTTGAAAGCAAAACATATCTCGAACTCCCGTTCAACCTTGAGACTTCAATGATATTCCTCTTTGGATCAGTCCAGTACATGTTATCTGCGATCCAATCGACAGCCAGGCCTATCAACAAAACAAAAAACATTAATGTTTATAATATTTTGCAATTGGACGACACACATATGATGAAAATTGTGTCAACTTACCAGTTATCCAATCGATGGGCACGTTTTCCAAGAGTTGCCGGCCGGTTCCATCTCGCCGGATTCTGCTAACCGTACCGTGGTCTGAATCGGCCCAGTAAATGTAATCGGTAGCTGCAAACCAGATAAAAAGAGTTAAGCATTTGATGATTTTTTTTTTAACTAAACAACATTGAATCAAACTAGTGATATTAAAACCAGAATAATAAAAACTTCTGATTGCTCGCAAAACAACAATATACTAAGCTGACGGTGTCAATATACTTCGAAGATGGTTGATTACGTATCGGTGAACCTAATATTTGAGACAAGGGTTTGCATTGTGAAATATTACCTGCATGGTAATCGATGCTTGTTGCCATGGAGACTTGAGAGATGGGTCCAAGAACCGCTGTAGAGTTATCTCCATCCAAACTGAGACCTCGAATCTCCCAGTTTATTGAGTAGAACATAAATTCACTTATTCCTAAAATATAAATTTCATCAGGATTGTAAAATTGCAGTTCTTGAAATAATAATCATAATAATCAAATATTTAAGTCATAAAACCATACCTATGCAATCATTTGGCTTGGCGGGATCGGGCCTGTGGCCAGTGGCGCAGGCACAGGATCTGGTGTATGGACCAGTCGGAAGACAAAGCTGCTGACATCCACCGCGGTTTATAGCGCAAGAGTTGTTACCGCGCTGTAGCGCTGCATCGTAGATCTTTATCGAAAGGACATTTGCTGAAAGATAATATTCCAATTAATAGCTTGTAGATTTTTGTAATCAAAAACTGTGTTTATTACACATTCAGTGCGGCTTATGCTACTAAAATATTCACAGCGTGAATATATCGCGCTAGGCATGGTATCTCATCCATTGCAATTTCTGTCGGTTCCTGTGGTCTAGTGGCAAGAGCTTTGCCCTAGCGATCAGGTGGGTCCGGGTTCAATTCCCGGCAAGGTCAGATTTTTTCAATTGAAAAAGAGATGGGCTGGGTGTATGTAACTTTTCATTGAGTTGTTCACGACTGATTCATTATTTAACATTGAGTCTATCTCATATGACTTTCACAATTAAAAATATTTGGCGCATCGGTGTATTAACAGTATGTAATGCCAAATACTAAAAAAATAAACTCAAACTAAATCCATTGCAATTTGTTTCATTTAATAGTTGAGCATCGATTCCTCGTGTCTTCAACCCTCCTCACGAAATTTTTCACCACCTTACCGGTGTCTATGTGCACTTCAATTTACACCTAAATTATTCCGCAATGAAGGAGTGTTAAGAAATGTTTTGTGATTATTTATTTATACTCAAAATTATATTTCGTGGCTTATGACTAGATACATATTCTATCAGAGATGCAATGATATGGTAAACAAATTCGACTTACGAGTATTATTCCTCAGCCGTCGGTCGTCATTGCACTGGGTCTTATCACACACGTGTATAGCACTGTCATGACCGGTGGCATAGTATAACTGATGGAAGTATGGAACCGCTGCTGTGGGTAGACTTTTCTTCGGTAAATTCACCTGATAAGAAATACTTAAGTATCAAATCATTAAGCTCACCAAGATTCCAAATAAGAAAAACAGTTCACAATGGCTGCAGCTTATAACTCTCAGCAATTTACTAAAATATTACATAATGTATTACCGTTAGCACTTTCTTTTTGGCAAAGTCATAATACTGAATAGTAGATGTGCGGACGTTCACCCAATACAAGCGTAGAGATTCGTAATCCATTGACAGACCTATAAAGAAACAAATATTAGTACAATGTCAATATATAATCGAGTACCCTTAATGTTTCCCTATTTGAAAAATAGTTTCAGAAATGTAATATTGTCTAAAGATCAGCACCGGCTCAACGCAAAATTCAAAATTCAAAATAATAAATGGTAGAGTCAAAAACATACTCTGCGGCATGCTGAGTTCCTTATCAACTGTCTGATTGACGAGAACTTCTCTGTACGTCCCGTCCATGTTGCATTTTTCTATCACCGAGATGTTGTTCTTCATGTGACCAAAATAAATTTTACCCCTACAAAGGAAAGTAACATAATTTTTATTTATAATGTATTAAATAAACTACAGTCATAAAAGAGTATCTACTAGTGACCGTCTTGCTATCTTAGAAAAGAAGCCTATAGTTTATCTAATTGCATCGGTTGTGTTTTCATAGAAAGAAATAAATACCTTCTTTAAATGAGGTTCTCATAAATTTTATAAGATTGAAATCACCGAACATTATGTCATAGATGGCAGTAAACGGTTATTTGTCAAAATTAATAAATAATATACATCACATATTGTAACAAAAAGCAATATATTTACCTGACAGGGTCCACAGTCAATCCGGAAACTTTCTGTAACGATTCTCCTGGAACAATGACAGCCGTGTACTCTCCTTTGAGATTGCAAACGGATATGTGTTCCTTTCCTCCGGTAGAAGAGAAGAACATCAGACCGGAAATCCAGTCGATGGCGAAACCGGCTGGGTTTTCAATTCCCGTATCTACTATGCTCTGCGAAGGACCCATCGTGAGGCCTGTCTTTTTTATCTCGTTCATCTAATAGAATGCAATGTATGAATAATTTTTTAAATTCAGGAATTCTATTATTCATACATAGATCTAAAATACAAATGTGCAATTTTTTTAAATATAATTATTTCGCCTTACCTGTGTATCTGACCAATAGATTGTATTTGTACTGGCGACAAAATCCAGCTGCTGCGGGGACAGAACTTGAGGAATCGTAATTGTCGGGATGGTGTGGTAATAAGGCTGAGATAAGTCAACGCCACGCAGCTCATTTGGACGGGAGAAAAGCAGAACCTTTTCATTTTCTAAAATGTTAAATATTTTATTTAGGGTTCATTCTTATTGAAGCACCACAGTTAAATTATTCAAAGACTGAAGTAAAAAAATTTTAATTAAAAAATTACACCTAGTAATAATACTAGTAATACTTGATTAATAATACTAAGGTTTGATTCATATTAAACTGATTTTAATACAGAAGAACTGAAATACACTAACGCAAATAAATGAATATGGCCTTTTCATGGGGATCGACAGAGATGACTGATTTTATCATGAAAGCAATCTAGACTTTTACAGTCCCACAGGAGAAGTTTAAGTCCCAATTAAGAAACACTAAACACTTTAATACATAGCCATCAACACTCAATATAACAGACTGCAAATACATTGAGGGTGGTGTCAGGCAGTATGGTTCATACCCTGGTAGAAGAGATTCCAGTTTGGAGAGCTTCTCTCATATATATTTTTTAATTAAACATTTGTGATATTTATAAAAGAATTTGCAATGGTTCTCATAATGCAACTCACCGACGCAGTTCCTTTGATCCGCTGCGAGTCTCATGACATGCGGGCAAGCACACTGAAAAGTTGTCGGTCCGTCCAATAAGCAAAGGTGTGAACAGCCTCCGTAGTTCACTCCGCAAGGGTTCAGCCCGTCTGAAAATGAAACAATTACATATAGAGATTTTATTTATTCAGGTATAAATTTCACCACCATATCAGATAATAATTAATTTAATATCTGTTTCGGTGGAAATGCTTTGTACGTTTCACTGCTTGATGATTGATTAACCATAATCAAGTTACACTTGCTCTAGACACTTCTCTTAGGTCTTGCTGTAGCACTGTCCAGGGTTCTGTGAATAGCCCTAAGAGTCTAAGTCTCACCTTCCATCTGTTGAGTCAAATAATTAGCCTAGTTTTGTAAAAAAAACATTGAAAGTGGTTACCTCTAGGCTGCCGGCTGGGGTGCATGACCGTGATATCAAACGGCTGAGTGTATGTCCTTTGAATCACAAAGATGTCCGAACCGTTCCATTTGTTTGCTCTTATCACAGCATTGGTCCTCCAATCGGTCCAGAAGACATAATTTTCAAACAAGGCAATAGCAAATGGATGAGAGAGCGTTTCGTGGCCTCTCATCACAGCTCTGTGATCTTCGCCATTATAAGTTGTGGTGTGTATTGAATCCGATCTAAGGGAGAAGGCAGTTATATTAATAATAATAAACCACAGGTTTGTCATATTGACTACCAATGGACTATTGATTGAGTTGGCATTTACTTGGTAGACTTCATTATAATACGGTGAAAAAACAGATCACCAATAATGCCTCTCCACTTCTTAAGCCGTTAATAAGCGTTAATGCAATTATAAGTAAATCAACTTCATACAATACTAATTTTACGTTTATTCCCACTTAGTAAAAACCCAGATTAGCTTTCACTTCGAGAAATACATCAAGTCAATTTGTCACATTTAATAACTTATTATTACCATATAAAACTAGGATGGTGGAACAGAGAAGAAGATGTATTGTGTACCCTGTCTACAACTGTATATAAGGATGAGTAAATGCAGGTTTAAAACATAGTTATGACAATGTCGTAAGCCAAAATAGCTATCAACAAATATATAAAATAATTTCTGTAGAATTAAAATACATTGTTATTTTTTTCACCATATTACCAATGCACTACTTAAGTATGTATATTTAAGTCTAATCACTAAGTCAAGGATATGTGTGTATTAATATTGCTTTCTATTGAATGTGTCAATATGAAGGTTAATGTTTACCTAGCGTCTATCCAATATATTCTCTTTGCTGTATAATCAAGTGTGAGACCGTTCGGCCACGCTCCTTCCGAGATACGGTCCACTCTCACAACGACAATTCTTGAATTACCAGCCAGCGTACAGCGCTCCACTCGGGGTGAAGATATTTCCCAGTCAGTCCAAAACATTAACCTGAAAAATAAAAAACAAATTATATCATGACGTTATACTACACTGATCGGAGAGTTAATGAATCTTTCAGATACTCGAAAACTTTGTAACTTTGATTGCAACGCATATGCAGTCAGACTTGACATGGCTTTATACAACTTGATGAATAAAATAACAAGGGAGATAAGTAATATTCAGTGAAGAAAAATGGACTCACCCCTCTCTAGGATCCACGGCGATCGCCCGAGGACTCTCAATGTCTCCAGCTACTAAAGTTTTTCTGAAACTGCCATTCAATCTCGCCACTTCTATCTGATCCAGGTTACTCTCCACCCAATACAGATTTTGACCAATCCAATCTACGGCAAGACCTTCAGCTGTCGCCAGCCCCGTCTGCACCACCACCTCTATGAGGCTCAAAGCTGAAACAGAAACGCACAGAATTGAATTGACGTTTGCCAACCGAAATGCAGTGACTTGACACCTTAATTAAGTATTATTCGTGTCAAATTAGTGTTTTGGCAATGAAAAATCATTTTTTATTAGGTTTGGGAGGCGTGGGAATCTCTGTCTCGACAAGAAGTCTTCTATTTTTAACCCATGCACACTCACCAGTTCATGATTCTTTACAATAAACATTAAGATACATTCTTAAATTTTATTCAGTGCAAAAAACTGTATTGACCATTTCACATTTTGAGTATACCATATAGCATGAAAGTAAATACTATTGTCTATGACTGTTTCGTATGTTTATGTTTAACACCGTGTTTCAAAATCTACCATAGTAAATCGAAATAATATATTTAAATCTGTAAGATATGAAAAGTGTATACACAAATTTTTACCTGAACGCCTTTTGTAAAAAAAGATGTAAAATATGAGTAAGTCAAATTAAAAACTCTTTTTGTCTATGAATAAAAATGAAAACAGCAGGGGGAAAGTTTAAATTTAGTAATAAATATCCTGGTTGAGATGATAAGTCAGAATACTCACATCCCGCAATCATGGTGCCTCTGTAGATCTTATCATCGATAACATCAGTCCAGAACACCATGTTGGTCCCGTTGTGGTAGTAAAAGTCCACAGCGATGGTGTTTTTCAGTGAAGAGATCAGTGCCTTCGACTGCATTGTCTGCAGATCGATGCTTCGCAGCTCATTTCTGTTGCTGAAGATCAAATACGGAGTAGTGCCATCTGAGAAACGAAAATACAGCATTGAAAGATTATTGACATATTCATCACTTAATTGTGAAATTGTTCTAATAAAAATAATAAAACATTTTTAGTATTTTTTCCACATAAAATTTATTAGATCAGGGCCGGTTTCGCTCATGGGGAGCATTTGATCAGTAATGCCATTCCACCAAGTATTGACAGTGAGCACCTTAGAAGTGAAATTGTTCTAACACAAAGAAATACGTCTTGATTAGTTGCTCTAATATTGATTTCTACTCTGATATAGAACGAATAAAATACTTTATTAACTCACCAAACATGAGTGAGAAATTTTGTTGAGAGAGATTTGAAGGATATTTATTGCTTATTTGCGGCTAAGCAAACAGTGAGAATTGGGAAAGAGCAAAGAGATTAATGGGAGACAATACATTGGAGGTATCAAGTGGTGACCTCAGATGTCACAACTAGACAATATTATCAAGTTTATGTTAAAAATTAATTTCATTGATAATCAATTACCTGTACTCTTGCAGGTGAATCCGTCATCGGCGAGTCTATATCCGTCATGGCAGATGCACTTGTGTCGAGCCTTGCGATGTTGGCAGTCCTGAGAGCAGATCCCCCATTGGTCGCAAGGGTGTGCTGTGGAGCATCGCAGTTTATCCGCCTGAAGGTGAAGATCAGGCGGGCAGGAGCAGACGAATCCCTCCGGGGCATTGTGGCACGTGTGGGAGCAATCCATACGTAAATCGCACACTCGTTCCTCTTAAAAATAAATGTAAAATTATTTAAATCTATTTAAAGGGTATTTCAATAGGGACGCTCAAAATATGTTACTTTGTCCTGCTGAGTAGATTATTCATTGTTTAGTGGCCAAATTTGAGTCAACCAGTTTGGTAAATAATCGGCCAACACCTACCTGTACGTCATCAAAATACAATATCTGGTGAAAACATTGCTGCTGTGTGTGAAAGTGTACAGGAAAACCCAAGGCAGCTTATTTCTCGTTGTTCAAAAGAACTTGGCTTTTCTGCGACTTCAACTTGGCGAATTTTGAATTGGGCCTTATGTCTGCACCCATATAAAATCCAACTAACCAAGGAACTTCAGGTAAACGACCACAGACAACGCCTGATTGGGTTCTGGAGCAGTTGGAAGTTTACCCAAATTTGTCAAAAAAGTCAACTTTAGCGACATGGCCCATTTTATAATGTTTGTATATTGGCAGACATTTGATGCTATATTCCATATTTAATGCCGTAAAATATACTTACAAATGAAATTAAAATTTAGTCGAAATCTCACAAACAACTTGTTTTATTTACATTTCAAAACTAAGCGTCCTTATAAAAAGACCCTTTAGTAAGTTGAATTTAGAGTTATTTAAACTAAAATGTCCGTTATTCAAGCACATTCATCATAACACAAAAATTCTCGCAAATAGAATCTAGATTTTTTTACTTCTGATTCACGCCAAGATCTTTCTTTATCCAGTTCATCGGTGGATATTTGGTTCTGTATTGATGGTCAAATAAAAATTGATTTTTACACTCAATATAAAGAAACAAATAGTTAAAATAATCCGATCACTGGTTGATCAATGTGTGGAAAATAAAAAAATATTGAAATAGCAATACATGGAAGATGCAACAATCTGCCACAACTGTGCAGAGACAACGCTCTGCTCAAAGGGTTAATTTCCTTGCATGTTGCTGTCAGGCAATATCTTACCGCATCTTAATCCTTCATCCGAGCCGTCATTGCAGTCTTCTATACCATCGCAGAGTCTATCTTGATGAACACATCGACTGGCATTGTCACACCTCCTGGCAGGGTGTTCACAAGACAGTGGCGCGAGCGGTGAAACAGTCGTCGGGGAATTGCTTCCTCCGCTGTGGTTGGAAGAGTTTGTAGGAGATGGGGTCGGACATCCCAATTCATCAGACCCGTCCAGGCAATCCACGCGGAAATCGCAACGGAACTCCTGTGTGAAATCAATTGAACGCCATTAATAAATACATGCTATAACATACTATGATGCTAAGGAATGAAAGATATTTTAGTTTAAAACTGTTGACACCAACAATCCAGTGCAATAAATTATATCAAATGTCATAACTGTTTTGAAACACCACATGTTGACAAATTGTGAAAATCATCTCCCTCCAAAAATGCAACTCTATTTCTGATATTGTATCATACGTAGATGCTTTCTAGTAATAAGAACTTAAATCGAGCCTCATAAGATAGTCACAGTGACATATTAATCACAGCATAGGGTATTAACTATTTCGTCTATAAATATTCATCTTCCAATCGGTTAGTTGAAAACGGGTGAGGTTGAAGCTCAAGAGGCATCTACAAAACAGCGTATGGTCTCTTTTTATTTTCAATATAGTCGAGGACTTTTTGCATTGCATAGATATGTAGCTCCAGCCTATGTCTTGTCCATAAAAAAAACCACAAACCTTATTTATACAGTCATGGTTGGTGCATCGAAATTCGTGAATCTCGCAGAAGTCTCTCCCGGTTTTCTCATCACCGGTCGTCGGGTGATGCCTAGTTGTATAAAAAAATTTAATTAATTAACAATCGGAAACATTTTCATATTGCTCAGAGTGCCCAAATGTATTTATTTTTTCAACTGAGTCTGATCACAATTCAGAGCATATGAACATCTCATATGAGCAACGATAGAAGTATTGAGATAGTAAAGCTTGTCGATTAATCACTCTTGATACACATCATGGACATCCATGTAAGAAGAAAAGTTGTACTCGGCTATATCTCAATAGGGTGGCGTGTATAGAAATAAGGGTGAAGTCTGACCTGTTGTTGTGTCCAGGAGACGGTATCTTAGTAGTGACATTAGCACAGTCATGCTCGTCGGATCCATCGGGACAGTCAGCTACTCCATCGCACTTGTTCTTCATAGGAAAACATGCCTCTTGCGTTGCACAGAGTATCTAAAAAACAGTCAAAATAAGACAAGCAATTGATATTGGAATTGATACGGTTATTGTCTGTGTCTGGCTCCCTCCCTGATCCAATCCAGTAGGATGAAAAAATCTCAACATTCATTTTTGTCATTCACAAGAATTACAATGCACTTCTACATCATGAATAAAAATCTCTACAATTACTGCGAAAGTAAATATACCCAATCCTCTTTTTGCACGGTTTCGAAATAACCCAATTTTAAAAAAAGGACAGATGATTTCCTATTATGTTTTTATGGGCACGTTTTTACATAGTTTTTTTTTGCAAGGTAATCTTTGGAACGTATCTCCCCTGCAAAAAGAGGATTGGGTGTATTCATAGTAACATAAAAAGGCTATTGGATAATTGGAATGGGCAATTAATTACTTTACTGTTTTTTTTTTAATATGTAAATTTCAACCATAAATGACTTGATTGAAGATGAAAACTTACCATAGTTTTTGGATCACACACATCCAGGCATGCCTTTTCATCGGAATTGTCGCGGCAGTCGTTATCGCCATCGCACACAAACATGCGAGGCACACAGTTCTTATTATCGCACGTGAATTCAGTCGTCTGGCACGTCGGATATTCTAAAAACAAATTTTTCTTTAAAGAATTAAGTAATCATTTCTCTTTTTTGTTCTCGGTCTTTCTACTAGAATTGTTTATTATTTCAATGGCATATTACACAACAGAGGTAATAACAGTTCAGTTTAAGATGAAGATCCTTGCTTTTATTATCATATAACATTCATTCGTTATACTTACTGCAATTTTCATTTTCATCAGACTTATCGTTCTCTCCGCAGTCCAATTCGGAATCGCAATGCCAAGTCAACGGAATGCATCTGTGGAGTACACAAGTACAATTTGGACTTATACCATTTTACAATACCGTAACCGGCACTATTTTTTCATATGTCAATTTGATGGCAACATTTATTTTTAATCTGTTGACTGCATTACAAACTCACCTTCCCGAAATTTTACAAGTGAACTGGGTGGCGGAACACGTGTTGCCACGACAATGCACGGGGTCCTCGTCACTGCCATCTGTACAATCTGTTAAAAAAACTCATAATTATTAGGATCGATAAGGTACACCATACACTTTAAGTCAAGTGTAAGCCTAACTAGTGCAATTCAATGTGCACAAACCTTTGTCTCCGTCGCACAACCAGTAATTTGTGATGCAAACGTTTGAATCGCATCGAAATTGATCACTGCGGCATATGTTGTTTTCTGTAACAAAGAAGCAACATTGTTATTTATATTTTTACAATTATCTAATTTATTATACTGTCAATGGAGTAAACCTCTTCCAGCAAACTTTAGAAGAATTAATAAGACAGTATCATCAGAAAAAAATATTTTTCAATGACGGTTGTCACTTTTCACAGACCCTTAAATTCAACACTGTTAGGGATCAATAGGTTCTCTAGAGGTTATAACATCACGAATCAGTGTCACTACCAACAAGAGATCTACACATCATAAATATTTCATCACCATTCACCACCATCATCATCTTTTTTTAAACAAGCGAAACGCATCCACAAGAGACGAAATGGAAATAAGGGTTTACCACCCTCGGTCCCCCATACATCGAGAATACAAATAATCAATAGGTAATATTCTAAAAATATGGGAGACAGCACTCACCACAAATACCCCCCGGTTTGGTGTCTTCATCAGAGCCGTCACCGCAATCCTCGTCTCCGTCGCATACAAACATTTTTTCAATGCAGTATCTACAAATGATTCAAACAAACAAGCAATATTAGTAATTAATGAACTAGCACAATATACTTACAGTAAAACCTCAATATAACATACTAATAAGAACGAGCCGGTATCCATCAAAATCAAAAGTCAATTAAACAATAATCTACTCCATATTTTTTAAGTAGACTTTATTCACTTTTTATTCATTAAGAAAATAAATGACATTCAAAGAAAAAGCCAGTGAAGTTTCCATAAATGAGTTATTCAAAAAAACATGCGTGAGGGTGATATGTCTTTTTTTAGTATATCATTACTGTCATGCAAAATCAATTTCACCTCTGCTGTGTGCACTCAAAATGTGTCAACGGACATCTTGACGGCTTGGTATAGTTGGTAATCGAAACACAGCCCAGTCCAGACTCGTCCAATACTGATCCATCGGAGCATCCGCAGACGGAACCCTCAGGGGTAGCGAGGCACAGCTGAGAACAATTTTTGGTTTGCTTCGAGCAATCGTTTGAGCCTGAAATCAATTCCAAAAATGAGGTTATCCAGACCATTACAAGGTTAGTGAAACTTCTCAGCGACAGTTAATTGCAAGTTGGAGCACACAAAGAAAAAAACACAAATCCTTGTCATAAATCAATCAAGATAGGTATTTGTTTTGAAATAAAATATTGTTTATTAATTTATAACCAGGGCTGTGGAGTCGGGGCTTTTTAGCCGGAGTCAGAGTCGTTTGGCGTTTTAGCCAATCGGAAATTTTGAAAAGCTTAAACTTTTTATTTTTGCAAATAATATGTCAAATTTGGCTATTGGCCGGATTGGTAGGGTTGATATTTAATTGAATACACATAAATAGGAAAATTAGGAAAAAAAAGTGACAATACTAAACTTTTTGTAGTCGGAGTCAGAGTCGTGGTTTTGGTAAATGATGGAGTTGGAGTCTTGGTTTTGGTAAATGCTGGAGTCGGAGTCGAACTTTTTTTTACCGACTCCACAGCCCTGTTTATAACCCTATACCTCATTTAGCTTGAAATTAAAATTTGCTTCCACTAATATAAGATTTCAATCGACATTTGCCTATAATCATTAACTTGAGGTAAAAATAATTCTATAGAATTAAGCCGCAAAACAGATTTAATGCATTTCGTATCGATGTCATTATTATCACATACCTGTCTGCGTAAAATCATTGTACACCTTCATATCAAACAGCGGAGGACTTTCGGTGCTGAGCAGGTCCATGGTGTGGTTGACGATATTGTATCTTCGAACGCCTCCCTTCTGATACTCGGCCCAGAAGAGATGGTCATTGTAGTAGGCCAGGCCGTAAGGGTGGACAACCCTCGACCCTTCGAGTACCACCACGCGATTTGTGCCATCCAGGTCTATTCGCTCAATTTTGTCAAGGAGGACATCACACCTGGTGAAATTATGAGGGAATTATTTGATGAAAGACCAATCAATTATATTTCAAGCATTTTTAGTTTTATATTTGAGACAAGTGAGCTCACAAAAGGTTAAGATGTTCCTTTACCATCTATGAATAATATTATGCATGTAATGCAATCAGATTTTAAGTGAATTCTATGTCAATCATGGTTTTAATGCTTCAAATACATTTTACATAATTACCAATATAGCCTGCCGAGCTGATAATCGATTGTGAGTCCATTTGGCCAGTTGAGACTTGTGTTGACAAAGTGTTCTTGGTGAGTGCCGTCCATCCACGCCTTCTCTATTTTCCCCACCGTCTGCGTCTTTCCAACCCAGTCTGACCAAAACATTATACTGCAAAGAAATAGACAGAATTACAAACTGGCTATAAATTTTAATGTAAGGAGACAACCTCGGTAATCTAACCTAACATAACCTAACCTAACACTGAAAGATATTGATATAACGATCAGAAGCTTTCTGATTGAATTCCTCGCAAGATCAATGTCAAATATTTGATACGGATGTTGTCTTACGAATGTCTTTTTTCCACAAGTTCATCTCGAGTGACACTGTTTAAACATTCTCTTTTTTCATAATGAAAATATATGATAATGCTTTTTATAACTGTTCCCAATGTGGAAGACATGGAATCTTAGCACTCTCGCTGCATGCGTTATTTTTCTGAGGATCGGATGGGTGAGAGATAATTTTCAGACATCACATACACAACACTGAACACAAATCCATAAAAAAAATTGTCAAACAAAAGTGTTGATATTAGGTTTCAGGACACTGACCACTGGGCCCAGCCAAATTTATTACCAATCAATTTTAATTTTTCTCTTCCACTTCTCATTTGTAAAGAAAATTATCTTAGCTTATCTAGGGAAAATAATATGACTAATATAACTTTAAAATCTCACCCTTTAGCTGGATGCAGCACAATTGCTCTCGGATCAGAAATATCGTCTCTAACAAGCGTTTTCTTCTTGTCAAAGTTATCCAACGGAGCCACACTTATGGTGCCGAGTGATTCATCAGTCCAATATAGAGCCCTGCCCATCCAATCCACGGCCAGGCCTTCGCAGTTGCCGAGCGAACGAGCGCCATGTTTGGTAGTCGAAAGAATAGTTTCACGACCGGTGCCGTTGATGTGTTGACGCTGAATCATGTTTCTGAAAAATACACACTTTTCAAACACCATATTTCGCTTTCAGAGGGCTGAATTTTCCAAATATTTTTGTCATGACATTTCTGAATTTTTTTAAATATTATTAATTCTGTAAAACACACTAGTATTAAAAAATATTTTCAAAATGACAGAAGAAAAAAATAAACAGGAAGAGCTATGGAATAATTGATCAAATATATGTTCCAAATGTTTTTCACATTGCGAAAGCAATAGACTAATGATTCGGAATGTGTGTGCAAGTAACAAAATATGTTCTATGAAACAACACAGTACCAATTTAAATCTAGCTACGAGATCAATCATTTTTTATATCCTAATAATAGTATAATAACTTTATATATTTTCAAATGAAAAATCATTCAACCTTTGTACGTCTGAATAATAGATGTAATGGTCTTTCAGGTCGTAATCCAGAGCAGTCGGTTGACTTAAATCAGTGATTGGTATCATGAGTTGATAATTATTTTGAGGGGATATTCCGATGGCCTTGATCATCGCTGGTCTCCCTTTGCCATATATCAGTAGCGTTGACTGTGAGAATACTGGAAAAATTAATCAAATATTTGTCAATTCAATAGTTGTAATTATCACACATACACAAACTAATATATATGACATTATGAGCTATTGCTAATATTTATTTATTAATCATTTTTCAAACTGCGAAAGCAATTAACTTATCATTTGTGATTTTTGTAATGTATAGCAAAATTTTTTGAATTGTTTGAATTTTGTACTTTTCCATGAGTTTTGTCGCTAACGACCCGGGTTTCGCCTTTTGGCATCTTCAGGCATTTCAAGTGCGTGCACGGATGTACTTGAACCGACGAAAATTTTCTGGTCATTAATATTTTCAACAATCCCCATAATTATAACAAACCCACTTAATTCATTGAAACTTGTATACATTCAATTTTCGCTAATTTACATTTTAATAGCCATTTAACTTAGTGAACTATTTATATTTTTGTATATAAACGATACAAACTGTTTACTACCCGTCAGTTCAAGTACATCCGTGCACTTGAAATGCCTGAAGATGCCGAAAGGCGAAACCCGGGTCGTTAGCGACAAAACTCATGGAAAAGTACAAAATTCAAACAATTCAAATTTGATTTTGAAATTCCATCAAGCACCCTCAGTTGAAATCCTTAAGTATAACTAAATATATAATTATGACTTA
Organism: Himalopsyche kuldschensis; assembly: GCA_028554975.1. Taxonomy (NCBI): domain Eukaryota; kingdom Metazoa; phylum Arthropoda; class Insecta; order Trichoptera; family Rhyacophilidae; genus Himalopsyche; species Himalopsyche kuldschensis. The sequence continues at coordinate 1,177,108 of JAHFWI010000030.1, read as the reverse complement.
TACGGACATACATAATAGTATTATTGTAATATAAAAAAAAAAAAATAGCACATGCACAAAATTGTATTGCCAAAATAGTCGCAGCCAGAATCGAAGAGGTTCAAGTTACTTTTAGATGTCTTTGAAATACTTACATCCACATTCATGGTGTCCTATCAACCTGTAGCCAGGCTTGCAGATGCAGTTAGCGTATGGTTGAGGAATTTCACCGCTGCGGTAAGCCGTCACACAGATGTGGGAACACCCTCCATTATTTACTCTGCACGGATGATTTACTGCAAAAATAAAGAATGATTTTTACTGTTTATTATTTTTGCAGCTTATATTATTTATTTATTTTTCATTATTGAGCAGCATTTTTTTCAGTCGATTTACTCATTCTGTTTGAAGGTATGATATTGTTCAAAAATTCCTTCCCACCCATCCGATCATATAGCGAGAGGTACTTAACTAACCACTTGTCCTACCCAGTGACGGCTGGTGACGGGGTGTTGGGGGGTTCAAAGGAAGATTCAACCATTTTTGCAAGAGTTCTTTCCTATTCATTGAATTTTAAAACACTTCTATAGCATGGACTTTCAATTCAGATGTTCGCAATACCAACTGTTTCTCTTCCGTAGTACGGAAAAATAGTTGAATCTTCCTTTTGCACCCCCCAGCACCCCGTCACCAGCCGTCACTGGTCCTACCCTTGCATTATCAATTATCTCCTTACTCTCATCAAACTCAAGAGAAGATGAGCAACTTAGTAACAAGGAGTTTTTGCAGAAAAAAGTATGCTTCACATTCAGAGCATTTTTTTAATTCATTGTCATGAATTAAAAAAAAATGTTTCCACATATTGACTTTAATAAATAATAATGGTAATTCAATGAAAATAATATATGGTGATACACTTTACTGCAGCTGCGAAATTTAATTCCGCTCTAAGCCAATAAACTATATGAATCAACAATTTTTACTTTTTGATTTTTAACCTATTGTTTACGGTGGCACAAATTTGTGCGTAATTACCATGGTATTTAAAAAGGTCCGTAAACAAAGTGTTAATACCAACTCTGGGCGAGAATATATAATTTAGCAACAAACTTTGAGCAAGATTCGAAAGCAAAAAATAATGCAGATAGTGAATAACAGTATGTTACCATCAGGTTGTCGCTGCTTGTGAAACACGTGAACCGAATAAGGCCTGGAGACGTTGATGTTTATGAAACTGTGATCTGTCGCATCGCGTTTGTTCAGCCTGATGATGGACTGATTATGCCAGGACGTTACGAAAAGGCTTGACTCAAATACGGTCACCGAGTAAAGATTCTGAACCTGAAATGAAAAGTAAAAACAGTTATTGTAAGCAATGATTATCTTAAGTCCATTGTTAAATGATGGGCAGCGAATGGCAGTGAAGGCAAGCCCTCGTGTCAAAATATGATTCAGTGCAGATAAAACATCTGCAATTAATGTCATGCAATAAATGGTGAAAATTTGCAATATGATGGTGAATATTCTTAAATAAATGAATGAGAATAATTTTGCTTTTAAATATATATATCAGCAAAGTATACTCTCTTAGTAGTTCAAATTTGATCTGCAACAACTCATACCTAATCCCCATTAAAAATAAAATTATCTGATTAATGATAATGTTTATAACTAAAAAAATTATTGAAATATGTAATCCGAAAATCTGTTCCGACCTACTTCTCATTAAAAATAACTCATACATGATTGGAAAGCCAAAACTTATAGGAACAATAGTTTCTAAAATTATTGAGTGAATTTTGAGCACTAAATTGAGAATGATTTCAAGGTAGACAATGTTTAAAAACTCTCAAAAATGAAAGGTAATGTCAACAGTGAGATTAAAGAGTCACACTCACAGGGTGTCCCTTCTTAACAGTCATTCTGTTCTGCCCGTTGTAGTCAATCCTCTCCACAAAGTCCAAATAGCCGTCCACCCAATAAACGTGCTTGCTTGGAATATCCACAGTCACTCCGCACGGATAGACAATTTTTTTGTTGACGAGTGGCTCGCGCGCCGTGCCGTTCAGAAACGATCGCTCCATCATTGGCGCAGTGTGACCCCATTTGGTGAAGAACATCAGTCTGGAATATGCAGAAGTTTGTTTGATGTTGCGGTGAGGTGAATGTCAGTGGATTGGTTTCAAGGGCTATCAAATGTTGACTGTGTGTTACATTTTTACAAATTTTACTCTGGTCTACTTGAGGAATGATACTTGCCACACTTCATGGATTGTGGCATCATGTCTTTAAAATTTACCAAGTCAAAGTACTCAAATGCTTCTTTTTACTATGCATATCGAGAAAATAATTAAATTCACCATTGTAGTTTATGGTGTTTTGACATAGCTTAATTACTATGGTCATCTTTTACTCTATGATATTGATTGACATTTATTGATTTTCTCTAAGGCTTTAATTTAGTATTTATGGAAAAACATTGGATATTTATAAGCCCAGCCGTTTGTGGCAACAATAATCTCAATTTACAAATGCAGTGTACAAGAAACGATTCAAATTGCATTGTAAATTATTATTTTGAACATCCCCTCGAATGCCAAAACAGGGTATTACAAAAACATAAATTTACATAACGCGAAATGTACATACCCTACGGTGGGATCCAGTGCAATGCCCCGTGGTTTACTGATGTCCAACTCGATGAGGACATCACATGCATCCATTGTACTGTTGCACAGGATGATAATGTCTCGGAAATTGTCCAACATGTACCAGTTACCGGACACCCAGTCCAGAGCTATCTGTATTATCGCTATAACGAATAAACTATTATTTACTTTTGCGGTCTAGTGGTAAAATTTGTTCCTAGCGACCAGATCGGTGCAATGTCAATATCAAGTATAGATTATTTAAATTTGAGAGTCTTTTCTCCTCGTGATGATCTGTGGGATTTATCTATGCATATAATATTTGGCGGTTTAGCAAATATTATCCGTAATACTAATTTTCTTTTTTTAATAATATAAGAACAAAATAATGATGTAACATAATACAGTTTATCATTACTATTGTTGTATTTAATATTACTGATATCTTTATTGCCAATTCTTTCTATTTTAGTGAGTTAATTGTTTAAAAGCCCATACTAACTATCATTACTTACATTCCATCTCAGGGAACATGGCAGGAGATGGCATCACCCATTTTTCATTCAGATCATCGACGCTAGAGCAGCTGAGCGAAGATTTCGTCACCTTGTTGTGGATGTAGCAGACAGTTCTGAACGAAGCAACAACAATAAAAACATTAGTTGAATGATAATGTATTTGAGAAGAATGTACTAGAACAACAATCTATAAACTTTTGATAGTAACTTTAGTGTATTAATTGATGCACGCAAGCATTTTAGATATAATGGTATCCTGGATTTTGACTGCTTATTTTAATACCAGTATTTGATGAAAATAAAAAAGGAACAGAACATAAATTCGATAAAGCATATAAGGTTTGAGAATCAAAGTATTTAACTCTTTACAGTCCTTAAAAAAAAAAAGCTCCAGTAGGACCCTTAACCCGTGGCGGACGAACGTCACAGACGTTGTGTCGGGAAAAGACAAGGCCCGTACGCGTCTGTCACGACTTGTGTGACGGGAACTTTCAACTGATGATTAAACGATAAATCTCTTGCACACAGGGGTGATTATTGTTTTAAAATATTGCCTTATCTATCTTGCTACCACAAACTCCTTGAGATTGTCAGAAATAATAGATTTAAATATAAAAACATCGATTTCTCGAACAGCTACAATTTTTCGATTTTACCCGTCAGTGCGCTTATTCGTTTGAAAGTTCGCGCGAACTCTCGCGCCTGCGCAGTTCTCATATAATTTCATTCGCGGCTGCGCATATGACGGAACTATTTTACGTCAGACAGGCACTGCGCGGTATTATATTTATTTTTCGTGCGATCTTTATTTAATGTTTTTATACTTCGTATTGTATTGAGGGACACATTTAAATAAAAAACTATCGTGTATTTATTCTAATTGTGTCGACTATTGTGTTTACTAAAAAAATTATTGGGTGTATTCAATATTTAAAAACATTTAGTTCTGATTTGTGATTTGCACAATGCTCAAATGTAATTCAAAGAAAAATAAAAAAAAAACTTTAACAAGTTTCATGTGCAAAGATTGTGATGTATTTGTCGTTATCTTTTCTACAAAATTTATAACTCTTAAAAAGATTTTAAAAAATCATAAATTATTATCTCTCCCTAGGTGTATGTGTGTTGAACATTTGGTGATAAATGTCTCGATATTAAATTATTTATGTGTTTCCCCGTAATTAAGCGAGTAATATATGTATGTTTCGAAGTGACAACGACCATCGAATGAGTTCGTCGCAGGGCTCTTAATTTGACACGTTCGTAATTAAAGATAACAAATACGTCATGTCGACAAGCATTGCTTTTTTGTTAGAGATTTGTTTGTTTAATGAATTGTGGCTTCATGTGGTATTTCTTTCGGGTTTTTAGTGTTCCCACATATTCTTAATGTGTTTGTCCGTAATCAATATTAATCCAATTATTTTTAATCCCTCTATTTATTACGATATAACGAAAAATAACATCCTTTCATAATTCGAAGAAAGGTGACGCGCACGTTTTGAATTGAGTGAATATTTAAACGCGTGTGCCGGGTTAATGTTTCAGACATTTTTAAGATAAATTGTTTTTTCTCAATTTTGAAATTATTATTTAATAAAACACTATTACTTTTTACCAAAGTTATATATTTTACTAAAATAGTATACAGAGGCATTATATTACTCAACATAGGACCCACCGGAATAAAATCAATGGCGAGTCAGACTTGACATAGGACCGCAAAGAGTTAAGAGCTGTCAGATGTGAAGCAGTATTGATTGATTTATTTATTGGTATATATTGATTAATCTAGTGATACAATCCCAAAAAATAAATAAGAGTTATTCATGCATGACACTTGTAAAATGAATGAAAATAGCTATAGCTGAGTGGACTTGTCAAACAGCTTTAAATTACATGGCCATACAATTTTTCAGATTTTAAAAAATGCGCCATTTTGTCTTAACAACCTCGAAAAAAAAATAACAAATCAAATAACCTGTTTGCAAAATTATATTCCAGCACTTGAGAGTTGAGCAATTTGAGTGTGGAGTTTCCCGGCCACGCAGGGCCATCTAATTTGACACGTCTAATATCGTGTTGCGTCGAGAAGATAATGGAAGGCTCTTCATCTGGAGGTACTGAAAACACAAGAAAATGATAAAAAATAATTGCCAAACAGGTCACCACAGTAAAAGATAGTAAATAATTTTATCGTATTAGACAGAAGTATGTTTGAGTCATAATTAAATTCTGTTATTTGTCAAAATGCATGATGAATTGAAATAAGCTTTGTTGCCATGTATTGTCCATATTTTTACAGTAAATAAATAAATATCACGAAATTTATTTTGATTGATCAGGCGTGATATGAGTCATATAGTTAGTTATCCTTAGCGATGTTGCAATGTGGCCGCTCATACAAATTTTAAGTTTCAGGCATTTATCAGGGCTGTTTTTCAAATTGAAAAATATAAATAATGTTCAAAAAGCCAACAAAATGTTTTTCGTGTTTTTCTCGAAAAGTTGAAATGTGGATAGTTCTACTTTTGATACTATACGACTCATATACAATGTAACAGAGCAATATTATCTGAAGGCATACTCACTGTTTATGGCCTTGCAGTGGTTAGCTGAATCTAATAAGTATCCATCGACGCAGGCGCATGAGTAAGAACCAATCGTGTTCTGACAACTCTGATCACAACTGTCTTCCAGGGCACACTCGTCCAAATCTAAATAAAACCAGCAATTAATAGTTTTTTTTTAAATCCTTAATAGTGCTTCTCACAAGCTTTTATATAGTCCAGTCGCTATTCTCAAATATAGTATTAATACCGGTGCATGGTTTACAACGACATCTAGTGACAGTTCATAATAATAGTACAATTTTTTTAAATAAATATTCAACTAATGAAATTGAATATTTCAGACGGTTTGATTCTGAGTCACATGCATAAAATATTCTTTTATCAACACGATAAAATTACATACCAACACATTTTGTACCCTCAGATTTTTCCCCATCAGGACAGTAGCAAGTGGGCCCTTCAAAAGTGATCCGGCATCCATGACTACAATTTTTATCACACTTGACCGTCTCATTACCTAGAATCAAAAACAGAACATATACTATATGGAAAAGCTCAATTTGTAAAGAAGTACAGCTATGCAACATATTTAATTTTGGTTCTATAAATGGATGAAAGATGGCAGTAACGGAAATGAAAAAATGTTTACAATTAATAAATAATAAGGACTAAGCTGCCATTTCAAGCAATAAGGCAGTGAGTGACAATGTGTATTTTGAATTGATAAAGAGCTGTTGATAAGAAAATTAATTAATTTCTTCGGAAACATGTAGTTGCACTGACTGCCTCTCTACTAAGAAATTCTTATACTTTGAGCAGATTTCCATTTTTTGGCAAAGGATTTTTATAGAACTGTTATAAAAGTGAGCACAAATGGCATTCATAATTCAATTTCAGAAATTTGAGCTAGTAATATTACTAGCATTGTGTTGGCCAGTCTAGCTATAATAATAAATCAATTATAAATGTTACTGTAACATAAATCCTTTACAAAATTTTAAGAAAAAAATTGGTTTGAAAGTACGTTATTACTGAACAGTAGAATAAGGTAAAAAATTATAAAAATTATATAATTTTAATAAAGTTTACAATTTCAAAAAATAATAATGTTCAAAAGGGCATATATTAAGTGAACACATGACCACAATCATAGCATTGTTGAAAAACCTTTAAAATATACTCACGGCAAATGTCCCATTCGTCACTGTTGTCAGGACAGTTTCCGACACCATTGCAGAAATTCTCAATTGGTATGCACGTCGTCATGTCTGCACATTTCGCTTTGTTGGGTTGGCAAACAGTGCCTATCGAACCTGAAGAGATAAAGGCAACACTGTCGATTTTAAAATCCATTACCAGCTTTGTAAGTTAGAATAAATATTTTTCATGAACAGCAAAACTTTATAAACCATCATAGGAGTAGGTATAATATCCCGTGTTGGATAAAAATTAAAAGTAATACGGTAAGAAAAATAACAATGTATTTTAGTTCTACATAATTTTTTTTATATATTTGTTGATAGCTATTTCGGCTTACGCCTTCGTCATAGTTCTGACGTTCTTTATATTTTAAAAAACTGTTAATTAGAAGAATTATTTAATGGTCTGTTTTTGTTGCTTGTTTCAACAAATGCGTTCATGTAAAGGTATCAATAAAGTAAACATGAAATTTACATTTTGTGGGTGCTTCGTCGGAGGTGTCTGGTGTCATGAAATCAATCATGCCGCAGTCCGGATCCCCGTCACACATCCATCCTAAAGGAATACATTTTTTCGTGACGGCACACTCAAATTGCTCTTCAGGGCATGACGATTTGTTGGCTGTGAAATGAAGAATACATTTTTTTATTACGGTCATTTTCATTCATTGCATGTCATTTTTCATTCCTATTCACATTTTCACTTTTGTGGAAGTAAGTATTTAATGTAAAAATGAGAGAAAAATATTGGCTTCTCACCACAAATATCCTCACAAGCTCTTCTCGATGAGCACTTAAAGACTGGGATGCAGCTTCCATCGTCGCATCTTATCTCGTCATCATAGCAGGTGTTATTTCCTAAAAAAAAAAAAACAGCCTGTGTAAGCTTTGGAGTAAAAATAATTGTTTTCCCTGGCACCATTGCAGCACCCTTCATTTCACGGTACGGTCTCCCATTCTTATTTATTTTAATGGGACATCTAAACAGATACTTTTAACCCTTTGCACTCCTAATATTTATATTTGCTTCCTTCCAGCGATTCCTCAATAGGTTTGAGACATTGATTGATATCACAGGGTTTGCGTATTTATTAGTATGGTAAAACGAAATACCGAAAAATATACCATGTTATGATATGTTACAAACTTTAACTAAGGCACACAATCCAACAAATACAGTTTTTTAAATAAGTATAATTTTTAAATAATTTTCCAACCAAGTTTTACAATGTTGAGCAGGACTCGACATACAAGTTGTGCGTCATCTATACAATGTCAAGCAAAACTCGACATCGTATAGATTTACTAGGAGTTAAGGTGCTAACTGTCACTTCTTGGTAATAATGCTCGCGATGAGCGAAACAGGATCACCAGAATGGAAACCAGATCTTTATAAAAAAAAAATATTAAATTTGTTTAATCTAAGCAGTCTTTTCTTCTTTCCTATTTGATTAATCTCTATTTTCCCTTTTTCTATGTCCAACAATATTTTTTATTTATTTAGCTTTACCCTATAAAAGTAAAAATATATGTTCGTACATAAAAAAATATGCATACATTTCTTAATAAAATCAAAAAATTCCATCTTCAAAAACTAGATGGCGTTGTTTGTGATAGAGGATACAAAAAGGTTAAGTATGTTTAAAAAAAGAATGTTTCATTCTACGCTGCTTTAGGTTCAATTTATTTAAAATTGAGTAGTTGGACACAGCAATCATTATTATTGAACAAGGAGTGCATATAATCCAATTACCTCACGAGTTCAAATTGCACACTAAGTATTGTATCGTTGGCATTGTTCACTTGTGGTAAATACACCACGGTCAGAATCATTGTGGAATGTTTCCTATCTATCAAACCTTGACCTATGACTGGTGGCAAAAAAACAGGAATAGTTCAATAATATAGCGTATTTTTGATTCATTGTTTTTCCAGAGGGCAGTAAATATATATTATACAGAGTGTCAGGCCATATTTTGCCAGCACAAGTGCTTTCAGCCAGTACAAAACATTCAAATTATTTATTGTTTGATTCTGTTCCAACTTTGAAACATTTGGTACGGACAAGATCGGATATTTGTTGAACATATCTTCTATTATTAAAACCATATATTTACATATATACATCTGAATAATATAATGTATATTTATTATGTTTTCAACATTTCTGGCAAGACATATAAATTGTTAGCTAATACAAGTAGTCAGAATGTGAGTATCTTCTATCTATCTATCTATCTTCTATATATATAAAAATGAATGTTTGTCTGTATTTCCGCTATGGACTACTAAACCGCCCGACCGATCGATGTGAAACTTTACAAATTTATTGAGTACACTCCCGCAATGGTGTCTGGCCTACCAACTCCTCCCCCCAACCTCCATCCCCCAATTTTTTTTTTTAAACTTTACGAATTTTTCGAGTTCACTCCTTCGAAGATTTTGGCATAACCCCCCCCCCCATCAAACAACCCCCCTGCCCCCCAAAAATTGATATCGAATTTTTACAAATTTCTCGAGTATTGAATACATGCAAATTGAATTGAATATTTGTGTAATGTCTTTCCTTCAAATTTATTTTAGTTGCTGGTGTAGCAACGCGCGCAGGGTACAGCTAGTATGGTGATAAAATAAATAATAAGGGTTATTAACAAGCTATAATGTGAATGTCATTTTTTGTTAGCCCAGTGGTTTTTATACACATTAAAAATGAATTAATAATTTATGAAATGAAAAAAAAGACAATTTAGAATATCAAATATTCTAAATAATTCTAAGCATTTTTTTGTCCACATATAATTTGTATAGAGATCAGGATCGGTGTCGACTGATCAATTTAACGATGAGCGAAACTGGTCCTGATCATTGTAAAATTATATGTGGAAATACAAAAAAAAAAATACTTCCACCAAGAAGTGACAGTTACCACCTTAAAGGCTGTCAAATATTCGATTTGATCCCTATCAACTAGTAAATGTGGATACATGATGCTTTTTTCCATAACAAATATCCGCTCCCAATGTGGACTTGGGTGATGTAAGTATAACCCCGTGTCTTAGGTAAGCGACGCGAACCGGCAAGAGAATTTAGGCGAATCCAGTCAATTTAAAACGTAGTTGATCAAAGGTCTTATGTGCCATCGCTCGGCCAGACGCAATTAACGCTCTGGTGAGCTTGGACCGTTTCATATTTTCAAGCGATTCGCGTGCGCCATGAGTGCGCACTTGAGGCGACTTGCGACATATGCCATCCTGACCGGATCGCTTCGCCTACATATGACACTTGCATGGGCGAGGACCGTTTGATATTTTAAAACTCTGCCGCTTTCAAAGCTGCGCCGGATCGCCTCGCCCAGATTCGCCCAGCTAAGACGACCCGTAAGCCATGTGCCTCACTTCTAGGAGAGCCTCCCGAGTTTAAATTTATTTTAGCCTGATATTTTGGTTGAGCCCCAAAAAATATTTTAGTGGATATGATTACAATTCCACAGGGATGCCGGTTCTAATATTCCTGAAAGTAGAATGATCGGGAACATAAAGTTTGACATTCTCACGGATGGCAATATTCTCATATGTTGTGTGTCGCTGGTTAATTTCAACTAGAGGGTTCTTGAAATGCAGAGAGTTACAACTCAAATCATTCAATTAGCGGATAAGTAGCCACTCTCAACAATAATGCCCTCTACGCCGCATATCTATAGACTGTAGAGTAAGCCACAAAAATCTTAACACATCTGCAGCAATCTATACTGATTTTCAGGGACGGCTATTGTAATGGTGTATTGGTGCAATGGTGCACTGACCCCCTATTTATATTCAAGCAACAAGCAATATTCCTAGAAAATATTGCCAAATTATAACAAGCGTTGTCGAATGCATGTATTAACTTGCATTAGTTATTTAAGTTTAACCTTCGCTGCACGGTGATATGTATTTACTACAACTCGACTCTAATAATGAGAATATTTCTATTAAATATAATAGATACTGATCTGAGAATTTTTGTATTCCTCAGTAATGTTATTACGTATTAAATAAAATTACAGTTATGTATGGTTATTCATTTGCAGCGATGGAAATAAATAATTAGTGGAAGAATCGGGCAAAGAATCACCCATACACACAAACGTATTCCAATTTATGCGCGTGTGTAAGCGCGAGTGCGAGCGTACTCTTGCAGGTGTTCAGCTCCGGCGCGAAAGCGCATGCGTAGAAGTGATCGACTTCGAACTAGCCATTCATTTCGTCATTACGAATTCGACTGCCGACGGGTGAAGACGTCGGAGCGGCAGCTAATTGCGATGTTTTTTTCTTCTTTTCAGACACTTAGATTACAAAAATTGTTATATTTCAACTTCAACCATAGTCAATCAAAGCAATGTCTAGAAATATTCACATTTTTCCGGTTTTTAAATAACTTTTTCATATGGTGTAGTAAATACATATCACCGGAGCTCGCGGAAGTTTTTAGCACAGTATGGGGAGGGTTAATAAGAGTTGAGTCCTGCCTAACGCAGGTCTTAAATAAACGAAGGATGGATTTCTCACACAAATTAGTTTTTTTTTGCACTCCCTCATATTCTTGTCACCGTTTATTGTGTAGTGCACCTACTATCAACTGTTTAGTGTGAAAAAATGTGGAGCGAAAGTCGTGGCGGTCTCAGTACTGTAGTAGTAAAAGCGATCTAAGATTCAGTTCAGCCATGTTCAAAATGTTGATATTTTAATTCAGTATTTGTTAGTGTTGCTAGTGGTCAAACGCTCTACAAGTAATGCAATATACAAAGCTTCAAGCCTCAGTTTGGACAATTGAATATTGATTAATTGAATTATAGATATGTGCTCAAAGGTATAGATGTCCGTAATGTTTTCATTCCCTTCTGCCTCACTGATGGGGTGTAACGAGATAAGATCGTCGTCGACCTTTGTAGTTTAGTGTTAGGCGCATTACCATATCAATCAAATGGTTTAAGATTCATGTGTCCGCGTGGACAATATTTAATTTAGATTTTTTTACATTTAATTTTTGAGATCTTGTTCATGGGTGTTCATGATGTCTTTCTTTCTCATACTGTCCGACTTGATAAATATAAGTTAATTGGTAGCTTAAATCGGGTTTCCAATTTAATACGTAAGAAGGGTTGAAACCATCAAAGACGAGGTATAACAATGTGAAAAACATGAGAGATAGGTTCCATAACTTTAATCGACAGTCACAATTCAGAAGCCATTACAGTACTGAGACATAAATTATCTACTATCATATCCAGCTATTCTGTTGAAGAAGCCTTTGCACATTTTCAAATTATAAAAAACAATCTGTTCCAATATTCTTCTTTATTACTGTTGTGAATCAGAAAATAATTATTAATTGAAAAATATTTAATCTGTTGTGTGATGTCGACGACAAGTAATTAATCAAATGAATTAATTGATCGTTAACTTTTGTGCAATAGAATAATGTATCTGACATAAGTGTCTTATCACGCTATTCATACAATTCATTATTTATACATTTAAAAATATGGAAAGATAACCTATTGCCCTGTTGTCTTAGTAATAAATAATCTCATTAATGTTCAAAAAGCCCAACTTGAATTAATACTTACATTGTCCGTGAGATGAAAGTTATTAAATAATTATCATTTGATGATGGTCAAATATTATCAAATAACAATGAATAAAATTAATCATTAGTCAGCAGCATTTACAAACCGTCATGCAGAAATTGCCCAGCCGCGTACATAGGCCAAACACTAGTAAAGTCATACACAACAAATGATGATTTAATTATAATAATAGTTCAAAATAAGTCCAGCTGTTTTTTGAATTTTCCAGGCCTGAGTCGAGTGGTTAATGTCACGTTCATGGTGTCATTATGTCTATGGGTTCAAAGCCTAATACGGACACTTTCATAATTTTTTTCTCGATGTGTTACATTCTCTCCTACCCATCCAATTCTAAAAACGGGCATATCAATGTAAATTACATAGAGTATTTCAAAAGTAGTCATATCGGAAGGAGAAGCTATTATTATTGTTGAAAATATTACTATAAAATTAAATTGATAGCTATGTTATTCCACGTATTACGACACAAGTAATGACACGTGTTTCACCTCTTTGAAAATCATTTTCAGACTAACTATAGAAAGGTTACTTATTATTAGGGAAGATATAGCTGATTAATTAATCTTTTTGATTTCTTGTGCGCTTCCAATGTGGAGTATATGGACTCTTAATAGAGCATTTCAATAGAATTTTTCCTCAAATAACTGATTGTTAGTCGGCCCTTCAACCTCTCTCATTTAAGAGAGACAAGAGAGAAAGATGGACTTTAGAACAGAACATATAGTTGCAAATTGGCCTCGTAATGCTTTCATTCCCATCACATCCATGCTATCTAAAAAAATAAATTTACGAAAGTGTCCAAACTAGGATTCAAACCAGTGGACACCACAACCTGAGAGGGCCATGTTTAACATTCGACTACAGGCCAGGCAAAGAAGATAATAAAAGATAATAAAAGATAATGCTGGATAATATTTCTACCACCATTTAGATTAGTGGTGCACAACCTGCGGCAAATATATGAAACAAAATTTGGTCCTCAAATTCGCGCAAAAAAAATCTTATCAAATATTATAGAGTAATTCGCTGCTGCCACAGATTGATTCGAATATAATCGTTCGTCATTTCTTCTTCCAAAAATAGTCGAAGTTAAAACAAGTAAATAGCGTAAATAAAGGAAAAGGTGCCCTCCAAAAAATCGCGTAAAATCTAAATCGCTTAAAAAGAGGACTAACGCAGTCTTCCTATGATAAATTAATTTATGGAGGGGTTCAAAGACTAGACCAGTGATGCACAGCCTGCGGCCTTCAATGACATTGCATGCGGCCCGCAATGACAAATATCAATTTACCTTTTTTTTTCAGAACTTTTTACGGACGATGGAAGAACAGTTTCAATCAGTAAAATTCCCAATTTTACATACACTTAAAATATCGATAATTTAATCACTTTTACCAATGCGACCCTCGAACTATCTGAGAATTTTTATCTGGCCCTTCTCCCGAAAAGGTTGTGCATCACTGATTAAATGGTGGTAGAAATATTATCCAGCATTATCTTTTATTATCTTCTTTGCCTGGCCTGGCATTAAATCTTTCGATAAGATATGGTAAGGTTTTATTATCACTGCCATAAGGAACTCATGGTGAACTATATATTTTGTAACCTTCCTATATTATAATATGATAATAATTTCCAATGTTATCATAATATTATCACTTATCATCACATATTATGTCACTACAAATTTCTACATATATTTATATTTTTATTATATATATTTTTTTATATAATATATGATGTAATCGTCGACTGTCGGATAAGCGGTGCCTGTGACCTAGCACTGTGAACTCCGCTTAGTGATCAAGGTATCTTGGGTTAAATTCCTTGTTTTAAATTTAATTTGTGTGTTTCTATAACGGGTGTGTGTAATGGCTTTTTGGCAGGGCTGTAGAATCGTTAAAAAAATACGACTCCGACTCAAACATTGACCAAAAACACGACTCCAACTCCGACTAAAAAAAGTTTGATTTCGTCACGTTTTTTTCCTGCCTTTCCTATTTATGTGTATTCAATTATATCAACCAACCAATCCAGCCAATAGCCAAATTTGACATACTATATGCAAAAATCAAAAGTTCAAACTTTTCCGACTCCGAGTACGACTCAAGACGCCGCGACGACTCCGACTCCGACACCACAACCCTGCTTTTTGGTTAGATACAAGTGATTGGAAATTGAAAATATTTAGCCAAATGTTTAATTTAGACACTGAATGTCATTTCACCAAATGTTGGGTACATAGTTTCACTATCTTTAGCAGTGCCTCCCAAAGTTTTTCATACAACGGCCCCCTAAATTTGAAAAATCCGTGGGCCTCGGCCCCGAGTTTGGGAAGCACTGATCTATTTAAAAAACAATAAAATTAAGAGTTCCTGGAAGAGTATTTAATATATTGGATCATCAAGAAACGAAAATTTTCGTCTGGGTAGATTTTTCTGTGCTAAGTTTAATATATCTGGGTATCCATTACTAAACATATAAAACTACAACTAACTAGTAAACTTTGCACTATGGTTTTATATAGAAATAGTATTCTTAGAAACGTATCGATAACAACAAAAAATCAATAATTTAATGTTAGAAAGAATCATGTGACAAGAGGACCGGAACTTCAATTTAAAAAAATTGGCGATATTTTATCGATTGCAGGAACCGGTATTTGCAAATCTGCATCAATAGATTCCAAGAGCAAATAATAATACTAAGAAAACTGTCCGCTTTTTTTCATGCACGAAGACGAATATGCAACACCAATACATACAAAGATAATATGAGCATATGTAGCGATAAAAAAAGTGATTATATCATACTTAACCATCATTCGAGTTACATAATTCGGCAGCATTGAAGTATCAAAATAATACTGCAGTCGAAATTGAAATGATCCAAAAAAACACTGTATAATTATTTAATTGGTAACTCAAAAACAATTCATGATGAAATATTATTGTATGGACAGTGAGCACGCGTGAATACAATAATTATTTGCAATAATAAAGACACGGTTAAATTTATACGAAATAACTACCATATGATGACACTTTCCGGCCATTAATGTATCATTTTTGCAGTCTTATTATCAAGTATCATTTGTTCTTCAGCGAACGGGAATATGGTGGAATTTAATACAATATTCTCAAGTACACTTGGGCCTCGTATAACACGGTTTTATACGGATGTAGAAAATGTGACATAATTTTATACAACACGGCTTAAGGGGGAAAAAATTACAATAAAAATTTGTCGTGGTATTCGTGGAGAAGGTTTTTATGATATGGATATTCATGACAACCAAGAAATATTGTAGGATCGTACGTTGAACGAAGAAGAATTAGTCGAAGTTTTGGTTGAACCTACCAGAATCGATGACCCAGAAAGCAGTTGCAGCGAATTAGCTACATGTTTCACATATTCTCCTATATACAGCAATAACTCGTCCAATTATGGTGTACGCCACACCAGTGTGGGCTTTTGCTCACCAAAAGTATCTGAAGACTCTCCAGGTTGTTCAGAATAAGTCATTGAGGCAAATATGTGATGCTCCATGGTTCGTGCGTGGTTCGCTGTTACACAGAGATTTAAGTGTGCCAACTATTCGCGAATTCGTTCGTGAAACCTCTAAAAAGTTTCATAAGGCTGTGGGCCTTCACGGTAGCCCAACAATCTCTTGCTTGCATAATTATGACGAGAAGGCCTCAGAGAATCGATATAGGCCCAGAGCTATTCTTCTCGATGACCCTCCCTAGATAGAGACGCAATATTAAACTGACTTCTCAACTGTAGCGATCGCGCTCTCCTGTCGGAAGTGATGGGAGGGGAATGTCAACAAATAAAATTCAAGAGTTAAAACATTTAGAGACGAGGAGACTGGAAGAACTTTGGCGCTGACACGCCTTAGCACTTGATGCTCCGTCAAGCTGATATCCAAAAAAAAAAAAACATGTTTCACATTAAAAACAATAAATGACGGCCTGGAATTGGCTATTAAATTAGATTTTTTTTTATTGAAAGCGATCCTATAATTCAAAAGGGAATTACAAAATATTTTGGAACCTTATAAGGAAATACGTTATTTTTCTTGGAACGCAAACCTTAATTTTGAATGAACTTCAAACCTTGTATAACACGGATTAGTATTACACGATGTTTTTTGTGGAACCAAGTGTATTTTTTACGGACGGCAGTCGTTCGTCTTTTATCGCGTAATTCTGCGTTTCGGCTGACCCTGTCTACAATATGTATGATTATTAAGTACGGAAAAGCTCCAATGACATATAATACTACGGAAAGAAAAATAGCAATGTATTTTAATTCTACATAAATTATTTTATATATTTGTTGATAGCTATTTCGGCTTACGCCTTCGTCAGACATATAATACGTAACGAGTTACCATTATGACAGCATTCGATTGCAACGTATTATTTTAGACATCCATACAGTTTTTATTGAATGCTCTTTTCGAGACAAAACAATAATTCAAATTAAGAATTCAAAGGTGGCGATATTCATATCAGACAGTATTTAATAATGGAATGAAGTGATTTTGGGGTGCCATCTAATTCGTCCGATCAACTTTCCTGCATAAACGAAGCTTTAATGCAGAACCAAAATAACGAAAAAGGCACGAGCCTATTGGACCCCCGGGCCACGCAGTACCAAGTGTGCAAAAATTCGGGTATATAAATCTAAGAATGCAACAGAATCACTTTCGTGGACGAAGAATTTTTATGTAATGAAAAAGACAAGTGAACGCTGAAAAAATATAAAAGAAAACACGAAAACGTGCTATCGTCTTGATGTGACATCATTATAAATTTCGAGTGTCATATTATTTTTTATAAAAAGTACATGAATGAAAAATCATAAATTTCAGTGCCTGGTGGCTGCGGCGGCTCTTACTCCGGCCCTGCTCAATAATACAAAACTTACACGAGGTTTTCAAATGTATATTGGTTTACATTCTAAAGCGATAAAAGCTGCAATTATATGTTCATGTAATGAGGAAAGAGGGAGGGAATGTGGCATTCTTTTGTTTACAAATTTTCATTTATTCCTGGATAGAATACACAGCGGTCATGGCCTCACCACGCTTTAGTTTGAAAAATACATCGACAAAAAATCTTCCGATTCGATTGATTCCGATAAATTGCATCCCGATCCCAAAAACCGGCGCGTGGCGAGAGTGATAAGCTAATCACTAGTCCTGTCCTAGTCTTCGAATCCTTTCGATCCCTACTCTTTACGAAAAATATAAGTTGGGCAACGGAGTAACAAGAAGTCATCGTAGAAAAAGTTTGAATAACACTGAACTAATATAAAATTCCAAAAATCTTGATATATCATGGAAACCCTTTAAAAAAACCGAAAAACGAGTTTAAAGTTTCGTGCAAAGTTAAAAACCGCCCAGATCGGTTTGATTCTACGTCACTAAAGTAGCTATATTACGGTAAGAAAAATAACAATGTATTTTAGTTCTACATAAATTATTTTATATATTTGTTGATAGCTATTTCGGCTTACGGCTTCGTCAGAACTATAACAATAATTTCAATTTAGAAAAATACCCTGTAAGGATATGTTTATAATCAGTGGCGGCTGGTGACGAGGTGTTGGGGGGTGCAAAGGAAGATTCAACTATTTTTCCGTCCTACGGAAGAGAAACAGTTGGTATTGCGAACATCTGAATTGAAAGTCCATGCTATATAAGTGTTTTAAAATCCAATGAATAGGAAAGAACTCTTGCAAAAATGGTTGAATCTTCCTTTGCACCCCCCAACACCCCGTCACCAGCCTTCACTGTTTCTAATGATCTGAGGTTACTTTTTTCAGAATCCTAAACCAGAATACCCCCTTAAGCAAACTTTGCGATGGTAAGTCCGTAGATGCATCTGAAAGAGGCGAGACACGTGTCACAATACGTGGAATAATAAGTTATTTTAAATTTTATATTAAAATGAATTTCCACAAAGTTACAGCCGAAACCATCGAAAACCTGAACTAGATTACTCTTAGCGACCAATTCAGAATCATATTTACTGCGTCTCAAATTTATGTAGTTGTTAAGGCATTGTATATAATTTATTCGTCAATTTTAACCGTGAGAAATTCTATTGCATTTTTTCAATGCAATTAACCCGTGACTAGAATACCCTGTTCTCTACACTGCAATTCTCACAGCTATAACATATTTCCATCGCCATGTATTTCTGATTTAATAACAACTTTAATGTAATTCGTTACACATATAATTAAAATTGCAATCAAAGACACATACAATACAACGGTATGAGTCGAAAAACCGCAGTTCATAATTTTGAATGAGAAAAGTAAAACTATGATAACATCATTAATAAGCATGAAGTGAGGAGTATATTGAGAAGCCAAATAATCGATGTGAATTTTGCTGTCAATACTCGTGCGTTAGCTATAATTTATTTTCAGTAAATTAACGCACATTTAAAAATTTGAATTTTCCATGATTTCCATGATGTTGTCGCTAACGAGCGAAACCCGGCACGTTAGCGACAATAGTCGTGGAAAAGATATAAGAAGAAATTTGATATTGAAATTCCATCAAGGATATTTAGTCGAAATTTTAGTGAAAAGTATATATAAAATTATTGTATTGAAATGAATTAAGAGGACGGAAAATATCATGTTAGAAAATTAGAGTTCATTTATGTTGATAAATAATGTTTTAATGAGTGCAGAATACATAAAATTCTAAAATAGATCCCAGCATCTCACTATAGTCATTTTACAACAATAGCAACGTGGAATTTAAAAAAAATCACAAATAAAAATAATAAAACATTTTTAGTACTTATTCCACATAAATTTTATTGGATCAGGACCGGTTTCGCTCATGGCGAGCATTGTCAACTGATAAGAAATACAACGAAGCGATGATATGTATACAAAAGTTAAGTAAGAATTACAAGGTATTACAACTAAGCAAATAAATTGAAGCATTAGACAATAATTAAAATATTAAAGACTTTCTTAGCAATGCAAGCTAAAATTAATTAAGTTTAGTTAGTTAAGTTTAATTTATTAAGTTAAGCCAAAAATAAGTACATTTAAAAAAATTGCTCCTCTTAGATGCATGTACGACCAGGAATAGTTTTGATTTCAATTATTTATCTGATCGCATTCGAACGAGACCGTTACCCTCGTACATTATATTTCAATAAAATATTTTCGCCCTTCAATAATGGATAAACAACCAAAATATTATATTCACAAAAAAGATAGTGATACCGCCATATGTGTAAGGTCATCAGAACTCTCTCGAACGGTCTAATTGTCACCTCAGTCTATGAGTTAAACCAATATCAAGACATTAAATTCAGTCTAACATGCCCTATATTGAAATCTAAAGCGATCCAATATAGGGTAAGAAAAAAAACCGTTAAATTTTGAAATGGAACAAGCGACATCCAGGTGCAACGACACCTGAGATAGGTATGGAGCAGCGTTCTCGCTCTAACTATCGCTCTATCTCTCTCTCCCTTAAATCTTTGCTAAAGCGACATCCAGGCGCAACGACACCTGAGATAGGTATGGAGCAGCGTTCTCGCTCTAACTATCGCTCTATCTCTTTCACCCGGGCTGCGTAAGATACGTGGTATTTCACGCAGCCTCCTCTAAATGGTACAGTGGACGCAACTCCCGCTCCACTCAGACCACCTTTTATGGAGGCGTCGCTCGCTACAACCGAACGATATGGGGCACATAAGAGCGCGTTTTAAATTCATTCGGTCTGTCAGGTTTCTACGGTAACTTGGAGTGTGCACTATTAAAGCCATATAAAGCCTTTAACTTGGTCGACGGCCCTAGCCGCGCCATAATTAAGGAGTTGGAATAGTTGCCCTCTGTTCCGGGAAACCTTCCCCAGTCAGAGACTAGAGCTCTGGGAAGCACCTTGCGAGTTGTAAATCTTGGCGAAAGCCAAGTCTTGAGCGGTGTCACCAGACTCGAAATCTTCTTCTCCCCCTGGAATCCGCTATTCCCAGATCCTAAAACCGGTACCGCGAAATCGCCAATCGTACTGGCTGCCAACCGTTGGCTATAATCGTCGCCATATAGCCGTCGCCTATATAATCGTCGCGCATCGTTTGGTCTTGGTCTTGGTCTTGGTCTTGGTTTAAATTCTTGAACAGTAACTTCTAGTATTTTCTTAATGTAACTTCATGTAATAACTTCTTGTATTTAATTTGTAAATAAATGTGTGTGTGCTTTGCACTATTGTTTGACACTTTGAGATAGTTTCACTGAGCATCCTATTTTCCATATCCTATCCCTAATCCTTATCCCCTAGAGTGACGGACAGAGGTTCCCTCTCATTTAACGAGGGAGACCGAATCCAGGTCGTCTCAATAGTAACTATGTTTAATGATAAATTAACATAATCCACCGAGTAAATAAAAAGGGTTTAAAAATGAATAGTTTAGAATTTTTAGAAATAAATAAAAGTATTAACTAAACAGAAGTATTATTAAATAATATTCTTAATAGGACAGGTTGCTCGCCACTGCTTACATTATTTCCAATTAAAGGGTTTAACCCAACCCTACCTGTTTGATTGTATCTCATTAGTTTATATTTTGTTATACTAACGTCATTAGTAGTTTAGTTATTTATTTATGTTGTTGCTTTGTTTTGATTCTATAACCCCTTCCTTGCTTCCCGTAAAAAGGAAAAATACCAAACTCCATTTTGTAATTTTATCAATTTAAAATATTAGAATCAATTTTGCTTCATTACTTAACCAAACTTTGCGATATGAAGGCACAATTAGTAACACACGTGGAATAATCAAAGTTATTTTAAATTTTTTAATAAATTAACATGGCTAATATTAAATAAATATGAAAAATATCGACCATTAAAAAATATCCTAAAACCCGGAAACAGTCCCGGGATCGACTTATTGCAATCCCGAAATTCCGGGACCGAAATTGAATACCCTAGTAATATATCAGTGGTTGATTAACAGATACAGTTTCTATGCCATGATATGAAGTTATCTTCGCAGGCCCACCGACGATGTAACGACCTGACAATGTGGCTTCTGTATGAAAGAACATTAAACAGAATACAAAATCAAAATAACCCGAGACAGATGGCGTGTGAAAGCACTTAAGTAATGGGAGAACCGTGCAATCAATATACGCTGAGAATGTAACTATCGGGTATTGAGTGTATCATGGTAACTTATCTTCGAGAAAAGAAAATAACGAGATCGGTTAACAGTTTGGCTGATATATTTCATCAATAATTTATTTCGTCCGTACGTGAAACTGGTGGTTGTAATTTACAGTAAATGGTTAAATAATCTTTATGCTTTAGTTGACATCAAAATTTTAACCTATAGTAGTGATTCTTAATCGACGGGGTTTTCTTTTTCCGCCTAGAATGGTTCGTAGGCGATCAACGGAAAAATGTAGAAGATTGATTGCAGCTCATTAGTTAATATTTTGTAATGCTTTGTTTCGATTCTATAACCCCCTACATGCTTTTCGTAAAAAGGAAAAATCCCAAACTCCATATTGTAATTTAAGCATTTTAAAATATTAGAATCAATCTTGCTTCATTACTTAAGCAAACTTTGCGATAGTAAGTCCGAAGATGCCTCTGAAAGAGGCGAAACACGTGTCACTGTTAATAGCACAATACGTGGAATATACAAAGTTATTTTAAATTTTATATTGTAGAAGATTTCTTTAAATATTTGTTTGTCATTAAATCTTATATATAAAACCGAAACGGCGTATGTATGTATGTGGGTCTGTAATTCCCTTTTGCATTATTGTTGCAAGTTGCAATATAATAATGTTTATTATTTACGTGGAGGTATTATTTGACATTTCTTTGACAGCAAATTAGATTTTTTCCTTGAATTTGGACATTTTAATGGACGAGAATGGGGCCTGTCATCAAATTAAATAAAGTTTGTGATTTTATTTTAACTCTATTTTGGATGTTAGATTTTGTGATATAATTATGTCGAATGATATAACATTAAATAATTATTGGTCGATTAGTCCGAGCGACGCCGGGTAGCAATACTAGTATAATATATTTTCAATGAATAAAGATACCAGGGCTGTGATGTCAGAGTCGCCGAGGTGTTTTATTGGCCGGAGTCGGAGTCGTGAAACACTTTTGAAAAGTTTGAACTTTTTATTTATGCATACAACATGTAAAATTTGGCTATTGGCCGGATTGGTTGGTTGATATTTAATCTAATACATACACATAAAAAGGAAAGGTTGAACTAAAAACGTGACAAAATTAAACATTTTAATGTCGGAGTCGTATTTTTGGCCAATTTTGTAGTCGAAAGTCGTGTTTTTGGTCAATGTTAGGGCTATGACAGGACTAGTGGTTAGCCTTCGGACAGAAAGTATATCTGTCCGTACTGGAAATCAAACCAGTGAGCTCTGCAACCGAAACCAACGACGTTAACACTCGACCACGGGCCCATCAAATATATGTAATTATGAACACACAAAATACATATTTGAAAGAGAAAAACGTGACAACGTCATAAGAAAACATTGATGAAATGATTGCATACTTTTATGAATAAAATGGAATCATTTTTATTGAATTATCATTATTTCGTATGGATACGAAGAAGGAGTGAAATGAAATCTACAATTTTTTATTGATATATTTTATTCGCACTCATTAATTCAAGGATTAATTACCTTTATTGCCGCAATTGTTGTTGTAATATAAACAATGAAAACCACATTAACATTTCACTTCACTTTATAAACAGTTGTAAATAGATCACGTGTAGGTACTGTAGGTGTATAAGTTGTGTGCTGCCGCTGTCTCTTTTCTACTCAGACGCATCGACCAATCGAGTGGAAGAGAGATAGATGCGGCACAATCCGAACGGTAGGCCGATCGTGCCTCTCTATCGCTTATCCGCGCTCTCGCTCGCACGCTAGCCTTCGGCGTAACGCGACAAACGGGACAATGAGTCATGTTTTTTCGTGCGTGCAGCGGGCGTTCATCGATTTATAAGACGTTGTCACGTTAAAAAATACATTGGCTAGAACTCATAACTGAATATGTCTACATTTCTCGTCAGTGCATTTTCAGCCCGGTAGCCCTCGCAACCGACGTATCATATGACACACGCGAGTAACAAGTTATGAAATATTTAAAATCATAGCATGCGACACGCATATATAAACTAGAGGCACGTAAGTTCACACTCGTCAGAACTTCGGGATTGAGACCGCGGAAGAAGAGAATAATAAGTAAGATAGAAAACAATACATGCTATATATGTATATCCGAGTCATCGGACAATAACTGTGCAAGACAGTCACGCACATTACGTTTTAAACATAGGTCAAGGACGTATTCGGGTCAAAATTGATATAAGTACCGATCTTAATATATTATGGTCTTCATTAGCGACGCTGATCAGTTTGAATCAACTGAGCTTGTCAACCCAAATGCATCAAAATCGCTCGAGCACTTAATTACAGCTAATAATATGTAATGCCATTTCAATCCAAGATACAAATATTACATTCAGCATTCAATTTGAGGTGTTTTCTGAAAAACTGCAATCGCTGGTAATAATTTGGTTCCGTCATTTTTAACGAAGAACATGTGGCTCATAGTCAAACCTCTTATGCAATTTGGAAAACAGCCTTATCTACATATATGTTCCCGTATTACAGGGTGGGTCAATCAACAAAGGCGTGTTAAAAAATATTCAGAAAAAATCAACAAAAATGAGTCGCTGCGAAAAAACTTGACCTTCTTCATTGAATTCTTACATTAAAAAAATCAAAATACTACTCGGCCCACGGTAGTACACTCTGACTTCTTTGACAGTTCACTCGAGCGTGCGGCAGCCGTAAATACTAAATAAATGTTCTCCCCTCTGAGATAAGAATCCACCTGCCGCACTTAGCTTAGTTCAGTCTATATCAAATTAGGGAATTAAAAATTTTCGAACTCTGGCAATCTTTTTTTTGTGGGTGTCATTCAGGAAATTCTCACAGCGCCTCTCTTTCGAGTGCATAAGTAGCGTGGTCAGTCTATACCAGTGGTTCTCACGTAAATTTTGCATGTGGCCGCAGCAAAATCCTCTGGTGGCCGCATGCGGCCACCGTAATCGCACATGAGAACCACTAGTCTATACTTACATATATATATACATATATATTTATAAAATAAAATACGGTTAAAAAACTTATTATAAGATTTATTTTTTAAATAAATATACCAAACGTTTGTACGAGCATTATGAACTGAACTATCACCAAGAAGTGACAGTTGGCACCTTGGTTGATCAACAGATCCTCGAAATGTGTGAAACCGGTCTTGGTCATTATAAAATATATATGGGAAAAAAAATTACCTTTCGACCAAGAATTTACGTAACACATTAAAAGTAATAAGAAGAAAAAATATCTTTCACTCTACACACATTTTACATCGGGTACTACCCATAGGTTCTTGTCGGAGCTGAAGAATGCTGATAAGCCAAGGGAGGAATAAAAGCAATTTGCGGGAAAGGGTATTTTAGAAGGACCGCATAGGGAAAACAAATGGCATAATATATGCTTGTGGAACTAAATACTTCGCTATTTTTAGGTCAAGTGCCAATTCAGTCCATAGAATACGGTTTCATGAATAACCATTGCTCGGTCGGTCTGTTTTTGCCGGAGTCAGATTTATTTTTATTACTCCGACACCTTTTTTTAATTTGATGTGTATTCAAACCACTCAAGTCAATAGTCTCGCCACTGCTTGCTAGGTCGACTGAACGTAGCCCCATCTGTTTACACATAGAGAAAGGACAGAGCTGTAAGATCTTCACCGTCATCAGCCACTTATTCTCAACTTCTGAGTAGAGTTCTACATGTCAAAATTGTCATTTCGTATGAATAACCTAAAATCAATTTCCCCTTCCGGCATCTTCATGCATTTCGAGTTCACGTATTAACTTGAACTGGCTGTTCAAGTTAAACAAGGGTAGTTAGCGATAAAGCTCATGGAAAAGTACAAAGGAAAGATGAAAAAATCACTATTTTTTTAACCAAATACAGAGTCTGATTGGTGTTTTATTTTTACGCTTTTAAAGATTTCACAATCCTGTGAACAATCTTTTTTTAAACATCTATTTTCAACCATTAGCACTGTTTTTATGTTTTGACCAGATTTGATTGCAATTACTTAAAAGTGAACGGTTAATTTTGACGCGGCGTACTCAAGATGAAGTTACGCCACTGAATGAAAACGATTTGCGTAAATCTAATGTTACACGTGGCGCCCACAATATGCAACAGAAGTCTGATCATTGGTCAATTAATCTATTATCGTATTACTCAGGTAACCGCAACCACCATACAATATTCTAGACGTTTCGTTAGACCTGTGTAGCTCCTACGTACTTATCCCATTTACATTATTTCTGTAGCCAGTTTACAGGCAACCTTTTTACTACCTCAGACAGCCTTGCTTGTGACGGTTCCATGACAAATCAGAACATGACTTTTCAGAACATGACTTTTCAGAATATGAAATTTCAGAACATGAAATTTCAGAACATGACATTTCAGAACATGACATTTCAGAACAATCGGCCTACCTACGGACACCGTCCGAGCGCGCTCGCTTTATAATATTGGGTTTTCACATACATATTTGTCTATAAACAATTTACCAATTATGACGGTGTCCGTAGGTAGGCCGATTGTTCTGAAATGTCATGTTCTGAATTGTCATATTCTGAAAAGTCATGTTCTGATTTGTCCGGTTACCGCTTGTGACAAAGGGTATGTTGATTTTGGTGAATGCGAGAGATGAGATTTTTATTTTAATTGTACGGTATTTCAATGCCATTACTTGGTGGAAAGGCATAAGTTAAAAATATTATATTATATTTTAAATATAGATATTTGATCGAAACAAACATTTTAGTCGTCGAAAAGCAAGAACCAATTCGTCCACTTTGCAATGTTAGTAGTAAGCGACGTTTTTGCTAACCACAAAATGTAAACTAATCGGTTTTCCTTTCTGACGCCAGATATGAAGACACATTATTACGTATATTTTCAAATGAGAGGATTTACTTAAAAACAATGTTTAGGTGACATTTCATACTGTATGCACTCTATTTTCTGTTCACAGATAGTGACCTGTGTGTGGAAGTTAGTTTTTTGTACGAAATATTTAGAAAAGCACGATTCTAATTTTGAAATTTGTTATATTCAAAAAAAAAACAACTTACTGGGACTCTTTTCATGCTTTACGGACTATCGAGCGTCTGCGAGCCCCGGGTTTTCTACCGCTGTCCTTACAAGGGTCGTAAAATTAATAAACAATTTTTCTTGAAATATGACAAAAAATTCACAAACATTCTTCAAAACCAATGATTACAAAAATAAATAAAAGTTAAATATATACCATTTTCAAGGGAAGTTGGGCGAATATTTAACGTCCCACCATCTTTAAATAAATATTTCCCATCGATAGTACGGATTATGAATGAGAAAATTATTACGATTATTTTCTCACTTATTGACGAATATTCCAACAGTTAAATGCACGTGAAAAATAGAATAAAAGGTACATTAAAATACATACAAAAAATACCTAATGACTAACATCAATCCTCATCAATTATAAACTGTGTAATTTTTCATCGATTTGCCCGCGGTCATGGTTTCAAAATAAAATTCGTAACTAATGATTCGCCACTCGACTTAACTATTTACTAGCATAATCTCAACAGCGTTTAAGTGTAATGATATTCAAAACAGAAAATACGGAAACATTTATAAATCAATAGTTGCTAATACAACGCTTCGATTGTAGAAACAGCGTCCACTTGAAACGAAAACGAATCAATCACATCAATTGATTTTTTTCGCAATATAGATATAGCGAAGCCCCTCGAAGTATGACTGACGCCCCGTATTCTATGCACTCGGTGCGGGCCTGGTGCTAGTCCCACCGAAATCTAATTCAACAGGAATTTATGAATGATGCGCAATAGCGTTTGAATTGGAAGCGATAAAACGTAAGCCAAAAATACACTCGGTATATTGTAATGGTATAAAAATAATGTATGTTGAATTTACCTCGGTGAACGCGCGTTCCCAAAGAAATGCAAATAATAATGAAAACAAAAGCTTCTTCAATGTAAATTATATCATCTGAGACAATTATTATCGTTCGTAGTGTAAACGAGTGTTAATATTTTCGATGGTTTCGGCGGTAACTTTGTGGAAGTTCATTTTAATATAAAATTTAAAATAACTTTGATTATTCCACGTATTGTGTAACTAACTGTGACACGTGTTTCGCCTCTTTCAGAGGCATTTTCAGACTTACTATCGCAAAGTTTGCTTAAGTAATGAAGCAAGATAAATTCTAACATTTTAACATTTTAAATTATGAAATTACAAAATGGATTACGGGTTTTTTTCCTTCTAAAGGAAACAAGGAAGGGGGTGATAGAATCAAAACAATGCAATAACATAATGATACTAATAAGGTGCAATCAATCAATCAATTAGATTGGGATTTTTCCTTTTTAAGGGACGCAAGAGAGGGTTATAGAATCGAAACAAAGCAAACAAATATATTTCTAATGACGTTAAACATTACAAACTAATAAACTATAAACTAATGAGCTGCAATCAATCAGTTAGGTTGGGTGATTACTCTTTTGAATGGGAATATTGTTAACAAAGGCGAGCATCCTGTCCTGTTAAGAATATTATTTAATAATATATCTTTTTTATTAAGAGTTTTATTTATTTCTAAAAATTCTAGACTATTCATCTTTAAACCTTTTTTATTTACTCGGTGGAGTATACTTGCGATAGTAAGTCTGAAGATGCCTCTGAAAGAGGCGAAACACGTGTCACAGTTAGTTACACAATACGTGGAATAATCAAAGTTATTTTAAATTTTATATTAAACGAGTGTTCCCCAACCTTTTTATACCTGCGGACTGGTAAAAGAAGGAAAAAAAATCGTGAACGTCTAATATTGAAATAAAAATGGTTTTTCAATTAAGAATTTCGACTGAGAGTTGAATAGTTAGAATTTTGTACTTCTCCATGAGTTTTGTCGTTAACGATCCGGGTTTCGCTTTGCGGCATCTTCAGACATTTCAAATGAACGAATGTACTTGAACTGACGTATAGTAAACAGTTCGTATCGTTTATATACAAAAATAAAAGTAGATCACTAAGATTCATTGTAGCGTTTTTTTTATGTAAATGAGTTTCAATGAATTATGTGGGTAAATTATAATTATCGCGTATTTTGAATTTAATATCGCAAATACTGATTACCAGATAATAACATGGAAATTTCGATAAATTATATTGATTTCATGTGTTTGAAGTTACAGTAAATGATTGAAATTTTGCAAACTGTTTGCTGCGGAAAGTCACTGCGGCCCAACACTGGGCCGCGGACCATCGGTTGGGGAAAACCGGTGTAAACTATACTTCTTCTTATACTAGACTTCTGTTCAGTGAGAAACTGAATTCAAAAGTATTAAATCAACACGACGGTGATAATAATTTGATGAGGATCTGCAGACAGCCGCGTATGAGTTTCATCTGTTTGTTGCTGGTGAGAT
This sequence comes from Himalopsyche kuldschensis, assembly GCA_028554975.1. Classification (NCBI taxonomy): domain Eukaryota; kingdom Metazoa; phylum Arthropoda; class Insecta; order Trichoptera; family Rhyacophilidae; genus Himalopsyche; species Himalopsyche kuldschensis. The sequence goes on along the minus strand of JAHFWI010000030.1, from coordinate 1,147,914 downwards.
CTTTAAGGTGGCTACACTGACTAACGATTATGCAATAATTTCGAGTGTAAAATTTTTTTTTTTTTATTTTGTCTTTCTATATCATTCCCAACCTTTTTCGGGTGGTGAACCCTTTTTATAAAAGCCGTGTGACCCGCGATCCCGATGCATTGAAAGGGGCATTTTTAATAAAATAATTAAAAAAGACAACGAAAATGCAATATGTAGTGAATATTTTTTTTCGTTGACTGTAAAAGTTGGCGAGCCATGGGTTGGGAACCCGTGTTCTATATAATATATATGTCACTTTTAAGGTGTCCACTGTGAACACTTGGAGGAAAGGCCTGGAGGAACACTTTTTGCAATTATTCCACAATCAATTGATTGAGATCAGGACCGGTTTCGCTCATCGCAAGCATTTTTAACTGACGATTGCTGCTGTATATCAGTTGAAAATAAAATGAAAAAATTTTGGAAAAAATATTATATTGTTTTTTAATAAAATATCTGTGTTTACAGTTACGTGTTTACGAAAACCAAAATATATCAAACGCCTACCAATAACAGCGAAACGCATTTCAATTGTATAAATTACGCATCTACATTCTCTTGTGGTAACATCACTATCGCAGTCTTAAAATTCATAAGATTCAGTGTCCGACTCTCATATTGTATGTCTATGATGGGCAGACTTAATAGTTTGAGTCCAAAAAAACGATTTTCAACAGAGCAAAAACACAGTTAAAGGTTAAATATTGATGAACATTTTTCAACAAAGATGATTATACTCTCCGTAATGACCCTAATGAAACACTATTTGAAATAAATATCGATACAAATAACATATGTATGTATATGTTACATTGAAACTATTCTCAGTGAAAATGTATTCTTCTCCAAACTGTCATTGAAATTAAATTTGACCGCCCTATCTTCAGCCCTTTATTTGTCTGTGTTTTTCTTTGGTTCTCTTTTTTTTGAAAGGGACTACGTGCTGATTTTGTTTCATTGAAGTAAACCAAAATTTTAGGCCGGAAAATCATCGACTTGGGCCAATAATTTCCCTGATCGTGACCAGTGAAATCATGTTGTCATACAAATCTATTACTTGATACATTTTCACTGAGAATACAGTTTCACTGTAACATATACTGCCATCGGTTTCCATAAACGGACGGATTGCTACATGTTAGTAAGTATTGATGTGGCCCTAAAGAATAATTCTAATCTTCAAGTATACACATTAAATTTAATTCAGGAATAATTTGGTCTGATACAGTGCATCCCAAACATTTTCGTTCAACGGCCCCTTATATCTGAAAAAATGATCCGCTCCCGCCTGAACCAGAAACATTGACGAATTTGAGTTGACCACATATTTTTTTAATCTAGCTTACCAATTTCAAACCTTACCACTCTGAGATCTTTGATTTGCTTAAAACTGGTCTTTCTAGCAAAATTCTTCTACGTATATTAATTGAGTGTTTGACAAATAATAATTATTTATAAAAAATATAAGAATCGACGCATGATTGATTAGTACCTAGAGGAGGAGTGGCTAAAACGTCGACCGCGTAGCTATATCTAGTCGCCCGCCTTTTAAGTAAAATAAAATAACATCCTGTTTTATTTTCATATTATTTTATTGTTTGTGTGAAGTCATCATTAATCAATACAATTAAAATAACTTGATATAGAATTGGTATTGATATTATCTATATTTTTTTTTCAATTTAGACATATTTGTAATAACTACTTTGAATGTTAGTCGATCGCCGCCAATAATTTCCAAAGCAAAGTCGCCCGTAGTGGTTAAAAGTTTGACCACCCCTGACCAAGAGCGATTACAGAAAAGTAAGTTGGTTAAGATTTATTGATGATATTTAAAATCTAGTTTACATCCATACTTTATATATATGCTTAAATATGTATCATCGTGGTTTTTGCAATGACACAAAAATGACAATAATAAAGCACACATGGACGTTAATAGCGTCATTATTGACATTATTTGACATTTAAGTTTACTATGTAGAATCTAAGCCGCAATCAACGATATTTTTTTATATATTTCAAGTGTTCTGGTGTTTCTCGTATCATCGAGATATTACCAACCACATTTTATATATCATAAACATACTAGACAGGGGTTTCAAATTATCATAATTTAAAATTAACCGGCCATTAAATATTACAAAAAGAGCATAAAGGCAACCTTTTTTTTTACCCGAAAATTCTAATTATATATTATATTGTTGTTGTTCATATCAATTTTATTATGTTCTATATATTGATCTTTTCTATAATTGCTCAAGTCTTTGTATAATAAATATAGTACAGTCAATATAGCACATACATTGGGATTTTTTTATGACTTAACTTTGTTAAAAGCAGGGGCTGTGGAGTAGAGACTCCAATTCGATTATCGAGTACTCGATACTCGAGTATACTCGTCCATTTTCCAAGTACTCGATACTCGAGTAATTTGAAAAATACTCGAGTAATACTCGTTTTAGTAATAATCGTCGACAGTTTTTTCATCTGCGAGAAATATAAAAACAAAACTTAAAATTAATTAAAAATTTGTTGAAATATATGTGGTATAAATTGAAATAAATGTTTTAATGATATTCAATATATTTCTTTATTTACTTATCATCTATTTATATACACAAATTCGAATTAAAAATATATATTTTGGTACATCTGAAACTACTCGAGTATACTCGAGTACTCGAGTATTTTGAAATTTTACTACTCGATACTCGAGTAGTTGAGATGTCGAGTAATTGGAGTCTCTACTGTGGAGTCGGTAAAAAAAAGCTCGACACCGACTCCGACTTTATAATGAACCAAAAACACGACTCCGACTCCAACATTCACCAAAAATACGACTCCTACTCCGACTACAAAAAGTTTAACATGGTCGCTTTTTTCCTATTTTTCCTATATATGTGTATTCAATTAATTATTAACCCTACCAATCCAGCCAATAGCCAAATTTTACATATTATATGCAAAAATAAAAAGTTCAAGCTTTTCAAAATTTCTGACTTCGAGTACGACTCCGACTCCGACCAAAAAGCCCCGACCCCACGACTCTGGTTAAAAGTAATAGTATTAATAATGTTACATATTTACGAAACATATAATTTGCCTGAAGACTACAGTAACGCTATTAAAAACCGCTTCGAGAGTTCTGTATGAGGATTGACTGTATACAAATGATAAATATATGGCGTTAGCGGTTTATGAAATAATTATCATATTTTAACCAATACCCACCGCGAGTGGCAAAAGGTTGGGGAACACTGATCATTTTTTTCTTTTTTTTTATCTCCATTATTCAAAATTTTATTTTTATTTGACCAATTAGGAATCGATGATCTGACGCTGTGTAGGTATTGATTCAAGCAGGCAAGTTCAAGCCAAGGGCTGCGACAATTGCTTCCCATATGGATACGTTTTATAAATAAAATTATAGTCAATTTATAAACGTGAAGGGCCATTAATCTGACTGTTATTGTAACGAACTGAATTAAACTCGCATTACTCTCGTTTAGACGTTTACTAGTTGGAACTAGTCAATCAATAATCATATACAATCAGTGTTTCTGAACCTTTATGCAGTAGCGGTCCCGGTGTTTCGCGTACATAACCAAATGTATCAACATGAGAAGTTTTTTACTATCTACGAACATTCATTGGTGTGAAGTGCTGATATTGAACATGTAGTATGTAATTAAATCCACATTAAACAAAAAACCGTAGGTACCTATTGAACTAGTCAATATTATACGAAAGGCCTTTTGACTGTTTATACAGTATGTAAGGTTTATTTACATTTTACACCGTACACCGGTTATAACATACATAACACGGTGAAAAATAGCAATGTATTTTTGCCATTTTTTCACCGTGTTATAATGGAGTTCGACTGAGTAAATACCAATTCAATCAATAAAAAGGTTATAACATAACTTGTATTATATTTATAAATTGCAGGATTGTGGAGTCGGTAAAAAAAGTTCGACTCCGACTCCAGCATTTACCAAAACCTCGACTCCGACTCTAACATAGACCAAAAATAAGACGCCGACTCCTACTAAAAAAAGTTTCAAATCGTCACTTTTTTTTCCTAATTTTCCTATTTACATATGTGTATTCAATTAAATGTCAACCCTACCAATCCGGCCAATAGCCAAATTTGACATATAATATTATTACAGTCAAACCACCGCTAACACTATAGTCGGGACCGTGGTATATGAAGTAGTGTAAAAGGGGATGGAATCTCATACAAAATTAGGGACTTCGTCTTTTTCAGCGAAAAATGCAAACTAAGATTATATGTGAGTTTTGGAAAAAAAATATTTGAACGAAATATTTGGTTGCTAGGTGATACAATGCATAGCGCTCGCAAAATGTAGCAAACAGGAAGTCAGCACGCAGTCGTGTATTGTCTGGCACGTGTTGTTTGAGTGTATGCGAGAGTATGCACCGTAGAGACAGCCAGCCGTTTGGCTGTGTGTGTGCATCGGCATCCGCCCCGGAATAACAGCCGGCAACGTTACATAGCAACGACAATGGAATGCGACCGTGCCATCGGGGGATTTTCGGCGAATATATTCGGCTAGCGTGTTATATGGAGTAGTGTTTTCGGAGGTTTGACTGTATATGCAAAAATAAAAAGTTCAAAATTTCCGACTCCAAGTACGACTCCGGCCGAAACGCCGCGACGACTCCGACTCCGGCCAAAAAGCCCCGACTCCACAGCTCTGATATATTGAGTCCAATCTCAATGTGGGGCATATTTCATATCGGGTCCTTGCTGCAGTGAGTTTAAGTTGAAGTGTCTAATAAATATAGCCGTCCAACTGAGTTTTGCAGTCACCCTTAGTTACATTAATGGGAATTAGTTTTAATTCAGTCGTTTAACCACTCACTTCGCTTTCTCTATAGCCCGTATTTCCATGAACTTTATGGGAGCGATGAAGACATCATAGGCATTGATATTTTTGGATACACATCTCATACAGAAAACGATTGAAATGTATGGCAACATTAAACATCTAAAATAACAGTTGGTGTGAAACACTTGTTATAAGTCACTTTTAAGGTGTTCACTGTCAATACTCGGTGGAAAGGCATTATAATAAAAATAATAATACATTTTTAGTACTTTTTCCTCATAAAATTTATTTTATCAGGACCGGTTTCGCTCATGGCGAGCATTGTCAACTGATAAGGAATACAATAAAACAGTGATATTTATACAAAAGTTAAGTAAGAAAAACAAGGTATGAAAAACAATTGGTAAAACAACTAAGCAAATAAATAGACTATAAATAAAATGTTGAAGACCTCTTAGCAATGCAAACTAATACATCAAAAATCAATTAAGTATGAATTATCATTTTTTTTTACTTGTTATAAGCTTTAACTTATGCACACGAACCAATAAATATGATTTTTAAAATAAAGATAGTTAAAAATTTATAAAAAATAATTTTCCAATGAAGTTTTATAATGTCGAGCAGGACAACATAGGCGTTGAGCGTTACATATACGATGCCGAGATAAGCTCGAAATAGGAGTATAGAAGTTTCCAATATTTATAGCAGCTACCCTAGTATTGTGTACACTCGAGGATTCGAATCCGTGACCCCTCAACCGACCGGACGAAGTCCAAGGACATTCATCGAACACTCAGCTGCAGTACCAGCGCATAAGAATATTAACAAAAAAAAAGATGTACAGGAAAAGTTCAATTGGAAGATTAGAAAAAATCTCGTGCGTCCATTTGAATTTGCAATATGAATAGTTTCTTTGTTAGGTGTGTTTGCCCGGGTAGATAAATAATAATTTATTATACGACTTGCGATATTTTTTTATCGGGCCACAAGATTTGGCACCGGGGTCATTGGTCTCGGGTCCGGCGGTCAGAGCTCGCGGCTCGAGACGAAATAACAAACGAGACCGGGACCGCTGTAGACTGGTACGGGATGCGACCCCTGACCGATAGATACGGAGATAGCCACCTACCTAATTTAGTATTGTTGGTAATAACAATATGCACTTGAAGCGGCGTCTGGTAAACACAGTGCGGTGACTTTTGAATATTTCATATTATAACGTATGATATCTACTGTCGGCCTGAGTGGCCTAGCGGTTGAGAGCTTTGACTTGGCGATCAGATCGCGGCTCAAGTCCCAAAGAGGTCAATATTAAATTTGGATTTATAATATTTTTAATAAGATTTATGAAAAATAAGCACATTAAATGAAATGATTTCTCATGTTCAGGTATTCGAAAGCAGATAACATTATTTTAATTAATGTAAGGCTTACGATTTTTTTTGAAACGTTTCGTCTTTAATTTTTTAATTTATTCTAATAGAAGATCCTAAAGAATACTTCGCAATAAGTATGAAATCGAGTTGTTTTAATTTACATGAGCAAAAATGCAACCACAAACTACACAAATAATAATATTATACAGATAGAGACAGTCACATAAGTTTATTATATGTTTAAAATAAAAAGAATAATTTTTGAAGAATAATGTTTACTATAGGCTAATATTAAAAAACAACTACAACAATTCTTCTTTCAGAACAGATACAATAATCAGTAATATTTTTCAGTTTTAAGCATTTTGATTCCACATTTTATAATAATCCACAAGAACTCAAAGAGTAAAGTCAAAACATAAAATTATAAGCCAGTATGTATAAATTTTTTGAACTTAGCTCAAGAGGATTGGGATTCTGTCCCGTGACCATATATCCATAATTTACCCATTTTTAATTTCAGATCTTCTTGGAAAAAGGTGACGATAATCATGAACGAAATGACCTAGTGCCGATATTTACATAAAGTAATGCATAGTCGTTAAAAAAGCCTAAAATGCATTATATTTTGAATGATGCTTTCACATAATAATTAAACAATGATTTGAAGTTTTGATAGAGACATTACATTTGCTATATACATATGTATGTAGTATTTATTTCATTATAACAAATAAGCACAGAGTCGACTGTAACTTCAAGACTTCACTTTAGAGGTCTGCACGGGCCGAAATTTAAAAAATTTACCCGGCCCGAACCCGAAGACCTCCGACCCGGCCCCGAGGCTCATTTCAAAAACTCTTACCCGAACCCGACCCGAAACCGACATTATGCAACCTTGCCCGAAACAAATCCGATTTTTTTTGAAAAGATGACTAATACGAGTACGTGTAGTTCATTATAGTATTAAATTTAGATTTACGATAGTGGAAGTTCGGAAATAGCCCGATTTTTGTTGTATTTTGTTGAATGCTTGCGTCCGAGCCCAGCCCGGGCCCGAATCCAAGCCTTCGTTACCCGGCTCGTCCCGGCCCGCGGGCCAAACCCGAGCCCGTGCAGACCTCTACTTCACTTAACACGCGTATTGATATTAGCAATTCAATAAATATCGACTTGAATCAAGTTTCAATAATCGGTATTCCATTTTTATTATTCACAAGGAAATTAATTAAAATTTTAAATCATTAAGATTATTCGACGTATTATCGTATTTCTAAATGCGATAATACGTGGAAGTAACCGACAAATCCATAGAAAGTATTAATTGTAAATGAAATTGAGATTGAATTTTATACAATACAATAAATAGTCATTGATAAATAACAACATAAAAAGACAGAAATCTTATATATAAAACCGAAATGGCGTATGTATGTATGTATGTCTGTAATTCCCTTTTGCATTGTTTTTACAAGTTGCCATAAAAACGAATATGAAAGAAAATATGTTTGAATTTTTATCGGCGAAGACATTTAGTCAAAATGTAATAAATTAGTCTTCTACCAACTTTTTCCCGGCTTTTATTAGTATGATAATGTTTATAATTTACGTGAAGGTATTATTTGACATTTCTTTGACAGCAAATGAGATTTTTTCCTTGAATTTGGACATTTTAATGGGCGAGAATGGGGCTGTCAATATATGAAAGGGGCTGTGAAATGTCAATGCCAGTCTGAAATGTTCATTTTAATTCCATTTTAATTGACCTAGACTTTTGAATTTTGAAAAAAGTTGTTTCAACTTGGCCCGTCTGAATTTACGCGCCGAGCTGAACATAGCCCCAAACTGGTCCGAGCGAAGCCGGGTTCCAATACTAGTCTTATATATAAAACCGAAACGGCGTATGTACGTATGTATGTCTGTAATTCCCTTTTGCATTGTTTTTGCAAGTTGCCATAAAAACGAATATGAAAGAAAATATGTTTGAATTTTTATCGGCGAAGACATTTAGTCAAAATGTAATAAATTAGTCTTCTACCAACTTTTTCCCGGCTTTTATTAGTATAATAATGTTTATAATTTACGTGAAGGTATTATTTGACATTTCTTTGACAGCAAATGAGATTTTTTCCTTGAATTTGGACATTTTAATGGGCGAGAATGGGGCTGTCATAAAATTAAATAAAGTTTGTGATTTTATTTTTACTCTATTTTGGATGTTAGATTTTGTGATATAATTATGTCGAATGATATAACATTAAATAATTATTGGTCGCTTGGTCCGAGCGACGCCGGGTAGCAATACTAGTATATATATATGTATATATATACTAAAAAGATAATATGTAAATCATATTTTGTACTTATTCATCAAATAGTTTATTGAGATCAGGACGGGTTTCGCTTATCGCGGGTATTTTCAACTGTTAAGAATATTATACATATGGTTTGTAAATTATATGTATAATCGATAGTTACATATAACATAATTTAAGTTGCATTCTTGATTACAAAAGTGATCTCTATGACTATTCGATTTGGAATTGATTCAGCCCAGTGAAGTGCAAATTATGTAAATTGATTGAATTGGCATTTACTTGTAGAACTACATTATAGGACAGTGAAAAAAATAGCAATGTATTTTAGTTCTACAAAAATTATAAGATACATGGTTGAAAGCTATTTCAGCTTACGCCATCGTCAGAACTTTATTCAAACATAAATTTACTTAATTTTAAATAACTTTGATTATTCCACGTATTGTGTTACAAATTGTGACACGTGTTTCGCCTCTTTCAGAGGCACCTCCGGACTATCATTTGCATACATTTACTTATCTTTATATACTGGTGTAGAAAAGGTACACAAAACATCTTCTCTGCTGTTCTGACAGAAGAATGCATGTAAAAGCCAAACGAATAAGGTACAATTAAGTTTATTCTGTTTAGTCTCTGTTCACATAAAGTTTGCACGTATGAAAAACAAAACTAAAATACAGGAAAAGATAAAAAAATATTAGGGCTCAGTGGTCATAAACCAGTGGTCCGCGACGTTATGAGTACCCGGTACCTTCTAGATTGCAAACATTTAGCACTTATTACAAAAGGTACGAGCTACTGCCATAGCATTATATCTGCATTCACATATAGGATAAACGGTCAATCCTTTTGGCCTTAGGGTATAATTTGCATGCGATAAACTCGCCGGGAATCAATCATAATAGCCCCATATACTGCTTTGATGTTAGGTTCTGAGAAATCAATCACATCCACATATAAGGGGTAAACTGAGGCATCTCCAGAAGCGTATCTTTAGCTCAGTAGAAGCGTTCATAAATCCATGATAGGAATATTTAATATAACACCCGATTGCCAAAGCGACACATATATAAAATAAAAAATACCATATCCGCTCCCAACATGGAGCATATGAACTATTTATCTCAACATATTTTTCTTTGAGAACTGCTTGTTACTCAGTTGCTCAACTTCTCTTTTTTGAAGAGTTAGGATGGAAAGGATTCGAGAACTAGGACAGGACTAGTGGTTAGCTAATCGCTGTAACTTTTTACACTAGCTGTCAATGCTCGCGATAAGCGAAAAACTATAGAATAATTGCGATATAATGTGATTTATTTTTAAAATTGACAGCGTTATTGATTATCATTTAAATCGCCATTTAAATAGATCGACACATTCAGTTGAGCATGTGAGCAATGCTGAAAATGATCTTAATGAGAGAAACCGGTACTAGTCATTGAACAAAAAAAGATTATACCAGTCAATAGATTTCAGCGATTTTCTCTACATCATATTTTTAGCTCTTGCTTCTTCCATGAATATACTTTTTTTTAATTTAAAAAAAAAAAATACCAGACGGAAAGCTTTATATTATCTCAAATATCATAAATCATTCTAATACATATGATATTAAATAAGTGGCCGTGGAGTCGTTAAAAAAACACGACTCCGAGTCTGACTAAAAAAAGTTTAATTCTGTCCCGTTTTTTCCTACCTTTCCTATATATGTGTATTAAATAAAAGAACAACCAACTAATCCATGGAATAGCCAAAATGTTTCATATTATTCATGGTATATGCATAAATAAAAAGTTCAAACTTTTCAAAAGTTTGTCACGAAAATATTTTGGCCCACGCCCTGATTTTAATATGCCTACTATTTGTACGCGCGTATTAAGAAAAATGGGGTGCTTAAATAGGGTTAAGAATGTTCTGTATATGCCCAACCGTATTGCAATGTTTTCGTTTCGTGCAGCAGCATGAAACTGTAACATAAACAACCGGAGCATATGTGTTCGTGTTTTGGTCGCTGTCGTCGATCCATTCACACGATTGTTTGTTTTGAATAACATTCACAGAGTTCTAATCTACGCCAAGATTATCTATTCACATACAAAATAAGATGCAAATGAAAGGGAAGTTGATGCGAGCTATTGAAATTACACGTTACATATAACGAGACTTCGAACTGCCAGTGACAAACAACAAGCGGCACGGGTGCCAACTAAAACGATACTCAATTTCAAGGGCACTCAACACCAACGCAATTTTTAAAAACTTTTACCTTTGATAGATTGAACATCATATTTTCTTTTTGCACTGTTAAATGAAATTGAAAAATAGTGTCATTTATGTCGCATCTGAAAAAAATTTTTTTTTGCTTAAGTGACTTTGACAAACGTATTTAAAAAATGCTCGGTCCGTGGTGCAGTGGTCAACGTCGTTGGCTTACGTGACGGACTACCCGGGTTTTTGTTGTTAAAAATTCCTTCCCACTTTTCCTATCACAAAAAGTGACGCGTAGGGAGTGCGATTAGCTAACCACTAGTCCTGTCCTAGTCCTCATATCCTTACAATACATATTTTCTTAAAAAAAGAGTTGATGCGCAACTGAGTAACAAGCAGTTCTCGAAGAAAAAAATATGTTGAGATAAACTCAGTGAGGAGTTCCATGTTGGGATCGTCAATGGTCAAAAAAACAATGAAATTGAATAATATTGTGTCATTTATTTCACATTTATAAATAATATATTTTGGTTAAGTGACTTTGAAAGACGTATTATTATTATGTGCGAAACATTACATCCTGGAGGATTTGAGTTGTAATTTTGAATATTTATTTTCATATTATTTGAGTATAAATGGTAGATCAGTCCACCATCGCACCATTACAAAAACCGTCAATGCTCGTTATATTATACAAAATGTACACGTGTTTGAAATACGAGTATGGATTCTTGGCTCCAATGACCTTACTATAGCGACCGCTGATATAGCAATCAGTTATCCATTCTACTCATTCTGACTGCTGGTGTTATGATTGGCCAAAGAATTCACATTCTACAACCATGAATGTAATACGTACTGATATGTTGTATAATTGACAACGTGTCGTCCAAATGATGCCAAAACCACGAATGTACGTTTTTAGTTGATATGAGTTACGTACATGGGAGTCTCGAAATTGATCAAATTACAATATGCGAAAGACAAGAAAATGTAACCGGCTCTGGCAATGAGAAAAATAATAAAGTTACTTTTCGCGAAACTGCATAATATATACTGAACAAAAAATCAGCCAGCCACGAATGTGAACACATTCGCTTTGGTAAAAATAAGCCTCCTTGCTTGTTGATGTACCAAAGACACGAAAGTGCCACATCGTTGTTTTGGCATAATTTTAAATATAATTTTTATTCTCGCAGTTGCTTAATTATTATTTTAAAAAATCATTTATTTTCCCAATTACAATTCTTGGAATGCTTTCGTATCAATATTGAAACAATTTTCTCTTCGGGGCCGAGATGATAACCCTGACATCCTTATGACTATATACTTGCATGTTCCCAGTTCTTACATACTTGTTTGTAACCGAAGCTAAACATATATTTTTTAAAAGAACATGTTTGTTGCGTCGGTCATTTGAATCGCCAGTCGCAAGGGCTGTTTGGCTGATCAATGAACCGCCTTTTTTAATATACATTTTCAGCTGTGAACTTGGGTGCTATATTTTTAAATTATTATGGAATCAATATGTTATATTTTTATGCATTTTTCTCAAGTAAAAAAATAAATTTAAAAAAAAATATTTGTCGTGCGGCAAGGCAAGGCAAGGGATTTTTATAACTTGAATAAAATTGGGAATATTTCAACACTTTGGTTAAAAACAATCGATTTATTATACTAGATATAATTATAAATGTTACAATATCATTAATTATCGTAAAGAAACATTGTATTTTACAGTTAAATATTCTTTGATTAGGAATAGATTCGTTAATACCAGGGCTGTGGAGTCGGAGTCGGCGCGGCGTTGTGGCCGGAGTCGGAAATTTTGAAAAGTTTGAACTTTTTATTTTTGCTTTAAATGTGTCAAATTTCGCTTTTGGCATCATTGATAGGGTTGATATTTAATTGAATACACATAAATAGGAAAATTAGGGGGAACAGGTGACGATATTAACCTTTTTTTAGTCGGAGTCGGAGTCGTGGTTTTGGTAAATGCTGTAGTCGGAGTCGGACTTTTTTTTACCGACTCCAGAGCCCTGGTTAATACTGATGTAGCACGAATATTCAAAACGAAATATCTATCTCAACAAGAAATTTTCATTCAATATTAATATTTTAATTATAATACGGTAAGAAAAATAACAATGTATTTTAGTTCTACATAAATTATTTTATATATTTGTTGATAGCTATTTCGGCTTACGCCTTCGTCAGAACTAAGCGTAAAGGCGTAAAGGGTAACAAATATATAAATTATTAATAATAATTTATGTAGAACTTAAATACATTGTTATTTTTCTTACCGTATTATAATGGAGTTCTACCAAGTAAATGCCTACTCAATCAATAATATTTTAATTATTTTTACAGCAAATAAGTAATTTGACAGCAAATCTATATATATAAAAATTAATGTTTGGCTGTATTTCCGCTATGGACTACTAAACCGCTCGACCGATCGATGTGAAACTTTACAAATTTATTGAGTACACTCCCGCAATGGTTTTTGGTCTACCAACTCCCCCCCCAAACCACCCACCAATTTTTTTTTTTAAACTTTACGATTTTTTCGAGTTTACTCCTTCGAAGGTTTCTGGCATACCCCCCCCATACGCCCCCCAAACCCCACCCCGCCAAACAACCCCCTTCCCCCCCAAAAATTGATATCGAATTGAAACGAAAAGCTGCAATGTCACAATTTTTTCAAAATGAACAAAATCAATAAATTGACTCGAATATTTGTGTAATATCTTTCCTTCAAATTTATTTTAGTTGCTGGCGTGGCAACGCGCGCAGGGTACAGCTAGTCTAATATATAAAAATGAATGTTTGTTTGTTTGTTTTGTTCGTATTATATGCGTCGCGATCCGATTGCGATACAATTTTGTCAACTTATTACTTGCACTTCAGCGAAGGTTATAGGCATAGTAAAATTAGCTTACAGTAGGTCTTTTATATAAAAATCAATGTTTTTTCATATTTTATGCGCTGACATACCATACCGTTCATTTTGACAACTTCTTGTTGCACTTTCACAAAGGTTATTGGCATAAAACAATTAAATTTCAGTAAGTGGCGCGTGTAGACAATCGGCAAATGTCATCAATACCGACCAATGTTAGTGAAATTAAATCGAAATTATTTGTCTAAAATATTGTGCATCCGAAAGCACTTCAATAAACACCAACACTTTCTTTCTTTGAGAGGCATTGTAACGCTTGCCGGGTACCGGTTAGTAAGTTATATTATGAAACATTCATTTTAAGGCTTATAATAATCTAAAAAAAATGTATACCCAAAAATGTTTAAAATCAAAAGTGTAATTAAGTACATTCGTACCTTTAGCATGATTGGGGCGATATAATACAACCGAAAATCTATATTTTGAATTATGTTTGTGTAAATTTTGCATAAGATAGCCGTCTTACATAATAGATAGTGATTTCAAATGTATAAATTTATGATATTATGTACAATATGCCACACCGCTTATCTGTGTTTGCACATATGGCATCATGTATTTAATTAACACTATGTAACTACCTACTTGACCAAATAAATACGATAAATAAATCACTACTCGCATAGCGAATAAATGAAAATAAAAGAAAAATATTCTGTTCTCACAATCTTCGCGATAAAAGAATTCCATACATTGCACACGCCTAATGCCATTAAAATGTTCACGGCATGCATTGCATTCTTTTAAAATACTATTAAATATGACTAAACCTGGTGACAAAAAAACTACTTCAAATATACAGATGGAAGTACTTACATATAAGTATAAACGTTTTAGTCAACGATCAGTTGGTTCACTTTAAAATTAAAAAGAGTATTTAGCTATTGGGTGATACTCATCACATAACATGTAAGATAACATTTTTTTAAAAAGCTGTCATCCAAATCAATTTGCATTTCTTTCCTTGGGCAAAACACTTTCTGATTTGAAACAAATTAGAAGAATTAAACTCGCATCCGTGCGGACGTAACACTGCTGGACAGACAGTTCCAAATCAAGCTTGAATCTGCAAACTCCCCTCCCGGCGCCCTTTCTTCATCCACTCGAGTATATTCCATCGAAAACGTTACTGCACACAATCATAAATATACGTCACTTTATGATATTCGTACCGCGGTGTATGATAATTAATGGATGTATAGGTGCGAGGGCGAGCTAAATATGCGTTAAAATAATATTGATATTTTCATATAATATACATAAATTTATGTAAATTACTTTTTCTCAATTTGCTTGGGGGTGCAGCAGTTCTGCAGTGCGAATGGACGAGCCGACCCTGCTAATTAGACTTTGTAGAATATATGAAAATTTGATCAGAGACACGAAAATTCAGCACCCGTTTCCAAACAGAGTCTTATAGTAAAATATTCGATTTTACCGCAAATAAAAGCAAATTAACTGAACGAAAATAGGGGGAAATAAAACAACTGCGTCAGGCGCATTACACTCGCGAGTTTAAATACAATTCCCCTAGCAATTCAAATTGCATGTGAAATTAAAATGTCGGCATTTCTATAATATTGGAACTAGGATAATTCTGTCGAACACATCTTCTTACATATAAAAATCAATATGTGTTTGTTTGTTTATTCGTACTCTATGCGCTGCGATACCGTTCATCCGATTGCAATGAAACTTTGGCGATTTTTTGTGTAGACGCCCGAGAAGGATTTTGCGTTCCCAAATCGTTCATCTGATAAATGCGATAAATAACCATCAATAAAACACAGGGACAATCGCTACAAGCGTGTGGACTATATTTGAAAAATCCATGCTCACGCGTTGGAAACCTTTCTGATTTATTCGCATACGCACCAAAAAAAAAAATTATTGTGGATCCAAAGCACCTCAATAAACACAATTAAAACACATTTCTGAGGGTGGCATTGCAACGCATGCCGGGTACCGGCTAGTTATATATAAAAACCAAAAAGGAACTCATACATAATTTATTCGGTTAAAAGACAGAAGTATTTTTATATTTTTATATTCTGTTTATAATGTACAAATTTTAATATTTAATGTATATATTTATGTTATTTTGCTACTGTGCGTGTGATAATTTTGAATAATTAATTAATTATGCAAATTACATTACACATACTAATTAATTTTAGGCAGCAATTATGGTCAATCAAAACATAATATTAAAGAAGTATGTACACAAAAAAAAAATTGGTTGGCAATCAAGTATCATTTTAAATCAATAAAAATAATTTCATAATAGTGATAATTAAACTAAGCTTATGTAGTAAGTAATTGGCGAGAGCCATATTATACCCTTGCGGTTCAGATGGCTCTTGGTTTAAGTTCCGGAAAGGTCAACATCAAATTTAGATGTTAATAATGCAATATTTGAGATCTTCGGCATGGGTTTTTGTGATTTATTTTCTCTCGTAGATGATGTCGAGAGACTTTAAATTTAAAATATTTGGCGCCTTGACTATTCTTAACTGCAATGCCAAATATTTTTAATGCAACTTTAAAAAAAATATTCTGTTAAAAAAAAACCTATAAACGGAGACTTACTTAGGTTTGATTGAAGGATCTATCATCTTTTAAAAAAACTAATACCACTATACGTATATTACAAGTTTTAAGGTGTTCACTGTCAATACTTGGTGGAAAGGCATTATAATAAAAATAATAACACATTTTTTTAGTACTTTTTCCACATCTGATTCACGTCAGATGTGGAAAAAGTACTAAAAAAATGTGTTATTATTTTTAGTATATTACAAGATTTAGCGGTGACATGTGGAATAAGATTATTTTAATTGAAAAATCTATATTCTACTTTTTCAATCGACAGTTTTTATGGTTTGAAATTCTCTATGGTGGTTCGCTATGGTGCCTTAGTGAAAATTGTATGAAACAACATATCTAACACGAAGAAAATACAGTCGTTTCCACAAAATTTCGACATATGGCATTTTGTCCCAATTTAACTCATAATTGTAATGTGCAAGTATTTTGCAAAGTGGACATATCGGTTTTTACTTTTAAGCGCCTCAAATAAGTACGGTACTCTCCTTTGCCTTCTTCGTTTAATTATTTCCGGCGATTTTTTTAACTCCCGGTATGCCAGGGTCTAGATCGAAGATCATCATCAAAGTCTTCATTATTGCTTGCATTTTTTAATTAAGGATATCGACTGAGGGTGCTTGATGGAATTTCAATATCAAATTTGAATTGCTATAATTATAAAGAACCCACTTAATTCATTGAAACTTGTTTACATTAAATTTTCGCTAATTTACATTTTAATAGCAATTTAACTTAGTGATCTACTTCTATTTTTGTATATAAACGATACAAACTGTTTACTACGCGGTAGTTCAAGTAAATCCGTGCACTTGAAATGCCTGAAGATGTCGAAAGGCACAAACCGTCGATAGCGACAAAACTCTTGGAAAAGTACAAAATTCAAACAATTCAAAAAACTATAAGTATTGTTTTAAATTTACTAGCGTAACTAAGTGATATAAATTAATATTAAATAAAGCCTCTTGATTTGGTGTCTGCTCCTCGAGATTGGCCTCAAGTAATCGGCTTCGATTCTAGCATTGAACAAGTATACATTTTCAATTGCAGTAATATGAAATTAGATGTGATCAAGGTACAAAAATTTCCTACGTTTTACGACCGTAACATATTCCAACACATAAAAAATCAAGTCTTCTAAATTGCCATTATCACAACGAATAATTATCACATATCGACTCCTGGATAGCATTATTTTATATCCGTCGGTCGCACAGACTCTTAATTACGTAAAAAGTAATAAAATAACGATTTATATTCCGATATGTGTATCCTTTTGATTGCCTTTTATGGCGTTGATAATTATACTTTAATTTAATGAATATTGTAGGAGAAACTATAGATCAAAATAGATGTGCGTGCCCAGTGACGTGCATAAAATTTGAATATTTGACTCAGTGAAAATCGAACGATGATAAATCAATTAAATAAGGGAAATTTTTGTTGCGCCTGCTATTTATGCGTTATAAAATCCTTTCTTTTTCAAGTCAATCTCTCCATATCGTAATCGAATGCATTGTCCCGAATTTATTCCGTATTATATCATAAATATTATATAATCGAAGATGAAAGCATCCCATGTGATGTAACGAAAACACATTTCTTTTGAAGAAGTAATCGATATTTTCTGATATCAATAACGAAGCTTTTAGGTCACTGAGACGGTTATATTTTACTAAGGCAGTGGGAAAAATAATCGACCCTGCTATGACAAGAACATTTTCGAGAGATCATGTAAGTAAAAGTTCGGTATCTTTTGTTATAATAGTAAAAACATTAATGCAATACCCACATAATTTTCTTGCCGTTATTTTGGATAGTTTAAAGAGTCACTTTTAAGGTGTTCACAGTCAATACGTGGTGGAATGGCAATATGTATGTTAAAGAATAATAACACATTTCTGTTCTTATTCCACATTAGAATTTGACTTATTCCACATCTAATGTGGAATACGTGCAAACAATGTGTGATTATTTTTTAATAAAAAGGAGTATTCTTTTATCAAAATAATTAATAATATGTACGTATATCGATAATACGAAAACATTTGTAGTTGATATTAAATTATGATATAAAATAAAGACTGAACATTATAAAAGTGCAGTAATGTTATATGGGGGAAATTGTAAAGTCGTGCACCTTCATGGTGGTACCTGTGTTTGTAAGTATAGTGGAAATTAAAGAAACAGTCGATGTCGGAACCCTAATATTATTTTCATATAATCTTATATATAAAACCGAAACGGGGGATGTATGTCTGTAATTACCTTTTGCATTGTTGTTGCAAGTTCAAACAAACGAATTGATTTCGCTCGCGAAAGTTTCGACGGTAAATTTGTTTCGTTATCAATGTGTGTGCAGAGACTCCAATTACTCGAGTATCGAGTAGTACATATATAAAACCGAAACGGCGTATGTATGTCTGTGGGTCTGTAATTCCCTTTAGCATTGTTGGTCATTAAGTTGCCATAAAAACGAATATGAAAGAAAATATGTTTGATTTTTTTATCGGCGAAGACATTTAGTCAAAATGTAATAAATTAGTCTTCTACTGAACTTTTCCCGGCTTTTATTAATATAATAATGTTTTTATTTACGTGAAGGTATTATTTGACATTTCTTTGACAGCAAATTAGATTTTTCCTTGAATTTGGACACTTTAATGTGCGAGAATGGGGCTGACATGAAATTAAATAAAGTTTGTGATTGTATTTTAACTCTATTTTGGATGTTAGATTTTGTGATATAATTATATATATACGCCGGGTAGCAATACTAGTTATTTATAATACTGGAACACTATGGAAACTACTTTTCTCAAAAAGTTGAAAACGTGAACGAGAGAGTATGTGGTAGGTTGGGGTGATGCAAGTCCATATTAACTATCGACTTTTCTCGGTGTTATTGGTTTATTTAAATATTGTGTACCTACCACAATTTAAAAACTACAATATCGCTTCAATGATTCAGAAAGAAAAATGCGCAATTTCAGAATT
Organism: Himalopsyche kuldschensis; assembly: GCA_028554975.1. NCBI lineage: Eukaryota > Metazoa > Arthropoda > Insecta > Trichoptera > Rhyacophilidae > Himalopsyche > Himalopsyche kuldschensis. The sequence goes on along the minus strand of JAHFWI010000030.1, from coordinate 1,128,551 downwards.
GATCGGTCGAGTATCCGTGAACTAGAGGTTAATTACCTACTCGTGATAGCACTTGCATAGTTATTAAAATAAACAAATAAATGACGTCATGAAATAAACAATCATTAGTTCCATATTAGTGTTGATGTTTTTCGTGAAAATGTATGCATGTACGAATAGCAATAAAGACATCAAACAAATGTTATATTTTTTGGCCGTCAGTCTGGTTCTGCATACATTTCATGAATTATCGCTGAAGATTTCCTCGATGATAAAGTTGACCAAACCAATGAACGTGATAGCTTTTAGCCATTTCCATAATATCATTTGATATCAATGTTCCCTGCAAGATGCCGCGGACGCGCAGCATTTTAAAACAACCCGGCGCACTCCAATAGTTGATGAATTTAATGACCCGAATGACAAAAGACAAGATTCAAAAAATAGGGTAGTATAATTTTATAAAACATGCTTTTACCAGGGCTTTGGAGTCGTTAAAAAAAGTACGACTCAGACTCCAGCATTTACCAAAAACACGAATCCGACTCCAACATTGACCAAAATCACGACTACGACCAAAAAAAGTTTAATTTTGTCACTATTTTTTCCTTATTTTCCTATTTATGTGTATTCAATTAAATATCAATCAAATAATTCGGCCAGTTGACAAATTTGACATATTATATGCAAAAATAAAATTCAAAATTTCCGACTCCGAGTACGACTCCGGCCAAAACGCCGCGACAACTCGGATTATATTTATTTTTTTACCTGCTCGTGTTAATTATTTTTAATTCGGTGTCACTTACTGTTCTCCGTTCCTCAAAATGTGTTGAAGAAATTTCCACTGTATTGATCTCGCTTATTTTGCCATCTCCATTGTAATTAAATAGTATATATATGTAAATTATACGCACTTACACTGTACCAGAAACTCGTTACGTGGCGTCACGAGCGCGTAAGATGCGTAACAATGAAATTAATTGAGTAAATTCGCAGCAGATGCGTTTATTGATACGTAATAAATAGCCTGCAACTGACTTGGCCATAACTGGCAACACGAGGGCGACTGGTGCGTTTCAACTTCGTCAATTTATTTATCCCATAACGAAATGGGATTAAAGCTCCGGAAAAGGAGCGATAACATCGTTGTATTGCGGATAGCTTACCACAAAACGGACGACCAATAAGATGTACATGACAGTAGATTAAAATATTTAAGACTCGTGGAATAGAGATAGTAATTTATTTATTTATTTATTGGCAAAAAATAATATAAAACACATGGCAGTACAGCAAGCCCCAATGCGCCATGCATTTGACAAATTAAATAAAAATTACACAATATATTCCAATTTTTTTAAATTTTAAGAAACTGAACAGAAATATATTATTTACATATGAAAAAGAAGTTCACTGCCGATGATGTCCACATCAACAGGCAAGCGCATTCATCAGCCGAATAGCCCTTGCAACTGGAGATTCAAAAGATCTACGTGACTAATAACTTTTAACAGTAGTAACATTTTCAAACGATATTGAGAAGGAAATTTGTCGAATTTATGAATCGCGCGAAGGCCGAGAGAGATTTTCAACGACACGCGGAAAATAACAAATAATTTCTCAAAAAATTTGATAAAATTTAGAATATTCACACATAAAGTTCAAAAAGCTTCCTCATGATACATTTATTATGGAAAATATCACTTGACATTCACCAATAACTTTTGATTTAATAAAAGAGTGGTCGCTATCAATACTGAAAATATATAAATGAATAGTAATCGCAAAGAAATCTGTGGTTCGTATTTATTAATTGCAAATAGAGTCCATCACGAATCAAAAATGATTATTGTTTAATATCATATGAAAACTTCTAATATTTGATTAATTGAATTGGCATTTACTTGAGTCGAAATAGCTATCAACTATATCTTATATATAAAACCGAAACGGCGTATGTATGTCTGTGGGTCTGTAATTCCCTTTTGCATTGTTGGTCATTAAGTTGCCATAAAAACGAATATGAAAGAAAATATGTTTGAATTTTTATCGGCGATGACATTTAGTCAAAATGTAATAAATTAGTCTTCTACTGAACTTTTCCCGGCTTTTGTTAATATAATAATGTTTATTATTTACGTGAAGGTATTATTTGACATTTCTTTGTCAGAAAATTAGTTTTTTTCCTTGAATTTTGACATTTTAATGGGCGAGAATGGGGCTGTCATCAAATTAAATAAAGTTTGTGATTTTATTTTAACTCTATTTTGGATGTTAGATTTTGTGATATAATTATGTCGAATAATATAACATTAAATAATTATTGGTCGCTTAGTCCGAGCGACGCCGGGTAGCAATACTAGTATTCATATTAAAAAAATATTTGCTTTTACAAGTTAAATTGGCAACACAACACAGTCTCTAAAAATGTAATATTTTGTGTGCAATAGTTAATTGTCAAACATGTTCAGGTCTATTTGACAAAGATCAAACACAACAGATTCAAAACAAAACTTGGTGCGGCCACCAGACATTTCCGTAGGACCACTAACATATGTGTACGATGCGGCCAAAGGACAATTTAACGCTAGAACCACTACTCTTGATACAAACAATGACTTTAAATGTAACTAAATCCAGTAATGAATATAGGTATACTTTTTATCAATTAATTCGACATAAAAATAAGTCAAGCCATCGTGTTTCGCGGACTGGCCTACACCATTGACGCATATTATGTTAAATGCATGCAATGTAGCCGGAGACATCTGTCAATTAATAATTTCCGACTTTATTCGTTCTTCGTTCTTTCTTTGTTATGCCTTTGGCGGGTGAGTGAACGTACGTGATATGTCCACTACATCAATGGACGCCCTTAAAAATCAATACTGCCCTGACGATTTCGGGAAGGTACCAATTATCGGTAATATTCAGAAAACACCCCCTTTAACTACACTCATGATGGTGTGCGTTCACTATCATTTATGGAAATGTTTTTTCTCGTAAAGCGGCCAAGTTAAAACGATTTAAAAAGTCATAAACTTTGCAGTGGGGATTCTAATCGAACATTCGGGTATTTTCGATTATTTGATTTCGTTATCTCCAAACAGAAATGTAAATTTAAATAATACTGGACTAATGAAGGATCTGAGTCCTTGGTAGAGTGTCATCAACGTCGTTGGCGTCGGTTGCGGAGCACACAGGTCGAATCCTTGTACGGGCAGTTTCATAAATTAATTTTAATGATTTCTGACCAAAGGCACGGATTTCGGTGACGTCTAAAATTCCATCACACCCATCTGATGGGGCATCATCATCATCGTTAATGGGGCATTGCGAGAAGTCTTCTACTAGCCCTATCTTTACAATCTCGGAATTTTTTTTTTTTAAAAATGTTTAAATTAAAAAAAATTATAATCTATGCTAATGTGCCAAAATTGGATCTAAGGAATTTTTTAAAAAGAAAAATGAATTTAAATTTAGAAAATGCATTTAAATAAGCAAAGATGCCTAAAACAGCAAAAGTCAAATGAAATAATAAAAAAAAATATTGGTTACTTCCGTAACGCGGAATCTTTCGACCGCAAAGTGATGCTTTGACCATTTGACCTTTTAAAATTTGTTTCAAATTAACACTCGTTTTTACCAAGTTGTCAAAGTGGTTACCGCATCGCGTAATTTTCGTGAAATGGTTCGAAATTCAAATAGTCGCGAGTGTGCGCGCTAAAAAGTAAACATCGTCTGCAGCCATCGTCAGAATGAGCCGGCAGGCTGCTAAGTTTCCGCGAAGCACACTATTCATGGCGATGGAGATCGGCCGCGAATTTGCGACCGAGCAAACAAAAAACCGGTCGGGCGCCTCGGCTTCGGTGGATCCGTCAGCGCGGTGGCGGAGGGCGCATCAGCAGCAGTGTGACCTTCGCCACAACGTCTGGCCGGCCTTGCTCCGGCCCTTCGGGTTTCAAAATATCACTAGCGCCACAGACAAGAGTTGCAATAAACCGAAACCGGGATCTCGGTTGTTTTTTAATACCGAAATACTGGCTGGGAGCTGTAAAATACCAGTATGACGGTATTACACTATGTAATGCCATTCAGGTGCGTGGTGCAGTGGTCAACGTCATCGACTTCCAGGAAGGACTTAGTACGAGCAGAATTTTTTCAGTCTGCTCGAAGACACGGTTGTTTATGTTGTCTAAAAAATTCTTCCTTCCCAACCGATCGTATGAGCCCCCGGGGCATAGCGAGAGCGACTTGGTAACCACTACTCCTGTCCTGTCTTTTTTTGTATTTGGCATTACGGCTAATTCCAAATACTGTGCCAAATATTTTTAATTGTGAAAGTCATACGAGATTAACTCGATGATAAATAATAAATCAGTCGTCAACAACTGAACAATAAATTACACACCAAGATCCCAAGATTTCTTTTTCAAGTGAAAAAATCTGACCTTGCCGGGAATTGAGCCCGGGCCCACTTGATCGCTAGGACAGAGCTCTTGCCACTAGACCCCAGGGACTGTCTTATCCTTTCTACTCATATTCTCATCGAACTAAAGAGAGGCTGAACGACCCAGTAAAAAAAAATGGCAAGATTATTATAAAAACATGGATTTATGGAAAATGTAAATGAATGACTTTTTGTCGAGTAATCATTCAATTTGAAAGGGATTTTTAAAAAGTCGGACATATTTGTTTGAAGAATCGATCAAGACTGACGGACGAATTTTTCGTTTCTAAAGAATCAGCTATACTTACATTTTTAAGTGCCGACAGTTAACGTGAAATATTGAAACAGCGGTATTGATTTTTTCGTCCGGTATTGCAATGTCAATTGGCAGTGTTTTTTTTTTTTTTCAATACCGGCAATGGCATATTCGCCCGGTATTGCAATCCCTAGGTGGGCGGACGCACTGTCCAGTTTTTGTAGTGACGTTGAAGAAAATGTCGATCGACTTAAATGCACAATGCACATCGATCGATATCTCTTTCATTGATGTCGGACGAACAAATTGTTCGTCAAAGACTTCGAAACCCACAAGTAAGATTTTTTCGTAATTAGCTAACGTGGCAGTGGCGGCTGGTGACAGAGTATTAAGGAGTACAAAAAAAGATTAAACTATTTTTGCAAGAGTTCTTTCCTATTCATTGGATTTTAAAACACTTCTATAACATGGACTTTCAATTCAGATGTTCGCAATACCAACGAAGTGCCAGTCTTATGAATTTTTGGCTGTCCGTAGTACGGAAAAATAGTTGAATCTTTTTTTATACTCCCTAATACTCTGTCGCCAGCCGCCACTGTAACGAGGTATTGGAATACATAAGAGAATCAAAATAAACGACTTTTTCCTACAGCCAGTTGCATAAAAAATCCATTAATTTTAATTCTAATTTAAAAATTAATTTCCTCAAAGTTACCGCCGAGCCAATCGAGAATATAGATCTTTTTGAATAAATTTGATCATTGACCATACCCAAATCCCCAATTTTATCTAATTATCTCCAAAAAAGAATTATGTTTGAATCGTTTGAATTTTGTACGTTTCCATGAGTTTTGTCGCTAACGACTCGGGTTTCGTCTTTCGGCATCTTCAGGCATTTCAAGTGCACGGATGTATTATATTATACTAGAACTGAAGCGTAGTTAACAGTGTGTATCGCTTATATACAAAAATTAAAAGTAGAGCACTCAGTTAGATTGCTAAAATGTTAAAATTTTATGTAAATGAGTTTCAATGAATTAAGTGGGTTTGTTTATAATTATCGGGATTTTTGAATGTAGTATCGCAAATACTAATTACCAGATATTATCTAGGAATATCTAGACATTAGTGTCGGGTCGCCCGATATTTTTTATGTACTTTCATAATAATAAAAAAACACAATTCAAAAGGGAAAAATTTCTTTATATTGTCACACATACAAATCAATTGAGACTGGCTGATATATACATTTCGTTTGCATATAACGTACCTATCAACTGTCTTTGATTCGACGGAACAATTGAATGAATCATTTTGTGATTGTATGTTTGTGCATACGCCGACTTTGTGATAATATGATAATTTGCTCACCACAATAATCCCACAGGGGCATAAATGAGTTCACAATACACCCAAACCACTTTTTGTGCGATCGTTAACAAACTTACGTTCAAAATCCAGTGTTTCACCTGTTTATTACAATGTGACCATGACATGTTATGTTTCCATATTAATGAGTCTTAGCATTTATATCAGTCATAGCTTTTTGTGCGATTTGCCGCGGAACACATATACCGCACAAAAAGGCTTAGGTGTAATAAAAAAAGCAATAACTAAAGAAAAGATAGTAATATCGATCCGAGAGTTTTGGGGGACCGAGTGCAAGTTTGTTACCGTCCGCTCCCCATATGGAGCATATGGTCTTCTTATGCCACATATATTCTTTTTGACAAGAACTGCTTGTTGATCAGTCGCCTAACCTCTCCCAATAGTTCGACGAGAGGAGGGATAGAAAGGATAAGGATAGGTCAGGACTAGTGGTAAGCTAGTTGCTCTCGCTATGACCCTACTTTTAGGATCGGATGGGTGGGAAAGAATTTTTAAGCGGCACTAACTTACATGATTAAAGACTTAATCAACAGAGATTTTTCAAAATTTCTATCTCAATTTTTATTAAAAAATCTTGTCATTAACAAGAGAATCTGTAGCTTTTCACTCACCATTAAAAACAGGTTCAATGAAATAATCGAAAAATGTCTGCCCACGCTTTTGGTTTTGTAAAAGCTATTCGTGTAATATCGCTAGCATGTGGCCTATTTGTTTAGATTGGTTTTTATTGCCCTTTCAACGAGCTGTCAGCATCATCATCGGCATCACAATATGCAAAATCATCGCAATCAACAACAGCGAGTGTAACTACTCGTGCTCGTGCGGAAAAAAATATCGGCCCGCCATAAAATATTATACGAATATGTATATGCGATAAAGAAAACACTAACGGAATACAAAATATACTGAGCCAACAATAATACAATGTGCTATGAAATTTTGATTGAATTGGCACTAACCGGACAGATCTCCATTGCAATAGGTTCCAAGACAAAACGTCCCCGGACAAAACGTCCCCGGACAAAATGTCGCCGCGACAAATCGTCCCTGCCCAGTCGGGCCATCAATAAAGCCAACGACGTTGACCACTTCACCACGGCCCGGGCAAAAATAAACTTTATCCAAGTCAAATAACATAAATATTTTAGTTCTACATAAATTATTTTATATATTTATTGATAGCTATTTCGGCTTACGCCTTCGTCAGAACTATCGTCGCGCATCAACAAATATATAAAATAATTTATGTAGTACTAAAATACATTGTTATTGTCCTACCGTATTATAATGGAGTTCTACCAAGTAAATGCCTACTCAATCAATAATTTATCCAAGTCTGTAAGCCTCATTATGGTTTCATTAGAAGATCAATATATCGCTGCTGTTAAACATTTACTTCCTGATAATGTAGTATTGTACAGTGCTTCTTATTTTGCAAATATCTCTTACTTACATAGTAAATATAAATTGATCCATCTTTTTCTTACACATCTTTCTAAAATTGCAATTTTCATCGGGTTCAGCAGAAAAAAATATTTTGTTCAAAGCACTGGGATAAACAAAAGAATTAAAGCATGAAAAACAAAATTTAAATGTCGAATACTCGATTGTTATTTACAAGTACATACATGTAGTATGCACCAAGCGTTCACTTGAATCTATGTAACACGTTGAACAGAACAAATAAATTTAAATTTAGAACAGTCATTTCGAATATTATGATAATTATCTTGTAAACGTAATACAAGTATACATATCGATGAACGCAAGTAAATATCTGTTTTTTAAGTTACATGAACCAGCAAGTAAATATTTACTTACTTATTTGAATAAGGAATTTCCCTATAATCAACATAATCTGTTTAACTACCAGGTTTTAAATTCACGCCCGTGTTTACTGTTGGAAGTAGGTTCCATTCGCGAGAGTATATCTGATTATTTGAAAAAAGAGTTCTTCTGTGTACAATGAAAAGAAACTGTCTTTTATTTTCAAATTTGGAATTCTAAAATTGTCATTTGTATCATGACAGATGTTGCGTGGAAATCTTATACATTTTTATGACATCTTTTACGAAATAGTAAAACACGGCGATAAATTAACAAAACATCATTTTTGAGTGCGCTCTCGTAGATGTATTTTCTGAGAATTTAAATACTTGAATGTTTACATTTTAATACAGCGTAGTTACTACCTACGTGTAAAGATACATAAGCTATCAGCTTTTTTTGTTCGCTGACTTAAATCTCAAAATAGATATTCGGATATTTTATGATTAAGTCGTAAATCACAAATATAAATTTGCCGTGTAACGATTATTAGAAACTAAAGCAGTCTTCCAACATGACAAATTAATTTATGGAAGGGCCCAAATACTAGACAATATTTATTTTACACCTTTAGTATGGTAATAGTATTGATCTTATTAATTCTTTAGCGAGGATTTCGGTAATTCGATTTGTTCAATTGTTATTATTTGACTGGCATACTAAATCTGGTTACAATGGTCTTCCCATTAGAAATATAGTGAAGACAAAAAATTGTAAGCAACGATTTAAGAAATATTGTTTTACATTTGCACCAGTGATAGTCAATAGTCAAAAAACATATTCTAGCCAACTTTCCTATGGTCGCTTACAAAACGGAGAAACATATAGCGACTTATCATCGAGCATTTCAACGAGAAAATGTTTTACGAGAACTGGTTGTCGTTCATCACACACGTTCTCGTTTTCGAAGGGTAAAGATGTACCGTAAAACGGGGTGAATAGAGACTGCGAGGTGAAAACAAGGATTGAATTTTAGAACAACTTTAATAAGTATCCAAGGTATTTTTTTACTGATTATATATAATTCTTTACAATGACTATAATACTATCTCTCAAATAACATAACAAAACCAACTAAACGATTAGCCAAAATTGAAACAAACATGTTTATGTTGGATACCTGTGCATCCTTACTTTTTGACCGCTTATAAACTTCTCTTTTATTGCACGAAAATTAAAATCAATCATGTTTTTTTTTTTTAATAAGTACCGTAAAACGGAGTGAATAGAGACTCATATAGAATAGAGGTTCATATATTCCAATCATTACAATCTGTTGTTTTGTCTCTATTTACCCTCTCTCGTCTCTATTCACCCGGATTCAATGTGGATAGAGACGTCGAACAAAATTGACTGTCTTAATAACGATAGTGAATATTTGAAAAATATTGTCATGAATGTGTAGTGGGACCATAGAAACAAGTGTCAAGCCATTTACATGTATATTTGAATTATGTTGAGCAGGTGAAGGGAAGGGTAAAAAGTGTCTCTCCCGTTTTACGGTTCTCATATTAGGATATTAGTAGTACTATTTGCATTTTAATTTAAGAAAAAAACAGTCAGGACCAGTTTAGCCCCACCTGCGAATTTTCAAAGATGTTCAAAATGGTGAGTATTTATCGTGAATATTGTGGAATATTTACGATAAATCATAATTTATGTTCTTCCACAAAGTTACCGCCGAATCCATCGGAGATATTGCACGCTTAATTTATTCACGTCCCGAGCGTTGAATAGAGCTGTCACGGCTTCGAGTATGTCTGCATATATATGTACATAGTTTGTTACCAATAAAAGCCCGTGCATACAATACTTATGCCAACTAACTATGTACGGTTTAGCATTTTCGCATGGAATGCGCTACGAATTGCATTTGTTTACAGACGCGATTATAACAAAACTGTGAATTTGAATCATATTTAATTTGCATTTCTTGAGCGGTAGGTATGTATGTCGAATATAACTTAGTAAATGTGTCCCCAAGGATTTGAATTTGCAGTCATTTATGTAGTAAATTGTTGGCAACCCTGAAAAAAAAACAATTTGACAGCTGAGAGTTTAGGGTTAGTAAAAATGGAGCGTTACACGACACAACAACGTGTTTTCATTATTGAACAATATCTCAAAAATAATGAAAGTTTGGCGGCCGCAGTAATTATACCTTGATGGGTTTGCTAATCGCCAAAATTGCCGTTTTTGGGGTTCGGAAAACCCACTTGTGATTGTCGAAAAACAAATGCATCCACAACGTGTCACTGTTTGGTGCGGATTTTGGACTAGGGGTTGGAACATATTTTTTTGAAAATGAGGCTAGTCAAGCAGTTGCTTTTACTGGTGCTCGATATCGCGACATGATAACACAGCTCTTTCTGCCGAAATTGGATGATATTAATGTGGCCGATATGTGGTTTCTACAAGACGGTGCCACAAGCCATACAGCCCGTGAAACAATTCAATTACTGCATGAGACATTTCCCGGTCGTGTACTCTCTCGTGCCAGTGATCAGAATTGGCCACCTAGATCGTGTGATTTAACGCCATTAGATTTATTTTTATGGGGTTATTTGAAGTCAAAGGTGTATGTCAACAAGCCCACAAGTACCCGTGAATTACCAAAGGGCGTCAAACATATCTTTTCTTCCCAGACGTGACCTGGAAGCTCAAGGTGAAGGGTCTAGCGCCTGGACACTGTACTTGCCAGTTTATAACTGGACATGGCAAGATCAACGGCAAACTAATTGGGTTGGGCAAGTTGGTCGAAAGGCCTGATTGCACTTGTGGACACGACTACCAGGACGCTAATCACGTACTGTGGGACGGCCCCGAGATGAATGCCGAACGAGCTGAGCTGTTTGCTGCGGTCCGTCCTCATACGGGCCCAATATACCACGCTGACTTGATCTCAACCAAGGCCAATTTTGAGACATTCGATAAATTTGCAACATCATCAACAGTTTCAACGCGAAGTAGATTAAACTCCACGGATTCTCAGTATACAGATATATAGGATACTTAATTAGGAGATTAATATCACTCTAACAAAGTGGCTGAGCAAGTCACATTTTCTTTTTATTTTTTAACCATGTCCGCTCCCAACTTGGAGCATATGGACTCCTCACGGAGTTTATCTCAACATTTTTTGTTCTTTTTTTTTTCTACGAGAACTGCTTGTTACTCAGTTGCTCAACCTCTCTTTTTGTTTCGAAGAGAGTAGGGATGGAAAGGATACGAGGACTAGGACAGGACCAGTGATTAGTTAATCGCTGTCACTATGCGCCGATCTTTTTGGGATCGTAAAGGTGGGAAGAGATTTTCAACAACACAAACACCCATGCCTTTGAACAGATTTATCGACTGAAAAAATCCGCTCGTACCGGGAATCGAACCCGGGCGATCCGGCACGCAAGCCAACGCCGTTGACATTGCGCCACGGACTGGACGTTTAAGCACCTTAGTGCATGGTTAGAAGATCAGTCCCGTGCAGCTCTGTCTCGGGCCAAGTAAGTGAGGAGTAAATTCGTTTCTTTTCTTGATCGTATAGCGTTATGGAAAGCGGATGTGAAAAACGGCTGCACACACTTAACGGAAGGGTGGTGGGAGAACCAACTTGTTCACCAATTTTATACCCGTGCATTACAGGAAGAAATTAAACGCTGCATCAACGAAATTCAGCCACATTTATGCAGAATGGTCACGAAAAATTTCGACAAAAGAGTGCGTATGTGCCAGCAAAGCCGTGGAGGCCATTTGCCCGATGTTTTATTCCATAAATAACCCTATCCTATATGTACTTTATGATTCTATCAGGGCTGTGAAGTCGGAGTCGTGGAGTCGAAGCTTTCTTCCGGAGTCGGAGTCGGCGCGGCGTTGTGGCCGGAGTCGTACTCGGAGTCGGATTTTGAAAAGTTTGGCCGCATTGATAGGCTTGATATTTAATTGAATACACATAAATAGGAAAATTAGGGGGAAAAGTGACGATATTCAACTTTTTTAGTCGGAGTCGTGGTTTTTTGTAAATGCTGGAGTCGGAGTCGGAGTCGGACTTTTTTTTACCGACTCCACAGCCCTGGATTCAATAAAAAAAATAAAAATCTAAAGACTAAAAACTGTGTTTTCTACTTAATTCAAATCTAGCGTTAATTTTGAGAGACCCTTTACAATCGTGAATGCCTCTCTCACGATAGCTCCGCTCCATCAATTCATCGGAACATCTCAATGATGACCAGCCAGGGAGGAAGAGAGCGAGCATAATAAAAAGATTATTTGACAAACAAACTATTATATCATTTTCTGAATAAAGCGGCGATAACCTTGGTCGGATGTGCATCTTAATGAGGCGTGGAATCACTATTCATACTGAATCGACGTTATTATTTCAAGATTACAAGTTAAACGGACCCGTCTAATATATAAATGAATAGCTTTAAAAGATAGCGCGCGGCTGGTCCGATAAGTAATTACTTTTCAGAAGAAATGCTGAAAAAAGTAGAATATCAGAAAGATGTTGTCATCGACAATTTTTCAAAAAAAAAATGCAGGGCGCAGCTGAGAACCAGCGCTTACTATCTTAACCCAAGATATTATATGTGATAACCGTGTTTTTTAAATGCGCTTTAATCATATATTATTAAGGCCGGTTTCGCTAATCGCAACTATTATCAACTGATCATTAAAAATGGAATGCCGTTTTAGCCGTTTAAGTCGAGCATGCATTATATTATATATTTTTACCATGTTCGCTCCCAACATGGAGCATATGGACTCCTCACGGAGTTTATCTTAACATATGTTTTTCTACGAGAACTGCTTGTTATTCAGTTGCTCAACCTCCCTTTTTCGATAAGTAGGGATGGAAAGGAGACAAGGACTAGGGCAGGACTAGTGGTTAGCTTATTGCTGCCACTGTGCGTCGCTCTTTGGGATCGGAAAGGTGGGAAGGGATTTATAACACCCACCCATTGCCTCTGAGCTGAAGCGATTTATCGACGGAAAAAATCTGCTCGTACCGGGATTCGAGCTCGGGCGGTCCAACACGGTAGCCAACGACGTTGACCACTGCGCAACGGACCGGGTATATATATAGATATATTATACAGATAGTTTAAAAGTTCATTCAATTTGTCTGTCCTAATTTTTTTTATATTTTAAAGATGAAGCTTGACTTTTATACTTTGCCATGCGTTTTGTCGCCAACGACCATTCGGCATTTGAACTGACAGTTCAAGTTCATTAGTGCACTTGAAATATCTAAAGATGCCGAGAGTTGAAACCCGGGTCGTTAGAGATAAAATTCAAGAAAAAGTTAAAGAAGCAAACGATGCAAATGTGATATTGAAATTCCTTCAGACACCTTCAGTCAAAGTCCTCAATAATTAAAGATAAAGGTAAAAAAGAAAGTACTAACCACTGCTTTTAATTAAGATGACAAAGTCGATCGCACATCAAAGGGCTTAACAATAAAGTTTAGGAGTGCATTATATATGTTACAGTGAAACTGTATTCTCAGTGAAATTGTATCAAGTAATATATTTGTATGACAACATGATTTCACTGGTCACGATTATTGAAATTATTGGCCCAAGTCGATGATTTGCCGTCCTAAAATGTTGGTTTGCTTCAATGAAACAAAATCAGCAAGTAGTCCCTTTCATAAAAAGAGAACCAAAGAAAAACACAGACAAACATAGGGCTGAAGATAGGGCGGTCAAATTTAATTTCAATGACAGCTTGGAGAAGAATACATTTTTACTGAGAAAACAGTTTCACTGTAACATATGTACATATATAAATCGACGCACGATTGACTTTCGGCAATGAGGCGACCCTCTGTACGCCGTCATGTTTCTGCACAATTCGCCTACCAATTTTATTCGAATATCAATCAAATTTAATGAAAATAAATTACAAAGTGACCTTAATTGGCCGAAATCCTAACAAAGAAGCGTTTTTAATTTATTATCGTATTGTTTGCGATTCGACATTCGTATAACGAAAAAAAGAGCGCCGCCGCATTCGGACAATGGCCGCGCGATGATTTATGAAAGTACCGCAACAATAATTCAAATCAAATCTAAAAACGAAATAATGAAATTATTTACATGCCAGAATGAATAATTCCGAGTTGATTCACTCGTCTGGTGAGATAATCGAATATTTTTTTTAATGTTTGACATTTTACTTGAGACATCAATAACAACTGCGCATGAATCGCCAGCAATAAAAAAAACAAAAGGGAATTTATCCATTATCTATGTGTGTACATATTGTAAACATTTCTTTATTTAAATAATGACTAATTATTTTTGCGTATCACAATAAACTAATTTCTGCTCATGCACTTACAAAATGTCTAAATATGGACAGCATAGAACATGAATATGTAGTTAAAAAATAAGTGTTTATTGAAAAATATTGTTTATTGAATGATTATTCCATAGACAATATGCGGAGATTGAATGAACAAAATAATGCATGCATAATGATAGTACGGAAAAGAAAAAATAATAATTTTGAATTAAGAATTCTATTAAATGCGTTTTACGCCTCAAACAAAAGCATCATTGTATTTAATATACGCTGTTAGGACATTTTAAGCTCATCTGAGTACGTGTTAATCATATAAATTGTGTACATACAGTATAAATTAATTAATAAAATTGCATTTGAATGTGCAGTATGAATACAAAATCGTAGAAACCATCGTTCTGATCATAAATTGTAAGTAACATATGTTTATTTAAAGGTACACACAGTTTTTCAAGTTTTTATCTAAAAAATACTCAATCCGTTGTTTTTTCTGGTAATTTAAAAGGCATCTTACAATTTAAATTTTCAGGCTTCACAATAGATAATTGAACAAAATTTAGTTTGCTATTATCGCGTTCCAGCCGTGTATATGTTTTCCATGTCTGCTGTCGAGTGGTCAACGTAGTTGGCTTCTGCTACGGTGTTAACACGTTCGATCAGTTTCACAAATTGATTTATGAATTTTCGTCCTGTGACGTGTCACATGTTTTAAATTCTACTACTTCTACTATCTCAGTCCTATCCTTAGTATGTATATCTAAAAAAAGAGAGCTTGAGCAACAAGCAGTTCTTGTAGAACAACTTCTGTAGAGATAAGCTTCATAAATGACAATATGCGCCACACTGTGAGCGGACATGGTTCCAAAAATATGTTGGGTTTATTTGTTAACAAGTGCATCTATAAAGATCGACAAATATATGTTTAATTTTCAACAAGTTAAAAGGCCGCGCACTTTTCAAAATCGTTATAAATTCCTCTATAATACATAATATTTTCTCGAACATCAAATTGGTACACATGAAACTATACCAGGATGCCGATATCGGTCGAGGATCGTTTTTTTAAAGCCAGTTGTCCGTTAATAATGCTCCATCAAGATAAGACAACAACTCATACTGTCCAAGAGTCAATGAACCTTGTGCAAAGAATATTTGGGGGGCGAATAAAATATAAAAAATTACAATTTGCTTGACCATCGCTTTTGCCTGTTTATAAATGCGATAGGTGTCTTTCTTTTTGCGAAATTTGAAGGAACCAATACAGACCATTAAGTCCATAGACAACATCTGACAAGACATTCGATTGATAAATATACATACATATGATATTGTAAGGTAGTTCTAGTGTTGGAGGAGAAACCGATGAGACATTTATTTTAATCCACTCTATCGGTCAGTGCAAATTAAGCATAGTCGTCAACTCGAATAAAGAAAGAAATATAACTGTGTTTAATTTAACAAATAAATAATTTAATATAATTATGTAGTTGAATGGGATGCATTTATTTAAACGCTTAAATATTGTTGAAGAAAATTTCCGTTGTTTACGTATAAGCCGAATAGAGTTCTTGCGCGCATTCAAAATCCAAACTAATTTATTTGGGTGAACTCGCTCGATTGCAAAATTTAAAAGTCAAGGTCGTCCGGAGCGTGGATCGGCTTCCCAAATCGAGGGCTGCGAGACTTAACCACACGTGTCTGAATTCATTCGACCCCGTCGCGAATCATTGTCTCCGGGATTGTTCGTATTTCTTCGGACTCGTCGCGATCAACTTTTAATTAAGTTACTCACAATTTCTAATACATTGTTGTATTTATTCAAATGGGCATACAAGAATCACATTTCCGTAGTAGATTTATCTTATTAGTAGCAATCACCTGTTGAGCTCTAATGCCATCAAATTGACGGATCTGCAAAATGTTGTCACTGTTATTATATTTCTTTTCCATTCCAAATAAACTATCTAAAATGAATACCTATCTTTACTTATCGATAAAATAATTGTTTTTTTTTTAAATCGTGAAAAATAATTTGAAAATTAAATACAGCTGACATAGATCTGTAATAATTAGAAAATGTATATGAATTTCGCAAAAAATATATACATACTAAGTGCGAGTATATCTATATTGATAAAAGTTTTCATGGTACACACTCTCATCACCATCAGCTAACAAAAATTGGGAATGTTTCTGTTTCCTTGCAGCAATTTTTTGAAGAGTTTTCATAGATATTTGGTAAAACGAATGTGGTGCCTCAGCGGTCGGCTGTGAGTAAAATATTAAGTGCCTTTGGGATAATATAGTATCTAAGATTGCTTTTGGACGTCCTTGTAAAATTCACATCGTTCAAAAGTCCATACTAGAATATGTACATCTGTGAACGGGCACGGGTCAAAAAATATCAAAATATATAATGATGTTCTGACAATGCTGCCACACGTTGCATTTGATGATGATCTGTCTTCTCTCAATTGAATATTATTTTGTTGTGATACACTCCACGCAAACGGCAACAAACTCGATCAAATTATTATTTCGGCAATCCAGGCCGCCCGCGTATTTACGTAACCCGCCGATCGTCAACAACGCGGGTGCGTGCCAAAACAATGTTTGAGAAACACCATTCAGAGCTCTCACACACATGGTTCAAGCGTGTGCGACTGTGTGTACGCTTACTCCGTAGTTCTTCATACTCCCATACTTCATGTATTATGGAATAGGGAGAAGAAAAAAACCAAAGCGCTTCTGTAGAATTCGATACAAAAAATAGTACGCTTACCTCCTATATATAATAAACGAAAACATCAAAGTACATAATTATGTACTTACATATCGCAGCTCAAAATAATTAACGTTCGTTACCTAATGAAACGATAGGGGGATTCGATCGAAAAGTTTAAAAAAAGACATCAAATCGATGGCCATTTGGTTTTACCCACAGTCGGATATTAAATTGAAAATGAAAATAGAAATAAATCATAAATATCATCCGTATCCTCCCACATGGTTTTGTGTTCCTAGAAAAACTTGATAATTTTTTATTAAGTGTTTAAAAACCGAATCCATTTTGTGATATATATCCAGTAGAATTTTATTTATTATCTTGATATTATTCTTAAAAATGTTGATTCTTTTCTGACCGTTTCAAGCGGTGATAAGATAATAATTTATTAAGTCAGACCTGACATTATAATTATTAAAGGAAATCGTATTTACCTTGTACGTCTTGAATTACTCAAATATATTTTTTTCGTAAAAAAAGTAAAATAATAAAACACATTGTATCACTAATGGCTCCACATTTATCATGATCAAGACCGGTGTCGCTCATCGTGATCATTATTATTTGAAAAAAAATATGAATTATGTAGATTGGCTATGACTCTGTTGGTAAATTACCAATAAAGGTACAAAAAAAATATGTTTACAAAACAAAGTCCTTATCTGAATCCGACCAAGGAGAAATCGAAATAGCCCGCGACTATTATTGCCTATTTGATGGTTAAATATGTAAATGATTGTTCCCACAGAATATATCAAATATTTTTATAACTGCGAATTCATCCCCAATTAAACATTTTAAGTTATAGGGTAAGATTGAAGTAGTTTTCTTATTAAATAAAAACATACCCACGTCTCCGTTAGCAAAAAACATATATATTTTTTTAATTAGTATGTGATACAGAAAAACTGCTTGATAAATTATTAAAAATTGATATGAATAACACAGCGGATTAAGTACAATCTTCACTTCTATCAGCAGCATCAATTATTTTAATTTGATGAAATTTAATATTTTGGACAATCCTTTTGTCAAGACTACTTTTAATTTACTGATGTGGGAATATAATAGAACAATTTTAATTGAAAAATTTGTTTACCGGACATCGAGCGGTTTATTCCACCCCATTGCCGCGAGGTTTTGAGGTCCGAGAAGCAGCATCCCACAAGCGCACATATCAATAACGTCTGAAATAATGCACTGGATGCGTGTATACTGTTTCGCATCTTTGTAACTTAAAAATAACACATTCACCAATTATTATCAATCACACAGCACGCACAATGCAAAACTCACACATTTCGTTCTTTTTACACCACTTGCTGCACACTATTTACGTAATATTTTGTGTGGGATCCGAGACTTGCGATTTTACATGAAGTTCTGACAGCCGCAGTACGACTACAGTACCGCTTGTCACTTCACTTGCAAAACAAAACCTGTAGAAGCTGATTGAACAGGCGCGGACTGCGCGTGCGTGCTCTCGCTCGATGTGAAGTTGGTTAGGATGGTTCATAGTGGGATGGTTTCAGATCACCAAAGAAGCTGTAGGTTCATTTCATAATAAAATTGTATTCATTAAAAACATAGAAAACAAACTACCGTGTAATAAATCCATAGAAGGAGGTGTCCTAAATCGTTTGATTATTTTTTCAATCAAAATGATAAAAAAATATATACAACATGCCGTTTGTATAGCAAGTAGTATACGAAACTGTCAAATCCTCAGAAATGTAAAGTTACATGCTTTGATTAATATTATAGTCTCCTACTGATCGAGGACCTTGTTCTAATGGTGTTTAATATAACTTAATTCAATAATAACAAATAGTTATTGACATTATTCAAATACAAATAATTCCGTCTCTTATCACCACTACCACCCTGAAGATAATATAAATGTTTCTCTATATCCCTTGTCTGTAGTACTAGGGATATAAGTAGTAGATTGCATTATTAGACTGCCCCTCCAAGCAAGGCCTGAGTGAAACTTTTGAGAAAAATGACAAAATGTGTTTTATTATTCAGAATTAAAAAAAGCGGTTGATGCGAAAATGAACTTATTTTTTTGTAAGCAAGCAGTAAATAATTAATTGTATTGACTGCCTCTTTTACAAGACAATTAGGGTTGCTGCTTTTTTACTAAGAAATTCGCATACTTTTGCAAATATCCATTGTTTAGTTATTATACGGCAATAGAAGTGAGCACCATATAAAGCTTTCGAAAATATTTAGCAAACGGCATTCATAACTCAACTTCAGAAATTTTGCAAGAAACTGCATTCTTCCTTGGAACGGCAGTATACTTGTTACGTGGTAACCATTTAATACGTGTAATAATTGGATATTTCCAAACATTCAACAATGTCAAATGTGTAGTTTCAAAAACTATGAAAAACTAAATCCATGACAACCAAGTGTCTTGAATGAAAAGTTTTATATGTTTTCTTTATATTTTGGCAGAAAAAACGAAACCCATTTTGACTCATCTACAAACTTTACTTTTATTGGCAAAAATTGGAAGGATAGTCATATTTTACAATCTTCGCACTCTTTTCACCGCTTATTGTTAAGATGGCGTGGTTTAAGTATTGACTCAATAAATTTGTACGTCTTTCGATAGTTTCATAATAATGTATTATTCAATTCTGATACCGACGTGGATTTGGATATATTTTTCATTTTTTCTGCTAATATTGCATATAAAGAGATGAAAAATTATTTTTCTGGAGAATTTCTTCAAACACATTTGCATCTTTTCATTATTTTTGGTTTCATTTCTTGTATTGAGTATCACTTCAACAAATATAAAAGTAGCTTCTTTTTATTTAATTTAACTACAAATTTCCTACGGCGATGTCACGACGTTCACGTTGGTGAAGTTCTCACTGACAGAAGAAGACGAAAATAATAGCAACTTCCTAATTTCCTATAGTGCCTATTCTCTTGAGTGAAATCCAATCATTCGTAAGCTTATTTATTAAAATAATTAGTAACATTAGCGACAATATTCAAATAATTAGACTGTTCTTATTATTTTTCAACATAATTATGTAATATATCTCATGACAGTACGAATGCACATTATGTATTGAACTGAGAATTAGGCGACGATACAACTAATAACTGTCTGGCATCATCATATCACCATTTTTACATAGGCGTAAATATTCGAGGAGCAGACTTATTTAAACATTTTTTTCTCCTAAAATAACCTCATGTTAATACACTTATTTTCATAGTATGTATTATGACGCTTTTTCAGTTTCATTTCGATCTAACTTTTTTTCGTAATGTAATCAAAATAACTTGTAGTTAATTTCAAACTTCTGACTATTGTTTATATACTTTCCTTTATAATTTAATAAATAACGATTTTCCGGTTAATTTATGAACATTTTTCTAGATCGAAATTCTCAGTGTGTCACCCACAGAAAACCCATATCATAGTGCTAAGTAAAGACTATATATGTTAACAGTAGAGATATTTTGATTTATACCCTGCTATAAATTGGTATGAATTATAGTTTGGCTCTAAATGGCTTCTTTGGCACACCTAAAATGTCTTCATGGGAAAAATAAACCATAACTTAAAATTATTCATTGTGACATAGATGTACCATCATTACTTGAACGCCACCGAATTCGGATAATTATCTCCATAGAGTAGATATCTTCAATAGCGTTTTAAATTGTAACATTATTGAAGAGTCGGGAATTATCCTGCCACAAAATATTGTGTAGATGTTTCTCTGGCGATTGAAGGTCTTGTTCGTTTTTCATTAAATTGGCAATTACTTATTTGTTAACATAAAAGTGCTATTATAATTCAGAGCAATGGGGGGAGGCCACGATCACCACGCACCTGCTGTGAAATTTCCAGATGCATCCATCTACAAAGTGGAAAATACTCCTCGGCTGATGGCTGTCAAGGAAGCTTTAGAAAAGAAAGGTCTCAAAGACCCATGGCTTAGGTATATAGCTAAATTTTTTAACATTAGCTAGCTTTGTCACTGGGCACTGTCACTTGCATGTTTTTTTTATATTAAGTCTGATCCAAATTGGTCTGCAGTGGGCAGTCATCGTTGTTGTGTTCGCAGGCCCATCATCCCAACACGGCCGGTATATAAATGTATTGCTCAATCGATCATGTTATTATTCTATACAATTTTTGAAATATTATTCGAGCGGTCGTCAATATCTTCAATTAGGAATTTTAAGTTTCAGTGTAATCCCTCAAAATATTTTGAACAAATAAGGTTTAGGTATGCGAGTACAGAAAAATTATATCCTCAGAATAGATTAAACTGTGAATTAGTTGTAACTACAATTCTGGGGCCATGTTTTGCAACTCTATTCGCTCACGAATTTTTTGAATTGATGAATAGAAAACTGCTGCAAGTGTTGTTCTTTTTTTATTTTATCATGCATCTTTTTCATTTCGGAGCACATTAAAAATTTTTGGAATCTATATATTACTTAACCTTACTTTAACGTGTTGCCTTGATTTTTTTAGGAATGAGGTGTGGAGATATGATCCCAAGCAGTTTGAGCAGAAAGCCTGGAAGAATGGAATGAGGTTCCTCTTCAGAGGATTCGTCCCTGGATTTGCACTCTTTGGTCTAACAGTAGCATATGATGAATTAACTAAAGATAGAAATGCTGATCATGGACACCACTAAATACAAATCCTAAAATATTATATGTTTATTTAAAAAAAATGTAATTTAAATACTTAGCCTGCAATAAATGATTTTTTCGTTCAAATTGTATTTTTCGAATTGAAGCTTTTTTTCAAATGAACAACATTTTTACATAAAAATACCTTGTTTATTCTTTGTTCCTTTATTGCGTTGCAAATAGTGACACTTGTTTCGCCTCATCATCAGACTTCTGAAATCTTATGAATATAACAATTTTATTTTTAATGTTACATTAAAATAAACTTCCATGAAGTTACTGCTGAATCTATCAAAAGAAACCTTTTTGCAATTTTAGAAAAACTAACACCTGAAAAAAAAATATGAAACTGTTTTAAACGAAACGTCATCTGGAGGTTAGAGTTAATTGTAAATAATACAAACATTGACTTTTTAAATTTTATTATGCTACAACTTGGTAGATGAAAATATTAATATAAAAATCAATATGACACTATATTTTATTTGTTGATATGGCAAATAGTTATTTAATTTGCTGTGGAATTAGCTTGTATTACCTTCACCTATTTACTGTGCATCATATGATTCGCTTTCGTTAAGATTTACATAACAATACTATCAAAGGATAAATGATTAACATTATACATTTATAAGTAATGTAAGATTTCTTGAAAAATATGATAATATTATAGAGGTAATAAAAGATGAGATTTATAACAATGCAAGTAATCTATAGATATCAGAAATTTAAATTAATTAGCAATTATATCTGGATTTTTACTATTATTGGACTTATTTTTATTTATGTTCTATTTTAGTTTACGAGGATGTTCTTGGCTTCAAATCTTCATAGCATGGTCTTAGGAATATCAAGTTCTTTTTTGCTGTGTTGTAGTGTTCGTGGCCCTGAAAAACAAAGAAACAATAAAAACTTAACTATTTTCCAGTCATATAGGGAGTGGGTGATGAATAATTTTGGATGTTTGTCCTATTCAGTTTTGGTTCTTCTACTTTGTTGAATTCCTAGATGTACAGATGTAAGATTATTTTTTTTTCTCGATTAATAACCTCTTATACAGCAGAGTAAAAAAAGTTAAAAAAACCCCACTAACCAAAGTCCGGTCGTAAAACTCAATTGTGTTAAAGAAATGGACGTTTTCTTCCTAACCATCCAATTCTAAAAGCGATAAACCAACTACAAGTTTTTAGCAGCTGAATAATGAACAGTTCTCTTAACCTGAGATGATTCTATATACCGCTTATGAGTTGTGAACATGGTTGAATAAAAAACTATGTTAGTGAAACTTTAAAGGTGGTTAATATAAGTAAAAAAAAACTACTCTATTTGGGAATAACTTATGAAGCTTAATAAATTGTGAGCATTAAGATGTTCTTATTGATCTATGGACAGTTATTCAGTTAACCCATTTAGATTGCTGGAATACTTCAGAGGAAGTACTCAAAGAGTTCGTAAGGTGATAACAATATATAAATGACAATAAAATGCAAAATAGCTTACTTTGGACCAATCGTAACTGACAGCATACGCAAAGATTTGTCCACTGCTGTTGAATGCGCATTTTGTTAGACTCTGATCCATCTGCTCTGATGACTTGAGTTTGGTACGAGCGTCTTTATCCCAGAAGGAAAATGTTCCGTCTGAGCCCACCGTGGCCAACGTCCCATGCTCAGGATGGAACGCTACATCATTTACTGCGTAAATATCCTGTAAAACAACAGCACGACCTTTTAAAACATAGGTATCCAACGGTTTGATATGGTAAAATAGAATCAATCAATAGTTGTTCAATAGAAACAGTTACAATGATTATGAGTGAATTCTTGATCAGAAAATAATTCCACACAAAAATGTGGGTAGCAGGATATTATTCTCTCGAAAGATAGGCCTTCCAGTTAAGACTGGTGAAACAAGTTTTTGTATATTTAAATCTATGCATTTCAATTTGTAGGTAACAGCGAAATCAAGTGGAATTAGTATCGAAAATATTCAAGCATTTTGGGCCACACTACTCTGCTTTATAAGTGGGGCTCATTCTGTTTTGAGTTACATGCAGCCCATGGGTATTGGAAGAACTTGTTTTGAACCATATCAGCATAATGCTTTCATATCAATATTTAGTATGATAATGTTCGGAGACACCTGTAAAAATGTATAAAATTGTTGCATACCTAAAATAAAAACAAATTTCAAAGAGGCTTTTAAATTTTTGGGAGTTAAAAGCATTGCACTATTTATTATCGTTACTTTGAAAGCAATATGTGCAGATTTTGAAGCTATGCCTGTGTCTGATAAGTTCCTGTCAGTTCAACACAGCCTCTGCGACATATTGATAACATTCGTTTTCTTCGATAATAAATATGACAACACAAAGAAAAATGGTATCTACTGCAAAATATTCACTGGTATGAGGTATGATAAAGCTGACAGAATTATAATAACACCTACCTGTGACGAATTGACTCCGTTTGACCGGTGACATTTGAATGTGAAATTGTCTTTTGGATTTACAGGATTCACATATTGTATTGCAACTCTCCCTTCCACGCTGCCCAGAGCGAAGCCTAAAAAAACAAATCATTGACATAAGTTATATATTTTACAGTGATTGACTGTGGCCTTAAACATGTTTACAGCAAGATGAGTTTGGTCTCAATGGTTGAGGTAATAAGAATTGGTATTTACCAGATTACTTATGCCAGGTCTATATGAAAATATAGCATAGTTTATTTAAAAACAAAAACTAATTTTGTCCTTAGTTTTTTCTCACAGAATTGGTTTTGGTGAAAACCTGTGAATGTTTCAGTTTCTTTTTATTTCCATCAGTTCTTCACTATTAAAAGATTAATAATTGTAATTATATGTACTGTGATATATCAATATGAGTTCAATATCTCACATTGTCACGGTTACTGATTTCAAAATATTACATTAGTAAGAGGGCTAATTCTCCATTAAGTCCTTGTGTTATTAATTGATTGAAGAAAGTATTATTAAAATCACGGGTAAAAGTATTTAACAATCAATATAAATCCTGCAGTTTAGGGAGCAGGACTTATTGGACAGTATTTTTTTTGTTAAATAAAACTTGAAAGCATGTCGACTATGAACATTGTTGACATTTGAAAGCAGTGAAATCAGCTATAACAGTTTATGTGTAGCAACCTTATTAACATATACAGAGCAACATAATATAAAGCATGACAGTGTTAAGAATTACTGAATGTTTGTATTTAGATGTCGAATAAAGCAGCTAAAACAAAACAATTACCAGCCGGTTGTTTGGTGACTTTATCTTTAAAAATTGCAATAGTCCTGTGTTGAAATTTAAGCGGTGATTCAATTCTTTTGTATTCTTGAGGTTTTCCTTCCAGCATGTACACGATAAGAGAGCGTCCTGCTGTGCTTGCAACTGCCATTGGATAATGCTGAAATAAAAAGAATCAGCAGCATGATGTATTATTGATTGAAATGGAATTCATTTTTACGATGATTGTCAAACAAAAATACAGAATGGAATGAAGAGAAAATGTTTTTTTGCCAGAATAATCTTCAAAAATTCACTCACCACATCGGCACTGTAACATTTGTCGGGTAAGCTGATTGTCATCATAGGATTGGGTGTCCTCGTGTCCCAAAACTGAAAGAAAATAATGATTCCGTATTTTAAACATATACAGTCATCCCCTGATTTATGTGGTAGATACACTGTATAAAAAAAGAGATATTAAGCACACAAAAACACAGAATACATTCCAAGGAAAAAATGCATAAATAGAGACCATTAATTCATACTAACATTAAGATGTGCTCATGAAAGAAATTAAAAGATTAAAATAAATGAAAATCATATCTATTTCATAATTTTACTGTACATAGTATCTTTCATGTCAAAAAGTGGGTTTTTACTTTAACCCTCCAAGTACGAGCGTGACCGTATGGTCACAGTGAACACAATCGTCTATTTGTTCCTATTTCCACCCTTTTTCTACCTGAACATCGTATCCATCACTCTGTTTCGGTTACAAAGGGTCTCCCCCACAAATATTCAGCAGCCACGGCAGCAAAAACAACTACCAAATACGCTCACGATTTATTTAATTTTCGGTATTTTTTTTTCTTCAATATGGATATTTCAAAAGAGTAAGTACAATTTTACGTATTTTTTTTTAATTACTTACGTAAATTCTACTAATTTATTTCTAATAAAAACAAGTTGATCCTAAAAGGTAAGATCGTATATATTATAAAATATTTTCGGCGTGGCTGTATTTCAGCCCCAAAGGCTAGGATGACCATATGGTCACGCTCGTCCTTACAGCCCACATCTTTTTTGCATGAAACTTTATTTTCTATTTTGTTTTTTTTATGAATTCTAGCCTTAGAATATAATTTATCTTTCAGATCTTCCAATGATTTAACTATTGGAGAAATGATAAATATACTGGAGCAATCCATGTCGAGTGAAGACAATGATTTTCAAGATTTGGAGACGGATATTTTTATTTGTCCTCCCAAATCAAATGTTTTGACCGATGCAGACAGTGGTGATGAAGATGAAGGAGGACTGATCGACAATTTGAGTAGGCGTCAACTTGCTGCTCCTGCAGAAATCAGAGAGGAGTATGAGAGCTACAAAGCGACCAGTAATCGGTCATGGATTGACGGAGATTTGGAACATGTTAGCAATAGCAGTAAATTCACTGTAGAAAAATATACAAAATATGCTAAGTTTACACCAGTGGAATTCTTCAAGCTCTTTTTTGACGTGAAGATGATCAGACATCTTCTGGAGGAAACCGAAAAATATGCAGCCTTCATAAACTGCCCAAATCCTTCAGTAAAGCTCGAAGAAATGAAATGATTTTTGGTAATTTTAATACTATCCGGGTATAATAAATTACCTGGAATTTTTTTTTACTGGCACAAAAAGGGTAACATGCATCGAAAATAGTTGGTTTTTGTATATTTTGTATGTTATCAATTAATTTTTATGTTTTTATTTTATGTGTATTTCAAAATATTTTGTATTCATCTGTATATTTGGTTTTTATACACTGACTGCCATTTGCTAAATATGTATGCATCTAGATTGTAAACAATAAATTGAAAGTAAAAACTAAATATTTGGAATATTGACGTCATGACAAATGAATATTCACAACGTGCATCTAAACAAAAAAACACGGGGCCTGTAAGGACGAGCGTGACCATATGGTCACATAGCTTTTCTACAAGAAAGCATTGTGTAATTTTTTTAAAATTATTTTTCCTATACATATAAGACTTTATAAAATTTAGCTTAAAATTCTATTTTTTATCAAAAAAACATTCTCGCCACTGGAGGCTTAAAAGAGTTAAATTCAGGGCTTCTTTTCCCATTTAACGCGGTGGAACGGCGTTTCGGCACCTTTTTTCCCGGTATTTTTTTTTTTCAAAATTTCAAAATCAATTAGACGAAACAATGTTTGCGCTTACGTAATAACAATCGACATTTATTTAATTCGTCAAAATGATAAAATATGGTATTGTTATGAACCGGATGAGATGTGTTATTTTATTTAGTAAAAAGCTCGACATGAAGTGAGTTCCAGCACCTGTTTTTTCCAAAAAAAACCCTGGTTATATTACAACAAGCAGTTAAAGTTACCTTTAATGTTTTATCCCAGGAACCTGTCATAAGGCATGTATAATTCGAACCTTTAACCCAATGGCATGTCTTCACGGGCCCATCGTGTGCAGCTACCTAAAAGAAGATAACATTATTAGATATATGTACACAAAGTTTCTGTGGATTTAAATATAATATTGATAGCTGGTATTACAAGCATACCTGCATGGTTTGATTGGAGCCCAAGTCCCAGCATTTTACTTGCTTATCTCCAGATGCGACGAATACTTTAGTTCCATCCTGTGAGAATAAAACGTATTATTATAAATTTAAATATGAATTTAAGTATACCTGAATGGACATAAAAACCGAATTCATGTTGTTTTTACAATGTTTAATCTTAGGGACAAATAAGGATGGGAGGAGAATGATGATTTAGTTTTCAACATTTTTGGGTGAGATTTTGCTAATAATTTTTGGGACAAGGATTTTGATATTTTTAGATATCTGTAATGTATGATATGTATATTTGTTTCAGTGAATCAATTTAAAAGATGTTTTGTGAATGACATCACTGACAATACTTGTCGTTTAATATAATTGTACAAACATCATGCCAGCAGACGTCTAGAACAGGACCATCCATTGTCTGCATGGATTTTGGATTTGTCTTTCCAGTCATCTCTACATCCCAGCATCGTACCTGAGAAAATTATGATTACACATTTATGAATATTCAACGTATCATCCACAACCTTATGGAATACAAATCCTACTTAATTAAAGGTTTATTGAAACTAATTTTGGAAGGTCTAGTGAGGACAAGTATACAAAATTAGTTAGGCAAAAAGCAATTAATTTTTGCCCTCAATCCATTTGCAGATTTTGAAACTCAAGATTTTTTTAATGAAAGAATTGAGTTTTTTTTAAATTTTGAAGTGGAATAATTAGTTAAAATAATGACTCACTTGGTTATCCCAACTGCCTGCTATTAGGAAATTCTGTTGAGTTGTGGGCGGGGAAAATGCTAGAGCTGATATTGAATCATCTGGAGGAGCAGTCACTTCAAAATCATTATTAGGATTCACATTCTTTTGGGTTGCAGCACCGAACGATGTGTTGGTACCAAACATTTTTGTTTAGTTCTAGAAAAATAAAATTCAATATTAACACATTGGCTAGGGGTAAATCAAACCATAAATAAACGACGCATATTTCATATTCACTGTAGCCAATGTGTTAATATGATTTCCAAGCATTCAAATAATTCGATAGGGAAAGCAACAAGTTCTTTACATGAAACTTAAGTTTCAAGGTAAATGTAAAACCAATACTTGTTGAATGTAAAAAGTTAGAGAAAAAATCACTATTGTTTATTGTTGTCATGGAAACTATAATATCTTAGGTTTAAATTTTCAATAATTTATCATGCTATGCATAATTCGACACCACATAAGTATCATTTTACTTTACAAACAAGATGATGTCCATTTAACGTTCATTTATTGAATACATACGAAAAGACATAAAAATTTACACTACTGTTAAGAAAATGTTGTGAAGTAAGCATTGTATATTTGGCTGGTGAAATATAAGAACTGTTTTATCTAGTATTAATCTATTCATGGTTACTTAAATTTAGACAAACGATGAATACATGATTGTGCAATTATGCACTTTGAATGCAGCTAATTTGACAAAGAATCATGCTGCAACAAATAGCTATAATTTATAAGTAATATTTGGTAGAGAATTTGTATCCATAGGGATAGGGCAAAGGAAGATAATTGAATAAAAACAAGCGTGTATAAATATAGCGCCAAAAAGTAAACCAATCTTTACCGGCTTCTGTTGATGACACAGCAACAATTACTGCCTTTCGACAATTCAACGAAAATAATCTCCTTCAATCAATGGCAACGTGACATTTTATTTAATCGTTTTAGCTTGTACTGTATTTCTATTTCAAAATATCACATGGAACACACAATCGTTTACAAAACTGACAGACTCCAGTAAACGGTGTGGAAGATAGTAAAAATAACTAATATGAATAAATATTAATTATGATTAATATTTTCGTTAAAAAAATTTAAATTATTTAGTTGGGTAGGTATTTTATCAATTTATCCACCTAATTAATCGGTAGGTCAATTCCAAGTAAATAATTATTCAGGGTGCTGTAAAAGTGCAATGTTTGCTTGTTAAATAATCAAGTGCATTTTAATTATATTTAACGACTACGTATATTTAATTCAAACTTTTGCATGCCCGCTTTAACCAAAATACTCTGTCATCCATTGTCATTATTACATAATATCTCGTTTCATATATATTTTGCATAGTGACCAATAATACATTTTAAATTATTGACATAGGAACGTGTATTATATTATAATATATAACACCCATCACATAATTGTCCGTAGGGTCATCACTACTTTAAGCGCAGGGTCACTATTTTTTATGTAAAAAGAAAATCACGTAACAACGAGTAAATCGCGTAAAAAAATCGAAGTGCTGTCCAAAAACATCGCGTTCAAAGAGGACTGGTTGTATATACCGACAACAAGCATACTAATATATAATGTACATACTATAATTATTATTCCTTACTTCAAAGCCCTGGTTTATAATATTGTCTATGATCAAATGTCAAAAAGTGAAGTACCTATATTAGGATTGAAAATATTTTTATAAATTATTAACGATATTAAAATTGTATCAATCATGGGTAATAGAAAATCAACTAATATGGAAGAAAACTTCAAAAAGAACCAGGATTTCATTACATCTATCAGCAAAGTTAAGGTGACACATTTCAATGTTATTACTTGATTTACATATTTAGGGTATTTTTGATTCCTTTATTTTTCAACATTAGTGTAGTTACATGTTTCGAAATATAATAATTATAATGTGACTTATAAATCTTGCATTGCTGTACGTTATAATATTCATATTCAAAATAGTCCTGTTTGTTATGGTGATGTAAAGCGATTATATCAAAGAGAATAATATGTAATATTTCACACTGGAATTTTAATAATAATTTTTAATGTTCTTTGAAGGTAGAAGAGAAGCGAATGTTTTTATTCTATTGAAAATTTAAAATCAAAACATTGTTGTTGACAGTATAATAATTAGTATATTTTTATGGCCCATAGCAAGAATGGTTAACTTAATCTGAGTGGATATGACAAGACACAAAACATTTATTATGTTGAAAATTAAGCCCCCTTAGCCTTAGATGCAAACGTTCACATGTTAATTATATCAAAATTTTACCTTCACCAATTCATTTCCAGATGGAACGACAGATTCAGATGATGTATCAAATGCGAGAAAGAAAAATGGCTCTGGATTTAGCCAAAGAAAGAGAATTGTGCAACTGGCTGGTTACTTTTTATGTTGTGGCAACTATTGGCCTATTGACTGGGTAAGATATTAATTTATATAAAATTAATATTGAACTGCCCCTTTGAGAAGCAAACATCAAATTAAGTTTCATAATAGTTTTGCAATCACTCATTTTGGACTGTCAACACATTTATGTCATATTTATGTTATGGTTCTGTCCAATGTGAAATAAGATTCTATTCACATTCCATTTTGGCTAGATAGTCATTTCCAAATGGTCATTTCAAAATAATATTAACAGTTGAATCTTAATGTAACCTGTTGATTGTAAAGCTTCTTGTGGTCAATTACTTTATAAATATATAGTAATAACCACTCTTTAGGTATGAACTGTGATTTCTTGGCAGAAAGGCATTATATATTTTTTATATCCTACAATGCTTTTTATTCTACTTCCACATATATTTCATAAAGATCATGACCGGACCGGTTTGGTGATGAGAAAAAATGGTCCTTATTTTTACATAATATAGTAAATGTAGTGATAGGATAAAAAAATACTTCTGCTTGTTGTATTTATCATTCTACACTTTTTGGCTTACAATTTGACTAACTAAAACTTTATTTAGGTTTCGAAGGACGAAACGGTCGTATGTTCTGGCTCCGGTTCTTCCTCTAACATTCATTACTGGATATCAAATTGATATGGCATATGGGAACAAAGTACACAGAATAAAACGTAAGTTTTCTTTACCATCTCCAAGTTTTATCTGTTATTAATACATTAATACACATAATTTTACTGGAAAAAACATTTCTTCAGCCACTTGAAACAATATTTTGTGACCAAGTCAAATCTCTACCATTAAACCTGGAGGTATTTCATCCCCAGATTCTTCTTCTGCTGGTTGCTTTGATTAGACGTTTTTTTATCCCTTTTTTTTCAATATTCCAAACCAGTTAAGAATAAACTATTACATTGCTTGTATGTGATTTTTAACAATATCAATTTTTAAGGTTGTGATATAATCAAAAACAGTTCAGAAAACTTTTCTGTTGCTGTTTATATTATACTAAATCTGCTATTATTTTTCAATTGAATTAATTAATAGAAGAAGCTGAAAATATCATGCAGTACGAGGCGGAGTTACTTGAGCTGCCATGCGGAGTGCCTACCGCGTCATCAATCGACCAAGCGCGTTTGGATGTTGAAGAAAGAAAGAAGCTTCATCCTTCCAATTCGCCTCTGTAAACTGAAATACAACACATCAGAATATCAACGTTACTGATCGAGAAGTTTATTTTTTGTTATGCTTATATTGATAATTGTATTACCGTTTCTTTGTAATTGTATTACTGTTATAAAATATCATTCACTGGTTGTTATCCGTGATATTTCACAGAAAGATAATTTCATTTAAATATTGCCTATATGCAGAGCTGTAAACTTCGCAGAGGGTTTAACCGTCCCGTTGTTAAGAAAAAGGAAATGAAAATGAATGTTTATATTTTTTTTTTTCACTGCAAGCTTAAGATTCAACTGAAATAATGACACTTTGATGCTGGCTACATGCACCATAAGCCAAAAGAAATTAATACAATATTTACAACTTGCAACACTGCCTCAAGGTAGAATACTGTGATTCAACAACCAGAGGGTGTACACTATTTCTATGAATATAGCACAGGGTATACGGCGTTAACCCTCCACATCAGCACTGCCTATATGTGATATACGCATTATACTGCCGTTTTAGGGAATAAGGCAGTAACTGACTGACAAAGATTTGAGAAAAATTACATCATGAGTTTTTTTACATTTTAGTATATTGAATTTATAAAAAGCGGTTGATGCGAAAATGAACTAATTAATTTGAAAACGAGCAGTAAGTCGTTGCATCGACTACCTTTTTGCAAAGAAAACTAAAATTGCTGTTTTTTTGCATCTTCTTTTGGGAAGGAAGGAATTCTTACACTTTTAACCCGTCACACGCTTTAACATGTTCAGTCAAATAACAGGCGTGCGCGTCACCTTTCTTCGAGTTATGTTATTATGTTATTTTTCGTGTTATCGTAATAAATAGAGGGATTAAAAATAATTGGATTGATATTGATTGCAGGCAGACACATTAAGAATATGTCATAACACTAAAAACCCGAAAGAAATACCACATGAAGCCACAATTCATTAAACAAATCTCTAACAAAAAAAGCAATGCTTGTCGCCATGACGTATTTGTTATCTATAATTACGACCGTGTCAAATTAAGAGCCCTGCGACGAACTCATTCGATGGTCGTTGTCACTTCGAAACATACATATATTACTCGCTTAATTACGGGGAAACACATAAATAATTTAATATCGAGACATTTATCACCAAATGTTCAACACACATACACCTAAGGAGAGATAATAATTTATGATTTTTTTTAAATCTTTTTAAGAGTTATAAATTTTGTAGAAAAGATAACGACAAAGACATCACAATCTTTGCACATGAAACTTGTTAAAGTTTTTTTTTTTATTTTTCTTTGAATTACATTTGAGCATTGTGCAAATCACAAATCAGAACTAAATGTTTTTAAATATTGAATACACCCAATAATTTTTTTAGTAAACACAATAGTCGACACAATTAGAATAAATACACAATAGTTTTTTATTTAAATGTGTCCCTCAATACAATACGAAGTATAAAAACATTAAATAAAGATCGCACGAAAAATAAATATAATACCGCTCAGTGCCTGTCACGTAAAATAGTTCCGTCATACGCGCAGCCGCGAATGAAATTATATGAGAACTGCGCAGGCGCGAGAGTTCGCGCGAACTTTCAAACGAATAAGCGCACTGACTGGTAAAATCGAAAAATTGTAGCTGCTCGAGAAATCGATGTTTTTATATTAAAATCTATTATTTCTGACAATCTCAAGGAGTTTGTGGTAGCAAGATAGATAAGGCAATATTTTAAAACAATAATCACCCCTGTGTGCAAGAGATTTATCGTTTAATCATCAGTTGAAAGTTGCCGTCACACAAGTCGTGACAGTCGCATACGGGCCTTGTCTTTTCCCGGCACAACATATGTGACGTTCGTCCGCCACGGGTTAACAGAAGTCCATTTTTTCTCAAAGATTCTTAGAGTGCTTAAGTTATTATATATAATGCTATAAAAAAGAGCCCCATATATTGCTTGCAAAAATATTTAGCAAATGATATTCATAACTTGTGAGTTCCCGCCTTTTTCCTTTAAATGGCAGTATATTACTCTTTTGTTAATTTCAAATTGATTTTATATTAGGAAGGGATGCTTGTAAAAGGAGTGGTGTTTTTATATTAATAAAGTTAAAGTATCAATTTAATTAAGCACTTAATTAGAGATTATATGAGTCATGTGTTTACATATTTACAATAGACATTTTGTCGATTTTAGAACAATAATACGCATGTTACCGTAACGCTATTACAGACATTAAAATATATTTTAAAAGCCGTAGTGTTTAGTTTGACTTACTTCATGTGCAGATACATACTTGTTTTTGTATGGTTTCTTTTTTAATATTTGGACTGAGATACTTAAATAAATAGTCAATTTTCTACTCAGTCCTGTTGATTTATTTTATGACATACAGAAAATATTAATAACTCTGAAATACTTCCTTGATGAGAAATCTAACAAGGCAAGCAGAAAATAATTTTGTGATATATTTTGATATTATCTGTTTGTTTTATAACTAATGTTAAATCGAGTGTCGCCGTCGTTTTCAATTGTTGCCAAATATGGGACAGCAATAAATATATTGTTGCATAATATTTAAGTCATTATTAATGATATTATGGAAGAGAGTTAATTATCATTATGAAATATCGAATTGTGAAATAAGTATTCTACCATGGACAATAATATTCAAACATTTTATCACCCTAGGCGTATGTTAACATTATTTCAAAATAAGTATCTGGTGATTTTTCAATTCCGCCATTCATTATCTGACCTCCAATGATATATAATAGATATAAATATAACTTTCACAAATTTAAATTTTTATTAATATTTTTACATACAGATATTTATTTCTTTTTTGTTGTTTAGTTTATAGTTTATCACTGTGTCAATGAAATTACTTGAATGATTAATTGTTGAACCTTTTATTGACATGTTAATAAAATTATATTCTTACTTACTTACTCTGGGCTTAGGTTCTATCATTTTAAACCTCGAGTGGGTTTTTCTTTTGTGTTTTTGATTCCAATGAAGTCATTAAATATTCTTGTTTTATCCACTAACTTTATAAAACCAATTCAAGCATATACATTTCAATCCATCTGTATTTGATCAAGCTAAATCAAGGTTCATGAATCATTTCTATAACTTGGGATAGTTTAGATATGATTCATGAACCTTTAAATACGGATCTCGAATTGTCAGTGTACATTTACAGACACAGCTCTCTCTGTATTGCATTTGAATTGTTTTGATAAAAAAAATGTATTTTTTTTTCTGAAGTTGCTCCATCTGCTTGGAACATTTAAAAATATTGCTATTATATTGCTGACAGCATATCCTATTGCATATTGTCATTGAAATATTCTAGCTATCACATTGCCGAGTGTTTAAATCTTAGCTTGATTTAATCAGTCTATAATCTATAATCATTTTTTATAGTCAATTTTTGATAGTTGTAATGTCAAATTTAATAGAAATTTAATTTTGTAAAACTGTATTATCAATATAGTTGCACTGCCGTAGAAATATGAAAAAAAAAACTTGTACACAACATTAAATAAAAGATAAGAATCCTATTGTTACTGCGGATGATATTGTGAATGTAAATTAAGTTAAGATAATGTATCTAAAGAAATACCCATGTTTACTTCAGTGTTGCATTTTTACTTTAACAATTTTGTTTATTTTTTTACTGGATTTTATACAAATATTTTTTTGCCGACCACTGTGCTTCAAATCTAAAAAGTTACGTTTGATTTTCACTTCAGTAGCTATTAAAAATGTAACATCATTAGTGAACTAATTTGGAGAATATTATGTCACCGGAAATTATGCAATTCTTGCATGCCTTCTTTTAGGTATTCACCTGCCGAATTGAAAGATCTGCCTTCAATGCAGTTCAAGGTGATGTAGATGCTTATTTACAATCATACTGTGTATTTGATTAACATCAATTCTTTTTTATTATACTGTAATGATAATGTTGCAAAAATACTAGCAAACTTGACTTGTTGAAAAAATTTCCAAATCGCTTCCAGTCCACTTTCAATCTTCTCCCTATTTACAGTTTCGCAGATATTTAAGCGTCATTTTCACTGTCAATAATTGGACATTGTATTTACCAAGGAATATTCCGATGACATATAATCTTAACAATTTACCTCTGAAGAATTAGAAATTCAGATAATTGGTCACATTTTTTAAATTAATCTTGTTACTTAGTCTTGTATTGTTAAATCATTTTTTATTGATGCTTTTTATACAATTACAATATGTTTTTGAATTATGCTATTTTTGCTTTACATGAATGATTTTCTTATACATATATTGTGTTCTGTTTGAGATCACATTAAATACTAATAAGGTCACAAACAATACAACTGTATTGTTTGTGACATTATTGTATAAGAAATTTCACTTTTTAGCTGATTGAAATTTATAACAATTTTAATATTTTACAATTACATATTTAGTTTCAATTAATTTATTCTTTTTGAGCTTTCTTAACTCTTACAATTTTGATATTTTTTTACACACACGTATAGAAAGAAGATCATAACAACTTTAAACTATCTTTCGGCACTAATTTTTACTTATTTTTTTGAGAAAAATCCTTTATTTAAAATTATTCTAATTTAAAAAAAAAAATATCTGCTCCTAATGCTCTTCTCAACAGAATTTGTGAATTCCTAAAAAAAACGACATCTTCTTATTCAAAGAAATTAAGGATAAAAAGAGAGGGTTAGAACAGGACTATTTTTTTGCTAATAGCTCTCTCCATCGTCTCTACACTCGTTTTAGTTTCGGATAGGTGAGGGGAATCCAACAGCATGCCTCCAAATTCAATCCATAAATCAATGTTTGAATGCGGATTAAAACCTGTAACACCAACAGGGGTGGCGCAAAGCTGGTCCTGATCTTTAATTATATAGAATTGGTACAAACAAATCGTGAACTTTATTTATTTAACTCCAATTTTTCAACAACAAAATTAACTGTTAACAACAACTGTTAACACCTAAAATATTATTTGAAATCCACCTTTTAAGTTATATTAGAATGTCTTGAGAAAGGAAAAAAATATTATATATTCTGAACAAAAGGGGAGAATGAAGCATGGTTGGGTTCCTTAGCATTATATATTCTTATTTCAAATAGTGTTAAAAAAGATTTTATATCATTTTTGTCAATTAGTAAATAATCAATAAATTTGTAGATAGTACTAAAAATACAGAATCAGCCAATTGAATAAAATATCTAATGTCTATATTCATAAATAACATAGTTTATAAATGTTATGATCTCATGTTATTTATTATAATAAATTACGAATGCCAAATCAAAATTCAAAATTATTTATTATGAAGGCGATGTTACTTTAAAACTACATTTTCCAATGAAAAAAAATTACACTTATACCTATTTTTTTGTTGCTTAGTTATTGATTTATAAATTATGGTAATCATTCTGCATTTTTGTATGTATTATTCAAAATTCAGTACCCAAATAACACTTACAGTGATACAATCTACTCTATTACATTCTGTACTTGGGCTTGGTGCACAAGCCTACTGCAAATGTTGCCCACATAAAACATAACAGTTCAGCATTAAATTTTCTTTGTTTATCCATTCCAGAAGTTGTTAAATACATATATATGTTTGAACCAAGGTTATTACTATCAAGTTTGATTGCATTCCTGAAATAACTTTCCGATTGTTGAATTTTTCGTCTAATATAATCATAAATATCTACTTATACTTATCTTGTATTGCCTTAAATTATTATCTCGATAAGTTTCAGTGTAAATTTGTGATATATTCCGTAATATTCTGTATAATGTTAGTCTTATGCAATATTCACTACAGTATTTTTCGTGTTAAATAATCTGTACGTTTGTTGAGACTTGAGGGTTTATTTCACCCCAAGATTATGTTTCAATAAATCTATTTGATAAACCTTATACAAGACTATATTTATTGTTCTGATGAAGAAGTGATGATGGAACTATCAATTATATTACATAATTCATTTGGAACTTAATACCTAGCTATTTTTTACCTTACCAAACTATTTCTGAATTAATTTTAAAACATTATCTATTCTTAACCTCTTGCGCTCCTCAATATATTATTTTTTTCCTTCCAGCAACTCCTCAATAGATTTGAGAAATTGATATTGCAGGGTTTGCGTATTTATTAGCATGGTCAAAAGAAATTTCGAAAAATATACCACGTCAAACATAATCCAATAGATACGGTTTGTAAAATAAGAATACCTAATTTAAATACGGAAAGAAAAATAACAATGTATTTTAATTCTACATAAATTATTTTATATATTTGTTGATAGCTATTTCGGCTTACGCCTTCGTCAGAACTATGTTTAAAACGTGTATTAGAGAGACTTATTAAGGGCCTAAAACTGAATGCATTGGAACAGCTTGAAATTAATAGATATAATCAGTCCAATGAAATTCTTAACGATCAGATCATAATTAATAGCTCACCTCTGTTAAAACCATTAACAAACAATAAACTTAAAACAATTTAAAATAGATGCACTTAGAAATTGCAGATTTTAAGTGGTTTCACACGATCCAATAACCCAAAAATACCCAAATTATTGTTTCCCACCATTACTTTAGACCAATAAATCAAACTTATTTAAATTCTTTCATGTGACGTAGGTATGGTTTCAACAGAAAGAGATTATGTAGGAGGCACCCTGTCTAGCAAAGGGTATATAAGCTATCTCTAATACACGTTTTAAACATAGTTCTGACGAAGGCGTAAGCCGAAATAGCTATCAACAAATATATAAAATAATTTATGTAGAATTAAAATACATTGTTATTTTTCTTTCCGTATTATAATGGAGTTCTACCAAGTAAATGCCTACTCAATCAATAAACCTAATTTAAAATAAATTATACGTTATGATCAAGAGAGGAAAACTTCATGGACATCATTGCTTTTGCATATATTATCTTCTTTGACCATATTCGCTCTATGCGAAGCTGGCATCTAATGAGAGGAAGCAAACCAACTGGGGGGTGGCCACATGCTCTACATCTTTGTCAGCCATTGTCTCGAGACTACGATTTTTATATTGTCTACTTGTTGCATTGATGTAGCGTTGTATCCCTGAAAAATTTGAATATCTGATGGGTTGAAGGAAAAAAAGGTTAAGAAAATACTTAAGGTGAATACGAAATAAAAAAAAACAGTCATATAACAATAAGTGCTTGTATTAATATACTCAATGCATATACATAAGTCATCTCAATAATCAGCATATGTGTGTTGCAGAGGCAACGCACTAAACTAAATTATTGATAACAATAATTATTTAACACATAAAATAACGAAAAATAGGCTAAAAAACGCCATATTTCAAAAATAATACACGACTTGTGCAAATAAACTTCAGGAACCAAATTTAGGTAAGCGAGGGGACATTTCCTCCTCAAACAAAGGTTGCCGCAGTTGAAATATATATTTAAATCCTATAAAATTGAAGTGTAAATAACAGTGGAGTTGAATTTGTATGTTACGTAAAATTTTCAATAAATGTATTGCCAGCGTAAAAACAATTACATAAAAAATGTGGAATAAATTGAGAAAATAATCCATTTTGAATATTTATTTAAGTGATACACATAAGCCATATAAAATAAGGAACACAACATTCATCCAACATATAGATAGCTAGGACAAAAACATATTTTCATCACAATTGAGATTCAATGGCAACCTTTAGTGTGTAGTCTTATTATTTAAGTGTTACACGAGATAATTCAATGAAAATTAAATTGAGAAAAAGAAAAAAAAAATATGCAGCAAATCAAATTAAGAAATACAGTAAACTACCAATAATATTGTGTAACTCAAACATGCACTATTTGACACTGCAAAACCAAGAAGCGGAGTACCACTGTCTCTCTTTGGTAGTCAGAATTGAAGAGTCATTGATGTCATAGTACATATGCACATAGATCATTAATCACTTTTAAGGTGTTAACCATCATTTCTTGGTGGAAAAGTATAATCATAGACATGTGGTATTATATATAAATGAATAAGACACATTTTTTAATACTACTTTCAAAAATACATGTACAAGTAATACTAAAATTGTTTCTTAATTTAAATAGATAACTCATTGTTGAAACAGTGGTTTTAGATGATTGGCACAATTATTATTGAAGGGTTTACTGTATCATTATTATGAATGAACATTTATAATAATTGGCGAAAATATTCCAGAATGAATGATAATAGGGAAAGAAATATAAAATCTAAATACATAATGCGCTGTAATAATCATACATCAACATAATCCATGAGTTAAAAAGTTTACAGTGTATAAATATTTTTTTTATCACAACTATATCTAAAATAATTTCTATATCTAAATGACAATATTGTTGTGATATATATTTATAAGTGTCGATTCCGACCATTTAAAAACCGAGACTCAATCCTAGAAGCATCGGTGTTTGGTTATTCACTTTGACTAGCTAATAGCAGAATAAGAAAATAAATTATTTGGCATGAAAATAAAGTCACTACATATAATAATTATTAGTGTGCATATTTCGCGAGGCTATGAATACTGCTAGTAAATCCACACCGCCGACAGTAATGAAATCCCACGCAGCGAGACAGTAAGTGTCAAAATATCAGTCATCGGCAAGGCACAACAAGTTCAGTTTAATTCTGACATCGATACAAAGGTTTACTCTTTTTCTTTACATCAGTCGCTCCTTTCAATGATTTTCCTCAAAAAGCAGAGATAAATATTACAAGATGCCGATTATGAGTACAATATAGGATTGCATTATTCTATGGGTAATAATTAGTATAATTGAGATTCATTTAATACAATCTGCTTACTGTCTTGTTCGTTAGCATACTAATTTATATTTTAGAGAAGTTGAAGACTATTCGGCTATTCAATTTTGGTAATCTAGCTATTTTAACACTTTGTTTATGGGGGATTTTTAGTTACTGTATGAATTACGCACAAATTTGTGCACACCGTAAACAATTGGTTAAGAGATTTTTTAAGAGATTATTCTTATCGAAATGTGATATTATTTTAAATTATGTTAATTTTTAAATAAATAATAAAATATTGCACCCTAAAACTGAAAACGATAACTTTTTTTGCAGCAGAAAGTTATTTAAGTAAACGAATTATAATACAATAAATAATTTGTGCAAAAGATTATATTTTTAGCAATCTGAGTTCTATCATTTCTTAATATCTAAAGTAAAAGCACCCCTTATTGATAATTGACCACTGTGCGTTGCTATTTATAGCTGTGTAATTGAGGGCAGTAATGCAGAAAGCAACCGGTCCAAAAAATCTCTATCCGAGTAAAGAAGACATACATATTTACGAAGACAAAATTTATAGAACATTTGTAGGAAAGCTTTCTCAGCAATGGAAATGGTTTATTTCTACAGCAAACAAGAACTTTTTTCCATATTGTAGACTTGTTTCTTTTTGCACGATTACGCCCAGTTGAAATTATTATAATAAATTTGTTTGTATCTTCAATAAAAATAATAAGCAATTAAATTGAAAAAAATATAGTATCCATAGCTAATAAAACATAATGATGAATTTAGTTATCTATACATTCTATACCAAAGTACAATGGTAATAACATAGTTGGTGATATGAAGAAATATTTAGAATTGACTACCTAGTATTTATACTGATGTAATTTCACCGATATTATGATTATTTGAATGATTTTTTTTTTGATAGTCTTGCTTTGCAATTGCTTAATATTTGATTTAGAACTGTGATGCTTCAAATTTATTATATCAGAAAATGAGTCTATTGAGACATTATTATAGGTAAGACGCACAAAACAATAAAAAAATATATCGACATCACAAAAAATATAAGGACACATTTAAATCAATACAATAAAAATATACATTAAAATTCATCTGATAAAAACAGTTAATTATCTATTATAATTATGAGATTAAAAAAAACATGCAAATGTAGATTGTAATATTAATATAAAAGTAATCTAATGCTTTGAGAAAAAAAAGCCCCGGCATGATTCAATTACACATTGACATTTGTTTATTTGTTCAGATTCTTTAAAAAAGAGAAACCCTGTTGGGCTGCCAGAAGTTATTGACACTATTTAAAATGGTGATAGGAGGATAAATGGCAATGTATCTCGTATGTTAAAATTTTATATCAGAAACATAGGATAGTTAGTACATGCATCGACAAACATCGGATGGTTACTGTTAAAAGTATTCATACATGTTTTACCCTTGACATGTTTTCAATTATAACTGTGAATTACATGTTCGAGATGACTCATTTCATATTTATTGTTATATCTCAAAATTGGTTTTTTCACCATTAGAGATAAAGCCAACCTATAACAACCTAATAAACAAGTATGAAACGAATACCATAAACAATATGCTCTGCACAAATGTGTTGAGGCATAACTGCACTGTCATATACGCGAGAAAACGCCTCCAGATTTCCTTAATATGTAAGAAAATTAAACAGATGGCGCTGAGATGTCATCAACAAATCAACTGTATTGTCATTGCAGAATCTCTACAGCAGGTTGAGATTATAGGGTGAACTTATTAAACAGTTCTTACCATATTAGGTAATGAGAAGATTTCAAGATTTATGATAATATAGTATTTGACATAATTATTTTGTTTATGGACAAGTAATACAATATTCAATTAGTTTATTTTAGCATCATTATGCTTTACAGATCGATTGGTTTTGATTTATTTAAGAGTTCAACTTGAACCATATTACATTTATTACAAATTTTAATTAAATTATAAAAAATGTATTGAGAATTCTTACCTCCAGAAAGCATTAAAGCAAAATGTAATTCAGTATTGAAGTAATTATATAAATAATATATAATTCTAGTAAATGTACCGATTTGTTAAAAATAATACTGCAGCAATTAGATCCAAAGCGAGTGATTAAATATTCTTACTAAAGGCACTGAAAAAATCAGTCAATAAAATAAGTTTTATATGCCTCACGTGCGTAGATTTATTTTTTACTTTGGTAACATTGTATGTAATAATAAAATTGTTATCTAGAAAGAAAGAAAAAATACAGAATGATCATAAATATAATTATCAAAGCACAGTATTAAATTGCACAGATATTTAGTATGACGAGGACATGTGCGGAAAATTAGTAAAATAATATAATATTATGCAGTAAAATTGATATTGAAAAGGAAAAATAATGTTCATATTCATCGTGAAAATGAATGCGTCACGTATGGATTGACAAAGATTACTGATTTTATAGTCACAGTGTACAATTCAAATGATTTAAATATTAAAACACCCCCCAGATTTATAAAATGCCTACAGAGGGGTATTTATTTACATGCCTATCAAGAAACACTGATGAATACTATATTGCTCAATGTCCAAGGCATGGGAGATCTGATACAACTGGTGGAAAATCGAGTTCAGACCTTCAATGTAAGAGAATATTTACTTTTACGATTGCTAAGCAACGTTGATATCATTCAGAAAATGAGGATGAGAAAATAATTTTATTTCATTAATAAACGTCAAAAGCAAACAAAAAATAGTCAATTTTTATTTTGTTTCTGTAAATACGATTGATAAACTTAAAAAAGATTGTAAATCTGCGAGATATGGTTTGCTATGCCGACTATAAATTGGAGTAAATTTGACATCTATGCCAGACAGCCTTGAGTTCATATTCCGCTGAGATTCCTTGAGATGTCTCCGAATCTTAAAAAACACCCAAGACAGTGAATGGCATTAAATTTTAGGCTATTGAAGTTCAACCGCTGTATATGCTGTTGACTTGTTGAGTGCAGCGGATGAATGTAGCGCGTCTTGGCAGCTCTCGTAAGCGTCCAGCGCCGACGTAAGTGCACGCAGACCGCAGGCCTCCGAGCATGTCTCTGACTGTGTCTTCGACGTCTCCCCTGTACGGAACTTCCACGGCTTTGCCTTCCGACGATCGGTATTCGGCTACTCCACCTGTGGAAGGATTTCAATTGTATGTTAGATTTTGCAGAAGCTTTGTTGCGCGGTTCATATTTCAAATACTTGAATACACACTCTCATACAATTATTCTTCAATCAACTCGTGGATGTCTACAAAAAATTCCAAGCCTTGATTCAACACAAAAAAGATAATATCATTTTGCACATTATATAATATTTAGTATTTTATTTTATTAGCCATCATGTTATTAAATCATTTAAAATTCAACAGTGAATTAAAAAGTTAGGTCATATATAAAAAAATAGTGGGCCTAAATTAAATTTACCTGAATGTTTTTCCATCGCTACGGTGGAAGACATTCCGTAGAACAATTTGAATTTCTTCCCATCCTTGACGATTGTATCTCCAGCACATTGGTCATGCCCTAGAATAAAAATATATTATACAATATTACTGTGGTCCCATAATAGCATTTGTAACTTGAACTTGGCTGCTTTCAAATAAATGATTATTCTACGTATATATGAAACTGTTCTAATTTTAAAATTAATATAGAATTTCAGTTACAAATGAAAATATGTCATACCAGCAAACATGCCTCCAGCCATGACAAAATCGGCGCCAGCACCGAAAGCCTTGGCAACATCTCCCGGACAAGTGCAACCTCCATCCTAAAAAATGAAATAAAAGTAAGTATTATTCTATTAGAAAGTATTACCGATTCAGCTTAATACTAAGTAAGTGAAAATATTATACTAATGCATTAACAAGTTGACAATTGATTTTTCTCCTATGAAGCTTTTGTTTATACTGTGATAAAAGATAGTAATCTTTAATTTACAAAAAGATTATTGATATGACAAGTTTTTGGGTACAAATATGAGTAGGGAAAT
The DNA here is from genome assembly GCA_028554975.1 of Himalopsyche kuldschensis. NCBI lineage: Eukaryota > Metazoa > Arthropoda > Insecta > Trichoptera > Rhyacophilidae > Himalopsyche > Himalopsyche kuldschensis. The sequence continues at coordinate 1,083,760 of JAHFWI010000030.1, read as the reverse complement.
TATATGAGGATTTTTCTGCAGCCAAACGGTTTTCAAGTAAAAAAAATACCACATCAGTTTATTGAAAATGGCAACATTTCATTTTCATCTTCCACTATTAGATAATTTGACAGACACAACTTCAAAATTAAAATTAAAGCATGTACTAAATCAATGCTTTAAATCTCTAATTCTTGGAATTAATAAAAAGGTTCGAAGAATTGAATGTTCTCTTATTCAGATGATGACACTAAAGTAGCTCAACATCATTTGATTCAATTTAATAAATAAATCCAAATATCAAATATAAATTGTTAGATATAAGTCATGATCAAATACTGAAACATTGTTGACCGTGAATACTGTCAATATAAAGAATTAGCAACAATTGCTTTATTGAATTTATCGACCGACAACACTGTATACAGTGTAAGATCGAAGTAACGCACATCATAAAAAAATTATGTAAAAACCGAAATAGATTTAAATGTATTTAATTGAATAAATTTAGATATAAGTTGATATTGTTGTACAATATTTGAAAATATTAAGCCATTGTAGTATTAGTAGTAAATTAGTAGCTGACATGTATTGATAGTGAACACCTTAAAAGTGAGTACCACTGATAGGGTATAAGATTTCACTACTGCACACCTGCCGTAAAGCTTACGACTCTGACACTAATTAAGGTAATCAAGGTAAAATTATAAAAATCAACTCACAGAAATGATATGTCCTTTGAGCCCATGGGCGGCATCAGCGCATTCGATGACAGCTGATAATTGAGGATAACCAACACCAGTCTTGATGCGGGTTGTGCAAACGGATCCTGGACCAATTCCAACCTAAGATGAAGCACCATTATCATAAAAACAAAATCACAGAACACATTGAATTTATTTTCATATTGAGAACAGAACTATAATTTTCCTTAAGTATATTTATTGTAGATTTTTTAAATGCTGACACTGAATGTGGAGGGGGATGAATCACTAATAATATGCCAAATCAATTTAAAAAGTGGAGCCAACTGTTTCATCCAAAATAATATTTAGCTATTAATCTCTGATAGATTTTCTAAGTATTCTAAGATCGTTTTCAAACATTGCTCATTTAAGTATTTCTATTATAATATAATTCTTATTTGCATTCAAATCATAGCTGTCTGGTGAAAGTATTCGGCTGGGCAGATATAACATGTCCGCTGGGGTTATGTTGATAAAATATTTCAAATCAATCTAGAACTAGTTTAAAACCGCTTCCTTGTGAATATGCATGTAAACACACATAGCTGTGCGTTCATAAAAACATTAACAGACGCCATTCGACCCTCTGGCAATTACGCATACATATACGTGTCAAACAAAAAAATTACCACAACTCACGACATGAGCTGTAAGCATACAGCATGTTGAAAGAGTTTCACTATAATTTTGACATTTCAATTGTTTTCCGATGTTTAATATATAGATATAAAGTAATTAAATTCTATATTATTTGTAAGTGGAATATTTTTTAGTAAAATAATTCTTCATTTCTATTACAAATAACAGAAAAATCTTTCCTATTTCAAAAGATATGAAAGGTCAAACCTTTAAATGACTCTCTTATACAATTCACCAGAAGTGATTACATTCAACATATTTTATACATGAAATATACTTACTTTGATAATATCTGCTCCAGAGAGTATAAGTTCCTCCACCATTTCCCCAGTAACCACATTGCCAGCCTAGAAAATAAAATAACCTGATTCAGTAAATGATACTACTACTGTTATTATTTTGAGAGATTTTTATTTATGATAATATTTTTAAACCAGTGCATTAAACATGCAAATAATTTTAGGATGTCCATTTGATTAATGTAAATAGCGTAAGTCAGTGCTCCCCAACCTTTTTACGTAAAAAAAAACGACAAAAAAATCGCAATACACTAATACCGAAATAAAAATGGTATTTATTTCATATTATTTTAATAAAGAATTTCGACTGCTTGTTGGAATTTCAATATCAAATTTGAATTGTTTGAATTTTGTACTTTTCCATAAGTTTTGTCGTTAACAACCCGGGTTTCACCTTTCGGCATCTTCAGGCAATTTGAGTACACAAATGTACTTGAACTGACACGTAGTAAAACATTTTTAATCGTTGATGCACAAAAATAGAAGTAGATCATTAAGTTTAATTGTTATGAACGTAATCTATATGAATTAGCAAAAATTTTGATGTAAATGAGTTTCAATAAATTAAGTGAGTAAATTATAACTATCGCAAATACTAATTACCAGATAATAACATGGAAATGTCAATAAATAATTTGTGGGTTTTATCTGAATTGATTGATTGATTTCAAGTGTTTGCGTTTATAATAAATGATGAAATCTGGCATAGTGTTTATGGCCCGACAGAAAGTCTCTGCGACCCGCCACTGGGCCGCGGACCACAGTTTGGGGAACACTGGCTTAAGTTATCATTATTTGTTAAATAAGTGTTAATTCCAGTTGCAAATAATAAAGGAATATTTCATTGCAAGCACAAAATCTACTCACAATGATGGTGTGGCTAGGGAAAGCGGCCCTTACTTTCCTCAAGTACTCAACGAAATGTTGTGAGTATCCATTGGCAACGTCCAAACAGATAAAATTGATACCCGGGACAGCTTTCAATATGTCTGAGAGCCTTTCAAAGTCTCCTTGGCCAGTACCGGAACTTGCCGCTGTAAAAAAAAAACAACGACAACTGAGGATCACATTTCTAGATCCGCATGGTAGAAGAGGTTATCACAGTCTATGATTATGCTTGAAAGATCAAATAATAGTCCTGTTTTTATTATAAACAAATAAATTCCTCAACAGGTTAATATAATCTAAAGGGTTTATCATAATTTATATAAATAAACATTTATTTATACTACTTCCATAATTTTTAATCACGATAAATTTCACAGTGAAAAAACGGCCCTCATCAATACTATGTTCTATATAGTTCTGAGCCGAAATAGCTATCTATATAAGTCAAGTGTCGGCAGGAGCAGCTTTATGCATAGACGTTTGCGGCTCACAAACTAGCAGAATACTAGCTTTTGGTATTCTCACAATCTTTGGCTATGCATATTATATGGGAACAAACATTCTCAACTAAAAAAATAAACTTAAAAGCAGAATAACTGATGAAAATTTACAATCATGCATTCAATTAAAAATGATAACTATTTGCCAGATATAGTTAAGCCACGGAAACCATTCTTACGAGCTTTTGAATAAAACATCTCAAACTCTTTTTCCCTAAAAATCCATATCCTACACATATGTATATTACATATATGCGGCTCTCTGGTACATTTGTGATCCTGTTTCCATGACAATTTGGCCTATGCTAAGTTAAAATACCAATTCAATCTTTCGGATAAATTTTATTCACGGTGAGGATGATCAATTTTCGATGAGCGAAACTGGTCCTGATATTATAAAATACGTAGAGGAAATACAACAAATATTTAAAATACCTTTCTACCAGGCACTGACAGTTAACACCTTAAAAGTGATTAAGTGAAAAGTCATAATGTAATCAATCTTAATGAGTTATTGTTTATTAAAATTTATGACTCATTAAGTTTTATAGCAATACTTGCTCAATGGTAATAAATGTTATTTCAACATTATAAATTAATTCATGATCAAGAACACAAAATTAGTGTCAAACTAGTAGAGTGAGTTCATAAATTCATTGTTTACAAACTATTTCAAGGCAATGTAATATGTTACGTAACCAGCTGATGAAAGACAATTTAGCTGAAAAGTTTCCGTAAAGGTGACTTTCAAGTTTTGTCTATTAAAACACATGATTAGGGCATCAAAATATAACTATTTAATATGGGGGGGGGGGGAGTATTGAAGGAAATATTTTATTTATTAAAAAAAATTAAACCAATTTAATTTTTTTTTTAAGAAGTGCTCAAAAAAGCAACAATAAACAGCTGAACCATTTGGGTCACAAAAATGCAGGGCTGTGGAGTCGGTGAAAAAAATTTCGACTCCGACTCCAGCAATTACCAAAACCACGACTCCGACTCCAACATTGATCAAAAACACGACTCCGATAATTTTTATTAATATCGTCACTTTCTTTTTGCCTAATTCTGATAATTATGTGTATTCAATTAAATATCCAGCTAATAGCCAAATTTGACGTATAATATGCAAAAATAAAAAGTTCAATTTTTCAAAATTTCCGACTCCGGCCAAATCGCCGCGACGACTCCGATTCTGGCCAAAAAGCCCTGCTAAAATGATTTTTAACTAAGCTAAAGTTAGTGACAAATCTCTACTTTTCAGGAGAGCAAAAAGAGTGAACAAATATTGTGTCAATTAGAACCACTTTTGTTTCTTTACCACTTCTTTCCATGCATTTTTTTTGAAGAATATCCATTCGGCAGTATGTGAATATTTTTTTTGAACCTAACCTCAAATTTAACTCAGATTCAGCAAAATTACTAACGCCTTTTTGGCTAGGTAGGGACGGTATGATAATGATCATAAAAGATAAACATTTTCTATCATGAAATGTAAATTACTTAGTTTAAAGATTCTTGGCTCTAATGATTTTGTGCAATAATTCCGCAGACCATCGATTGGCGACCACTAAGAGGATGATGTTGTTAACTTAATTTCTGCATCAGAAAAATGTTGCAAATGAAATTTGAAAAATAATATTTCATTTGAAAATTTTCTAGAACAATATTGAGGCAAAATCAAACACATTGGGCTGAAAAAGCACGGGACAAAAATCTGGGTACTCAATTTTTCTATGTTTATATAAAACGAATTTTGATTACCCAACATTTCAAAACTATTGCCAGTTTAAAAAAAATCTCGAGATTAGCATTAAAAGGTAATAAATCAAAATGTTTTTATTGGTTTTGACCACTCAAAGAGTTAACAGACACGCATTTTATAAATAATCATATTGACACTGAATTGATGACATTTGAACCTGACATTGAAAATTTTTTGAAGCAGCAAAAAAAATGATATTTCAACATTTTGATGTTTGTATTAATTTTCACGGGTATGCTTATTGACACTGCTCTTATGCTTCATTTCTTACTATGAGAAGGACTCCATGGCCACAAATGGGGGCCTGTAAGAATTTAAAGTGATAAGCAATACAGGAAATTATTTTGATAACATGTCCGATCTCAATGTGAAGCAGATGGACTCTTTATGAAAACCTCCAAAACAGAAGCTTTTTACGAGAACTGCTGGTTACTCAGTTCCTCAACCCCTCTTTGTGTAGAGAGTAGTGATAGAAAGGATAGGACCCGGATTAGAGGTTAGCTAATCGCTCTAGCTACGTCCCAATTTTAACCTTTAAAGCAGGGCTGTGGAGTCGGTCAAAAAAAATCTGACTCCGACTCCAGCATTTACCAAAACCACAACTCCGACATTGACCAAAAACACGACTCTTGACTAAAAAAAGGTTAATATCGACACTTTTTTCCCCTAATTTTTCTATTTATGTGTATTCAATGAAATATCAACCCTATCAATGGGCCACAAGCCAAACTTGACATATTAAATGCAAAAATAAAAAGTTCAAACTTTTCAAAATTTCAGACTCCGAGTACGACTCTGGCCAGAACGCCGCGACGACTCCGACTCCACAGCCCTGCTTTAAAGGAGTGAATAGATATTTATGCTGATTTTAATTCAACATAATCTTGCTTTATTGTTAAGTAAACTTTGCGATACTAAGTCTGAAGATGCCTATGAAAGAAGCGAAACACGTGTCACAATTAGTAACACAATACGTGGAATAATCAAAGTTATTTTGAATAGAATATTGAATTTAATTCATTCTACTGTAATAAAAATAATAACACATTTTAAGTACTTATTAAACACAAAATTTATAGGATCAGGACCGGTTTCGCTCATGGCGAGCATTATCAACTGATGAATATTGTATTGAATGTGAACACCTTAAAAGTGATCATTCTACTGTGATGAACCATGAAGTACGTCTATTCTCCTTCAATGGTTAAAGTCAGATGGATGTGAGACCGAATTTTGAACAACACAGATATCTATGTCTCTGGACAGAAACCAATAATTCAATTGAAAAATTTGACTGCCCGGATTGTGATTCAAGCCCGTGTGCTCTGCAACCGGAGCGGTAGAGGAGCAGATCGTAATAGACCAAAACTCAATGAAGCTCTAACATTATTTTGATGCATCGAAGATTTCGTATATTTGACAAAAAAACACAGGGGCTATTATAAAGTTTTATGAGATGTTTATTACCAGCTATAATAGCTTACCCATATGCTCCAAGCATTCAGGATGTTCTTCACCAAACTTCTTCCATTCTTCTAAAGAGTAATATTTGTGTACTGTTGTAAAAAGTCCATGCTGAAAATCAAAATAGCGTTAAACATAGTATAATTTATGTGGTGTATGTATCGCAGAATATTAAAATGTTCATCTTTTTGAGCATTAAGACGCAGCAATGCATTTACCGAAATTAAGCATACTGTAATATTTGTATAGTACCAATTTGCTATAATCAATAATGATCAACCAATTGAGATACACGATTGTTTACACCAGTAATATCAACATGCAGTGCCTTTATCAGTAACACACATTCATAAATTTAAGAACAAAACTATATTTCTGGTATTGAAACTGCCCAATATGTACAGTAAAAGTCCGTTTATTCGAAATTCAAGGGACCGGATTTCCCAAAAAAATTCGAATTACGAATTACGGGATCAGTATGTAAAATTAAATTTTCGTGGCAATTGTCGACGGCTTGGAACATCGCGGCCATTTTTTCGATTTTTTATGGACAGGCATTTCATATGAATAAAAAAACACTTAACATAATTGATTTTCAGTCACTTATATTGAAGGTATTCGCGCGTAAAATAGAATGACGTTTCGGTACATACTTGACAATAAAAATGTACCATTGTAGTGAAGATAGGTACATACTAATATATAGATGTCTCGCTTGCACTAATGTTATAAATGCTCGGATTCGATATTGACATACGATACTTCACTTTAATAGATGTCTCACTTACACTAATGGTTTACATAAGCTTTACTCTTCAAAACAATGTGCCGACTTACTTTTAACCTAACAAACTTACGAAATTGTCGAAACTGTCAAAATTTCGAATTACAAGAAATCGTATATAATTTTGACGAAAAATATTACGAATTACGAATTAAGCGATATTTCGAATTAACCGTACATTTTACTGTGAAAAGTCAATCTTGGGACGAGCAAATTAAGAAAATTTCGAATTACGATTTATTGTTGTTCGAATTAACGGACTTTTACTGTATTCTTAAATATCTATCTAGCAATAGCTGATTCACATTAAGCCAGCATGATGTGAAATTGTAAATTTACTGAAGTTGTTAAAATGATAACCATAACATGACATGTAGATTAGGTTATTTTTACCATTATAATAATTTACCATATAAATTCAGTTTAACTATTGTAAAGTTACTTTAGGAATCTTTTAATTATCCACAGAGTTACCGCCGAATCCATTGAAAATCAAACTCTATGTTCCTCATGATTATACGAGGAATCATTGACATCAATTGTTTCTTCTCTCGTATGCAACCAGCTTGACTATGGTATTGTCACTGGGAAGAGCTTTAATATTATTAAATGATATCGCTTCGCTCGTCGACATATTCCAGATGGAATTCAGATGAGTACTTTTACTAAGATTTGGCATAGATTTTAAAACATTTAGAGTATTATTGATATAAACTGAAACAAAGCTACTGCTGAATCCATTGAAGGAGAGGTATTCTTGATTGTCAACTGTTCCGTAATAATTTGTCACATTGCAAGAACAGTAACCGTGTAATTCTAGGTAAATAATTTCTAATAGAAGTAAATAAATAAAAAAGTATATTGATTGAACGGAAACAAATTTCAATGTACCTTGGCTAGCGTTTTGGCCATTTCAAATGTTCCGACCGTGTCCATGTTGCTGGCCATGACCGGAATTCCTTTGTAGGTCTGCTTTGAATTCTTGAATGTGATTTCTCTGAATAAATCCACCTGTTGATCATACATAAGAAATTGTTTTTGTAAAATAATTGCTGTGTTACCCATGATCACAAAAATAGCTAATTACAGCTAAAGTAGTATTATAAAATAACAATACGATCATTTCTTTCTTTTATTCTTGCTGTTACTCTCTAAATAAAATACCAAGTGTAAATTTGGTGATTACTGAAAGGAGAGATTTGACAGTCTTGTTATATGTAGCCTAGTAAGCTTCTCTCTGACTCAGTTGTGTGGCCAAGATGCTGAATCTTCGAATGGAATCATTTAAGTAATCGTTATTTTTGGTCAATATATAAAATTTGCATCCAAATTTCTGTAATGTTTGTATAACTTTCCGCTCCACCCTATTCTGACTGAGAAAATGTTGCATAGACAGTTATTAACTTACAATCAGTTATATTGTAATGCCATCCTTCTTTCTGAGCGACTAACTAAAACAATTTTTGTTGAAATGTTCAATCCATATGCACCATCTTCCATAAAATAAAAAAGCAGCCAACTGATTTCCAACAACTCTGACTCTTTGATTTATTTTCAATATCTATTATTCTAAAATAATTTTGTTGATACTTATTATTCTTTTATCATTGTAAGTCAGCAGTTTGTTGATATATATTCCATTATATAAATTTGCATGGCTGCTAGCAAACAAATGCATGCTATGACCAATCAATTTTGACATAGAAAAATAATGTATGGAATGTGTGCAATCATAGTATTTTTAATATCACAGTTGAAAAAATTAGGCAATATATTATTTGCAATGGACTATTGAGAGCCCCTAATCTAGCATATATTTATAAAGTAATAATATAATCATAATATCATAATTGTTATGTTGACATAGTTTTGCATTATTTTGAGTAATTTGAAAATTATTCAATCATATAAAAGTGACAGCTGTTCCAAAATGAAGTTGCTATTTTTTTATTATTATTATCCCAGATTTGGCCTCTTCAAAAATTACAGATCAAGAATCAACATTATATTGTGAACAAACCAATGTGTGCCACATACAAAGATAACAAACTTTCCTCTGCTGTAAGTCAATGTGTTACTGAAAATATTTATAGTATTCGCAATCATTACATAATCTTGTATGTATTGTGTACCTAGATACCGTGCATAAATTTTAATAACTAACCTTTAAGAATTTCGCTTTGCTGTTTGTAATATTAAAATTGAACAAATTTCTCTTGAATACCATTATTCTAACATAAAAGCATACTGATTTAAACATTTTTAGGCGGCATTTTGGCTTTAGAAAAATTTATGTGCCAAAATTACATTATTTAATAAGTACCACGTATGGAATTTAAGAATATTTGTTTTAGAGATTCTTTCTTTTTTTATTACTGCTCCGAGGTTTTTTTAATCTCCAACTCCAGAAGTTTCCAGAAGTGAACAGATTTAAAAGTAACAAATATTTTGAAGTCTGATTTTCTGAGACTCTCACTACTAAACTGATTAATTGAATTTTAAAATAATGGAAATTTTTGTAGTGTCTCACAATACTATTGATCTCTCTCAACATTGGTTGATGAACATTAATTAAACTTTAAATGCTACGTGAAGCATCTGGATACATATGATATAATAGTGTAGTGCTACCCAAGTTTTAGCACCTGCAGACCAGTAAAAATAATAAAAACATTCAGATTATAAATGTCATTGTATACAGGAAATTGTATGTTTTTTTTTCAAATATTCCTGCTGTCACCAAACATAAAATATGTCTAATAGATTTCAATGCCAGTTCCAATAAGTATGTATTTAAAAATGTAACTTATTTTTAACAGGAGACAAAGTGAGGACTTCAATCTCATCTATGGAATTTTGGTTAGGGTAAATAGTGGAAGGATTGAAACTTTTTAAGTGGTATGCATGCTTGTAGAATGTTATGTATAATAGATTGGACTTAAAGGATAGTGTTTAGATTATAAGTCATAAAACAGGTAACATGTTCACTTTTATATATATCATCAACCTAAATGGTATGTTTTTGGCACTTTTTTAAATTAATCAGAAATCGGTCAAACGTGATTTTTATTCGTCAATTTACTAATCTTTGGTGCAATGTCATATGTTATAAAATTGTGAAGCGAATACTACAGATATAAAAAATATAATGGATTTTGTTATTTATATTGTCTATAGATAATAATAAAATGATACAAGAAATTTTACAATATGCTAATTAAATCTTGGGCAGTTTTTCAATGATCCTAACAGATATCAACCTTGCCTGTAACAGCTTCAAACCGAAATATCTTCCTGAATCAACCTTAACATTCATCAGTCATCACGCACGTGAGGCGAAAATAGGCTAAATTAATTTCAAGGTTCGGTCAAGGGAAATACGGCGGGTAACATGAAAATAAATCAATGAAAAGTAACAAAAAAATACTTGCATCGTTTCGACTCTTGAGCGTACTCCTTTTGGGCCGAAGCAATACATCTTTGAAGTCTAACTTCATTTCATTTATTATGTTAGGCATTTTGAGACTTTTAATTTAATAATAAAACTAACTGACACTTCACTAACAACACCACAGCGAGATTCGAGAACCAATGCGCGCGAGCTGCGAATAGATACTCCCAGTTAATTAATATCGATAAAACTACGGAACGTAGAATATAACTGTAGATTTAGATACGTAGGAATATGATGTAGAAATAGAATTCAGCGACGCTGTGACGCAAATTTTTGCGCAAGGGCGTAACCAGTTACAAAAATATATGGCTGGAATTACGCGAAAATGTAAAAATTACGTAGAGGTTATAAAAAAAAGGAAATGTCAAAAATTTCGTGCGCCTTAAATTTTTCAAGGCATGTTATATGGAATAGTAGTTGGTTTGGATATCTCTAGAATATTTTTGAAGAATTTAACTAACGTCACTAGAGGTTATCACATATTTCATCATACAACAAAATTCGAAAATTTAGGAATCATTTTCGCACCATTTCTGAAGGACGCGAGATAACGAATTGTGGAGAACAATTATTGCCAGATATAATATTTAAAAAAGAAACCATTGAAGCGTATTAATCAGAAAAACCTTTTTCATGCAAAATTTGCTTTTATGCTTGTATAACCCAGAAAATATTTTAGTGAATTAAATCTCATGCTGATTTGTCATGGTATTAAACCTATTGATTTAGAGATAATTAAGTTGAGGACTGACCAGTGGGTCAATCGTGGAAACGTTTGTGATCAATTCCGATCGTTATCATAATTTTATTTTACTGTCACTTTTTTTTATAAAATAATGAAAAGCATCTTTATAATGTAAAATTCAAAATAATTTTGGGTTTAGTGAAGTGAAGCGGACAATCTCACCGAAGAAAAATGTTTGGCTTGCTTACCAGGGATAGGGTGCTTATTGTTTCACTTTTTAATGCTTTCAGTTACACGATTGGTCTTTCTCATATGATATTTACAAAACGAGTTCAGTAATTCAATTAAAAGAGTAGTATGCACCAATTTTATTGGCAACATACAGTTAACCGTTTTCATCCAATACCTAAGCTTTGGAAAAATTCATGGTGGCAAATAGAAAAGCAAACATTGAGTGAGACCAGTATAAATATTAAACTGAACTTTCAATATGTTTATAACAAGAGGCGCCACCTGACATTTACAGATGTGTTTTCATTTCACATTTATTTCAAATAAAAAAAAATTTGGTAAATAAATTGCCCTTATTTCTTATTCAACGATAATTGAAAAAAAAAATGTTTTGAGAGCATGGCCAGCCGATCAATTTTCAGATTGTTCAAGGGCCGCATGGGTAAAGTGATAAAAAGTAACGATCTCAGTATTTTTAAATCCATATCCACTCGCAATCTGGAGAATAGGGCGTCCTAATAGAGGTATCTAGACATATTTTTTCTACTAGAACTGGTTGTTACTTTGTCGATCATTATTTTAATGTGCTGAATTGGATGTATGTAACTGAGATATGTATAATTAAAATCATGGAGGTGTGCAAAAATTTAAGGATTGAGATGAAAATTCAAAAAACAGTATAATATTTACATTCTTTAATTTGCATGATTTACTGTAGCGGTACTAAAAGTTTTTACATGTCAAATGAGCCTTCAGACCATGATAAAAGTTTTAATTTATTCATAAATAAATAACAAGAGGGTTATGAAGATATTAATTCATAAAAGTTTTGAAATATTAATTCTTCAGTGGAATCTGACCCAATCTTTTAGGCACATGTGTTTTGAAGAGTAGCCCAGAGTCTCCTGCATCTCTGTTGTATCCATACATGAATTTCTTTCCTGCAGTTTCATCTACCAGTGTTGTCATAGCAAAGTAGTCGTCGCCGCTTATCATCAATTCAGGAACATCGAACCTGGGCACATTGAAGTAATTCATGAGGCTGTACTTTTGATTGGTATAGGTCATTCTGGCGTCACACCATTTCGATTTGTTAGCCTTGCGCCAATCGAACAGCTTCGGGTCGAAATTATCAAAGCGATCAAAATCAATTCGTTCAATATCTTCAACAACGATTTCAGTGTCACCCTGTTCAGTCCAATCATAAACCAGAAGCTCAGCGTGAGTGCTGATTTGCTTGAGATATTTTTGCTTGTAAGATTTTTCCATCTCAGAAAGGAAGACATCAGACAAGGCTGGCGTGTCTTTTTCGTGAGGAAGGTTCCTCGCTTTCACTCGGTCTTTCACGACGTTAACTGGGATATCAAGATAAATGACAAGATGCGGCTTCATCAATTCTCCAATGGTGTTTTCTTTTACGTCTTGGTATACAGAATGGACCCCTGGGCTGATAAAGTTTGCAGCCAACATGGCATCAACGAATACGTGATCAGAATACGGGCATCGCTCCAGAACTACTCCTTGGCCTGTGTTCAACACATGAGCCAACGCGTCGATGTAAAGCTCATACCTTAAATGATACATCAACAGTTGGAATGCTCCAGCGTTCACATGCTTGGGTTCTCGGCAAAAGTTTGTATGATCAAATGAACGACATGAGACAGGCAGTTTCTCATCGAGTGTTCTAATATCGAAGCCATATTCGTCAATGTAACGTAGCTCCATGGTGGGTTCCGGGAAATGTCTCATATCGAGTTCATCTGCTAATTGCTTAGCGAAAGCAGTTTTTCCAACAGCAACAGGACCTTCCACAACAATGACTTTGGTATTATCATCAAACCGTTGAACAGTTCTATCGAACAGGCTATGCAGCAAAGTGTAATCCTTAGTCTCCCAGGGAAACGGTTCTTTTCTGGCGGGCCAGTCTAAGCCTTGCCGCATGATTTTGCCAGTTATTCCACGCTTTTGGATAGATGGCAGTACTCCAATGCATGATATGGCATTGCTGCTAAGGAGACTTTTCAAAGAAGTCACACGGAAAATGAGAGCCATTCTCGGTTATATCTGTTATAGTCGTTTGTCAAAAGGTGGTAATTTACGCCCACCTGAAAATAAAAAATATACAAAGAAGTGAATAGAGAAAATTATGTAGATAGGTGAAGATGCCACCTTAGAAAAAAAATAAAAGAAGAAGCAAACAAGAGACTGTCTTAAATTGATAAGTTTATTTAGGCGACCTAACCATTTTTGATTGGCACACATTCACAAATTTGAACTATTTGTGAATGTTGCCATAACAGAATTCATTCATAGCTTTTACTATGGGTAACATAAGAATTTTCAATCCACATTACAAAGCTTTCAATTCCCATAGTAGCCGAGTGCCCAATATAATACTCTTGGGTATTCAATTGTGCAGGTTCAAGTCCCCGTACGGCTTATTTCATAGATTTGTGTTGAAAGGGAAGGATATCTGCGTAGCTTTAAATCATTTGCATTCTATTTGACACTGAAAACTAAAAAACAATTCTAGTTCTTTTCCAATCCTTATGTTTATATCAAGACCCTCTCCGGAGAATGTTCGAGAAACAAACTAGCATCTAGTTATACTTAAATAACTTCTGCTAAGGTATTCAATTATAAGTTAATATGCTCCTTATTGGATGGAATAATAAATAGTTAGGAGAAAAAATGTTTATCATCACGCGCGTAATTCTAATTATTTATTCTGCAACATGACCGTCTTCCAAACATTTTTGACTTAATTTGAATGAAAAAATAAACTCAAAATAATGTAATATCGTAATAGACTACCATTATTCCACCTGTCAAATGTATGAATGTAAATAACATCGGCAAAATTTTACCGTGCGGTTATTTTTCAACGCTTGACTGACAGTAAAGTAAAAATAATATAGGCTATGAACTCCATCAAATATTCTATCTTTGCCGATAACAGTCCACAACAGTTTAATTTACTCTGATAATTGTGTTGTCAGATAGCCTCCATCATTTTAGATTGAATAATACTGAAGACATAGAAATTGGAAATTAGTATCGAGCAGTGATAAATAATCGCTGTTATTAATAGTTTAATATAAATTACAATAATTACCTCTCAAAATATCATAACAAGAGTAAGTAGACCCTTTACTTATACCTAAAATGATGAAAGTATTTCTTACTCTAATGACATAACTCGTTTACTTTTAAGAATATATATGGCTACTGTGGCTACTAAACGTATTCCATCAATAATATTTTAAGCCAAACTAATAATATTATGATTTTTCTATGCTGAATAATTCAAAAGATGCATAAATTATCGAAATTTATGAAATTATTCAGAATATCAAATTTTATTTTGAAATGATAATAATTAAAAAAAAAAAGATTTTTTATTGTGACTAATTTTCATTATTATAAAATTTTATTATAATATAACTATTTATTTTTATTAATAAATACATAAACCACAGCTGATATTTCGAAGAAAAATGTAGGTACACCATAAATAAATATACTTAAGGGTATATTTATATTAATAGGTATACTATTATGATTCTGTCAGAATTTCATTTTAGTCTATGAAGCCGACTGTCAATGATATTTAATAGTGAGTTCGTGAATAAGTTTCGTCTTCCAAATTCATCTCGCTGATGTGAACCACTCATTTTTAAGTATGGAATTGATTAATTAATTCTGCAACCATAATTTTGGTGATTTAATTTTATGTGACATTGTGAATATGGTGTTATTGTTCATGCTCTTGGCCATAGATGAATATGCTCTTGGCTAAAAAACTATAATTTTCCATCGTTCTTAAAAAATATATCTTTCTTATCAGTTGACTCTCTACCTGAAAAGATAAAGTGTGTCGAGTGTCAGAAAGTATATTATTAAATCTGTTGAAAGCCTCTTCTGGATTTAGAAATATAGTCTTTCTTTTAATTCGCATTTTTTGACGAAAACAAATTTAAATAAAAGTGAATTGTCTGGATCCGGACTAGGTTGGTTATTTTATTCATTTGTGTCTATTTTATCATTTTAATCAGTGTTATTAAAGTTACTGCAGCTTCCCCGATTGATAGTATTAATAATATTTATATATGTTTACTGGAGGGCTAAAACATACAGCAGATTATTTAAATTTAATTGCTTGGAAACCAAAATTATTTTTCCTTAATTTCATGCTTTTTAATGGCACTGAAATTTATATTGACAGAGCTGGATTGATTTTTATCATTGGATATCGAAGGTTTCATGATAATTAATTCCATATCTGTAATATTTAATATTATTAAATTTCAAAATTAAGAATATTTGAATTCATCATGTATGTTTCAATTGGAAATCAAATAAAGAATATTTACCCCAGACTACAGGGAAGATTGAAAAAAATAATTTTATATCTTGACAAGAAATAAATCTTAATTTAAATACTTAGTGTTAAATTTATTATCCTTTTTTCTGTTAACACAGTCTTCCTTTCTTCATATAGCTTCAATATTAGCATTTTTAATAATATTTTTTTACTTTGATCCGCCATGTGACTTTATTGGCATACAATTTCTAGACTCCACATGGCGATTTAAAATGAATATATTGTTGGAGTCACTAATATTTTTTGCTATTATAATCAATTTGTTCTTTGTATATTTTACTAATATTATTTTTTCAATGGGACACAATATTTGGGATCAATAATCATCGAGACTAGGAGCATTGTGATAATTTGACAGATAATCCAACATGGCCGCTGCGGCATACTATAACATACTTTTATATATTATTTTAGATAATACTTTAAAATATTATTTTAGATAGGTTAGGTTAGAAATTCGTTTCGATTCAAACATTCGATATAAAAGTATGTTATAGTATGCCGCAGCGGTCATTTTGGATTATCTGTCGAATTAACAATCAGTGACTTAATGCACCTAGTCTCGATGATTATCCAATATTTTAAGTCATCTCACAGTTATGTTATATAATATATAATGAAATGTTTCATCATTTTATTGTTATCTTTGACATTGAATGACTGCACAATTTTCCAAACTGTTGTTTTTTTTTTATCTCCTTACATACTTTATCAAAAAATAATTAAAACACAAGTCCATATTTATCAATTAAAAGAGAATCAAAAAAGCATTAACATGAGTTAATTGAACATTTCAGGCACCGAGATCAATTATATATTTTTTATAGTACTTTTATAATTTATTGATTGAGTAGGCATTTACTTGGTAGAACTCCATTATAATACTTGAATTCTAAGCCGTTAGATATTTCCGATTATAATTTTCTACAGAATCATTACCCATATTTAACCGCAGATTATAAATACCCCGATTTCATTAAAACTATATTACATTACTAAACTTAACACTTTGTTTACGGGGATTTTCAATTACCATAGTAATTACGCACAAATTTGTGCACACTGTAAACAATGGGTTAATATAAATAACTGCATAAGAATTATCAATCTAGTATGATAAATGGACCTGCCATCCTCAGTGTGATTTTATCACTTAACATGGAAAATCGGGTTCATAATTTTCAATTATATTATTATATCAATCATTATTTGGCAGGTTTTGATTTTTTATAACTCTCGTGCCAATATGGGTACCGTGGACACTGCGACTCCTCGCATGACTACATGTATTCCCCTTCCACTGCCCGACGACCAGCTGGCCATCATTGTTGAAAAATCCAAAGATTGGGCGTTGATGCACGGAGTGGGTATGAGGAATAAAAATGCTTTCAGCACCGACTCACTTCAGGTCAGTTGTTTTTTTCCTATCTATATTTAACTACTCAACCAATGTCCTGTCTTTATTTTCACCTTTCCTGCGTTAATTTTCACCAACTATCTTCTGGATAAACAAAGACTTTTTTGAAGAAAAAAAAAACTTTGAATGGGGAAAACAATTCTATAAACCCCTCACGAATACTGAATGCTAGTGTTCAGTTTATTACTTACTTACTTTGGAGAGTTTACTTTATCTATATTGATTTTTGTGAGTATCTAGAAGACTACTTTTTGGACCTTTTTTAAGAAGATGATCTAAGAAGTCTATTTTTTATTTTCTCTTACATTGTTTATAGCAGTTATTCAGATGTCACAGTCACTGATATTAAATGCGTACCAGGTACATATTTTCAAATTAAAAGAAAAATACATTTAACTTTTGAGAAACACAACATGATTTGAACTGTCTAAGCAAAAGCAATATTTTATATACATATATCAAATTACCAATATTAATTTTCAATTTCAAATTTCAATTGAATTGCAATTTTTTATTCATGTGGCATTTTCACATTGCAGTTAATTATTAGATTCCCATTAAGAATATCAACTCAACAGTTCGACTGACTGACTGAATTCGATATTTACGACTCGGTCACATGAGAGTGATTTATTTTCTAACTGATGTAAACAATCAAGCTTGCATCAAATTACTATGGATGATTATAATAAACTCGCTTTGAAACTTCCCCCCTTTTTACGATGTTCACAGTACTGATTTTGGGACAGAAGTGTACTATTTATTTACTATTAATATTATTTGAACACTATTTCCACCATTAATATTTAAAATATCATTTGTCTCCGATAGTAGGGAACTGAAAAGTATTTCTGTCTACGAATTGTCATGGACCTGCTTTTTGGTTAACTTTAGTGGAAGGCAAGGCAGTAGAAGAAAGGAAAATTGGCTTTACTTCAACGCTGACTTCATTGTCAATTGAAGATGGTAGTAGTATGAGGCAGCCTCAGGTGGCAATGTTCGATAATAAATTAATAACATTTTATGGAGTAAATCGAACTGACAGGATTAAAATGG
Source organism: Himalopsyche kuldschensis (assembly GCA_028554975.1). NCBI lineage: Eukaryota > Metazoa > Arthropoda > Insecta > Trichoptera > Rhyacophilidae > Himalopsyche > Himalopsyche kuldschensis. The sequence continues at coordinate 1,065,469 of JAHFWI010000030.1, read as the reverse complement.
ATTTATTAATTTCCAAAACAATACTAATAAATTTGATTTTGCAGTTTGCCCCGTTTGTTCTTACACCGTCAGCGTTCCCTCGCTCCGAATTCGACAAAGCAGTTGAAATGCAGCCCATCTTAAATGAACTGACCCATAAAATATCTCACGATGCCGATTTCTTGAGAGAGTCCCTCGCTACAACACTACCCGTCGATAACTTCACAGCACGTTTATATCAAATATGGACTGCTGTTCTGTCAGAGGGAATAACTCAGGTAACGTGTTTTCTGAAGTATGCGATTATTATATTGCTGCACCAATATTATACAATATTGAAAACACATGTAGCATACATAATCCACGATTTATTTAAGCTGTCAGACATAAATGCCATGCACCTGCACAAATCTTTTTTTGAATTTCGCTTAAGTAATCTGTGATGTGATTTAAAGTATCCATTCCATGTTTTTGCTTGCCTATAGATGTCTATGATCTTGTCTATGATCTGACTTTTGACAAAATATTGAATTATGGAATATAAGTTTAATTCATACATGAATATGTTTTGAAAAACTTTCAGCCTCAAGAATGTGGCATTCTTTGCTAAGTTATTAATAGAGTTTGCAGACACTTCACTGTCGGTGGTCAAATATATTCATTTCTGATTTTTGAATTTTACTCTGGTTTGTTTGATGAAATGTGTGAAGATGTTTTTACTTTAACATTTTGTTTTGGGCCTATTTAATTACTATGGTAATTACGCACAAATTTCTGCACACCGTAAACAATGGCTTAAATGTCAATTATTATTACATTGGATTCGTTTTATTGTAAATTATTTCTCTTCGCAATAAAATCCATTGTACATTTTTAATTTGATTCCTGTCTTTCCTTTGTCTGTAATTTCTCGATTAATATTGAAATCTTCTAGCATGAAATATTTTATAATTGAATTCATCCTTGTTTATCATAAGTCACCAATCTTGGTTATGAAAATTTTTGATGAAATAATCGCTTGAAAATGAGTAAACCGCGTAATAAAAAACTGGGTGCATTGATATTTAAATAAAATGTGGAAATTGTATAATACATGTTTTTTATATTAACTTTTACAGAATTGATTCTTATATATTTAAAAAATTAAAAATAAAATCCTTAGGAATAAACAGATAGGAGCTGTATTTCACGCATTGTAATTATATTATTGTATGGTTGACCACATCGTTAATTTTTATGGATTTATTTAACATAAGCAATTTACAATCATTCTATTTAACTGACAGTCATAAATTTTGAGCGGCATTTGACCTTGAAATAAAACATCATAAATATAGTTTTTTAAATCTGAATATCTTTTTTTTCTTGATTTGTTTTTAATTTTGTGTAATTTTTGATTGCAAATAATTGTTTATTTATTTGTGAGAGGTCTTTCAAAATTTTATTCCTGAAAGTTTAATGTCACTTTTTTATAATTTGTATTTCTAAATTCTTGACTTATTTCTTCTTCCGATTATTTGATTTACCTTGATATTAATCTATTCAATTTTATATAGACAACGATGTTTGGTTGATAACGCTCTCGGTGAGCGAAACCATTCCAGAAATTTATAAAAATATGAAACTAGAACCAAAAAATACCTCCTTCGTTAGCTCAACCTATTACTCAAGTTGTATATTGTAGTCAAATATTTTTTAAACAGTTCTGAGCCACAAATTTTCATAGAACTTTTGCATTGATAGTTATTTTATAATAATGTACATATTTTGATGTATTTACGTATTTGTGTTAGGTTGGTCGGCCACATTTTGGAAACTGGGGAATTGTCAAGTCTTATATTATTTATTTTCACTAGTGACTGTTTTGGTTTTCAATCATTTATTTTATGTTCTCAATTAATTTCTTCTTTTAGCGACCATGTTACCACTTTAACCATGCCTTTCCATCCTATTTTTATAATAACAAAATTTATACATATTCATTTCTTTTACTTGTTTTTTGTCATATTATTTTTCCCATACTGACTATATAAATACTTCAAATCATAAAATAAATAACAGCATTTTATATGATGCAATATTAGTGTTTATAAATATGAAACAACACTTTTTCGTTGAAAACCTTTTAAGATTTCTAAGAGGACTTTAACCTCAAAAACATAATTTTAATTCATGTAATTCGTACCTGACAAAGTGACATAACCTTTTTTTTGCATATTTGGCCATTGATTGAACTGCATGAACAAAATGCAACAATTTTCCGAACTCCAATATATAGCAATGTAATGCTTGCTGAACATGTGATATTCCAAGGCTGAACGCTCTTAATCTATGCTAATATATTGTGATAACTGGCGATGCCATGGAAAATATGCCTTTGATAAACTATACATAGAAATGGTCATCAAATACGAGTAGTTTTGTCTCATATTTCAATACTTCATGTAAAAGTTATGACTGTTTTCAAGGGCATTAAATGAACCTTTTCCACAAAGCCATACTGTGGTCTTGCCGTAAGAGGTTTACATCTGTGGTCAGACGATATTAGGTTTGAGCGTTATTTTCAATTTGACATTCAAGATGTTATGTTCGGCATGGGTGTTCATGATGTCTTTTCATAAGTTTATCTTGTGTGATTTAAAAAAAATCTAGTGCAACGTAAGTTATAGGCTGTATATTTTCTGTTGAATATAAAATTTAACAGCATTTTTTTTCGATTTAAATATATACAATTTAGATAGGCAGGCAACTCTCAATTCTTGGTTAAAAGGCATTATATTTGAATAATCAAGATACAATTTTTTACAATGATCTGGACCAGTTTCGCTCATGGTGAGCAGTATCACTGAGCATGTCCAGTTATCCATTATTATCACAATGGATTATCTAGATTTTTTTTTTTCTTATTTAAAATTTATTACATATCCATCCATTTTGGTATCAGATAATTTTAAAATTGGTAATACATGGGTGGACAGGAATTAATGTTATCCATTTTAAAGTAGTTTTGATTTGTAGTAAATAATTGTAATCTAAATATTCGTATTTTGACTATGAAAAGCATCATGGTTATAATCCACCTTAATACCTCACCCAATCAATAGCAAAAAACATCTAAAGTTTAATTAATTTTGTCTAGTTATAAAAAAAACAACAATGAAGTTTTGCATGAAACGCTTTTTTATTTTTTGGATTTTTTTGTAATGATGTCAGTAATTATCAGAACTCAATCTGACTTATTTGCCACATAGACTTCAGTTATGTTTAAATTCCTGGTTTTCTGTTGAATATACCCACATTAATCATAGATCGCAGCGTAATCTATTGTCTTTTAAATTATTATTGGGATTATGTAATTATGATTTATTAAAGAAAATAATTAAATTTATTCTTGGCAGAAGGTAATGGACAAAGAGGCCATTCTGTCTCATTGGCAGAAATCTACAGCATCATTCAAAAGCCTTTTATAGGTTTATGTTGTCTGTATCTTGAAAGATCCGTACCCTGAAGATTAATGATGTATTTTTTTTAAATCAAAAAGATGTCATACACATGTATTGATCTGATAGGTAAACAAAGAATTGGGTTTCTTTCCTGAACTGTCAAATTGTACCTAACAACTCATTTGTTGTTCTCTTTTCTTGTTAAAATTGGATTTGATTAATTACTAATATATTGATTATATAATCAACCTTGTGGATAAATAAAACAGTTTGACAATGTTTTGACATTGAACCTTAGTAGAATAGTAATGAACGTCAGAAAAAATATTGATTATTGTTGTTTATTGTAAATGAAACAATAATACATGACATAACAGCTGACGCCAATGCGATTATATTTAATAGAGAACATTAATCATAGACAATTTTTTAAATTTTGCCTGAACTATTTACCATTTTTGGTTTATTTGTAAATTTTAAAATATGATTTTGTAAATATTTTTATCCTATCTTTTTTCCTCTGATATTCGGAGAAGCAAATTACAATATCATCTTTTACAAGGGAAAATCTTCCATGTCTTAATTTTAGTTTTGAAGGCCTTTAAATGTTTGATGATATTGTTAGGTGTAAATAATTTAGTCAACCAAAATGCGGCTTATGGGTCTTAGAGTTCCTCTTGTAATTTTTTTTTGATACTTAGTTGATTTTTCTACTTTCACAGAGATCTATCATTGGGTTGGAATGCATGTTGAAACATAACATTGAGGTTAATGAATGATTTACAGTTCACGAGTCTGTAATTTTTTTTTGTACAAAATGTTTTTTTTCTTGTTTTGGGATCTTCTGTCTGATAATTATTTTTTCTTTCTAATATACTCGATTTCCTGTGTTATTTGATGTTTGAGTGTTGTGTTGATTGATATCGTAACCCGCTTATAATGTCTGTTCTCCCGAATGTCCCCGTCCAATTTACCATTGATCCTCACTCTTGCAAAATGTTACCATGTTACATTTTGATTTCCCGATTTTCTGTACCGTGTTGTATGGTCATCCTTTTTAGCCGATATCCCTGGGGATGCTTCGTTCGGATATAATGCTGGAGACGAAATGTCCTCACCTGAGAAAGTGCAAGAGGCACTCCCCATACTGCTGCTGGAAGCAAGTGGAGATTAACAGCATTGCGTCCGGCTTTGGACACCTGGGCCCTATATCCAGAGCCATCCAGAGGTAGACACGACTCATGTTTGTTGTAGACCTTTGCGGTGTCAGGCGAAATCAATAGTTGGCATTTTTCAAATACATACTGTCGTTTTGCAAATTACCATGGTGATGCTTATTTCGAAAACGTGCGATGATTTATTAATAGAACCAACGGTATCCATATCTAAATTAATCAACCGAAAGATTCTTTGTCTTGACTAAGTATGACACGTGTTTCGATTATTTGAGAAGCATAATAAATTATCTCTACTACAAGTTCTTATCATTTGACTGGACTTGGAGGGAATTTGAATCACCTCTCGTAAGAGAAAGTACTTCTGAGTCATAGATAATTAAATTTAATGATGGTGTCGCCATCTGCACTTAATTTCTAGTATGCTCAATAATCCTGTATTAGTCTTTTGATGCTTCTGAAGGAATAAAATTATGTGTCAAACTTTAGTGTTGCCAATTTAAGTCATAAATTCATTATTTAATATATGTTTTTGCTTTGGAAATAAAATGTGTTTCAGTTTTAATTTAGGTAATGGAAATTTTATGGTTAATTTAAATGAGATACTGTTAATGTCTTCATGACATTTTTTTTTAAATTTCCAATTGCCAATCATTTAAATTGTCTGAATTTATATATTTAAATTTAGAAGAGAGGTCTTATTCTTTTTTAAACCATTGCTATACCGCTGCAAGTTTTCAAATATTACATCGCTTCGGTGAATGCTAAAATCGTGTGTTTGATATTTTTCCATGGTCCGGTTTTGTTTTGGGTAAATCCCTAACCCTGCTTGACGCTGTTTAGTTGGTGAATCTTACCTGTAGAGAATAGAGACTAACATAATGTGTTTTCCAAAATATACGATTATATACCAATGAGATCGGTGTATTTATTGCACTATTTTTTTCTGTATAATATGCAGAATGGCTATGTCCAATCTGTCATTGATATAGGTGTATAACATATCCTCTTTTTACTTTTTTTCTTAAGAATGGTAATATGATTTAATATAATATATAGTCACTGGTCGGTTTCAGGGTGCACATCTAATATGAAAATGCATGGAACTTTTTTGCAGTTTATGACAGTAATTATCCGCTTCTCTGCCAAGCGCACACCAGTCTACAAATATTGATTTATATGTGTTCAACCTTTATTTATATATTTTATGTCAACGTATGTACATACCTTTGGAGGTGCTAATACAACATAAAAAATATTAAAATTTGAAATCTGAACTTATTTGCAATTTGACACGCAGATGGAACTAGGGCACCACACATGATTTTGGCGATCAACGTTCACATCTATTTATCATCAAATTCTAATTGTTATTTATATCCTTTCGAGGCCTGCACGTGTTTTTTCATATTGCATAGATATATAACTGCATATATACCGGCCATTTATTTTTTAATTCTATCTTGTGGCAACCCTAACATATTCAAAAAGTGTCAAATAAGTGAAAAATAAGTTTTGAAACATTAAATATTTTACTCTTGAACACTAATATAAAATACCAGGGCTGTTGAGTCGTTAAAAAAAACACCACTCTGACTTTGACTAAAAAAAGTTTAATTTTGTCACGTTTTTTCTTACCTTCCCTATGTATGTGGTATTAAATTAAAAAATCAACCAACTAGTCCGGCCAATAACTAAATTTTACATGGTATATGCATAAATAAAAACTTCAAAGTTTTTCAAGACTCCACAAACCCTGTAAATAACAATAAGTATTTTTTTCAATTTTTTAAAAACTCGGCGTTTTTGTGACAACTGATTGAAACTTTTGGCAGTGAACTGGTTACATTGATGTATTTTTTTTCCTAGTGACATTGCCTTTTATTTTTTCCTTAGAAAAAAAAATTCGCATTACTACACAAAGTTTGAGAAAAAGTGTTTTACAAGCGCCATTAAAATTGCACCAGATTTATCGGCAATAATATTATGTGTATAATTAGACATGGTTGACTGTTCAATTGAAAAACGACACATTAATACTTATTATTTCATTTTTTTTGCCCTTGCACATTGCTAATGACCTTCAATTGTTTGTCTATACCACAAATCAGTCACGGCATTGATCTCAATTTATAGCGCTCTAAATAATCTATGGATCCAATTAAATGTGTATTCAATTACATAAACAATAAATCAATTGCAAGTATAATGACAAATTGATTTGGATTATTAACCCATCCAACTCTGTGATACATCACATTGTAATTGGTCTGTTGAAGTAAAATTTGACAGATCAACACAGTCAGTTGTTTCCACTAATCTTTTATAAAATCTACTTTTGAAATCAAAACTTTATTATAGTTTACCCAAGTAAATGCTCAAGATCAAATCATTAATATAAAATAAAAAACAAAACCTATCATGACAGATGAAAAAGTGACTTACTGGCTGCACTGACATGTTAAGACATGGATAAAAGAGCCGGCAGCTTTTTTTCACATATGATTCAATAAAAATATTTACTTCAACATGCACATGGGATTCGAAAGTTTTAATCTCTATTATGAAAGTCAAATTCATACTCTGTATGCAACCCGTTGACATGCTAGCGTCTCATATGTTAAGACGCCTGATAGCGGTGTGTTCAGCAAATTCATATTCAAAAATTTATTTAGAGTTGACGGTTTTAAGACTATCACGGACAAGTTTTTCTTATTTCAAATATGTATGCATTGCTTAATCTGATAACCTCATGAGTGTATTTAACACATACACTGAATTAATTTTAGAAATCTTATTTATAAATTGGCTCAGCAGGGAAGAGGTTAAAAAAAAATCATTTTGGAATTGAAAGAAATTTACGATAAATTTAAGTATACACAGTGCCTATCTATATTATTGTCTATTAACACAATTTTCCTTGTATCACCATCAGAATCCTTTTCAGATATTTCCAAATCGTTAATTCTTCGTCTGTTATGATCATTTCTCCAATGGCAAATAATCGCTTCACTAATGTCAAATTTGCTTACTGCAACTCCATTTTCTTGCTCTTCCGCATTTCTTTTCAATGCAGCATCATTGTGCATTCAAAATTTTCACGTTCACTTGCTTACTACCCTCACTGCAACCTCCCGTGCACTAATTAATAGTCCAACTGTATCCATTGGTGGTCAACGGTAAAAAAACGTAAAAAACTACTGTCATATAATCAACATAATACAGTAAATAATATAAAAAAGTATACACAAATCATATCAATTTTGTTTGGGCATAACCTGATAACTGCAAAATATTTAGTTTACCAAAGCAATACATATTCGCTTATCATTAAATGCAAACCACATCCAAAAATTTTCACTGCCATATTTCTATGCACAAGGAAAAATCATGTATCTGAATTAAATTATATAACCGCATGTTATATTGTACTAAATGCTTCTTATTACAGGAAAATCTTTATATTTATTGATGCCTGTCCTAATATAAAAACTACTGTGTCAGTGTCTTTTAAATATAAAGCTATTTCAAAAAAGAAACACGTTAATTGATATTGGCAAATTTGATGATATATAAATCTATGTACATTCCTCCAATTGTTGTACATCAATAATAAGGTATAATTCCGATGTGAATCTATATGTTATTGATTAACATTAACAGCTTGATATAATTTAGAGTATTTTTTTTCATTTAAATATAAATTTTGATTTATTTCTTATAGTTCAGGTAAATATTGTACTTTTTTTTGAACCTTCAATGATGCTGACATAATTTTTTGTGTCTGCTACCTTAAAGAATCAGGGCACTTGCATTCAATTAGTGATACTAACATTTTTTGTCATGTATTTTTCCAAGAGTATATTTTCTCACTTTGATAAACTAGTTACAGAAGGTTTTTTTAAGAGAAAACACATTTTTTTTTATCCTACTTGGTGCAAAATTGTGCAAAATGTAAAAAGGTATCTAAACCTCCCTGTCATTTATCTATGAAATATTTCTCTATCTCTGCTACAGTTTATTATCTGGTTTGGCATTGAACATTTTAAACATTTATTTTTATTTAGATCAGCTACAACATTAACTGTTTTTTTAGAATGATAATGTCTATAAAAATCTATGGAAAATATTGAATATTAATTCATGAATGCAGTTCAGTAACTATTTTTTTATAACAGTTTTGTTTAGATACACACATACAACTATGTCAATGATTCATACTTTCGCCAAGGTTACCAAACTAAAACAAGCAACCATACTGTGCGTACAAAAATTATTCCCTAACATAGGTCTGGTACCAATGTGTCTAGCAATGAATAAGAGTTACTATTTCTTAAATGATAATCCTCTTTATTCTCACAACGATTCCAAAAGTCTGGACCAACAATGAATAATTTACTGGCTATATTTTATATTATTTTTAATGTGTTTACTGACACTTCTTGGTGGAAAGGCATTATTTAAATAAATAAAAACGGTATATATTTCTATTTCCACATATATTCTGATATTGATCAGGACCTTTTTTGCCGATACTCACCTTTATATATAATGTGTTTTATTTATTTAAATTTATTAAATATTAGTTAGTTGCATTATGCCTGTTGATTTTTGGTTTTTTGATATACACCCAACTCTATTTTCACTCTGTAGATACGTTCCAACAAAAAGTTTAAAAAAGATTAACTACGATTAAACAATTATTCCCCAAATTAATAATACTGTATAAGATAAAAAAAAAATAGTATTTGGTGATTAAGGAAACCGTGTAAAAGAGGTTTTAATGAAAAGCCAATTGGTAAATTCTACCATGTATTTTTTTTCCTCTTTTAACTAACCTTTTTACGACACGACTTTTTTGAAAGGATTAGAAATAACCAAGCCGTTATACTATAACCGTTTTTAAATCATTGGATTTGTTATTTCTAATTTCTTATAGTTTATAATGTTCATTGTAGCAAAGTGTTTAGTCTAGTGAATTTATTTAAATTCATTCTTCGTGTTATTTTAAAACTGTGTAGAAAAAGAGTTGTGTGTATATCATTGATTGGACTAAGAAACTAATTATTTCAGCTTTGCCTGTCTATACAATAGGCTTTTGTCTCTTATGGTTGGAATTTTACAAATTGTGGTTAATTTATGATCTATCTTAGTTATTTAGTAGCATTGGCTGTGGTTTGTTTATAGCATCCTGGTTATTCTTGAAAAAATTATTTCATAAATTTAAGATTGAATGAAATGTTTATTTTGCTCGATGTTTTTATCTATTGCTTATTTCTTTCTCATATTATTAATTATTTTATTTTATAATTTCTACAAATGACTCTTGCCTCCTTTTTGGGATTTAAGGTGTGATTTTTGACTTCTCCCACGTTCCAAATATGTACCGCCACGAAATGTGAAAACGTTAGATTTGTGTCTTAATTTTAGTTCAGTTTTAAGCATTAATTTTTCTGATTTGTATTTATTGTGCACATATTTTTTTCAGGCTTAGATCGTATTATTTTCATATTCGTTTGGTTGATTTACAGAATGCGAGTAGGCTAAACTCAAAGAAATTTTCTATTATCTATGGTCATTAGTTTGTTAGCACAGTTTGGTGTATAGCTACTGAGTTTTTCATAATTTCTTCTAAAACACCGTTGGCAAATTACACATGCTTAACACTTCTGTGTATAGTACTGTACTTCCACTGGGTATACTTCGAAGATGGGTCATCATTTAGGACCTCGACTTTATTGTAGCATCGAGTGGCTTCTTTACACTGTCACGATAGTCATGGATGACAGCAAAAATTCAGGCAGGATTGGCGATTGTGTTTACAGCCATTGAGTGCCGGCCTGTTTCGCTCCGACTACCTGATGCACGAAGCCTCCGACAACAAGATAAAGCAGGTGGAAATTAACACGATAGCTTCGAGTTTTGGAGGGATTACCACAATACTGACCCCTTTTCATAGGTACACATCCAAAATTTCTAAGTATCAATTTGTGGAACAATATTTATTCGCAGCAATTTATAGAAGTTTTTTTTTTTGTCGTTCACTGTGTGATTATTATAATGAAAATGAACGCACTTCCGTGTTGGTAGCAGTGGCATATAATTTAGAGTGATGTGGCTTATTGCACATTTTTTTTTTATTTATATTACATAGTTCTGGTAAATTGATGTTGAATTAAATTTAAAGTATCCCAATCGTATACAGCTTAAATTCAGTTATCAATCAATTTTAGTTTTAGAATTTAAATAAAAACAATATTACTAACTTCTATAACTTTTTATGTAACAAAGCGATCTTTTAGCATCAATAAATAGACAACTTAAAAGCGTAAATATTTTTTTTGCCAGAACATTTGTTTATTAGACATAATCCATTGTGAAAAATGAGACAATTGAATCAAAGATATAATTATGTGAGGTAAACATAATTATTCATTTTAAATTAGATTTCCATCAATACATAAATTTCAGTTGGACTATTGTACTGTTTTTCGACACCATTTTATTTCTAATTTCACAAATCATCGTAAAATTATAAAGTTTGACGTAGTTTGAAACTAGTTATATGTGTAATTTTGTTAAATACACACTTATATTTGAATAACCATACACGTACATTTGAATTGAAATATTCAAATATACATAATTATTTAAATAAATTGCAAGTAGTGGGGTGGGTACGATGGCATATATTTTTTAGTCACTAGAAATGTAATACAGCAGTTTTCAGAGGTCACATCTGTATATTTATTTCTATTGGAAACAAGCCAGATTTATTTATGTATGTAATATTTATTCACAATATAATATGTATACAAAATGAAAATAGTACTTTGCAGCCATGAAGTTATTACTCTTTGATGATGTTCTTTATTCAAAACAATTGAAACGTGTTGCCAGGTCTACGTCTTTACTTCAATAACATTGCTTAGTAACTCATTTTGGAATTACCTCTGTCAGTGCAAATTCATATATTTATAACAACATTACAATTTTCAAGCAGTATCAACTTACTCTTTAGGCACACTACATTCAAGTGATTTCGAGATTGTGATATATTGCAATTTTTATCAAAAATAATTTCCTCAGTGCCTATACAGAATGGGTCCTAAATTAACACTAACTGTTTTTCATCTTCAGAGAAAGTGTTTTGTCTGAAATGTAAAATCTTACAATTAATTTGATAACAGGAAATCTGTAACCTTTAATTATTTAAGTACAAAACATTCCATCGCTCCCTTTTTTATAAAATTGAATGAATACCTTGGAGGTTAACTACATTATGTCGATTTTTGGCAAAATTTAGATATAGACATAGTGCTCTATACCTTAGGACTTTGTTGAGTGGTATACTCAACTGTGTCGTAATCGCATCATAGCAAATATTAGAAGAAATCCAATTGTATTTTAACATACACCTCATAAAAAAACTTTAAACAGTCTTAGCGAAAAAGATTCATTTCGACATACTGTAGTTTACCTCCCAGGTACAGATATAGACTTTCATCCATGTATACTTTTTTTAAGGAATTTACCATGGGGGATTAGATTTGTTTGTAGGTTTTCATTGTAATACATGTCTTGATTTTACAGTTTTTCTCTTATTCGAGAGTTTGTTAGGAATATTTCATTCATTTGACCATGGATATAATTTCAAGTTACACATCAATTGGTCCTCAAAACAGAAAAAATATATTAATCCAGATTCGCATGCTAAAACTAATGCCTCTAACAACCATTTTAACATCTGCGATGCCTTCTTGACATTACTTAGTATTTTGTATACCACTGTATACAAAATACAGTATATTTTGTAAATACTGTCATCAGTTTACCACTCATCGAAAAGTAATCTTGATACCGTCTTGGGAAGCGAGTATTTAATTTTCATATTGCCTACATCCTTTTATGTTGAAACCTGCTAACAAGGATAATCAGCAGGTCTGAAGGAGCTGATTCTAGCATATATATATATCATTTTATTAATGATATTCCTATTTCTTCCAACCGACTCCGAATCGCTTCACATTGGGAGCAGACATGGTATATATTATTAGAATGTTTTGAATTGCGTCTTTGTATAAATTGGATAGCTATCATTTAAAAGAAATTAAAAAAAATATATCTGTAAATCCAAATCATATTCTTTTTTCACATTTAATCTTGTCAGTTTTATAGCAATGAAACGTATTTAATCTTGTCACTTTAACTCTTTCAACTCCCATGTTGGGGTAGCATCGACACAGGTTTTTTTTTACTGGTAACTCCTGTACATGTTGAAGCTACACCAAAAGTTTTTACTCTCACGAGGAACTGGTTTGAGAAAGGAAACATTAATTTCTTATTTTATGACGAATTCCAATCATTTATTTCTCGGAATTTTCTAATAAAAGACTAGGTGATGGTTGACAATAACTGAAACAGTTTTAAAAAAAGAATTGAGTTGAAAGAGTTTATATATACATACATATATGTATGATAATTTTTTTTAATGATTTTTCCAATTCATGATGATGTTCTAACTTTTTAGTGATTGCCGGGATACTTTTTATTTTTACTTAGAAAGGTAGACTGCTGTATATTATTTATAGTAAAAACACTATTAGATATGAAAACCATATGCTATTCATCTTATCATCCATTATATTATTTAATTACATAATAAAACCATCAAGTATACCTAATGCATAGATAATGCATTCATACTATCATGTGTTTATACTATTTTAATTGTAAACATTACAGAAAATATACAATTGATTATTGAACATTGTCATGTAATTTTTAGCACTTAATCTACATACATATTTCATGTGGGGGAAGAACAAATCACATCTTTACTATTACCAGTGTGTTTTCTTTGCGGCAACTTGCAGCTTGACAAATTTTGAAAATAGAATCATTTTCAATAAACAATCTAGGACAGGGCTGGTGAACCTAAGGTACACGTGCCAAAGGCAGCATGTAGTAAAATTTTGCTGGTACATGAGCGATTTACAGTTTCAATGATTAAAATTGTATTTCAAACACTTTTCAACTCATTTTTACGTGTTTACTATTTAAAGTGAACCAGACATTGAAAAGCTTTTGATATTAGATTTCCGAAAACAAAAATCGCATTAATAAAGAGATGATTGAGTTATAAATTGATTTCTACGAAATCTTCTTTTAATTTTTCTAATAATAACGTAATAGTAATAATAAAGTGTATTAAATACTGTAACCCGACAAATTTGAAAATTTTTGGTACACGTACATAAAAAGGTTCGCCACCACTGATCTAGGATAGTGTTTTTATAGGTTTATATATTTTATGCACCATAAATCTAACTTTTTTATGATTGTGGATATTTCTAAAAAGATTAATTATATTTTTGTGGTACTTAGTTAGATTTATTTTATTTAAATTAACCCAAATTCCGAGGGATATCAAATTATAATAAGATATAAAATACTCTTCAATGCTTCCTATTTCACAATAAATGATATAAAATAAATTGCTAAAGGACATTGAATTAATTAAGTCACCATAAAAATATATCCTACATTCCAATCTCATATACTAACCCAGGTAATCTTTTTTTATGTTAAAAATAAATATTTTGAATGAATTTAGTTCTCCCAGTAGTATTAAAAAATATATTTCTTTATTTTTTTACCGTATGCTGGTAGGTATTTTTATTTGCTATATTATAATTTTTTTTGAGCAAATGCTTTTTCGCATGGAATTCTGCTTTTCCGCAAGGGATCATGATTTTGGTATGCTTGTAGCTTGACACAGAATTGGCTCACGTCTTCATTACAATGGTGTAAAAAAAAATTATAATTATTAATTTTTATGTTGGCAACGATTGCAGAACTGAGACATTGCTATTTTTACTCCATTGTTTGTTGATTGACTCAATCTACTCTGACAGTTTCACTGAGTTGACTCCGAGTATATAGCATATTAAAGAAATCTGTCAGAGTGAACTGACAAATGAATTAGACGAATTATATGAATAGGGATTGAAATATTAACGATTTGCTTTTATTTTGTTTTGTAGAATATAATATATGCCATTGCTACCCAATTTTATATTTGGACAAATCAGGGGGTAAAACTGCACCCCTAATTATTATTCTGCACAAAAGGTTCAATTATTTATCATACATTTAACCCTTTCGGTCCCAGTGATTTTTGTGTGGTACATGCCAAAACTCCAGCAGCTTTTTGATGGCAAAATAGTACTACTTAAGAATTGTTTTCTTATTGCTTTTTATACATGAAATTAAATACAACAGCTTATAACATTGATTGATTGTTTAATTCGCTGGTGGGGCTTTTAGCACAATTATGGTGCACCGATAAGTATGTTAAGAAACAATTTTTGTAAAATTTGTTCCACAATCTTCACTATTCCTAAAAAGTAGTCAATGGCTGCTTTACAGTAAAAATATACTAACTAGAATTATTTATATTAGTATTAGTGTTGGTTTTTAAATATTCAATGTTTTATTTGTTTTTCAGCTTCATTTTACAACAATTGGGACATGCAGACAAAATTAAAGACGTAAGATCAGTAACACTTTTTTATTTGTTTACATCATAATTCATTTTATTAAGACACTTTTCTGAATAAATCTAGTAGAATTATAACGACACAGTTGCTTAATATGGTTCATTAAAAAATAAGATTCCGTTAGCTCAGCTAATTGTGAAAATCAAAGTCATTATGAGCACCCTAAGCTTTATGTATCTCAGTATTCGAGTTTATGTCTGTGATGCTTGCACGGCCTTCACTGTCCACTGTTACAAGAATCGCAAAGATAGTACTTAATGCACTGCATCAATTTTCCTTTCCTTGAGTGTGCAGAGACTTTGTACTGTAGTTTTATTTTTAATCTTTAATTCCTGCTGCTTTCTCATATCATCTTAATACATATTCAATTTATTTTACTCAGCTGCCTGAAAACAATGCCTTGAACGGCTTATGCACCGGACTAACGGCGGCGTGGGACATCTACAATGTGCCCGAAGCCATCATCTTGTTCATCGTCGAAGATGTAACTTATAATATATGCGATCAACGCTTCCACGAGTTTGAAATATGTAAGAAGAGGCCCGATGTTAAGGTTGTGAGGAAAAATCTAACAGAGATCGCAGACAAGGCAACATTCAATGAAAAAAAACAACTTATCGTGTAAGTAACTCACCCTTGATTTCTAAATAACCATGGTGCATACTTTCATTTTTTTTTTTACCAATATCACGGCAAAATATTACACTATGGCAATAGTTTGATTACACCTGTCGTAGGTAATTCCACCAATGTTACAAATCTGTTGACAGTTGTTTGAAATATAAAGAACACGATGAATAATATTATAAGTTGTGTCATTACATCATTATTCAATAAAAAGATTTAGAAATGAATCATTACCAAGTATTTCAGAGAATATTTAAATATAAGTGTCCAGTTATTAGTTCTTATGAGGTACAGTCTTATTTCTGACATTAAACATTATTTTGTTTGCATCTTACTTCGATATTAGCCTTCTTAAACAATGTCCGCATATTTGTAAAAAATGGCCACAAAATTACAAATCCAGCATTTATATCAACCACCAAAAACCAAATTCATTTTTTAAGTTGCTCATATTATGTGCAATTAATTCTTGTTTTAGTGATGGCTGTCCAGTTGCCGTTGTATATTTCCGTGCTGGTTATGAGCCCGGACACTACCCATCCGAGAGAGAATGGGATGCTCGCTTGCTCATCGAAAGATCTAAGTATGTGTATATATATTTATGATATTCATTATCATTCCTTTCTTAAATATTTTCACTATAATGCTTTATAAAACTTTACTTAAACAGTGCAATCAAATGCCCTTCAATTCAATACCATCTGGCGGGAACAAAGAAGGTGCAGCAAGCCTTAGCCAAACCCGGAGCCCTCGAACGCTTCATAACGGACACAAAGAAAGTAGAAAATGTCCGTGAGATATTCACTGGATTGTATTCCTTGGATTTTGATGACTTTGGAGAGCAAGCTGTTAAGATGGCAATGGAAAACGCTGAGAGGTGAAATAAATTTAACTTTATGTTTATGTGTTATTGACAGATCTGTCAGAATTATATAATCTATTTTACATCAATATCCAACATGTCATTAAATCACTATATAACTGGTAAGTGCGGATTTAAGAACAATTAATGAATGCTGAAATTGTTTGCATATTAAAATCAGCTTCTTCATATTTTCACTCACTGTTAGTGATGGTTTGTAAGCCACTGATCTACCATGTCAATAAATCACAAAATCATAAGGATGATATTCATTGCATTCTTACATTATCAGATTTGTGCTGAAGCCTCAACGCGAAGGTGGCGGAAACAACGTATACGGAGCAGACATCAGAAATGAACTACGACGAATGGGAGATACCAAAGAGCGAACCGCCTACATTTTAATGGAGAGAATTTCCCCGCCCATCTGCAAGGGATACGTGGTCAGACCGGGACAGACAGGCTTGCCGGTACCCGTTGACCTGGTGTCGGAACTGGGAATCTTTGGTGTCATAATAGGGTAATTTTTTTTAAATTATATATGAGATAACACATATTATTATTCACTTTTTTTTTCAAACCATACTTCGTCACTAGCCAAATGTCTGATTGATTGGCACCCATATTCAATATTTGTCACATTTTGATTTTTTTTCTCCATATTATTCGTCCAAATGACCAAAGTGCTGTATATGGTCGAAAAGTGGCACCTGAATGTTGCTACTGTCAACCAAAATATAAATGCATTCAACAATAATGTGTATTAAGGAGGTTTTAGAAAGCAGACAACACTGTACAAGTTCTTTGTTCTTGAGTGCTACTGAATCTACTAGTTTATCGTTATTACATGAGTAATGAAATTTTAAAATAGAGGACTCTTTTTATAACTCTCACATTTAATCTGGGTAAAGGTCTTGCATGTACTTAATATTATTATGTTGAATGTTTGAAATATATATTTTATATTAACCCATTGTTTACGGTGTGCACAAATTTGTGCGTTATTAGTATGGTAATTGAAAAGGCCCGTAAACAAAGTGTTAAATAAATATCTTTCATTAATTGCAGAACCTCTTCAGAAATATTTGTAAACAAGCAAGTTGGTCATATGCTGAGAACGAAATTGGCCGATGTGAATGAGGGAGGTGTTGCTGCTGGATTAGGAGCACTTGACAGTCCTTACCTTGTGGATGTATAACAAAACAGCTAGTCTGTGTATATAGCTTATAAATACCATATATCATTATACCACTTAGAGAAAAAAAAATATACATTTGTTTTAATTCTATTTTTAACTTGATTAACAAAATGGTGATGTATTTTATTTAATTTAGTAACTGATATCTGCCAGTGTTGCTGTTTATGGTAATCTGTTTCCCAATTTTAAATTCAACTGTCAAAATATATTATTCTTGTTGCCTGCCTGATCAAAAATATTTCTTATTTATGTAAGCGGATTAAATTTATTGTAATAGCTGTGTAAAGAATGCTTGATTCTTGATTTAATACTAGTGGTAGTGCAAAATATTAGATATAGTAAAAAAAATTGAGAGAAATATATTTTTCTAAATAATGTTGCGTTTTGTTAAGATGTAATAAATATTTTATTTGTTTAATGAATCGAGATCATTTAAATTGTATATACAGTGAGTCGAATATTTTCGTTTTCTTAAAAATTGAGATGACGGTAATTGTCAACTTTTTTCTTATTTCTCCTACTAATTTGATATAATCTGTTTGTATGTAACTGCATATTTTTTTACCACCCATCCCAGTGGATTATGACCTTACTGTTAATAAAACAATTTTATATTACATTCCTTTTTTTTGAGTATTATTTTACTTAGCCCAGTGTATCTATAGGTTTTAAATAAAATAACAATATAAATAAAGGTAGGAGTTTTATTTATCCAATATATCAAGTCTCATATCATATCTATTTCATTAATACAGAGGAGTATTATTCATTCTTCATCTTCACGCTTTATCTTCTTGCTTGCATAAGTGTTCCAAACAGTCTTAGTTTGTTCAGATTTAAGCTTATCAGATTTATCAAGAGGTTTCAAATGAGCGACAGCTACACGATCACTGTAATACAAATGATGAGAAGGATAAATAATCGTTGGGGTTCAAATCCTGACAATGTTATAATAGGACATTGAAGAAGATTGCATTGCATTTAAATAAATAAAACAAATTTATCTTGTCACCACATTCTCTGATTGAGCATTTTCATGTGTATCGAAATTAATGTGGAAATAATACAAAAAAATGGTGTTTTCTTTATTTGAAAACAATGCCTTCCCCCCAAGAAATGACAGTTCTCAAAATTGATTCTTTTGCATTACTGATTTTAGTGCTGTGCTAGAGTTTCTATTTTAAGAAGAAAAATATCATTGACATTTCCTGTAACTCCTGATATATTTTCAAATACCTCTTCTTAAAACAACTCCAGTATAAAGCTTGTATCTCCATGTTAAGTTCATGACTATAATAGCCATCATCCGCAGGGAAAGGTTAAAAACTTGATAATAATATCATTCAATAGATACATAATTAGCAACTTAGGAAAGAAAACTAGCAGTGGGTGATGGGCAAGAAGAAGAAGTCGGTCCCGGTGGTCTAGTGGCAAGAGCTTTGTCCTAGCGATCTGGAGACCTGGGTTCAATTCCCGGCAAGGTCAGATTTTTTTCAATTGAAAAAAAAGAGATCTTGGGCTGGGTGTATGTTATTTATCGTTGATTTTGTGCACAACTGATTGATTACTTATCATCGAGCTAATCTCGTATGACTTTCACATTAAGAATATTTGGCGCATTGGCGTAAGCTGTAATGCCAAATATTTTTTTAACTATTTAAAAAAAAAAAAAAAAATTACGGTAAGAAAAATAACAATGTATTTTAATTCTACAGAAATTATTTTATATATTTGTTGATAGCTATTTCAGCTTATACGGTATTATAATGGAGTTCTACCAAGTAAATGCCTACTCAATCAATAAAAATAAAGATACTTAATTATACCTGAACTCCTCATATGTCTTTGCAGTATTGACGGCGTCACATTTTACATTATTTACAAGCCAGTACTTCCTATCTTCTTCCACTGCATTCCGAAGGTTGCTTTCCAGCTCCTTAAAATCATCCATGGTTAAAGGCTTGTCCATTATACAGTATTTTACTACAAATTGTAAAGCATGTTATTAGAATCTCAATGTGAGATAGATTATAGTGTCAGTCATAATTTCCATGAAATATAATGCAATGCTTTTTTACATTTTAACATATTTATAGCAGGATATTTTGTTTTATAAGAAATTTTAAATTCAGAGTACATTTGAACACATATTTATAAAATGAAAAATATCATTGGATGTTACCTGTCTCAAGCTGTAATGGGACAAAAGTATTGTTTATTGCCATAGAAACCAAATAAGTATTCTTTGTATAGACAAATATTGCTATTTCTATACAACTGTTTCACTTCTTAATAAATTTACAGGACTGTTTTGGAAGTAGGATGGAATTAAACAATATTAATTGTCTTAGTTTTTTATTCTTAAATTATTACACATAAATGCTGACAAATATTTTTTCTGTGGTTATTTTTATCAATCAATGTGATTCAAATATATAAATATGTTCATGAAACATTTAGGCTATTAAATTATTTATCAAACATGTCATCTTTAAGTGAGTAAATTGTTGGGAGAACAAAATGGCACTAGGTATTGCAGAATTTGGCATGGTACAGTATTCGAGATTTCACTGATTTATTCACTATTTGTCTGGGATGTCAAATGAAATAAATGATTTATGGGAAAAAAATATTTCACAGCATAATGAATTCGTAGAAAACTAAAATCACTCGAAGGCATTGTAAAACAATACAAAAACATAACACTTTTTATCACAAACCTTATTCAAAAATTTCGTACTAAAAATAAAAGTGCAATGTGTTTAAAATTAGGTAAATTTTGTTTCTGCACAACTAGCAATATTTTACATTTCTTTTTAGCAGACTATAAAGCTTTCAACTGCTTAGAACTTTCAAAGAATCTAGATTTGTTTAAATAGTTTATTCATCTTAATTTGACGTTGAAGGAAGTAACTAAAGCATCTTGAATTTTCTCATGTATATGATTGACTTCCTTTTTAGTCAACGTTCTTTCCATGTGTCGGTAAACAATTTTATATGTGAGACTTAGCCTTTTCATCTTCGGGTGAAGAAATTCATCTACTAATAAAACCTAGAGAAAAAAAACGGATTAGTAAGTATCATTAATACAAAGTATATATTATCTGTTCATAATAGACTATTGTAGGAAAATTGATGCAAAATTTGGGCAAACTTTGACAGATTTTAACCTTTGGATAATTCACGGTAAGACAACAATCACTGTAATTTAAATGAAAAAAAAAGATGAATGTAAAGAATACCAACATCTGTCAAGGACTTAATCAAATAAACTAACACCAAAAAACTAGAAAAGATAGGCAAGTAAAACACAAATGATTTAAGAATTATATTAAAATCTTGTTCATATGTCAATATTAATAAGATAACAACTATACTATATACTGGTCTTTTCTATCCTCCTGCTCCTGGTTCTGATTGGAGCAGATAATCAGGGTACTATTATATTTTGATTGTGTATATTTACCTGTTCTATTATATCTCCGCCAATGTTTCTTGCCATATCATAGAAATCATTATTGGAGAAATCCTCTCTGACCATGTGTTCGGGAAGGAAAAAAGATAAATCATTAGAACACTGGGGGAACGTAGACACTGGTCTGTATTTTAAAATTCTTCCGGGTTCTTTTTCTTCAAATTGATTTAAGAATCCAGAATCCAAACTCCAGAACAGTCGTATGTCGGGTATTTCATAAAGAGCCATAGCCAATCTCTCCAAACCCATGCCGAAAGCGTAAGCGATTGTGTTTGTGGAACCGGAATGGAGCAATATTTCATTTCTTACAATGCCACACCCAAGAACCTCCATCCATTTATCATTATAAAAAACTTCTAGCTCCCATGAAGGCTGAGTGAACGGAAAGTAAGCGTCGACCCATCGGAAGTCAATATTTTCCCCAAAGAGATGCTTCACAACGCCGACCAGGGCATGCTTTAGTTGGTATTCCATGACTTTTACGGCTTCTAAGGTATGGCATGGTTGTTTTGAAGCTTCTATGCATGATTTGTGAACTGATACATCTTCATCTGTGACACAGTAATTTTTCAGGTTGAAAGCTGTCGGTTTGTAGCCTCGTTCAAATATATTCAAATCAGGTTTGTCTGGAAACAGCTGGTCTTTTGTCTGCGATCGAAGGCCATCGATCTGGAAAAAAAATTCTTGGATAAGCTAAATGATTGCATAATCTACAATGGCAACTAAAAATGCACACAATCAACAAAATATAAATACCAATCTAGACAATATCTGATTACATGACCATGTATCAAATTATATTTACATAGCTAATACGTAAAATAAAGTGTATTTCTTTTAACTACATGCATACATTTTTAAGGCAAGTATTAAGAGCAAATTTCTTAAAGTTACCTGGTGGAATACTGGAAAATGTGTACAGTCTATTTCATCTCGCCTGTATACCTCTCCAATTACAATAAAATTGTCCAAGCCAGACTTAATCAAATCGCTCTGGTGAGCTGTTGTGTGTGCCCGAAGCAACGTCTTTTTATTGACATAATAGCAGTCTGATTTGGCTCTGCTTGGGTGATTTAAAGGAATCAACAAATCATCGAAATTTTGCTTGACTGAAACTACCGGATTTATTCGATCGTAAATGCTGAACACAGGACTGCCTTTAACGTTGACGTATGACTTGTAGAAATAATCAACGATCCTCTGCCTGACGAGCGATAAAGGATTTCGTTTTTGAAGGTGTAAATTTCGATTCAGATATGACAATATCCTCGGAGTGACGTTGGTAAAATTGTCGGTCTGATAGTCGTGACAATTGATTTCGATAACATCATTTTGCTTGGGCAGTGTTGAGAAACATCTCGGTGAATATTGGGAAAATAATCTGTGCGTACGTGCGAATGGTATGCAACTCATATTTTCACATTCCAGTCCACTCGAGCACAAAAAAGTTAGGTTACTAACTTAATGTCTATCTTATTATTGGACTAGATCATGTGTGCAACTGTTATTATCACGTGGGCAACTCGATATATTTACTTCACTTAAGTTGAGAAATATTCTAATAGATAAGGAGATATTATCGTGATATTTTTTTTTACATAGAACTACGTTTGGCAGTTCTCCAGCACAGCCACAGCCACAGCGTTATCTATGGCCACAGCTGATTCAAAAATTCACTAGCGCAACTCGCGGGCTCAACCACCACCATAGATAACCACCACCATACACGAATAGCGTACTATTTAATAATTTTCGATTGTCAATAAAAAGCATTTAATAACATTAATTAAAATGCATAAATAGTTGTACTAAATAATTATCTAAGAAAATTACTCCTACAATATGACTGTTCTCTTTGAAAAATAATTATAAATATATTATTCTTCTACAAAATTATAATTATTTGCAGTGGCAGCATCTTGCAATCTGACAATTTTTGTTGTGATTTTGATCGCTGTTGAGAATATGTCAAAAATGATTTTAATAACCAGTTCAATTAACAATTAAGCATAATAAAAATAAGCGTGAAACTTTGCTATAATTATGTCTGAATGTGCTTCTGATTGTATTGACACAGTTGATCCCAGGGTTCAAGTAAGAAAATCGATATTTTTCAATGCCGTAATTTAAACTTAGTTAGGTATATACCCCCGCCTACAAAGCCATAATTTAATTCGTTTTACATTATATTTTAAGTCTCGTATGTATTTCACGTATCTTTCTACATCTTAAAAGGAAATGCGGTTTCGCTTTTCAAAACTATGCACGTTTAAATGACATTTTTATGCCTTTTCAGAATGCAAATTAATGAATATCTCTTCGACACCTTTTGCTTAAAAGATTATTATTATTTACCTCGCTTATTTTATTAATTTATACAAATACGCACATAGTATCAGATGATATAATTTTGTAAGCGTCTATTTAATAATTCATCTGAGGGTTCTTGGAATATAGATTAACTTTTAAATTATTTATGAGTGTATCAGTTGCAAGATTTTTTAGTAAATAACAGTTAGTTGTTTACTAAATTAAATTGTTATGCTGTAGTTGTCATGTTTATTTTTAGATTATTCATTACTACAATTGATATTAACAATATTTAGGAAGTTTTAAACCAAGAAAAATATTTTCCATTAGTGTCATTTTAACCTTTTGCACTCCTCATTACATTATTCTTTCCTTCCAGCAACTCCTCAATAGATATGAGAAATAGATTGATATTGCAGGGTTCGCCTATTTTTTAGCATGTTAAAACGAAATACCGAAAAATATACCACATTATCCAATGTTTCAAACTGTTTCTAAGGCACACAATCCAATATGTTTCGTTTTTCAAATAAGGATTATTTAAAATTAATAAAAAATATTTTTCTAACCAATTTGTACAATGTAGAGCAAGACTTGACATAGGAGTTGCGCGTTACCTATACGATGTCGAGCTAGACTCGAAATAGGAGTTCTAGAAGTTTAGCAAACTTTGTTTCTAGATGAATCGTCCATTTCTAGATATTTGTATTTTTTAACATTTCCGTTCTCAAAGTGAAACATTTATACTCCATATTGAGGATCTAAAAAAATAGTTAGAACTCAATGCCTTGTTTTTAGAATCTGTTAGGGGGTTGTTGGGAGGTATGAAAAATCATAGAAATCAGTGGGTACAAATCTAAAAATTGGTTTAAAAATTGATACACTTAAGTGTACACC
Organism: Himalopsyche kuldschensis; assembly: GCA_028554975.1. Lineage (NCBI taxonomy): Eukaryota > Metazoa > Arthropoda > Insecta > Trichoptera > Rhyacophilidae > Himalopsyche > Himalopsyche kuldschensis. The sequence goes on along the minus strand of JAHFWI010000030.1, from coordinate 1,040,941 downwards.
CTTTTTGAAAAGATATCAAAATAAGGATTTTAATCAATTAGGACAGATCCAAGAATTTAGGCAAAGTATATCAAATAGTTTTTGTTTTAATATCAAATTAAAATTGATTAAATTGTTATTTTACGTATTGTGTTACTACTTGTTACACAATACCTAGAATGAAAAAATCTGATAATTGCTAAAAATATCCTGTTGACAACACATTTTTAAATCCAAGTATCACCACTGGTAAACAAGTGACTCGTAAGTGCTTTCACAGCTGAAGAAAGTAAATCATGCTGTCTGATGACTTTATGTGTCATTAGCCTCATCTCATTCACATAGAATACTTACTTCAATTAGATGGTATTATGCAACAAGGAACCAACCCTTACCATGTTAAAATATGAGTTAGTGCTATAATGTGGTTCCCATAAGAGTCAATAAACTCTCATGTGACTTTCCTTTGCCTATGTATCGAGAGTGTGGACATTGTTGAAAAACACTGTAGAGAGATACTATTGTTAAAGGTTTTAATTAGATTGATCTAAACTTCTGTAAACATACACTTTTTTTTTTTCAGATTGAATTGGAGCGACTGAACACTTCAACTGATGACATAAACAAGTTAGAAGTTGATTTGGATGAGGCTCGGCTAGTTTTTAGACAACTTTTATTTGAGAGTACTTTTAAGATTCAATCATTGGCAAAAAAACTGGGTGGCTGCATTGACAAATCAAGACCTTACTATGAAGCTAGATTTAAAGCTAACAAGGTAAATTTTAATATAATGCAATTTTAATATCTTTAAGATGTTTGACAAAAAGAATTCCCTGTTCTATCTCACATTGTAAAATTGAAATCACTGCTGGCTTCTTTGTATTAATCGCATTTTTGAAAGATACACTGACAAGTCAGGTAGTTTTCTACTAAATTGAAAATAATATTCATATAAAATCAAACCAAATGTAATAAGGTTGTCGGCAGGCAGAATCATCTGTTCCTTTTTTGATATGAAAAGGCAGATAGATGGAAACAACTATAGTTTGAATAAGGCATGGTTAACACGCACAAAGTTACTCTACAATTATTTTTTATGTCATTGTGGAGTAAAATTTGTCTGAGCGTAACGATGAGCGTATGATGAAGCTTGCACTGACACTATATATCCCTGCAGTTTCTGAACACCATTCGTTTTGATGTGACAATTCTCTTATTAAATGTTCATAGCTTTTGATTCTTTGGCTGCCCATATTAAACACTTATTTTGATGAACGAACATTGCTGTGTGAATCTCTCATGAAACATATTTCTTGATTTCTAGGCTTTGCAAGAGATGCGCACCGCAGCTGTATTATATGAGAAGGCTAACAGTGCCCACTCTGCCGCAAGAGAAATGGTATGAAATAATATAAATTACATTCTATGTTCTTATATGGTGACAGTAAAATTGTTGCCATGCGATTATTATGATATCCTTTTTTTTGTCTGCTACCAACCTGAAGAAAGGGAGAATGTTGAATTCAAGCCAGTCTTTCAGATCATGTTAGTTTGAAGTAGTGGTAGGGATGGAAGGATGTATGGCACGACTAATTTCTCTCACTTGTAAAAATATATAGTGTTCTAGGACACAATGTATAGTAAAGATATGTGTGTAAATTACAAAAAAAGACTTGTTGATTTCCATGATTTTTTTATAATTTAATTAAAACATTTACACAATGTAATACTTTCACAAATATTCAGGTCAGGACCGGTTTCGCTCATTGCAAGCATTCTCAACAGATGACATATAAATAGAAACAGTTATTTATATAAAATTGAGAAAACCAAGATAAACAATTGGTGTATGAAAAATAATAAAACTTATACTACATAGTTGAATTATGTTGCCAGAGTTTACAGATAATCATACATAAATGATGGAACTGTTTCACACATAAGCTCATACTTTTTAAAATATAAATTAATTATAAACAGGTAGTAGAATACACGCTTTACTTGACCAGTGACTTTATTTGTGGATTTATTGAAAGGCACACTGACATTGTTAACTAAAAATGATGGACAGTGAACGGGTTAAATAAATTCCATCCCTAGTTTTCGAAGTTGTGTAAATAATAGATGGCTGTATATTTTACGCTCTTATTGTTTCATAGGTCTACCTCGCCGAGCAAGGCTTGTGCAAATTATGCGAACAGGACGGAGGAGCAGCGGGAGTTCCTTTGGATCCGGCGTGGCAAGAAATGTTGAATCACGCCACGGCCCGGGTCAACCAGGCCGAGGCGGAGAGGGGGTCAGCGGGCGGGCGGCATCGCATCACCACTGAGCAACACAGAATCGCACTCGCCAACGCCAGATCGATGCAGCAATCTCTCAAAAGACATATCACCAAGTCTAGGTTTGATCAGTCGCGTGATATTTTAAATCTACAACTATTCCAGAATGCCCATCATAGACTCGTGTTCCTTTTTAAGAAAAAAATAAATAATTGCCGAATTCTTAAATGATTAAGTTATACTTTTATCACCAAGAGTTTATTTTGAAATTTTGTGTGAAATATATTCAGCTGGCTCGTTAGTGTTTATTTGATTAATTCTATTTCCATTTAGTACACAGTAAATTGTTTTGTATGCTGCATGATTTTTTAAAATCTATGTTCTTACGAAAGAATTTAAATTGGCTTAAATGAAACATATTTATTTTTTACTCCTTTATTGTAGCTATATTTTAAATATTGTCTTCCTTTTAGATAATATGTAACTTCGTAACTAAACAGTGGACCTAATTTTTAAGTTGATGAACTATCTTCAAAGGAAATTATATTTTTTCAATGTTGAGCTTAAGAGTAATTAGTTGTAAGTCAGTCGTTCAACCCTAGGGAGATGTTTCAGTAAAGCCTATTTAACGCTTTCAATGCTGAACCTGTTTTTAGTATGAAAATGGACACGCTAGGCGTGTTCTCAGCATCCAATATGTTAATAGCTCTCTCTATGCCTCAAGTGCTTCTCACATTATTTATCATTATTCAATAACTTTGTATCTGTGAAATGCTGTAATCATTATAAAAAGCTTTTAATAAGTCGCTCCCTGTGGTCTAGTGGTAAGAGCTTTGTCCTAGCAATCGGGGGCCCGGGTTCAATCCCCGGCAAGGTCAGATTTTTTCAATTGAAAAAAAGAGATCTTGGGCTGGGTGTATGTTATTTATCGTTGATTTTGTGCACAACTGATACATTATTTACCATCGCATTAATCTCGTATGACTTTCACAACTAAGAATATTTGGCGCATTGGCGTAAGCTGTAATGCCAAATATTTTTAATTTATAAAATATTAAATGTAAAAAAAAAATATATTAATGATAATAATATAAAATCTAAAACAATGATTGAAAAACATTAATATTTTAACATGTTTGGTTGGTAAAAATAAATTGATAACTTATTGTACACCGGTAAACGAGATTTCCGCAATGAAACTAATTTTTAAAATGTATACAGTTTGTACAATCATTCCTTAGAACTAATCTTATTTATGTTATGACAATTTCTTTTGGTTATTTGGCTTCTTAATTTACTCTTTATTTGATTTATGATTTTCACATTCATTATTATCAGAAAGCCGTACACGTATTGGTTTGGAGACACCTGACCTATCATGTTGAAAGCTTGATTATTGATGAAGTATTTTAGTTTTCTTTCAATGCTATATAGTAGAACTTAAATGTCTAACAATAATTATTGCTATGATCCAAAATAGTAGAGGTAGTTGGTATGATCCAAAATCTAGATGATCACTTCTCATCGTAAAATGAGGGCTGTTTGTAGATTCTGCTGGCCAGATGTCCAGATAACTGGGATCTGGAAAATCAGTGTTCTTCTGTATTATTAAACTGGTTTGTTGTGAAACCAATTGCCGACTATATTTCTTCTGGGAATCCTACCTTATTTTATTAATTAAGTAATTAAATTTTTCTCTTACATATTCCTTTATTCTTTTACTTATTTTTTTGCTTTTATAGAACACTGCACGCAGAAATTTTATGCACTTATTTGACTGACATGTTGGCTACCACCGTAAGTTTTGGCTTTATTTGAATATATATTTTATTATTTTAGTATAATAGCATACATTTTAGACACTTCTCATGCATTACATAGCACACTTTTTTTTTTATTAAAAATTAAAATGTATGATATTTTTCTTATATTGTAATATAACAGCTATGTAAATTTAATACCCAAGAATTCTTAATGATTATATTGAGTGTGTGGTTTTGATAGTTTTATCTAAAAAATGGTAACCTGCATACTAGACAGTTGCAACAGATTTGCTACTGAAATAATATAACAAACAAAATAATGCATTCAAGTTCAAACTCACATCTCTGTTAATAATATTTATTATTAAACAATTCAATAATACATTAAATTTCCCTTTGCACTCAAAGGTGCTACACTGGAGTAATTTAACCTTTTAACTCAAGGATTTATTGCAGAATATAATAAAACGCTTAATAAAAAATAAAATATCTAACTTTAATTTCTCTAAAACTTGTTGTTTCTCGGTGAACTCATAAGTGTGAGTATAAAGAAAAGATGTGAGTTTTAATTTGAATGGCAAAAATCAAATTTTTTTTATTCCACAAAACATCTATTCTGTCGTGACGATCTGTGTTTAAAACACGACCAGCACATTTAAATACCATATTAATAAAAACAAATATTGCACCCGTTCCGACAGGCCATATTTTGAAGAGAAGGCGCGCTATAATTCTCTGCTGGACGCCCAGAAAAACAAAGTGCAGATACTGGAGAAGGAGGTGAGCAATGCGAAACTCACCTACGCTCAGGCTCTTAGGAATCTAGAGAAAATATCTGATGAGATTCACAGGTTTCGGAGTAAATACTTGGCTCAGAACAAAGCTAAAGAAGCGGCGGCGGCGGCTGCCTCACAAGAGGATGACAAACAGAGCGGGCAAACCACCACAGGTGAATTAATCACATTATTATTTTAAATCCATATCTGATTCCAATGAACCATATGGACTGCTTATAGAGGTGTCTAAACATGCTAGTTACTCAGTCGTCTAACCTCTTTAGTTTGAGTGTAGGGAAGAAAAAATAAAGCTAGGACCAGTACTAGTGGTTAGTTAAGTCGCCCTTGTTACGCCCCACTTACAGGATCGGATGAAAAACATAAACACTCATGTCTTCAAACAGAATCGATAAATCAACACAAAAAATGCTGCTTCTACTGGGTCTAGAAACCCAAGAAGTCAGTCACGGAAGCCAAAGACGTTGACCACTACACTAGATTTATCAATTCAAATCAACTGTTTCAATTCTAGCTCTGAATACAATTCTCACATTAGGGGATAATTATTCTCTAATTATAATTATGATTTTTACATAATTATTACATAATTATAATTATAATTAGGGAATAATTAATTGATAATTTAAAATCATCCATTTTTTTCCAGATGTACCCACCACAAACCGACAATCGCCAATAGAGGCCAAAGAAACATTAGCAATGCCAAAAATAACAAACGGAATGAAAGAGAAGACGCCAGTTCAAAGCACCGTGACTTCTCCAGCGGGACCGAATCAAAACGACCAAGTTTCCAAAACTGAAACGATTCGAGAGTGGATTAAGCAGAACGGCGCCGCGAGTCCGGTCAACGATTTCGTCACCGAAGAAACCCCAGTAGACTGCACAAAATTGGCCCCCGCCGAGAAATCTCCGGCGGTGATCAGACCCAGAAGCCTGCCGCAAGACTTCAGCGATAAATACAGCGACGCTCTGACTCCGTTCCAACCGAAACAGCCGCCGTTGAACCAGCAGCAGAGCAAAGGCAGCGGCAGCACCCCGTCTACGATCGGCAAAAACGGACCGGAATCAGAAAACTGGATCGAAATAAACTTGGAATATTCCAGTCCCGAAGAAATAAGTTTTGAAAAGTGTTCTAATTTCTCAAGCTTAGAGTGCTACAGACAAATACCTTACGAACGCATGGGCAACGATGCCGAAGCTCCGTCGGTCAACTGCGAACAGTCACCGAATGAAAAATCTCCGATGAGAGCGGTGGACTTTGATAAGTGTGTCGAGTTTGATAAGGTTCCCAATTCTAAAGTCAGCGCAGACTCTCCGCGGAGAATCATCCGGAATAGACTCGTCGCTCAAAAATCGCTTCCCGCCAATTCACTGTTCTACCAAAATGCAGACGGCCAACAGAACGCAGACACGTTGAACGAGAGCGACAAAGGCACCGTCGTCGCCACGTCAAAGTCGAAATTAAAACCGGACCTGACGACGTGGATCAGCAGGTCTTCGGCCAAAGAGGACGAGTTGCAGTTCAGTCCTACAAGACGGCAGAGTCTTGACGTTTTGCTCAATGATACCGGCGAAAAGATGAAGGAGATCTTCAATCAAGGTAATAATTTCAACAACAAAATAACCCTTTTAGTCCAAAACTGCCAAATCACTGGCCCACCTAGACTATACTAAATGTAAATTAAAGACAATGACATAAACATCACTCTTGTACTCTTTTTACACTATCAAGGTGTGCTGAGCCTAAGTATTATGTAATGTTATTTAAGGTCGGATTTTTTTTAGAGTGTTAATTAATTTTAACTCACCAAAAATAAATATCGGCGTTGTTTCAGTTTGGGCATAACCTGATAACTGCAAAATGAGTCATATAGTATCAAAACTGAACTAATGCTGTATCATTATTTGTCTGGCCATAGTGTATGGCTAGCAATAAAATATTTGTATAAAAATCATGAATATGTAAGTATGTATAAAAACGTAATAAAAAATGATGGTTGGTATCAAAATCAGAACGGTTCTCGACTTTGGAAACAAAAGTAGAATGGTTTGGACAATCATACTTTTGATCAATCACCAAGAGATGTTGCAATGTGACCGATCATTCATATTTGAAGTTTCAGGCTTTTATGGGCTGTTTTTAAATTAAAAAATATAGTATTACAAAACTCAAAAGGCCAACAAAGGGTTTTTCGTATTTTTCTCGAAAAGTCGAAAAGTGGATAGTTCTACTTTTGATACTATACGACTCAAATATTGAATTTACCAAAGGAATATTAAAACAAAAAATAAGTGGGAACAAATAAATTATAATTATCATAATTTCGATTAAATAATCATCGAAAAAATAATGGTTTTCAGGAATTCAAATATTAATAATAATTGAAATTAAAGTACTTATCCACTACATCATTTTTCAAAAATTAGCTATCCAGTTTAACCCAAACACCACCGATATGCTTGATACCATAGTTTTACATCTTGTTTTTTTCTATAACCAGTTAAGTGATAGATAATTAAATTTTCAATGAATGTGAATACATGAATATCTCAATATTCCCGAATCTTTTATAGGCTTCATGATGTTCCAAATTTCATCACTAACAGAGCGCCGCAATTCTGAACCGAGAACTCCTCAAACTGAGAAACTGTCACCGAATCAAAAGTTACCAGAGAGCGAATTGCCGATGGGAAAAGTGCCTCCTTGCCGAGTGGTCAGAAAGATGCCGTCACCGTTGGATAAGACCCTGTCATATTTGAATGTTTGCAACGAAAGCAGCATTGCATCGGGGAATTCCGATGACCAGGGCTCCGATACGGATAGCTTGGCGAGGTATTCTAGGATTTTCATAACATGATATATATTTGATATATTTGCGTTGTTGTAGTAGATTAGTGATTCCTGAACTGAATGATTTGAAGCTCAAGCAAACAGTTAGCAATTGTTGAACCTGTCTTATGACCAGTGCTTCCAAATTTTTTTAATGCAAATGCCCCCTAAATCTGAAAAGACCAGTTTGGGAAGAACTGTTCTAGACAATTATCCAGCCATTTACACTAAACCAAATCAAAGTGTTTGTTGGTTTCAAAGATTATTTACGAGAACACAATAATTTTTATAACATTGTGAATTGCATCAAACAATGCAGCATGTATTTTTCTCCCTTGCAAAATGACTTTTAAGTGAGTTACTGTTTCGATTCTTTTGAAACTATTCGTTTTAGCATGATTTTTATGATAATAACAAATAATGTAATGCAACTGCCATTACTTAAATAGTTCTGACGAAGGCGTAAGCCGAAATAGCTATCAACAAATATATAAAATAATTTATGTAGAATTAAAATAAATTGCTATTTTTCTTTCCGTATTAAATGATATAGTTAATTATTTCCTTCTGTCTTTTGTTTTTTCAGTGTTGAAATGCTAAGCGACGATCAAATTCATTCGTTAATGCTGGACGGCCACCTGGAAGCCGTCTGCCAGCAGATGCTCGGGGTAGCAAACAACGGAAAAACCGAGGAGACGGTTCCTTGAACTGCGAATGTGACAAAATTGGATGCATCCTAGTTTGCCACCGTTTTAGAATATTAAAAATAACAACCTGGATTTGTGATATTGGATGAAAGTGAATAATAATTATTATCTATGTTTTGTTATGAATTTTAACATAATAATCATAAAGCTTATGTGATAGTCGGCCGATACTGTTGTACAGACAGAGGACATGTGAGATATCTACGAATGTAAGCATTACCTGTTTATCTATATCTGGTTTAAAATTGTACAACTCTGGAGGTAGATAGGTTTGGTTTTAAATGACATAATTTGTCAGTAATATAAAATTTCTCTACAGACAAATGAAATGACATTGGATGCAAAAATTTCTGACATTATGTTTTCATATTTAAAAAGCTCAATAGTAAAGAAGTAGAGAATTTGGCAAAAGTTTTATGATCCACTAGCAGAGGAGGGGGAATAATAACTATATTTTGATCTACAGTTATACCTCTCTCACAAGGCAAACAATTCCTAGTGAGGCAGTATTGTTACACATTACAATAGTTATATATTGTAAAGAGAATTTGGTTTTTATAATTTCTGGTAGAGATGATGGTGTTTCATTGGTCAGAATATTTTATGTTGCCTTTCAAGCAAAAACAATTTATAACTGTCATAAATTCTGCAATATCAGCTATGTAGAAAAATGCACAAAAATGTCTATATTAATTAAATCTTCACGATACCACAACTTCAACCACATTGTTCACACTCTTTATTCAGAGTATATGATCACAACAGTGCTTCCAAGAGTTGTTTCTCGTTGCTTTCACCCAGTTCATGGCAGTATAGATATGTGGATGCACATTAGGATTCTTCAATTTAACATCATCCATTTAGTTTATATAAAAAAATACACTATACAGAAATCAATAATATTGTATGAGACAAAGAGATGTGGTTATTAAAATTTTATTCACACTCAATTTTTGTGTTTAGTTTATTACAAAGTCAGAAAATAAATTATTTTTTTTTATCAATTTAATACTACTTCAAAGCAGTGCCGTATCAGCTATTGGTAACCCATACTAATCCTGCTTTCTCTTGGAAGTTTGTAAGGATAGTAATTCATTCATAACTATTTTATATGAACATTGCAAGTCACAGGCAAGTTGTTTTCACTGATTTGTTGAACAGATGAACCGTATCCTATTTCTCAAGTCATTTTTTTTCTCACTTTACCTGCTATTGACAATGCAGTGTAAGAGTGGGAAGCCAAGTGATTCGCGACAATTATCTGATCATTAAGATTCTTTCCTTTGCAAATGATGAGGTCTAGTGAGTTGATATAATTGAAAAGCCTGCACAGTCCTCCTGCACATCCAGTTGTCTCTCATATCATTACAGCACTGCTAAGAAGTGTTGTGACTAGAAATAATATTATATATATATATATTTTTTATGCATATGTAGTTAAAATCCTTTGGGCCTTTAAATGTGTTAATGTATTATTTTTTTTTGTTGCTGCATAGCTGATATTGTGAATTTAATGTCAATATAATAGTTAACCAATTAATCCTTAATCGTTGTTTTCATTTCGTATGGACTGTCTGTACAACGTGTATATATTTATTTATTTGAACGTTTAATGTTTGATAAGAAGACAGATGAATGTTGCCAGATGCGCTTGGATATTAAGCATAGGAAAAGACATTTAATAATACATACTATAATAAGCTAATAATATCAATTAAGTATAGCAATATTGTAGCGTTTCAAATTATGTGCAATTTTTAATATAATACATATACATGCATTGTTAGCTTAATATTAATAGTTGAAAATTATCTAATATTTATATATATTACATGCTACGTTTAACTGAAGCTATTTTAATTATATAATAGTTAATTAGTTTGTATATCAAAAGATGTTCAAGTAAGGGAGTGTAAGTCATCACCGTTCTTGCAGAAAACCAGAATAATATTTTTGTGTCAATTGACATCAGTTTGTACAATCAAACAATCTTCTTTCAAAAGCCATTTGAAAATCTAAAAAATAACACTAAATAATGTTGATCTGCTTAGAAACATACATGGTATTATTTTCACCTCTATTTTATTATTTTTTATTAGCTTAGCTAACTGGCTCACTGCATTGCCAAGCAAGGGTTAACAACTTAAAAGTGTTAAAAGTTTTTTGCCTGAACGGTGGCGAAATTGTCTTTCAAACGCACTATAATTAATAATATTGAAGTGTATTAACGTTAGTAGAAGATAGCGGTCTCAAATATTAGTATACAATTTTAAAACTAGTCATCAAACATTTGTAGGTGTTTTATTTTCCTGTTTCTATTTATATCTACACCCAAGGGGCCGATCTACTGTATTATTCAGTACCAAAATTACTCTATGAATACCATTTAGATGCAGAATTTTTTTAAATTAATCAACAGCATTCATTTGTTTTTACGAAAAAGAATATTTAAACAACAGCCAATCAGAAATGAGTTATACACAACAAACTTTGTTTAGTAAATAAAATTTTGCAGACTGGCAATTTTTTAAACCACTGCATTCATTTGAATTTGAAAAATTCCTTAATCAATATATCGGTATAATGATTTGAAGGAATCGCCTAAACAAAGCTGAAGATTGGTTTTGTAGTATTGATAATATAGACTCTTTACCCCTCAGATATAAGTCATTATGCTCTTACATTGCTTCCCTTTTCAATGTCATTACTTGGGAATGGGATCCTCGCGATGAATAGGAATCTGCTTTTCAAGTGATAGAACTTAATGATTATGGTATAGATATCACAAGCAAATTATGAAGAAATTGATTCAGATGGATTTGGAACATTTTCTGAAACTGTGAGATGTGAGGCTACATTTAAACCATGGGAACATTGATCACCAACTGTATATATCGTGCACCCGGTAAAATACAATTTGAAGTTTTCAAAAATTTCAGTTTACACAAATTTTAAATTATTGTCAGTTGAGAAAATAGAATCTCTAGGCAACTGTTGTTTTACCATTGATATCACCATATTTTAAATGTGTTTTTTCTCTGTCAATATTTGAATTCATGATACAAATATATTTTATAAAAATAAACTAAATATTCTCAAAATTTAATCATATCTTAATAAAAGCAATTTTAAAACCGTACGCAAGACACTTATTTTACTGAGGGTGCGATATATAAATAAATTTATCAACTATTATTATATGTAAAATATAACCTTAGTATTATTAAATAATAATCAATGCTTTTTTACATATTTTTTAGCTATAATACATCGAGAATATTTTGACAAATGTTGGTGGTTTTTTTTTACAAATGATTGTTTTGTGCTTGAGAAATGATGGCAACTAATTATATGTTAAATTTGGAAATAAATAATATGGTTTTAAGTGTATGAAGTGATACTTTGCATTGCTGCAATATTTTGGCAGCGATCTTTGGACTTTGGAAACTTTTCAAAGTGGCACATCTTAAACTTACCTAATGTCAGTTTGTAAATAGCTCATTACTAATTTTCCAATTATTCTATACACTATAAATCATGAAATAATACTACAAGATATATTTTTTAAATGGATACATTCTTAAGACTTATATACCATACTAAAGATACTATAGAAATCTCTGTTTTTTGTACGCGGTACATTTAAATGGAAAGTTAATCTCTCGATTCAACTCAACAATTTGGGCATATCACTAACCTAACAATATTTAAAAATAATAAATTACAATTATCCCAGTAGCATCAGCTTAATTCTTAATCCTCACTGACCTCGGACAAAAGTATGCCTATTTTATTCACTGTAATAAATTAAATACTTTATCGCAAAGATGGATGCTTTTCCCCCCTTTTTTAGTGTAAAATAATTGGAACACCTAACAACTGTTTTCAAAAACTAGTAGTCGTGACCTTCTCAATTGAAGCCACTGATAATTTGTGGTTTGGATAAAATTTGTATTTATGGTCAAAGATTTTTTTTCAAGGCTGCTTTTATTTTTATCATTTATCAAAGAAAACTTTTGTACACTACATATTTTTAGTTTAAGATAAACCAATACAGATATTATGTGCCACCTTCCGATTTGTTCAATATTACATCATTGAATTTTATTAATCTACCAACTGACCCCTGAATTTTCATGGAATATAATATACATTGAGTGATGATGCTTTAGTTTTAAAATCGAAAGAGAAGATTCAATTGTTTACAATTGTTTTGCTAATGTTTATTTTAGTTATATTGTTTTTCTTGCCAGTATATTAGAGTACAAATGTAAATAGTTCAAAAATATCATTGTAATAGCAAAATTTTTAATAAAATCAAATTTTTTTGTTTTATTATTTTTTATATTATATTTCAAAAGTGTACAACAGTTATTACAGCAAAATAATAAATTTTAGTTTCAAAATATTTACTATTTACAGACAATGTAATAAAAATATGGTTATATTCATATTGTCTACCTAGAATGTGCAGCTCTGTAAATCAGGTTCAATTGAAAATTGCCAGTCTCTGCTTTTGAACTGTTCTGTTTCGTGGTCAATCATTCGAATCCCGAATGGAATCTTGTTTTATATTGATTGTTTTTATTAATTTTCACCCAACATACATTATATATCAATCTCTGAAAATGGGAACTAGAAAAAGAGACTGACCGTCATCTTCAAGTCAATTACTAAAGTTGTGTTTTTGTGAGGTTATTGAGATCAAATATTCACCGAGTATTGATATTATGGGCATCACATTCTATGCTGAACAATATTATAAAATGAACAATTTTATATTTATAAAGCTGCAAGATTCTGTTTAATTGTTATAATTTAAAATATTGCTAATAGGTTGCTTCCGGTAATGACAATTTGTGATAATAAAGTACAATCAAATATTGTAATGTTGAAACCGATTGTTTTAGCTGGTCAGTGATAATTTTTGAATACGGCAACACGTCCTAAATGATGGTACTTCAATTTTCCTTTTGGCGATTTTGAATTCATCCATTTTTAATTAAATAGAAAATTTTACCTAAAAAAAATAATTAAAACACAGTATACACAATGAGAGGCATAGTGAAAATATTGTCGGCCTCTGCAGTCTTGTCGTAAGAGCAGTAGCCTAGCGATCAGATAAGTCTGGGTTTACGTGCCCGGCTAAGCGAGTTCAATATCAAAATTAGATTCCCTTCAATTTGATATTACGTGACCCTAAATATCTGGCTTCTTTGCTATGCTATTATACCAAATATTCATAAAAAAATGCTTGTGATTTTCTCAACTATTAAAATATAGATTATGTACTATATTTGGGACGTGTCATATATATATTCAGCATTTATTTCTACATTTATACAATTGAATTAAAAGTAACTGAGAGAAGTGTGAAAGCGTACATATTCATGTACATCCCTTCAAATGTATGAATCATTTCAAGAAATGTGTTTTTTTAAATTTATTTATGGAATAAAGTGAATTTGAATTTTTATGTAAATTATTATAAAATTGTGGTGCATGTGATGCTATTATTATAAATTGACTTTGCATGAACAATAAATCGGCGATGATAAATCTTTGTGTCAACATATTCACTTGACAGCACAATACAGCAATCTCAATGATATCAAACTAAATATGGTATTAAAATTATCAATAGTTAATTATAAATTAACATAGGTGAATAATAAGTAAAAAAATATATTTATTAACATACTCATCATTCCTAGTTGAAACATATATAATAAAATAATTTAATTGTCATGACCTAACTAGTAAGAAAATGATCAGCAATATAAGAGTTTCTTTTATTTCAAAGCACAATAAATGTTTATTTATTGTTTAGTAAGCCATGTAGTTTCATGTTCAAATTTATATATTTTTTGTTGTATAGTAAAATTATGTTAAATTTCCAGTCAGTGCATTAAATCAAACATAAATTTATTATAATTATTATTGAATAAAAATGCTTGTTAAGAATTTTAAACTGTCTTTTATTAAATCTCTTAAGGTGTTCACTGTCAATACTTGGTGGAATGGCATATGTAATAATAAAAATAACACATTTTTAGTACTTATTCCGCATTGGATGTCCGCAATGAACGAAACCGGTCCTAGTGCTGTTCTGCTTTTATTTGTTCCTCTAGTTTTGATGTTAATGTTTGCACTCGTTTTCTTGTTAAATAAGTAAACATGGCATTCCTGTAATTCCCTGAATTTTCGTGGGCTTAACAGATCTGTAGTGAAGTCCTCTGACTATATTATAGATATGCTCTACCAGTGCTTCAGTGCCTAGGATGATCACCCTATTCGCCAGACCCTAGCTATGCTATGGCCTTGGGTTTTAATAAGAATCATACAACCTCAATGTCTAGAGTATAAAGAATTGTGTCATACGTAGAAATAAAAAACCAATCAAATAATTGTAAATCACATCTATATTATATTATCAAATTTTTGGCAAATTCATTGGTTTAATTACAAAACATTTTTACATTTCCAAAATTCAATTCATAAATACTGCAGAAACCAGGAATATGACGTTACTTTTATTTGAGCATGGACAGCTTATGAAAATATACAGCATTATACAGTGAACCCAATCAAAATGGAAAATAATAGCCACATTTATTATGTCAGTAAGTTTGCTTATATTTTAAATCATCATTGATTCACCTTATTCGATTAATAATTTTAGTCTCACTGACACATTTCATTTGGCTACAGTGTATAACACAAAAAAATACATTGTATAAAATAAACAAAATAAATTTTAAGAGTTCTATTGATCATTAACACTTGAATGTATTTAAAAAGAAGAGAATGAAATATTCACAAATCCTGGTTCAATATATTTGACTTCAGTCTATATCTAGTTACAGTATTGTTTTTATGCATCAATTTTTATTTTAATCACTTTAAACAATACAAAATTCATCTTCTAATAATAACAAATTCATTAGAGATAAAACACTAAATAGTTTTCTAAGTATTTATAAATAGTAAAGGAAATACATTTTCTTTGATCGATAATACTGGCCTTATTATTTTTAAAATTTGGTTTGTTTTTATAGGCCATCTTTGAATGACTATGTTACACATTAATTTTTAACAAAAATGCATTCAAGTAACTTTAAAAAAAATATAATTCCAAAACCCTAATGAAGCATAACATATGTTTTTTATTATCATATAAAAACACTAATTTTGAATAAAAAAAATCGCTTATAATGTATAATATTTTTTTCTCTATTTAGCTACTGACATTACGATATTTTCTACTGATGCCAATTAACATCCTGTAATATGTAGAATGATTATTCAATTTTTGTTTCAATAATTCGTTATGTGCATTAAAAAACATCTGTTTCAAATTTCTGTAATTTTGATGGCAATGGAAAAAAATAATATGAATTAAATTCTAAAATACTGGGTAAAAAACGTCAGTTTCATTCATTCAAGATTGTATCTATTTATATAACACCATAATAAACAATCACAGATAAATTCAATTTTTACATTCTACTTATGAACATAGTCAAGTTATTTAATATTTTTTTTTGTTCTTACTCATAGATAATGACTAACCTAAATCTTCTATTTGATTCGGAGACGGGTTCCCCCCATTTTGTGACTACAATCACAGTTTTGAAAAACATAATTCTTTGTCATTTTATATCACTAGTGTTGTAAAATTCATTCTGAATATTTTATTACTGAAGAAATAGAACGGCAACTGGCTAAAGATTGATTCTATAATGTACAAAATCAACTCTACGATAAGTTGCCGATATGAAATATTATAAATTAAAACAAGATTGAGCTAAAAATAATAGTACAATGCTAACCAGGATTATTGATACAAAAATATTTATGCATAGATATGTCTATAAAACTGGTTAAAAAAAAAAACCTACAGACTAAAAGACTATTTTTTTAAAACTAGTATAATTCCGATTGAATGTAGAAATTTATAGAAAACACCGTACAGGTCTTAAATGGGTATTTATTTAATATGTAAAAACAACAACTGCCAATTGATTTGGTCTTCTTTTTCTAATATTATTAACGTCTAGTGGTGGGCATTTTCGAATACTTACACTATCAATATTACAATAGCTAATACCAAATCACTTTGCTTACACACTTATCTATGACTATCTAACAATGTAATGCAAAAAGGTACTAATGTAACCTACTGCTTAATAAATCGTTGATATTTATATATTCAGTTAAAAAATATTAGAAAAACTTAGTGTTTTTTGTGAATTTGAATTGTGAACGAAAAAATGATTCAATCTCACATTCACTGTTGCTGATTCCAAGCATTCTTTTGGTTGTGAGAAATTCTGAAATAGTTCGCGGTAATTAAAGCAATTTGAGATAAAAAAATCATTTAAACTTCATTATCTACTAATTTTCAAACGAAGCTTTTATACTTGAGGGTGTTTTTGTTCAAATAAAATCCCCAAATAGTTAACATATTACAGATATAAAACATTTCACATGAGACAATAGCATTAAAATGTATGTCATTTTGGTTGCGAGTATAATACATACAAATACCGCTGAGAAGTTAATAAACATATAACCATGTTCGTAGATTTTTATGACTATCTTTAAAGAACCTTATACTATGCCTTAATGTATACGTTCACTAGTATCGTTCAATCTTCATTGTTAAAGTTCATATAAATACATAGGAGACAACATCATCATACAGTTGTTGATATAAACGGGCGGAAATTCATTATTGTATGCATTCATGATATTTATGTGAATGCTACTTTATTACAAAAACGTACTGTATTTATCTCAATAAAAGGTGAGATCTGTGCAAATTTCTATTTGATACTGGATTCTTTGAGATGTACATCGTAGTTTGGAAGATAAGCAAGCATAAAATAAACAAATGTATCAATCAACAAAATTCGGGGTATCCCTTTTGTGTATACATTTCGATACAGTCAGTGTATGAGGAAGCAGCGCGCATTTAAAATATATATTTTGGGAAGTGCATAACTGGAAGAGACTTGAATAAAATTTAATAAGTCCGATAACTGTAACAGTGCTAAACTCTAAAATGCAAAGTTGCTTTGTTACTTAGTTTTTGAATAACTCAAGGACCCACTGTTAATACAAATAATAAATATATAAATTTCAATCGTTTAAAAGATTTTCTTTGGATTATAGTTTTCAGACAAATAATTAACCTTATTCAAATAAACTTTGTAGTTTCACTGTCCTTGGCAGACAACAGATGTCCTAAAATATAATGAAACATCTTTTCATCATATATTGAGCTTATATCAAAATAAAGAGGTAGAGTAAGAATCATCACACATTACGCCACTATTTTTATCTATCAGTGGTGTATATTGCGTTGATATCTACACATAAATAATGGATTGTTTTGCTATCAGGGTCAAGAACAATATAGAGTTCAGATAAGACAGATGATAAACCAAATATTATCATGTTAAAATTTAAGGCATACCAATCATTGTTTCGTAAACTGAAACAATGCTTACTTGAGAAAAACGGTTTGATTGTGAGATTCAAGGAAACCATCAAAATATTAATTGAATTGGTAGTTTGAATACATGGCTTCTTGAATGTTATCAAATGTTCATTTTACAGCTAGCTTGTAAGATACAGCAACAAAGAAATCAGTAACAACTCTTCAGTGATTTTGAGAATGATAGCAAAATAATTATAGGTGAATTAAATTGTAAAATTGACATTATTTTCATCGTTTGATGTCTGTTAAATATTGACTGTCAACATGTGGTACTTAGAAAACTGCTGCAATTTATGATTGTATAATAATATGTAACAAATAATATTGAATCAGAGATTCTTACTAATTGGAAAAAGACATCAATGAAGTGAATTGTACCCGCACCTGTTCAAATACTGTAGATATAAGAGTCATTTATCAATATCTACAATATTTGCCATCTTTGTACATATTAATCGGGGTAAACAAGTTTTTCATAGTTTCAAATCAAATAACGAAACGTTTCCTATTTTTTTGTTTGATTTTGATGTCACAGTGAAGTATTGAAATATGAGCAATTTCTCAAATTGATCGTTCAAATTGCATATAATTTGACAATGTTTTCAAATTGATATCCTGACAATTTAAAATTATTTAAAACGGGCCATGTCCAGTCATTAGCTTCCCACAGTTAGTTTTAACGTGTCTAAATTTGACACTTACATATGTGTTTGTATATGCATAAATAAATTATAATGTAACATTTTCATCGACTTTTAAACTAGTTTAATTTGTGATTAAACTGCATCGATTCAACTCAATTATGAGATAGTCATGTACTAGTAAGAGATAAATACCACATACTCCACATTTGGATGGACATTTTGTTGTGTCAATTCCCGTAAATTGTAATTACATTTCTCCGGCTGAAGTCATCGTATTTACATTAACAATTCCACATTAACTTTGCTTTACTATTTTGTCAAATTATTTGAATCTCCTATGCTATCTAACGTCATTTTGTATTTTAGTAATTACTATTTTAAATGAACACTGTTGCTTGATCAGTTGCAAATTCTTACTGGCCAATTGAAACCAGCCATGATTTATTAAAGATATTTGATAATTTCATTCCGCAAGGAACAATAGTAAACAATATAACATTTAATAAAAATAATAATACATATTTAGTACTTTTTCCACATGACTGATCAGTTGACAATGCTCGCCATGAGCGAAACCGGTCCTGTGAAAAAAGTACTAAAAATGTATTATTATTTTTATTATAATGCCTTTCCACCAAGTATTGACAGAGAACACCTTAAAAGTGATATAACATTTATTTACTATGTACGATTTTAAATCAAAAGAACAGTTTTAAATCTTAAATGCCGGGTCTTTTAATTCATCAGTAGCACTATACCATAATCGGACGATTCAAACGGCGCTAACTTCAATTCGCCGACTCATTCACTATCACTCATTAATACTTTCACAAATTGGAGTCAATACTTATCGGACTTAGCCGATGGTAAACAAAGATCAGGTATCCGAGTTGGCCGAGCACTGCGCGCACGTGGCCATGGTCTCTTCGTTGTACCTCTCCACCTGGACAGTGGCCTGGTCTATCCGGAACTTGCTCCTGATTATCTGCAGGGCCTGCCTCAGGGTGTTATCGGAATCCGTGTACTGATCTGTAATTGAAGTAATAGAATGAGTGACATGAGTTTTATCTTTTTATAACACAGATGTGAATTGAAAACACTACATGTCTATGCAACTCACCTATCGCTAAATGAGCTGTCAATACGTTCTGCTGATTAGTGATTGACCAAATGTGAAGACTGTGAACGGCTCGAACTCCCGCTATTCCACGAAGCGCTGCCAACACGCTTTCATATCTAAAAACAGAAAGGTTTATTAAGCACTGTGCTGTTGAATATTGATATTCCATTCCTCAATGTTTTATTATTTAATTTATAACTATTAATTTATGCAGATATTTCATTATTAAATTTTACATAGACTATGTCACAATAAATATAGTCTATCTAGTTTGTGATGCTTATACTCGTCAAACTGCAATTTTAAGGAAAAGTGTAAAAGCATAATTACTTGTGTAACTAAATATGTTTTTTTTTGAGAGAATATCGAACATTTTGTTTCATGATTGTCTGAGGAATCATGGAAATGAACTGTTTCTTCTATCACAGTGTAGAGCAGACCTATTAATGGTGATGCCACTGGGAATATCTTTACCATTGATCAAAGATATTGCTTTGGATATTGACATATTCTACGTAGACATGAGTTCAAACAAATACTGTTTTATCCTTGAAACTTTAAGCTTGCATGCTCCCAGTTTCTACCTACGTGGTCGTAGCCAAGGCCAATCAATGTTTTTTGTCAGAACTTGTTTGTCACGTAGGTCATTTGAGTCGCCAGTCACAAGGGCTGTTCGGCTGATGTGCACTGCCTGTTGATGTGGACATCTTTGGTAGTGAACTTGGTTCTTTGTTTTTATATTTTTTCTTTTTATGTAATTAATATGTTTCTGTTCTGTTCCATACATTTGTTAATTCTATATTTATTTTATTTTTTTCAATTTTGTGTAATACTTTTTGTGTAATACTTTTTGTGTTATTTTTATTAATTGTCAAATGCATGGCGCATTGGCGTCAGCTGTAATGCCATGTATTCTGTTTAATTTTTTACAATAAATAAATCTTTAGAAAATAGATGTCGTCAAACTTGTTCCGTAGAATTCCTTAACAATCTGGTTTTATGGGCTTGATATCAAGTTTCAAAAGCATATGAATGGATAGATATATGAATAATGAATGCTTACAAAGAACAGCAAACAATAATATAATATCTTACCTGACTTGGTGCGGTACTCCTTCCATCAGAACATTGGTGGCTTCTCGCACAATCTTGATGGTGGTGCACATAACAATTATGGAGAAAATGAAAGTGCACAGTGGATCCACAATCTTGGCTTCGGGCTGAAAATATGAATGACACATCATCACTGTTTTGACTTTTTTTTTAAATCTTTCGATAAACCTACTATTTGAATTTTCTTTGATAACAGAGTATTTTAGATAATACAGTGAGAAAGATCATTAAAAGGTGACAGCATTAAATTTATTTTAAATTACCTAGGGCACTCAACATTGTACCAATCACCACTTGTTACGACCTCACAATCTTCCGACGGGGTGTATTATGGAGCAAAATGATGTTATTAGTGTTACGATGTGCAGAAAGTTAATAAAGATTGTTAGAAAACAAGGTCCTTGCAAATTCCTTGAATGCCCTGTAATTTTTCCTATATGACTGGCGGAACTGACAGATCTTTGTCGTATCACCTTTAAACAACTTTTCATGTTTGATGGTTATGTCTGGTCATTCCCAAAACATTTGATCAGCGAAATTTCATTAAAAGAAGATTCGTTACTCGTCAGATTTCTTACATATATCTTGATGATAACAGACGCCAGGAATACTCCAGCACTCTGTATGAGGTCTCCGATAACATGAATGGCCGCCGCTCGCACGTTGATGCTTTGCTCCGCAGACACCTCTCCTGTTGAATGTCGCCTTCCTGATCCGGGATGAAGAAGTTCCACATCTTCAAAACCTGAATATAGTTTGATTAAGTTAGTATTTGCAATGCAAACAAAAGTCTGTAAATATTAAATTTTATGTAATGTTGCTTTCGGGAAGGCTTAAAAAGCATACATTGACATGATGAACAAAACAAAGCTCTGGCGAGTCATTTAAAAAAAGTGTCGATTATATATTATATTAGGTATTTAAAAGTTGGCAACACTGATATTCTATATTATCAATTAGAATGATTGTTACTCATTTTGCATACAGGCTTGTGAGTTCAGTATTATATTCATACAACATCAAATATGCAATGATTTTTTGATGCTTGTAATTATTAATGTTGCTATGATGGAAGCTTGTATTAGTTTTCCCCGTTTGAGATCTTTTTCAGATTAATTAAGTATTTCTGACTCTCTAGTCTACTAGTCTAGAAATGGTATTACCTGTTTGATTTAACCCAGTCGAGCTTCCACCGTCATGATTGCCATCCTTCGCTGACGAATACTCCCCATTCCTGAATAGATTAGTCTTCGAAGAATGAACCGTTTTGTTTCTTGTCCCGCCGACCAAACTCCCAGCAGTGCCATTCGCCATCCTATCAGTGTTCATGACTCCTTCGTTCAGCAACGGATCCATGGCCAGGTTTCTGTATCCGTTTTTGGTGTCGGGCCTGTAGACAGAGTTGCCGATCTTCTTGACGAGTCCCGGTGTTTGGGACGGCGTTGCAGTCGTGTCGCTGTAGTGGATGTGGCCGTTCGGTGCTGTGTCATGCGAGTGCGAATGGCCGTGGCCGTGCGCGTGCGCTATATCGTGACACGCACCGTGTAGCACTAGGGCCATACTGAAAGAGACAAAATTTTAAAATTAGATGATATCATTAACAGTTCTTCACATCTGTCATTGTCTTTTGACAAAATTGCAATGCTTGATATTACAGCTATTTAACAAAGAGTCATTTTACACATACATAAAACAGAACCTACAATCACTGTGTTATGGAAAAGGTTGACATTTTCTCTTTTTTTTATAATATTTCATGATTATAGCAAAACGAATTTAATGAAATGTTACTTACAGTACATTGACACACATTCCAACTCCGGAAACAATCATCATGGCGTCAACTTGAATGTCGTAGTTTCCCTCCCATAACCTCAAAATTGCGAGGTAGACGAATATTCCTGTTACCAACCAAATGAGCATTATTGACATCAAAGCACCCAGGACCTCTGAAATAATAATAAAAAAAAAAAACATTAGTATTTTTACGTATTCAATAAACGTATTTTGATCACGAGATTACAGTAAGAAAACGATTTATTATAAATAAAAAATTAAATAGATAAAATAATATTTTGATTGAGTAGGCATTTACTTGGTAGAACTCCATTATATTACGGCAGAAAAAATAACAATGAATTATAATTCTACATAAATTATTTTATATATTTATTGATAGTTATTTCCGCTTACACCCTTTTCAGAACTCAAGTGAACTAGTTCTGACGAAGGTGTAAGCCGAAATAGCTATCAACAAATATATAAAATAATTTATGTAGAATAAAAATACATTGTTATTTTTCTTACCGTAAGATAAAATAATTTTAAAATTTTTTTATATTTATTAAGAAAAAAAATTTTTTTGGCATTACAGCTAACGCCAATGCGCCAAATATTCTTAATCGTGAAAGTCATACGAGATTAACTCGATGATAAATAACACACACCCAGCCCAATATAACTTTTTTCAATTGAACAAATCTGACCTTGCCGGGAATTGAACCCGGGTCCCCTGATCGCTAGGACAAAGCTCTTGCCACTAGACCACAGGGACCGACTTATGAGGATTTATTTCTACAGGAAGAATGCAGTCTTTATTTGAAGATATACAGATATTACTCATGGTTTTCCTATCTGATTTTCTCTTACGAATAGATGTTCACAATTCAGAGTATAAATGGCAAAAGTTTTTGTGTATTTTAACTTTTATGAGGTCAAAATCATAATCTATATTTCTGATGATTAGGTCTTAGATTGAATTAATAAATGCCAGTTCCCATTTACAGTACTTTAGCTCTAAACTAACTGAGAAGACCATAAATGGTTGTATGATTAACAGAAATAAAAAATAATAACAAAACCTTCACGTTATATTTTGCATGTTATCACAATGTAAACATGCACTATGCACATCTATAAAATCTTACTCTTCTTGTATACACAATATGGTTTGGTTGACTAGATTGATTAATGTTTCTATGTAAACAACGAAGACATCATAAACAGATTAGAATTGAAAATATTCATTGTAATGATTGATTCGTATTTTGATAGCTGCAGAATCTTCTGTAGTGTTCCACAAAATTCTGCAGCTATCAAAATATGAATCAATATTGAAACACAAATGTTATATCATGTGCTAATTTATTAGCATGGTTATAACACCTCAAAATTCAAAATGATAATTGTGATAATCTTTACGTAAGTCAGCTTAAAGTATTAATTAACTTTACACTCTTATCATTTCATATTTAATATAAGAGTATCTAATTACCTGAACAAATGAGATAAAAGTAATACAATTTTACCATGGAATACAAAATATGAACTGACCAGCCCGTCTGTATCCGTAGGACATACGAGGCCCTGAAGGTCTCTTGGAGAGGAAGAGTGCACTGAGAGCGAGAAGAAATCCAGCGCAGTCGCTCAAAAGGTGAGCCGCGTCGCACATGATGGCGAGACTGCCCGCTAAGTAGCCCCCTACGAGCTCGCCAACCTGTCAAAATTGTAATCATTAAATTAATGCTAAGATCATTACGACACATACAAAGTCATCTATGTTAAATTGAATGTCCTTGATAATTTTTTGAGGAATCGTGAACATGAGTTGTTTGTTTTTCTAAGGAGGAGTAGAACCAGTCTGACAATGGGGATGCCACTGGGAAGAGCTTTAGTGATTTTTAGCAAAACTGCTTCGGATGTCGACATATTTCACATGGACGTGAGTGAGTTCAGACGAGTACTGTTTTTTATGTATTATAGTTGATTTTGTCAGAACTATGAACAATGTTTTCATCTTGTTTTTAATTAATTTGCGATTTTTATTATGTATTTACAGGTATGTACATATATATATAAAAATGTATTTAAATTTTGCAAATGCATGGCGCATTGGCGTCAGATGTAATGCCATAATTTGTATTTTCTCAAATAAATAAATAAATCTATAGACAAGGTTACTGTAAGCTTTTTTCAATTATTTTTATCCCCATTGTCTAGCATATGCTTACTATAATATCATGGGAATAATATTAGTAAATATTCAAGTCAAAAATCAGCTGTTTTGAATAAAGATATATAGATTTGAACATCTATCTGAACGGTCTATTAGATAAAAATCTCTGCCAGTTTTTTATAAAACTAATATGCATCAAGTCAATTCCGTTCA
The DNA here is from genome assembly GCA_028554975.1 of Himalopsyche kuldschensis. Classification (NCBI taxonomy): domain Eukaryota; kingdom Metazoa; phylum Arthropoda; class Insecta; order Trichoptera; family Rhyacophilidae; genus Himalopsyche; species Himalopsyche kuldschensis. The sequence continues at coordinate 1,016,036 of JAHFWI010000030.1, read as the reverse complement.
TAGTTATGCGTGACAAAAACTTATAAATAACAAAACGCTTTTCAATACTTGGATCAAATTCGTAAGCCATTCATGAATTTCATTGTCTGTGGTTAGTATAATAAGTAATGGTTAAATTGTAAAAATAGATTTGTTTAAATTTCATGATTGATAATGTAAAATGACGACAATTCCAAAGCGAGGTTTTTTCACTCAATGCCTTCACAATATATACTGTATAAAATGATGTTTTTTTTTTGAGTGTCAATAAAGTCTAGTTATTATCAAAATTACACGACGACTTCCTGTGATAAAGCAGTTCGCACATAACGATTCTCACCTTGTGCGAGTATTGTGTGATGATCTCATTAATAATTTTTTAACACAAACCAGAATCAATTTGAATATATTGAAAAACGCTAAAAATATTTTGCCAACTGGCCAATCTCAATATTACATGTTCAATGAGAGTTGTTTGTTATTTAGTTGCCCAAACCACGATGAATTGAATAAGGGAGCTAGTACAGGACAAGTAGTGAGCTAATCGGCAATCAGTTTGAGGATCAGATTCATGTGAAAATTTTTTGTTCATATATAACTATCACTTTTAAAGTGTTCACTGTCCTTGGTGGAATGGCTTTATAGTAAAAATAATAGCACATTTTTAGTACTTATACCACATAAAATTTATTGGATCAGTACCGGTTTCGCTCATGGCAAGCAAAATTATCAACTGATTAGTTCTAAAGAGTACTAAAGATGTGTTATTGTTTTTTTTTTCTCAATACAGTGAAACCGCGATTCTACGTTTCTCAAGGGACCGTATAAAACAAACGATTAATGCGGGTAAGTTTTATATATGAATTAAATGCCGGGACTATAGAAAATGAGCGCACCACGCGGGAAAACGTATAATGCGAGAACGTAAGATCGGGGTTCCACTGTATAAAACTATGTTTGACAGTAGTTCGACAGTTGTTGCATTTGCATATAACTTTTTTGGAACCCCAGCAGTTCTACATTCCATGGTAATGTAACCAGTTTTTGTAGTAGAAAGTTATACAGGTAAAAATGTAATACAAGGCAAAACAGTGAAATCAAATTGCTCAAAAAGTTTTGCAATCCAGAATCGAAAACAGAATTAAGGAAATTTTTTAGTTGATATTTTTGTGCAACAAATCAATTTCTTGGCAATATCTATAACCATATCCGCTGTTGATGTGGAGAATATGGTGTCTTAACGGAGCATTTCAACAGAAAGTATTTAATAAGTCGGTCCCTGTGGTCTAGTGGCAAGAGCTTTGTTCTAGCTCTTGCCACTCAGGGGGCCCGGGTTCAATCCCCGGCAAGGTCAGATTTGGCACTGCGCATTGGCGTAAGCTGTAATGCAAAATATTTTTATTTTCTTCAATAAAATAAAAAAATTCTTAAAAAAAATTCTAAATAAGAATTTGGAAGCTCAATCTTCTTTTACAATGGAGAAGTATTGGAGTATGAGATTATGAAAAAACTTAAAATATAGCTAATCTCTCTCTACTACCAGTCCATAATCTGCTAGATCACGGGAATATGAAAGTCCTCGATAATGAGAATGGCTACAGTTGCAGGGACGTTTAATTTTGTCGAAAAAAAATTTAATTCTCAAATCATGTAGAATTTAATTTAATTGGTCAACGGAAAAAGAGCAGAACCTAATTCATACTTATAAGAAAGAGAATAAATTCTCACTTCTTTTTATTACCATTTATACTCGCAAATAAGTTCAACAGAATTTATTTAAAAAGATTAAAAGTCACCTACTTAACTTTTCATTCTATCAGAATAGAAGGGTGAATTAATCAAAAGGAAAATATTTTGTCATATTGCTAAAATTCATAAATCAATGTGTGAGAATATGTGGAAACAAACAAAAAAGGATTCTTAGAGTATACTTAGAAAAACCTTAAATAATCAATGAAATAAGAAATAGATAAACTTAGTCGAATTTTACTGATTGCACATATTGTATTTGTTTTGTCATTTCCTCTACTACAGCTACAAGCTCGCTTACAGATAATGTGTTTAAAACTTGTGGTTAAATTTGTCAAATGCAATATAATATCAACTAAATTTTAACCTTCATAATAATTCACATTCATTTGTATTCGACCAGGCCTTATCTTCAATAAATAATAACACATGTATTTATCGATAGCGATTGATCGTCATGATGTTGAACTATATTGAAAATAGATTGGGTTATTCACTGATAACAGCATAACTATTATATATAATCAAGTTTCAGAATCATATCTCACAAGAATTTGGCTTACTAAAATTGAGTCGTTTTTTTGATTAGAAAACATGCATCCAATGGCCTAATAATATATAAAAAAAAACACCTAGGTTGTTTCATTATTGTTAACTGTTAATTCTGAATTTTAATTTGCTGTTATGATGATTATTTGATTTCATAATTTTTACAATCAACATTTCTTGTCTAATTTCGATCCCAAAATCGGAATGTAGAAGAAGCGATTAGTTAACCACTAGTCCTGTCTTAGTACTATTTTTTTTATCCCTACTCACTTTTAAAAAGCATTTGTTGATTAGCTGCAGTTCTCATAGAACACTTCTGTTTTGTTAAACTCCTTGAGAACAGACATGGTGAAAAAAAAACATAAGATGACTTACCATGAAAATTGCACACATTATGGTGGCCGCAAGGAGTTGTGGACACGCAGCCTTGTTGACAACTTTAGGGCTCCAGTGGCAGTGGTGCCAAAGATCCAAATTGCTTTGCCCTTCTGGCATCGGAATCTCTGTGTACGCTTCCTATAAAAATGATATTGAGCTGTATTTTTTTAAATTTATAAATAAGACTAAGACAAAATATTTGGTATTACAATTAATGATAGCTAGGTGCCAGAATTTTCGAAATTTTAAGTACCATGAGTACAACTTGAGAACACAAGCCCCAAGACTTGAACGCAGATCGATTTGATTGTTTATTTAAATATATACAGGGCTTTTTTTGTAAAAAAAAGGAGTCGTAACTCACTTCATGTCAAGCCGCTTACTAAATAAAATTATATTCAAATATCATTTCAGTAAAATTTCGTCTATTTGATTTTGAAATCTGTGAAAAAAGGTGTCGGAACTCCATTCCACCGCGTTAAATGGGGAAAAAAGCCCTGAATATATATATATATGTGGCAGTTTTTCGATATAAATATTTACACTCTTTTTTTAAGCCGGAATGTTATTTGTTTTAAATAACACGATTTTTTGAATTCAGTTAAATTTATTTTTTTACACGGTTTTTTGCGAACGTGTAAAAAAATAATTGAGTCATATGGAAATATGTTAAAATAAATCGAACAATTGCAATGTATTTGAGTAATGTTTACCATAACATATCAATGACAACCGCTGAAAGCATGCATAAATTATAAATAATTGTTTGTCTATATATTTTTTTGTACAATAAATGTCATCTGTCAAGACGGCAAATTTAACTGTCAAAATAAGCAAGTATGTATCTAGATGTTTGAAATCGGACACGGCTATCAAGTAAACAATAGGCGAGAAAACTTACGTCGCGCAATAATGGGGCGTCCATCCCCTCAGAAGGGTCGAATCCTGGAGCCACATAGTGATTATTTCTTTGGGTAGTCTGATCAAAAAGCGCAGACGGCCTCAACAAAGCATCGTCCGATCGAATTTCATCCCAATTAATATCCTCGTTCATTTTCGTTTACACAGCTGCAAAACCAACGCTTCACTGAACAAACTTGTCTGTCGAAAACATACGACTTATCTTATTTCCGCTCTTTATCTCTCAGTAAACAGAAATCGCGAATTACACCGTCGACTGTTCGACGTGATTTGAATATTGTAACACCATTGCTAAATTAAAGGATTAAAGGTGACACAAGAGCTATTCTCAATGACATTTCAATGCACAGTCGTCGGTTGGTTGTGCGCCAAAGCATTAATATTAAGTGAAAATGTCATAATGCGAAAATAATCCATTTTCCGCACGAATACGTATGTTTTCATTCAATGTCTAGAAAACTGTCATAGACAATTTTTCTCTCGTAGATAAGAGTGAGCATAAACGATTTATTCGATATTGGAATCATGGAAATTCAGGTAGGGTAACGGCGCAAGTAGTTGACAGTAGATAACCCAATAGTTGATGCTTTCGTAAAATATTTCTTCTAATAAGAACTCATTTGTTCGTATCCATCCGAAAATAGCTTGGGAACTTCACAGCTATATTTTTATGAATCAGCCAACTGATTTTGTTATGATCATAGATAACGTTATGATTCAACCGTCAAGGGGTCAGTTATTATTGTAAACCGTTTGATAATGCGAGAATGTATGTGTTTCACTTTTTCTTATCATTTAAATAAGGGGTGAAGAAAGCACTCGTTCACATTGGATATTGTAAATTTTTAATAACACATAAAATAGTCCATATTATTATTAAAGTGTAAATTTGAATGATTTTTGTGACAATACATTTACCTCGCTGGACTTCCAGTCTTATCAGTGCTATTCAGTTACAATTTCGAATCTCAGTGGTCTCTTTCTGTAAAAATGTGAAGTCAGCGATAATAAATGGTGGGAAAAGGACGGCGAAAAACGTGTCGAAAAATAAATAGTTCCATCATAACATAGGTACTCTATTAAGGGCGAAGAAAGTAAAAAATAGTATAACTGTTGAGCTTGAGAAAAATATTAATAAAGTATCTGAAATGGTATCAGGATTAAATATAAATTTGCTTTACCAATTATTATTGAGGTTGACAAAATAGTTTTTATTGTACTCAAGAATGCACTGGTATCACAAATAAGTAATGTGTTTGTTTAACCATGCCAAGCATACAACAATGTTTTATCTGTGAAACATACAATATAATTTTTGATTAATAATTTCTCTCATTAAGTCATTTTGGCCTTTTTGCCGTGTTTTAAATATGTAGGTACTTAATTTTAAAATGTCTTTTTCTTCATTTTCTTTTGTGAATCAACCATTAGTGAAGTTGCCCTAAATTACTTTCTGTTCAGTATTAAAACAATCTTCAAAGTTTCATATATGTTTATAGCAATTATCATTTACATCTTTTCAACTCACCCAATTGTAAGTAAAAGTATTCATTCAAGGTGTTGGCTTTACCGTTTTGTTTTATTGCAAAACTTTTGTTTTTTTTGTCAAATGTATGTCACTTACTGAATAAATTGACAAATGTTTATATACTTTTTTTGCAATGAATTGCTTAGAATAATTATTGGTAACATAGTTCAGATAATGTATGTCACAATAAAGAATAATTTATATATAAGAGACAAACCTAGAAAAAAAAATATAATTGATAACAGTAGCAAATTAAAATAATATATGGCTACTAAAGTCAATTGAAACTGTAAAAATATTAAATTTCCTAGTGGTTCTTTTTTCAAAATACAAACTGCTTGCTCATAAAACAAATTCTGGTTTCTTATTTTCATTGTCTTGATTGAATTTTCTCAGAACATACAAATTATCGTGAAAAGATCATTTTTATAAAATTTTATCCGTCTTTTGTTGATTTAGCTTTATTCCACTAAATATACCAAACCGAAGATGGAATGTTATACTTGTGCACCTTGCGAGCCGTGTGAACCTACTCCCAATATAATACGTTGCCGATCACCACCAGCTTGCAATGTATGTGTGCCATGTCCACCTCCTCCAGCCTGTCCACAAGTTGTTTATGTTCCTGCTCCTCAACCACCGTGTCATCCAACAATGGTAAAAGCTCCGATGAACGTCGTCATTTATAGCAACTATACTAAGCTATCATGAAGACAATCGCATATTGAAAAATTAAAATGAAAAATGGATATCAAGATGCATATATAGTGTAACTCTAAATTGATTAGTCTTTAAAGATTTTAAACTTATATACCTCACGATACAACATATTTATCAAATGAAATTGTACTATGTATTAAAGAAATATTGATGTGTTTTAAAAGATATGTATAATAAAACATAAATTAAATCAACCCATGGGATCTGGTAAAATTGTTTTTATTGTGATTACTTTATTTCAAACCTTGTGGAACATTATTCTTGACAATATATTATATTTCTTTTAATATTCAACATCAAAACTATCAATGGACCAGATATTTTGTAAACCACTCGAGATAAACTCTGGGAGAAAGGATACAACAACCGCACCTATTATCTCAAATATTATATTAAAAGAAAATAGATATTGACCTTACTAGAACCTCAGCTTGAGATGTGCTGAGTATTGTACTACAAAATTCCAAGATGTATACATGTAACCTAAGTAAGGTTTATGTTTCATTTGAGTAACTTTATTTCATCAATAAAAATGTATTGGTTGATCCCTAAACAATGGATAATTATGCACCTTCGATCTTCAGTTGTTTAAAATGAGAAGGAATATCTCCCAAAAGTAAACCCATTGTTAGCTCCTGTTTATTGTTCGAGGTAAAGGAAGTCTACAAATATTGTATTAGGTATATCAAATTTTTAAATATTCTGTACAGATGGGCCTGTACAATTCTCAATCACATTCAATAAAGTTATTTGAAAGCATAAATAAATAATGCAATTCGGGTGTTTCCGGTAAATTTTATTACAACATAATTTTTTTATACACTTTCTACACAGATTAAGATCTTACCAATTTCCTGTACAAATTTACAAACAACATAGCAAGATATGCATTATAATAATATAATAAAGAATAAACAGTATATCGGAGAATTATCAAAGAAGTTTAATTTTACCCAACACTAAAGAATCCGTAAACTTTTATATCAGTAATCCTGATAGGACGCTAATACTAGATTAAATTTTTGACCAAAAATTTCAAAATATGAGTGTTCTGCAATGAATATTTTAATTTATCTTAAGTATTAAGTGAATGCAATGGTGTTTTTTCTGTTTATAGTGATTACAAAACTGAGTGATTACTAAAATAACTTCATTGAATAGTAATAATGATAATATAAACTATATCCTTGCAGTCTCCACAGGTTTATAAACGTTTTTTTTTAAATATGACCATAGCCTGTGCTGTTTTTTTTTTGTGTGAACCATGTTAAAAATTATTTTTATAGAGTTGCCGTGCAAACATTGCAGTTAAAACTTGTCTGACTAAATCTATTTTATGTTCAATTATAGGACTCAAAATCTCCCTAAGGACGAATTATAAATTACAAATAAAATAATATCAAGACAAAAGAAAAAATTTCAACAAAAAATAAATAATCACATATAAAGAAATATTAATTAGTAATAATTGTAAATTTACTTAACTCTGAGCATATTTCAAAATATGATAAACATATTTTTTTCAGTGTTATGTGTATTTGTATTACAAAAAAAGACTTCAATTAAAAATAAATACATGATACTTGTATAAATAAATTGTTAATTCTTTCAAAAAATATTTTTATCAGTTCATTCGAGATTAACTCACAGAAAGTTTGCTAGGGTGCAACAATCAAGTTACAGAATAAAAATTAGTAGAATTTACTATATTAAGAATTTATTTGATATCCATATGTAATTCATATACTATGAAAAACCAGACAATAATTATTTTCGATGCAAAAACGATAATTTTTTTTTTTTAATTTACTGCTCAACAAAAGAAATAAAAAAATCTCTTTTAAAATAAGGTTTCATTAAGAGAATAATGAAATTAAATTTTTTTTTTTTTTAGAAAATCACAAATTACTTTACTCTGTGAGGTGTAAAAATGATACTCAAGTAAATTTAACATACTTACAGAATGCACTGATAAAACAAACTAACATACAATTTTAGTTTGACAGTGAGTTGTCAACTTCAGTTATAATAGAAACGGTTTTCTATTATAACTGAATTTTTTGTCTCCCTTACACAACCTCATTTACATATCAGCGAGAAGATAAAAGAGCAAACATCAGCATGCTCTTACATCTCTCTCACACCCTTAGCATGTGACTCAGCAGAGGAGATGAACATCAATAATCGTAGTTAATTACATTTCATTCATCTATGCATTGAATTTGAAAGAATATAAGCTAAAGTTTTATAGCTTGAATCAGAAATACGAATATGTATTCTAGTGTATAAATTATCTAGCTATTGCATACCACTAATTTTGGTGCCCCTTACTAATCCTCACTAAAATTAATGTTTCCCAAGTGAAATTCTTAAGCTACTAAATAAACTAAAAAGAAATTAAGAAAATATATACAGACATTCAAAATAGTAGACAAGTTCAGGCAAGAAAGATATTATAACAATTGCAAGGAGTAATAACCAATATACATAGATTAAATTTTAATATAACCTATTTTTTCCATACTACTTTCACATATATGATCAGCATTTTTAATTGATGCAGGCAATTAGCAAAACCGGTCCTGATCTTTACAAAATGCATGCGGTAGTAGTACAAAATAATTATTCTTTATTTTTTTCAATATAATGTCTTTCCACCAAGAATTGACAGTTAACACCTCATTAGTGAGATTGGTGATATTTAAGAAATGTTGCCAGCATAAGATCAATTTCCCGGCATCAAAAATAGGTATCAAAATCTCTTCGATGATTTCTGACTTATTAAATATACAGAGTGATCAATTATGGGGGTGTAGAGAGTGGCGAAGAGGTCATTATAAAATAGTTCACTCCATGTCTGAATACCCTGGTTTCAAAATTTCATGACTTGATAGGTTGGCAAGGACTGGAGCACAGATTGGTTGGATAGAACTATTTGACATTCAGTAGGATAAGTCCTAAACCGCCCCAGCATTGTTGGGCCAACGATGAAGGATAAAGGAATTGTAAGATTCTTCTACAAAGAAAGAATTTCTTTATATACCAGAACACGGTGTTTTTCTAAGTAGCAATTTTAGATAAAAAGTTAAGTCTTAAAATATGATTGACTTATTTGAACATATTGTGTCACTATCGATAAAATTTTGAAATGGACATGTTTCAAATTATATCAACAATAAAAATGTTTTTAGGAAACATGGAAGGAGCGGGATCTTATTTTATACTTCTCATTATATTTTACTTAATCTACAAACAAACCTATACATAATAACTATTATATTATTTACTTTAAAAGTAATATGTATGCTATTAGTGTTGATTTGCGTGAATGACTGCTAATGGTTTTTAAATAATGTTTCAAATGCCTATTACAGATGCCCTGCATTAAGACTAATTGATGTTTTTCTGAGAAGAAGTCTCTTTTTTATAAAGCGGATAAATGAAATTATTAAGGAAATTTATGTGTACAAGGGTGCATTTACATAGTAGAGAATGTATAGTGAATATAGGGCACATCCTATGTAGTGCATGAGTAGCACATTCTGATTTTGGCGGCATCCGTGAAGCTCAATTTTGTATGAGGATTGTATGAATATAAATCAATGATTGAGATATTTATTTTAGGTTAAGGGCACATATTATAATATTGTCAAATGTGTCACGAACTACGGTAGTTTTTATGCATGCATTAATAACACTTCGTTAGGTATTTCTTACTGTAAGCATACTAATTAATTTTACAATCTTAACCTGACCAAATTTAACAAATCCTAGAGGTATATTTTGAAGTAAGTGTGATAATTTAGCACCTCATCCATCCAGACTAGAGCTTATAACATTTGTACTCATAATTTAGTAATGTCAGTTTGATATATTTTTATAATTGATATAATCACTTACGTTTAAATAAACACAACACGGAACATTCCGTATTTTCTGAGATCGATTCAATTTGAAAAAATCAATACTGACTGAAGACTGGATTATTTTGAAATTCCTTTCTCAGAAACAGTGCGACATAATACATTTCAAAATATATTTCTCGTGATGAGCAATACCGGTCTTGACAATACCCAAAGGTCGCCGGTGCAGGGTTGAAGCGTGAAATTTTTTTTAATATAATAATTGAGGGCACGCACACAATGTAGAGGAATACATTCATGTAAATATTTAGTTATTGATTCGTTGAAAAATATTTATACATCACAACGACATTGTGTAAAAAATTAACAAATAATCAAAGATTAAGGTGGGATAAGTATTTCAATATATTACGCACAAAGTCGTAAAAGTGTGATTTTAATAAGATAAAGTCACCATTTGCAACAGTGATTATAATGGAAGCTGTCAATATTCAATATCGCACTTTCGATACAATAATCATAAGTCAAAAAAAGGGGATAATTTTGAGAAAGTTAACAGTTTACAAAAATTCTCTGTCTGCTTGAATACATCGTTAGTATAATACATAGCTTTTCTATTAAGCTGTAAAATTGGGTACAGTAATTAGTTGAATATGCACGCAAAATATGGGTCCAGTGATTTTATGAGTAAGTTTTATTTTGACACCGCAGTCAGTGCATATATGTATCGGCTATTAAAGATGACAGAAAATAAGCAATTGTGGTTCCCACAACTAAATCAGAAATATGGTGGTATTTTTTTTCTAATAGACCTGCAAATGCAAGAACAAATTACATTTCAAAAACTTTGTAATTTGAGTTACAGCAGAGAAATGAGAACAATTGTTAGATGGTTTTTGGCTCTGATGAAAATTATTGAGTTATGACTATGTTATAGGAGGTACGATATGATTCTTAAAATTTATAAAACTGTCGAACTGGTTTTTTCCTTTTACTATTTAGAGATCACCCGGATAAGCAGATCTACCATACATCTCAGTAAACCGGAAAACTCCTAATCTACAAAAATCTCTCATCATACTACCGCATCTATTCCTAGCTAGCCAATACTTAATATGACATGGATTTCCACTAGTCTCATTGCGTCACACAACCAATACTTGCAGACCTAAAAGCGGTAAGTTGAGCCGAGCCAATGCTGCAAAGACGTGCCGCTTTAAAAAAGTATTTTTCTTAACATTACAGCGAGATAAAGATTTTGACAGTTATTTATTTACTGCTGGAAAACCTTTTTTGTGTTGCACATTAAAATCAAACCTTGAGGGTGCTCGGAGGTATTACAATACAATAAAGGAATGTTATTGTTGCAGTGAGAATATGTGGGACATAAATGAGTTCATAAGTGGTGTGACTCAAGGGTGACTGAAAAGGATCAGATATTGTAACAGTGACATGTATGAAACGGTTTTTAAAAATATTCTTGCAAGTTAAGCTTCCTAAATGTTTGAAAATGTCTTAGTTGATAAAACCATTCTTTATAATGCTTGCTAACTTACCGCCTACTGTTCATGGTAGATATAGTAGATTTTTAACAGAACAATGGCAACTAAAACATAATATATAATTACAGTAAAAAAAAGAAATAGTTTAATGTCACAATTAATAATTCTACTACACAAATCAATTAATATTGTTTTCATTTTCATTAAATGTCACTTACATGATCCTGAACCTTTTCACTCGCCTCTAAGTTGAAAAAGTGCTCAATGATGACTTTGTTTAAAAACAACAGTTCTAGTGATATTTGTTATCCAAAATAAAAGGAAAAGTGTCAAATGGTAGTACAATCATTACATGGTGGGGTTAGTAGCACACAAAGAATAAGTCCACTTTTCAGCTTTTTCAAATGACAATGTTACATAATATTCAAATTAAAATTTACACTAGATTATATTAGTGGTCCACATTTGTTGTTTCTGACCTCACTATTAATCATTATCAATTTTCATTTCCATTAATCGAATAGGAAATAACTATCATTTTTTTGTTAATCAATTTAAGGAAGAAATATTTAATTTTAGATTCCATTCCACAGAATTTAAGTTTGAAATATTTAGTAAAAACACTATGGGAGTAATAAGCTTTGCATTCTAAGACAATAATATAATTATTGGCTACATAATATATTTATTGAACGTTTAGAACGCTCTTATAAAACCATACAACAGTTAACCATAACTCAAATGTATATGTCCACCATTTTAAATTCAGTACACACTGTTCATTGAAATTATTTCAAAAAGGCTGTTCAGCCGTTCCTACTTACTAAGAGGTCACGGCATATTTGGAGTATGCTTGTATATCTTAAGGAAAAAAATATAGAGCACTCCATAATACCGATATAATTGTACTACCATTTTGTACGAGCCCGCCATTGTTGTGTCTATGACAAAGCTACACGGTGAACCTCATTCCCAAGAGGTGTGTGCCTAACAATAGACGAAGATATTATAATCTACTGTGAAATAGATCTGAGTCTTTTCTAGTATGATTGATTTGCAGTTACACCATTATTGTATCATAACGGAAACCCATTCGCTGTCGGGGCCATCCTTGCTGGGGGAGAGATGATTTCTCGAAGCTTCGGATAGTCCACAAACTCTTTTCCGTACCTGGAAATAAAGCCATAAATCAAAATCTAATTTTTTTTGATTGATATTTATATGAACAGAGCTATAATCACTTGGTATGGTATTACAATGACATGTATTTACAGGTAGTTTATTTCACAGATTATTTAAATTTAGCATGATCAACAATGACATTTGGTAAAGGTTTGAAATCTGGTCAGCCCAATAGAGATCATTCGGTTAAAGGAAAAACAACAAAAGAAAGTCATGAAAATGACAAGCATTAAAAATAGATACGGTGAAAAAAATAACAATGTATTTGAATTCTACAGAAATATATAGAAGCTATTTTTACTAGTTAGCTAGAACTATGTTTACGTAGTTCTGACGATGGCGTATGCTGAAATCGTTAACAGCAAATATATAAAATAATTTCTGTTGAATTAAAATACATTGTAATTTTTTTCACTTTATTATAATGGATTTCTACCAAGTAAATGCCAATTCAATCAATACATTACAAATAGAACCACCACTGAACTGATTTCATGATTTCATCGAATGATCAGGACATAGGATAGCTTTTTAGATGATGTATCTGCACGTTTTTAATGATCAATACTCACTTCAAGATGATGCCGAATGTAGATCCAACCATCGCACCCCAGAACATCAGATACAGAAGAATCTCTGTTGAATAATCAGACGGCAGGATCGCGCTGGCAAAGAACATTGAGATTGCAATCAGAAGAACAGATGGGAACTGAAAAAAAATACATTTTTTAAATCAACAACACATTTAAACCGTGGCGGACGAACGTCACAGATGTTGTGTTTGGAAAAGACAAGGCCCGTACGCGTATGTCACGACTTGTGTGACGGGAACTTTCAACTGATGATTAAACGATAAATCTCTTGCACACAGGGGTGATTATTGTTTTAAAATATTGCCTTATCTATCTTGCTACCACAAACTCCTTGAGATTGTCAGAAATAAGAGATTTAAATATAAAAACATCGATTTCTCGAACAGCTACAATTTTTCGATTTTACCCGTCAGTGCGCTTATTCGTTTGAAAGTTCGCGCGAACTCTTGCGCCTGCGCAGTTCTCATATAATTTCATTCGCGGCTGCGCGTATGACGGAACTATTTTACGTGACAAGCACTGCGCGGTATTATATTTATTTTTCGTGCGATCTTTATTTAATGTTTTTATACTTCGTATTGTATTGAGGGACACATTTAAATAAAAAACTATCGTGTATTTATTCTAATTGTGTCGACTATTGTGTTTACTAAAAGAATTATTGGGTGTATTCAATATTTAAAAACATTTAGTTCTGATTTGTGATTTGCACAATGCTCAAATGTAATTCAAAGAAAAATAAAAAAAAAACTTTAACAAGTTTCATGTGCAAAGATTGTGATGTATTTGTCGTTATCTTTTCTACAAAATTTATAACTCTTAAAAAGATTTTAAAAAAATCATAAATTATTATCTCTCCCTAGGTGTATGTGTGTTGAACATTTGGTGATAAATGTCTCGATATTAAATTATTTATCTGTTTCCCCGTAATTAAGCGAGTAATATATGTATGTTTCGAAGTGACAACGACCATCGAATGAGTTCGTCGCAGGGCTCTTAATTTGACACGTTCGTAATTAAAGATAACAAATACGTCATGTCGACAAGCATTGCTTTTTTGTTAGAGATTTGTTTGTTTAATGAATTGTGGCTTCATGTGGTATTTCTTTCGGGTTTTTAGTGTTCCCACATATTCTTAATGTGTTTGTCCGCAATCAATATCAATCCAATTATTTTTAATCCCTCTATTTATTACGATATAACGAAAAATAACATCCTTTCATAATTCGAAGAAAGGTGGCGCGCACGGTTTTGAATTGAGTGAATATTTAAACGCGTGTGCCGGGTTAAAATCAAAATATTTGATAGTACAACTGATGTCCAATGTGTCAGGTATATTTTTATCTTTTTTGCTATTAGAACTCCCTATTTGGGAATTTAAAATCACTTATGCAAATAAGATGAGTGGCCATACGGCAAAATGGTTACATCTTCATGGAAATTCCAGTAACACCACCAAGTATTCACCACCAGATGACTGATACTGAGAGCCTTTCAGAGTATACTTTTAACCAAATATTATGAGTCAATATTAATGATACGGAGATATTTTTAACCAAGTCACTTGGGAATAACTAAGATTTCAAATGCAGCAGAGTTGCATGCATGCATGGCATGTTAGTCAAAAGTGAGTGTCAGATTAGCTGTCAAAATTTGTTTTCTTTTTTCAAATATTAGTTTGACTAATTCACTACCTATATCAATGGTAAAAATATGTATTTTAATAGACACTTAGAGGTTGATTTATGTAATTGACTGGGAAACGTAGAAGCATAAGATGTATCCAAAATACTCACGGTAATATATTTCCAATCTTTGTCCTTATGCAGTGGGCATGGCATCGTAACGCCTTCTCCTTCGCGCACTTGATAATGGCCCAAGAATAAATCTATAGCATCCTGAAGGAGAAAATATTTTAAATCAGTTGAATGAAAACGTTTTAGCAGTGTTTACTTGTAACGGTTGTTAAAGGTTTTTAATAAATGAGAATAAGATCCGTACATAGTGTACTGAAAGAATTTTACCTGTCTGAACCCATCTGCAAAGTTGTTTTTGTAGTATCTGGTGAGTGAATTGATACCATCTCGAAGTAATCCCAGCTTTGTCCGTTTACCTGTGCGGGTGAAGTCATTCTTCAAAGCTCCGGTGCCCGAATACTGAACGGATATTATGTCTGCGTTGTCAGCCCACACCTAGATATAATCATATGATTATTAAGTTACAAAATAAAATAACATCATTCTCATTTCTTTTAAAATTGAATCATTGATAATTAATTACCCGCTTAAAGAGCATCTCCAAGTTTTCATGATGATGAATTTGATCAGCAGGTGCTCGAAGCACTTCCAGTCTCTTTAGCACAGCGGCGAGGGAACGGCGTGCTAGCATTGACTGTACCACGTTAGTTCTGTCCAGACAGTCGATGCAGTTTGTCCGGAATGTTCCTAACTGTTGACCACCAATTGCTCCATTTCGTCCCAACAAGAAATAGGAGAATTCATCCTGAAAAAATTATATATAAATATAATTGATATTGGGTATTTGATTTGACATATTGTACCTAAAAAAAGTATCTGTCAACCAAATCTTAGCTGATTTAAATCATATTTACTCATTGCAATCACAGTAAGAGGCAAAGTGTAAAAACAAATTACTTGGATCTAATTAATCCATTGAGTGGTGAGTTATTTTAGATTATATAAAGTTTTTTTTAATAATTTGAATATCATTAACCATTTGAATCATTGAAATTATTTATATACTTCATGGTTAAGAATGTAAATGAATTAAGTCATTATTCTTTCAAAAATTATCTAGAAGCCTTTACATCCAATTCAGGCCTGGATCTTTATTGCATTCATCTGTCTACATCTGGCTATAAATACTAATCAAAGGGTTGAAATTGAGCTCCAAGCCATTGAATGAATGAATCTAATATATAAAAATCAATATTTGTCTGTTTGTTTGTTCCCACTCTATGCCCTGCCATACCGTTCATCCAATCGCAATGAAACTTTGACAATCTTTTTGCTTGCACTTGCGCTGAGGTTTTTGGCATAGTAAAATGAGCTTACAGTAGGTCTTTTATTTAAAAATCAATGTTTTTTAATATTTTATGCGCTGCTATAATGTTCATTTTGACAATTTATTGTTGCACTTACGCAAAGGTTATAGAAGATTAATATTCAGTAGGTGGCGCGTATGTCGAACCATAGACAATCGGCAAAAGACAAACAGCAAATGTCAAACGGCAAATGTCATCTTTACCGATCAATGTTAGGGAAATTAAATCTAAATTATTTATTTAAATAGTGTGCATCAGAAAGCACTTCACTAAACACAAACACTTTCTTTCTTTGAGGGGCATTGTAACACTTGGCGGGTACTGACTAGTTGTAGAATAAAGTCGACTCAAAGTGTTCGATCTGCACCTACATGACTTGTCTATATCAATATTTATGTCTTAAGTTCATTTCTTTAATTTAAGGTAGGTCTATTTACCTGTTCATGTGCTAGTCTGTCAATTAAGATAGCGAGACGGTCCCACTTCATGTGACGGCACTCAGCGTGAAAATCAAAACTTTCATATCGCAGTGATGGATCATTAAGTTGAGTGACTACGTTCTTGTAGCCTGTCTCCAGTGCTTCTTCAGCTCCCCGCTGATCTATCTGTAAAGCAAATTATGACTGAGTACAAATTTGATATCATTTTTCACACAGATCTGAAATATTCATGTTGTCAAGTTTACACAAAATATAAACACAGATTGTAACTTGAAAATATTTACCAAATTGATCAGCACTTGTCTTCCATAAGCCTGTGATTGATCAGATAGATGCTTTCCGCATGCGGCAATATGATCTTCTTGCTCCAGAAGTGTGGGTCTAGGTTTGTACCGTAAATCAGGAAGCTGTGACCAGTAAAGCGGAATCGAGCCTCTGGTCTGGACGAAGGATGCTCGTGCACCATCGCATTCAATTATTTGCTCTGTCTCCACATAGTTGGCTACGCTGCCCTGTAATCAAGACATATAAATCATTCATCGGTTCCTATAATGTTATTGTTCATTCTTAAGTGAATAAAAAATTATTCTAGTTAAAACTATTGTATTATGTTCCGGGTTATAAAGTTTTTATTTGAAAACTCACATCTTGATTCACTCCTCTCATGAATAGTCGAGGTCCAGCTCTGTAGATTGATCTCCGGGACACCAGCGTCCAAGTGAACATTTTGCCATTTAGTACACAATGGTTAATAGATACAACTGAAAATTATTAAGTGAAGGAAAAAATTCACAGAGACATCAATAACATAATAATTAACAAGTGTTCCGTTTGATAAAAAAAATAGATAAAAAGGATACATCCCATCATTATAGGAAGTGTGTATTTCTTAAATTGACTGTCTTTCAATTCCTGCAGGAGATTAACATTCCAAAGAAAGCGGGGATCCGCTCTTTCTGCCATAGACATCTGAAATTAATATAAAATGTAAAATAAGGATTAGTCTATCATCTTGACAGGCTGTGATTTTATAGCAATGTGTAATGTAAATATTGTTGGTAATGTCTTGACTTGGCAATTTAATAGTTTTGTGAGCTCTATTCTATTGATTTTATGATCAAAAAGTTGATGGATTAAATGGTTGGAAAAACAGTTATCACATTTATACACATTGGTTTATCTAAATTGGCAATAAAATACAATTTATCGAGCACAATAAATCCTATGTGCAAAATAGTTAGTTTTAATGAAAATTTTTTATTAATTCTACTTTTCTTTTATAAATAAGATATTGAATTTAGCTCAACAAGTAATAAAAATAGTAATAAAAATAGTAAAAAAATTAAAACTCATGTTTCACATTTTTTTAACAGTTTTTATTGACTATCTCCTAATGTTCTTTTATCCACATATGAGATAGTGTGCGAATTGATGTCTTATACATGCAAACACCTATTACACCTAACTTTACTGATAGTTACTAAAGTATATTTAATTCTTGGACACTGGGCCTATTATTATATTTTAGACTGAAGAATGAAGAATTGAATAAGTACCTGCAAGAAATCCGGAGAAGTATTGTATAGTCTCTGAAGTGTGTGTGTGAGATCGTACTCATACGAGAAGTACATGGACGGTGTTTCCAGTACACTCATTATCATTTTCAAATATATTTTGTTATCTTCAACCTGAAATGAAAATTAAACAAAGGGTAATTTCAGAGTATTCTTACATCCCTCATAAATAAGGCCGATAAAAAAATGTCGCAAAAGAAAAGGTACCTGTTGTTGGCTGAGGTGAGTGGTAGATTGAACGTATGGTATGACATCTGCGCCGACAAGCTGAAATATGTCTTGCCCGTTGATTTTTCCAACCTATAAATAATAATAAAAAAAATTACAGATTTTGAAGATCACACAAAAATGAAATATTGTTGTATTTTGACACCAGTTGCTAGGGTTGTTTGACCGTTATTGATACAGTGTCTAGAGCAGTGGACCATATTTAGCGATGAGTCTTGTATATAATATTTTATTTTTCTATTTGAAGATTTTTTAAATGAACAAATTGATTTACAAATAATATAATATTTCATCCACGATAAAGATGAATAACTACATCCATATTATATAATTGTAATAAAACGTTTCATTGTTTATATTGTTCAATATTCAAACAGATATTGTGTCAAATACTGCACTACAGTGCTGATATATAAAAAAAAAAGTTGCATAATCGAACACACTGAAAAACAGCAGAAGAAAATGCAGGACTTTGATTGATGTCTATTTATACGAATGGTTTTACCGCAGGTGGAGTAAAAAAATGTGAAAACTATCATTTGAAACATATTCACCTTGATTCGATGTGTGGCAACCACCAAATTGTTACCAGACAGTAGTCGCACGGTCCCAAGGATTCCGCATACTGGCCTGTAGCTGTTCTCCGATGCGGGGATGGAGAATTTTGCTCGGTCTGAATCAAAGAACTTGACTGTGACTTAATTTGATAATATTAGTTCAAACAAATAGCTAACAGTACGCAATATTTTCATAAATTGATTTTATAGATACGTTTCAAATATGGAGTAAATTCTAGATGAGCTATTTGAATTTTCCATAAATTATTTCTTATTAAATACAAATAAAAAAATTGTGAAAAGAATGATAATGGAATATATGTAAGACACAGAATGTATCATAAATATTTGACAAATTTGATTAAAAACAGGATTCATTACAAATTCGACATGATTCAGTATACAAATAATAACAGGTTTTATTTTGTCATAAACAAATATAAGAGGTTGTTTGATATCCTATAGTGCCTATTCAACAATGATAAAACAGTAAAAAATATTAATTAAATAAATATATTTGTATATTATTTATTAAAAACAAAAATCAAAAACTATTAATGATAAAATTTAACATAAAATTGTCAACTTAGTAATCCGTCATATTAATTGTTTCAAGGGATTTAAAAAGAACCAGAGAATGATTTGCTAAAAATAATAATTATTATAATATGGAGGTATTTTGATTGTGGTAGCCATAAAAAAAAATAAGCAAAGGGAGACAATTCACTTGGCATAATTATGCTCAACGATTTTCACTTTTCTTCTTTCTTTTTTGACATTGTAAAATATAATTGTTTTGAGAGTTATAAGTAGCCTGAAAAACTACATTATCTATACTTTCGTTAACAAGATATTTTCATATTACCACGTCTGCACAATCGATTCAATTTACAAATTAATATTGTGATAAAACTGTTTGACATTACAAAGTATACATTTATTGGGACTTCAGTTTGTTTATTAAACATTCTATAAACATCTGTTTCAAGAATACGGTCTAATTTTTAATGTAGTTGTGTATAATTTTGCAGAGGCTGGCAACCTAACCATAGTGTATGTAAGGTAAAAGTAAAATTGCCGGTTTGTGCTGGGTATAAAAAGCAGACTTTTTAGTGCGCTTGAAGAGTAAGTATTCTTCAAGTTTTTGCTTCATTGCTTGCAACAGCACAGCAGAAGAGGAAGAAGAACTTCTGCTGAGGATTTTTTTTACCAATTGAGGATTTTACAAATGTCGTACAACATGAAACAGGTTCGTGGCAAAAAGATAGAAAAGGTTATTAGAACTATTTGTAGACCAATTGTTACTCATTTCCATTACCGAATCATAGAGGTTGGCAAATATTGTTTTCAAAATAAAAATGAAAAGGACTAAAAAACTTCTTTTACGTCTTTGGGAAGAATATCAAATATAAATTCCAGTTTATAAATTTCAAATTTTCAAACAAAAAAGATTACAAAGATATAAAAAAAATATTATGAACCATCCAATAACACAATAACATATTGAGTGTGGATATGTACACGGTAGCCATAAATAAAAAAATTAAGAATCATTCAATTCAATTGAACATGTTCTTAATTCAAATGATGTCATAGATTAAAGGTTAAGTAACACTTATTTGTAGGTGAGAGAAACAATGTGATTGTTATACGGTAGAATATTTAAGACAGGCAATGAAAAAAATACAAAGTAGAACTTCTTGGTGATTAACAATTAAAATTAATCCAATTTGTAATTTATCAGCAGACTCTACAGGTAATTAGTTTGTGCACATTTGATGCATGGTGTGAAATTTTCATGATATATCTAGTTATGAATGTCAGTAGTTCCTATAGGACAAGAAGACGTAATAATAATGAAACAAAAGAAAAGACTGTTGTTAGGATTGTAATGTTCCAATTAGATAGATAATTTGTGAAATCATTTAATTGGAATGAATTGGAGGATTTTTCAAAATATTTTAGGTGATCACGTGATAAAGAAAGCGGGTAATGCAAAAATCTAGCGATGCATTCCAAACAATAATATTTGGGTTTCTATTATATTGATTATGGACCTGATAAGTAAGGTTATGTTACGAAAAATATGATTATTGCAATATTTTTCAGTGACTCTAAAACTGCATTTACACGAATCACTAATAATTTACTTCCAATGCAAACAAAATTGAATAACCAAAAACTATTTGACACTTTGACATTAGCAGTTCAACACCAGAGGTTCTGGGATTATGTCATGGGACAATCAATGGGAGATGGGTGTTACTAAAATACTATGCTCTGCATGACTACCCTGAAGATACTCGAGCCATCCACCGGGCTCAACGAAAGTTCTTATAAGATCTGAGGTATTGTAAGTATCTCTGTAACCTGCCTATTACTACTATTCTCATAATAATATACTACTACACTTTAAAATATAACATATTTATTAATATGTAATTTTATACATAACCTGGAAAATTAGCTTACCTAGCACATAGGCTTTCGATGTATTCCTCTCTATGACGAGTACGTCCTTTGGATTGATTGTAGACTCGATGAAAAACTTTTCGGGAGTCGTGAATCTAAAATTGATGTACATTCAAATAATTAAATTATGAGATTAGTATTTAACTTAGTATGAAATAAATTAGTTAAACAAAGTCTACAGATAATCAATTCAACTCTAAGAAAAAATGTGAGATGTGTAATTGTGCGTTGTGGTAAAATTCACTGTATTTTGTGCAGTCGATAATTTGACAACGATTACATTGGCTGTTTGACAGCTGGAACATAACTTGATAAATACGTTCCTGGGTTAAGTGCAAGTCATTTTATTCGAATAATGGAAAAGTAAAGGGAGTAGCAAGATTAAAATACACAATGTACGAGGAATAGTTGTAAATTTACTCACAGTTTCATGTCATCGTAAATATCTGTAGAACTCGCCATCTTCACTCTTGTCAGACGTTGCACCATGTGTCAAAAAACTAGGAAATTACCAGTGTTTACAAATTCGATGTGCCATATGAAAAAAATATGTCGAAAATATTTTCATGAGCATGGTGGCTGGTTTTTTTAAATTTTGACAAATAGTATAAAATGTTAAATAAATATTTTCATCAATAAGTATAAATTTTATTAAATTTCATGATTTATTAATTCCATTAATTTGAGCTCAGCTCAACACTTTTCAAGAAGATCTATTCATCTATTACTGATTCACTACATCTATTTTTATAACTTTTAATAATTTATTCGAGATTTAACGATGTTAATACAACAACTTACTTCAATTTATGCGTGAAATATCTTTATCAATATTTCATGAAAAAAATAAGCCAGTAAAAATGATAAGACAAGAACAAAAACGCAATTGTATAATTATTTTGAAATCTTGTTTTTGGAAAAGATAAAATCATTAAAAAAATATAATTATCAGAACCACATTAAAGGATTACTAATGTGAAAGCATGAAAAGAATTGGGTTGAAAATGAATATATCATATCTGAGTTAGATAACGTAAATAATATTAAAAAAACAATGAATTATGAATTTCAATGACAAGTATTTCTGATACAAGGAGGCTTTTGTTAAACTTACATAATTCTGATACAATAAAATATGTGAAGAAAAAACAAAATATTGACTGACAAACTATTTTGAAAACTTTTTGAATTGGTTGGCAAAATTTATCAAAAATATATTAAACTAAATATCTTCATTACCATTTACATTATGTCTAATACTGTTTTTTTTATCACACAATTCAATATCATTCCACCAAGCATGACAGTAAATAATATTTGATGTATTTACTTGCAAAAAATGTGTAGATATCTGAATATATTATTTTCACAGTTTATATCAAGGCTAGTATTTTTCATGTATAATTTGTTTTAGTTTACAGACAAATTAAATTTCATAAATTACTGCTTAGCTCAGCTGAGCTTTGTTAAAATATCTGAAACTTTGCCGAAATATATTTTTTCATCTGTATCATTGAGTTTCTACTTTGGATGATAAGATGATGACGAATGATTTGATTAAAGACATTTATCTCCATTGTCATTTTTCTCAAATCATTCTAAATATTTTTGATTTGATTAACTACAATTTTTGTTATGGTATATATACTGGTGTAATTCCTTTGTTTTCATTAAATTGTTATAATTATAATATCTACCAGTGTCACCTTTCTACAAACCAATTAATATGAATTTCTACAAGATAAATGCTATTTATTAACATTACCCAACTGTTTCTTATTCAATGAGAGTTGGTGTTACAGGCCTTACAGCTGATAACCCTATATATCTCGCTTTGGTATTATTCATTTATATATAGCTGAATAATGAATGTGTTAAATAAAAAACCTTGATCGTGATCCTCAGACTAAATGAATCAATAGCTTAGTTATTTTCTTTAATCCTTTTCATGATAATTCTCAAATAAATAAAGACACCTTGTGAGGTTGAAATTGTTATTTTATTGTATCATGGTTCAAATTGAAAATTTTCAGAAAGTGGATTGCATCTCTCCTTTGAATTCACAGCCTGATTTGAGTTTGTATAGTCTGGTATGAATAATTATTGATTGTTGCCTTTTTCCACCAGTTGTAATTTCAGTTATCTCCCATCTTTGTAGAGTTGAGAAAATAAAGTAATTAAAGACATTAGGAGAAAACAAAGGGGTAGAAAGGTCTTACATAATAAATAAAACACTGAGAATTAAAATTATTGTATTTTAATATTAAAATGATTATTTTATAGTACCTCTATGTAATTAAAAAAATCAAGCAATACACATTAATAATTTATGGTTCAATTTTGAAGTACACAAGTACTATACTGTAAACATACATACAAGCTAAGACTTGCTTTTAACTATAAATTGGTCTGTGATTGTATAAATAATGACAAATAAAGATTATGAAGTTGTTTTTTATTACACCTCACTGAGTAATAAATGAATATTCAAGGAAAGTGTTGATTCATTTGAATATACTTAAGTAATATTAAAAGTAAACATCTCTTGTGAACTTCATACATTCAATGTAAAAAATATTAAGCAAACAGATAAACAAACTTCATACACAACGTAAAACACAAAATATCATACTTAAAAAGATGTGCACCTATTTTATTTTATCATCACTATAGGTGCGTTCAATTTGTTTCCGGAGATTTTCCAAAAGGACCATGTTACCATAATTTTCTTTCAAAAGTAAAAAATCAATATGGTTTAGATTTATCAGCACTGCCCCTCATTCTGCTCATCCAACTCCAATTCGTCTTGCACAAATTCAGAATCATCTTCGAGAGTAGCTTCTTGGTATTGTTGATATTCTGCGACCAAATCATTCATGTTACTTTCAGCTTCTGTGAATTCGAGCTCATCCATGCCTTCTCCAGTGTACCAATGCAAGAAAGCTTTTCTTCTGAACATGGCTGCGAACTGTTCAGAAATACGTTTGAACAGCTCTTGAATAGCGGTAGTGTTGCCAATAAACGTAGCTGACATTTTGAGACCACGCGGTGGAATGTCGCAGACAGCTGTTTTAACGTTATTTGGAATCCATTCGACAAAGTATGGAGAATTTTTATTCTGAATGTGCAGCATCTGCTCGTCGACTTCTTTCATTGACATTCTACCTCTAAATATAGCAGCTACTGTAAGGTATCGACCGTGTCTTGGATCACAAGCAGCCATCATATTCTTCGCGTCAAACATCTGTTGGGTCAGTTCTGGTACAGTTAATGCACTGTATTGTTGGCTACTCCTGGATGTCAACGGCGCGAAGCCGGGCATGAAGAAATGAAGGCGGGGGAATGGTACCATGTTGACAGCGAGTTTTCTCAAATCAGCATTTAATTGGCCAGGGAATCTTAAGCAAGTTGTTACACCTGACATTGTCAGGGATACCAAATGATTTAAATCGCTATATCCGGGATTGGGCAGCTTTAAGGTTCTATAGCAAATGTCATAAAGGGCTTCGTTGTCTATGCAATATGTTTCATCTGTGTTTTCAATTAATTGATGGATAGAGAGTGTTGCGTTGTAAGGCTCGACAACCGTGTCTGAAACTTTAGGAGAAGGAACTACAGAATATGTGTTCATGATTCTATCAGGATATTCTTCTCTAATTTTGCTGATCAGAAGCGTTCCCATACCGGACCCGGTACCGCCTCCTAAAGAATGGGTAAGTTGGAATCCTTGTAGAGAGTCGCAATTTTCACACTCCTTCCTCACGACGTCTAGAACTGAATCAACCAATTCAGCTCCCTCGGTGTAGTGTCCTTTGGCCCAGTTGTTTCCGGCACCCGATTGGCCAAAGACATAGTTGTCAGGTCTGAATAGTTTCCCATATTCGCCAGATTTCACTGCGTCCATTGTACCGGGTTCCAAGTCGAGTAAGATGGCGCGCGGGACGTACTTTCCGCCATCAGATTTGGTTGCCCCTGTAAAGAAAATAAAGATTATTGAGTATAATTCCATACAAACAGACCAAAGTAATTTGTAGAATAATTTTATTTAAAAGGCACTACATATCGTTGGCTTTATTCAAACATTGTCTAAGTCAGTTTACCCAAAGTGTTCAGGAGCCAGTTAAAACTGAATATTTCAACTACAGAAAAATTATTCTTGATCCCCAAATGAGGATTAAAATTTTAAGTATAATTTACACCAGCAGTTCCCAAACAGTCATTTGGGAACTACCAGTAGCTTGTGAAATATTTTCTTTGGATAAATGATGAATAATGAACTCTAAAGCTGAATTTTTCATCAATATGGAGTAAATTGATTAGAATTATTACTTTAAGTAAACAAAAAACACATTTTTTTTTTGTACAATGTCCACAGATATTTTTTTAAAGATTCAGAAGGTGAAACAGGTTGTGATATTTAAAACGTTATAATGAGAAAATAGTATAAAAAAAGTTTTATTTATTTAAAACAATACTTTCCCACTATGTAAAAGTTCATTAAAGTCTTGCTATGTCCACTTTTTATGATTTTATGTAGTATGTTTATTGCTTTATATATATATATTATTTATGGCATAGTATAATTATTAATTTATAACAGGGCTGTGGAGTCGGAGTCGGAGTCGTGGAGTCGGGGCTTTTAGGCCGGAGTCGGAGTCGTCGCGGCTATTTGGCCGCACTCGTACTCGGAGTCGGAAATTTTGACAAGTTTGACATTTTTTATTTTTGAAATATAATACCTATGTCAAATTTGGCTATTGGTCGGATTGGTAGGGTTGATATTTAATTGAATACACATATATACATAGGAAAATTAGGCAAACAAAAGGGACTATATTAAACTTTTTTAGTCGGAGTCGTGGTTTTTTTACCGACTCCACAGCCCTTATTTATAGCAATAGTCATATTTTTTCATTTGGATTTGTATTTTATATATTTCTATGGATAGTTAGATCTACAAAGTAAAAATATACCATTATTTAAATATGTTTTATTTTTACACAGTGAATATTAAATAATTTTCTTTCTAGTTATTAATAAATAAATTTGAACTAGAGGTTATTTTAAATAAATGCCTATATAACTTTACAGATAGAATAAATATCAAGTGAAACTATGACAAGCTGTTCATTACATACTTCACATAAAACATTAATTCTCGCATATTAAATGCGTCATGCTCATTAGATACAATTAATGATTTTAATTGCTGAGCTATGCAGACATCTTAATTTACACTCAGAGATAATAATTTTATTTATATCACACAAACTGAAACCTGATCCAAATGGTATTTACCATTGTCTTAAATATTTCAGAATTATCTATCAATTTATTGAAGAGGAATCACTATAACGGAGATGCACAACCTTTTCGGCAGAAGGGCCAGCTTTTCAATTTTCAGCTTGTTCGTGGGCCGCATGGTTAAAAGTGATTAAGCTACCATTATTTTATTATTTTATATTATTCTTCCATTGTCCGTGAAAATTTCAGAAAAACAGGTGATTAATATTGGGCATATTGGGCCGCATGTGGCCCATGGACCGCAGGTTTTTGCATCGATATCGATATTACTAACACTGATTTTTTTTCAGTACACCCACAATCTGTATTATAAAAATTGACCTCCTCGTTCCAACACTTCTTCAGCTGGCGTAATCTCAAGTGTAGTAGAATATATGCCGAAAATTGTTTTAAAGGCTATGTTTGTACACTCAAACCTTTTTTTGTGCAATTTCAAAGTTCTGCGGTTTTTTATACAATTTTTTTTTTTTTTAAATACTATATAAACGGACATATGTTTTCACGTTATTAACAGCGCGTTGTCTACATACTGTACGTGCAAAATCCAGTGTTTCACCTGTTTATTACAATGTGACCTTGACACGTGCGTCTTTATAGATGTTATTTTCTAATATTTAGTCTTAACTATTTTTGTACGATTTTCCGCGGAACACATCTAGTGCATAAAAAAGGTTTTGGTGTATTCACCCTAGAAATCAAAATAGGCAAGAAACTGAGTCCGTTTCGCTGACTCAAGATAGTAAGCAGGAAAAATACAATGAACAATGACAACATAATGAATGCCCCTAAAACTTGGCGTACTGAAAACTGTTCAGTGTGACCGGCAATGTCTTAATGTGGTACCGATTGTTTTTATCGATAATGGCTAATGGCTGAGTCACAAAGTAAAGAATGAATTCTGTCCGCGATAATAAGGAAAAAAGCTACTTGGCTTGAATGACTTCCCTTTTCAATAAACATGTCACGCCTGTCTATTGTGTAGTGACAAGAAAGAATAATTGCGACAATCCGAGAGTGTTTTATTGCCACTGCTTTAAAAAGTAACAATATGGCTGGAATGTTAACGAGAGGTGGACATGATTCATGCATATTTTTTTTTCGCTCAAATGTATATTGATTGATTACAGATTATTGTAATCATGGCAATGTCGATCTTAGTGTTGAACACTGTGTCGAAACATCACACTCCAGGGGGTCTTATATTTTGTATGGGGGTCTACGTTGAACGCTAAATGTGACTTCTATACGGTGGCGGATGTGTCACAGCGCATTAAAGGCCTGCACGGGCTCGGGCTTGGCCCGCGGACCGGGTCGGGCCGGATAACGAAGGGTTGCACTCGGGCCCAGGCCGGGCTCGGACGCTAGCATACAACAAAATATAACAAAAATCGGGCTATTTTCGTATGAGCTCACCATTATTTTAAATCTAAATTTAATACTATAATAAACTTCACGTACTCGTATTAGTCAACTTTTCGACCCATTCGAAAGAACAAGATGCATTGTTTTGAATTTATTGACTTCTGGCGCAATTATTTTAGTATTTTTTAATGATGTCTGCTTCACAGGAGTTTGTACAATACGCATAATGAATTTCATAATATGCTCCTTACTTCAGTATTTCTTATATGGCTATTTCGATCGGTCGCAATTCGATTTTTTAGGTTGATTTTTTTTTAAATTTACCGGCAAGAAATGGGCTTCGAAAATATTAAGACAAAACTGAAGAGTGGAGAATATATTTTTTCAGTAAAATCCCATGGGAAAAGTAAAGTGTGAAAATCAATTAGTGAAATCATAGAGGTGGCTACAAACAAAAAAGTTGGATACGTTGAGTGTATAAAATTTAAATACATTTTCAGCTTTTCTAGTTCAAAAACAGGAACTTCTCATTTGTATCGTCATTCCTGCAAAACAAACAAAAACTAATTCTAATTAAGAAAAAATGTATTTCGCACAACTGCACACACACGATAATTGGTGAGTCAATTTGTAATTTTTATTAGAAGAAAAAAATCGGGCTGAGGAATTTTTTTTTCGGGCAATCTTGCAAAATATCGGGCTCGGGTTGGGTTCGGGCCGGGTGAAATTTTAAAATTTCGTTCCCGTGCAGACCACTACAGCGCATAAACAATGTTTTTCGCCGGACTCTTTAGCAGTGGTGGATAACCACTTGGGGCCTCAAAAATAACACACTTAATCTCGCTCAAATTACGTGTTTCGAAAAATAGTCTTAACACATGTATTTGGTTTGGAATATTATATTATGGTGTCACATCGTAAATGCATATTAAAAACAGTAATATGGAATGACGATGGATCATAAATCATAAAGTACGGTGTGCAGGTGTGATAGGTACTGAATTGTTTCTAGTGAACTGCGGAAAATACCGTTAACTGCTCAAGCCATGCTCTCAATCACATACAATAAGAAAAGAAAATTACAAATTTGAGAAATGATTCAGAATGAAATCAACATTCATTGTAAGGTATTAGTGACTTAACGACGCCTTTTTTACTATTCAAAAAGAGGGCCGCCACTGCTATTTAGAGCTCAATTCGATATAGATCTTTAAATGAGCTAACACTCGAAAAAAATATCGATAGCTACTCAAATCGCGACGAGGAGAATGAGTTATAAAAGATTGAAGAAAAGCTTAGTGTCATAAGCTGCCAGGATGACGCGTCAGCCAGCATATAAAAGTAATAGTTTTGGCACTATGTTGTAGGACTTGGCCCTGAAACAAAAATTGTGCTTTAATCTAGTCTAATATAAATGAAATAATATAATGGAATGGAGAAAGGGGGTTGGTTTGGAGACACAAAACCAACAATAGGGATTTATTTTACATAGATAAAAAGTCTCAGAAAGGAAATTAATTATCAAAGCTTCAGACCCCTTTTCAGATCACAGACTTTTCTCTTTGGTTCACTTCATAAAATAATAGTTATATAACAAACATATTATTTATTAAATATATTTCTAAAACATGTTTGCCTTTGATAATCGACTGGTCCGAAAAAATTTGTTCCAAATTCAAAGTTGACAAATTTGTCAACGACCATCAAAAAATGTAAAATTAAATTCTTTTCACAATATAAGTTCGAGCCCGCAGAAAGAAACATTGAATAAACAATGAGATCACAATGTGAGATCATTATTAAATGTGTTTTAGATTTTGTCACGATAAACGAACTTCTTTACATTATGACATATTTATCGCTTATTTTCAGATGGCGCTAAAATAACCAGATGGAATACGAAAATTTTTGACAGCTTTGAAATCAATAAATTAGAACAATATGATGCAAATCGTAGCTAAGTAAATGTATAATTTTATCACCAAAGTGGTCATTGACAATAAAATATTCTTTTACTGGGCATAGTTCCGATCGTATTTTATTTTTTGGTCATATTTTTAGAACCTCTCTATTTATAATACGATAAGAAAAATAGCAATGTATTTTAGTTCTACATAAATTATTTTATACATTTGTTGATAGCTATTTCGGCTTACGCCTTCGTCAGAACTACAGGATAGTTCTGACGAAGGCGTAAGCCGAAATAGCTATCAACAAATATATAAAATAATTTATGTAGAACTAAAATACATTGTTATTTTTCTTACGGTATTATAATGGAGTTCTACCAAGTAAATGCCTACTCAATCAATAAACTCTCTATTTATATTCAAAAAAATAAGACATTTTATGGACTTATTCCACATTAAATTTATTTGGATCAGGATCGGTTTCGCGTGGCGAGCATTTTCAACTGATGAAGCTCGAACTAAGGTTGATGAAATTTGAATATCAGTTTTGTTGTTTACGACCCGCGTGTCGCCATAGCCGCGGTATATTCATGTATGTCAAGTGCACGTGAACTTGAAATGTTTTTTGGAAAAAAAAATAATTGTTTGCAAATGATCAAATATCAGTATATCAACTGAGACGTTTTCAACATTCTATTTATAATAAAAAGGTTCTCAACAATATGTATGCATTGAATACAAATGCTTAAGTTTCGCTCTTCCAGCCAGATTAATTTATATTTTTCTTTAATATACTCATGATATACGCTGAAATCACTAATCATAAGAATTTAAATGACTTAAAGCATTATGCTATTCTTAAGAAAAAGATAACTCCTCGCTCATAAAAGTATTAAGATATGTTTATCACGTGCATTGCAAATTATTATAAGATTATTTTTTAATGCACCGACAAATGCGATACGCATACGACATCACGATAATATTCCCTATTGGAATTCCATGAAGAGGACATAGTAGGACTAGGAGGTCTCTATATTTTTTTAAATAACCTCTTCGTGTTGTCTCGCCATTGATAAAAAATATGATTCGCTTTTGTAGTAAATTCGTCTAAAATGGGTCATTATCCGCAGATAGTGCAGATTATTTTTTAACGCTACAGGAAGCAGTCTACATTTGTTTATGACGGAAGTCCCAGAACACGGAACGTTACTAGACCGCTGTAATCATTATTAAATTTGACCAATCCGCTTGGCTCTGAATTGAGAAAAAATATATTGACGTTTATGTAGGTATATTCCATATTTATGAATTCTCTTTTTGAAACATTTCTTCATTTGAAAAACAAAATGGTGAATCATTTTGACACTTTAGGCCAGGAAGTCACGTGAGTAGTGTTTTATTTTCACTGCACTTAATTATGTTACAGGACTGGTTTATATCTAGTTGCTAAAATAAATTAAAAGGTTTCTAAATGTAATCGAAATACGCTGAAGCTATGGGTGGTGGTATAGATAGTTTATTTTGTTTAGTTTGCTAGTTGTTACAAGACGTTTCAAGTATTTTTGTGTTCAAATTTACAGCGAACGTCAACATTTATTTTTATTTCGATATGTCTGACAAAATGTCAAGGCAACCTTATTTTTTTTACACATTGTTGTCGTCATGAACATGATGTAATTAATACATATTAGTTTTGAGTAAATCTATATTTAATATTTGTGGATCAAAAAATACAATAAATTCAGGCTAAAACTTAAAAGATTATCGAAAAAAATGTTTTTTTATAATTATTAACGAACCGGAACGGAACTTTTGATTCTTAACCAATTTCGGTAGTCCAATTCGAGACCCACATACAATTATTAACTGTACATAATTTTATGTTGTATTAAGACATTAATCAATGCATGTTAATCTAGATGAAAAATTAACATTGAAAAAAATATATACATTTAAATGTATACATGACAATGGAGATCGCTCATCAATTGTTTGTCATACCTTTAGTAGTCTTGCTTAGCTTTTGTACAAATAACGCTGTATTTTTGTATTTCTTATCAGTTGATAATGCTCGTGATGAACGAAACCGGTCCTGATCATAATACATGTTATCTGGAATGGAAGTATTGACAGTGAACACCTCAAAACGGATTCAAAAAAATTTCAAAATCAATCCAAACAAAGCCAATATTTACTAAACCTATTTGTGTCACAACAAATAACATAGAATAATTTAATATTTAAAATTGAAAGTGTAGGCACGAGTCGAATATTTCTTCTTTAAAGAGTACCAAAGAGTACTAAATAAACTGCATTTTGATGTATCACACTATTTATTTCCTGTTTTCATTTCGAAAATTCCACCGAAACCCAATTACTTATTCCCAAAATGTGATTAGCTTAGTTTATATTAGACTTAAACAAGATATAGTTTGCTAGCAATTTATTGTTTAGGCAACGCTGTTACAAATGTGCATCATTTCAGATGTCAGCAAGACATTGCACCTCGGCTGCATACTGAAAATGTTTATTTTAAACTTTGGGCTCGCGCATGAAGAGATTTTTCAACAAACCAAAATAGTTTACAAAAACAAACAAAGAAACCTACTGAGATGTCTTCGGCAGATACAAAACAGTTGCCCTAAACCAGTGGTGCACAAGCTTTTTGTGAAAAGGGCCGGGCCAATTTATCCATTTAAAATTTTTCGCGGGCCCCAAAGGTTAAAAGTGAAGAAAAATTTTGATATATTATACTAGATGAGATATAAATTTTAAAATTTATTTTTAATTTATTTATTACATAATTTTATCAGCAACTTCGATCTTTCTCCGCTCCATATTACGTGCAGATTTGCACGATGGAACTTAGAGAGATTTCTGACACTGTATACTGGCAGCAAGCATTTTGATGTCGGGTTCAATGTTTGTGGTTGCTATCCTCAGTACAGCACTGAGATTATCATTATTCAAGCGGTTTCTGTGTTGAGACTTATTTAGTTTTAATATTAAAAATGCTTGCTCGCAAATGTAGGTGCTTCCAAAAAGACTTGCACAAAGCGCAAATAATAAAAATTGATTTTTTTATATACCGTTGCTACTGCATAATTTGTCCACGTATCGAATACTATTTTTTATCATATTTAATGAAAAATTTGTTGATGAAGTATTTGTTTCATTTTGGGCCGCAAAAAAATCCATTTCGGGCCACATTTGTGCATCACTGCCCTAAACCTTTATCTTTTGTGTACAGCACGGCTATATTCGGCATTTGAAAATAAATATTGATTGAATCGGCATTTATTTGGTAGCAACGTCATTATATTATAATTTAAAAAATAGCTTTATTTAAAATGTTATAATTCTTTCACACATTTAATGCCGTTCCAATGAAGAAGGGTGTACTTTATAAAATTGAGTTATGAATGCCATTAGCATTTGAAAGCTCTATATGCTGCTTACTATTACAGCAGTATGGTGACTAAAACACTAATCTTTTGTGAAAAAATGCAACTGCTTAATGCTTGTTTACGTAGAAATTAGTTCATTTTTGCATCAACCGCTCTTTATAAATTCTAAATACTAAAACTTCAAAAAACACATTAGGTGAGTCATTTTTATGACTTACTGCCTTCTTTTGTGGAAAGGTAGATTATTTTTAGATGATTTTTCAGCAAGTTATTGTCAAAAATATTTGAGTTCTGACAATCACGTGATATCGAAACAACTATCAACTGATTAATATCTCAATATTATAATATAGCTGTAGATATTTATAATAATGTACGTTAGCGAAATAAGAATAATCGTCAACATTAACAAAAAAATCATCGACTGTTTTTTAGATTTTCATTCCCGCTATAGAAATTGTCAACACATACTACGAATTGATAAAGTTAGTAACGTTATACATTATCTTATATATAAAACCGAAACGGCGTATGTATGTCTGTGGGTCTGTAATTCCCTTTTGCATTGTTGGTCATTAAGTTGCCATAAAAACGAATATGAAAGAAAATATGTTTGAATTTTTATCGGCGAAGACATTTAGTCAAAATGTAATAAATTAGTCTTCTACCAACTTTTCCCGGCTTTTATTAATATAATAATGTTTATTATTTACGTTAAGGTATTATTTGACATTTCTTTGACAGCAAATTATATTTTTTCCTTGAATTTAGACATTTTAATGGGCGAGAATGGGGCTGTCATCAAATTAAATAAAGTTTGTGATTTTATTTTAACTCTATTTTGGATGTTAGATTTTGTGATATAATTATGTCGAATGATATAACATTAAATAATTATTGGTCGCTTAGTCCGAGCGACGCCGGGTAGCAATACTAGTTACTTATAATAAAACATAACTAACATAGGGAACAACCCACTTTTTATTTCAAATAATGCGACTTCTATCGGCTAGACTCAAATATAATTTGTTTTTTAAAATATTCATCATATTATACCTGATGCTTCATTGTAGTACACGCTGATCCTCTCCAGCTGCAGGTCTGATGTACCTTGATAGGTTCCATTTGGGTCAATGCCATGTTCTTCAGAGATGATCTCCCAGAACTGTGAAGAAAGAAACGAGAAATATATTAATAATATTATCTCAAACATATTATACACATCGTTAGAAAAACAGCAACATGTAATTAGTGGTTTATAGCATGTAGCTATTTGTCAAGAGAAATGTTTTCGATTCGGCAGTAATTTATCATGAATAATGAATAAATTGAGATCGATTAATACAAGCGTTCAATGATTAGAACCAATATGTTTTTGATACATTTGTATGTTGTACATATGTAGGGACTCCAATTACTCGACAACTCAACTA
Organism: Himalopsyche kuldschensis; assembly: GCA_028554975.1. Classification (NCBI taxonomy): domain Eukaryota; kingdom Metazoa; phylum Arthropoda; class Insecta; order Trichoptera; family Rhyacophilidae; genus Himalopsyche; species Himalopsyche kuldschensis. The sequence goes on along the minus strand of JAHFWI010000030.1, from coordinate 981,318 downwards.
CTAGAGTATCGAGTAGATACATTTTAAAATACTCGAGTACTCGAGTATACTTGAGTGGGTTCAGATGTACCAAAATATATTTTATTAACATAAATGTGTGTCTATAACAGTGGTTCTCACGGAAAATTACACTGTGGCCGCATCGTAAAAATAAGCGGTCCTAAGGAAATGTCTGGTGGCCGCACCAAATTTTTGTTTTGAGTCTGTTGTGTTTGAGGTATGTCAAATTGGCCTAAACATGCTTGTTAACTTACTATTAGTATTAATTGCGTCCGAAATATTCAATTTTAAGAGTCTTTGTTGACAAATTAACTTGTAAAACCACATTTTTTTATATATCAATATTTTCTATGAAGCTGTTGGTGGCCGCACATGAGAACCACTGGTCTATAAATTTATGATACATAAATTAATAAGCTTATTTTATTCTATTATTACATTTATGTCAATTAATGAAACATATATTTCAAAAATAATAGAGAATAAAACGTCTCAAATTTAAACTTGGTTCGAAGTTTTGTTTTTTTATTCCAACAGTGGAAAAAAAATCTCTCTGTTGCTGTGGACGTCGGCTTAAAAGTTAACAATAAATTAAATTCTGATATCTAGTTTTTCTGTCCGTTGCTTAAAACAAAATAAAATTTGGAATTGAATCTTCATTTATATATAACGAGTATTACTCGAGTATCGAGTACTCGATACTCGAATCGGATACTTAAATTAAAGGAATGAGTTTGTTTTACATCATTTGCCAGATAGTCTGTAATTTTATAAAATACCTAGTGAAATGTACGATTCGTATATTTTTTTTAAATATTTCAGAATAAGTTAACTAATGATATGAGCGTAGAGTTTATGTATTTCTTCTAATACATTTTTAACTACGAAGCCATCAGTATAACATTAGCACGCACTAATCTTCTGTTTTAGCACAACAAATTAGTATTGTATTGATTGATTATTGCTGTGTTAATTTCTACTGAATTGATATGCTGGGACACTCTCTTGTATTATAATATATGGTTGTGGTAGATCGAGTTACATCTGTCGATTCATCAATTGCAATTTGATACTTGGATGTGGGAAAGTAAACTTTCCGCAAACTTTTACTGTTTCTTTTCTGAATACCAAAGTCGTATATTATCGTACAATGTTATTTATCTAGCGACCAGTAAGAGGCAACTTTGTCATTGAATTTAAACTCTGGCGAGTGAAAATCGACTGAACGGCGATATAAGTTATGTTTTTGTTTAATTTGAATCATTATTTTGGTATCGTTCTTTGTTCAGTTTTAAAATAAATATACTATTTCAGTCCTATAAATATTTCTGTTTAAAAAAAGTGGTTTTTTAATTCATTTATAAAAAAATGTTAAGATATTTTTTCACTACTTTTGTCTCGTTGAAGATTCTTGAACGTGGTCTTATTAACCACTTGAGTACTGAGCAAAGTGGTGGCCCAAGTGATATCTACCACTCGACTTCTATGACAGAAGGATCATTTTTTTTCTAGAGACAGAGTATAGATATTACTCGTAATGCAAAGAAAAATATTCTAAGAAATTCTAATGAAAGATTACTTATATATTTTTCAATGTTTATGACGTATTCGTGATGTCCGTACGTAGCGACCACCATACCCGGCCTTAAGGTATTGAAGCGGTTAAATACCAGATAAACGACTACTACTTTCAGACATGGAAAGGTTCCATACCGCTGAAAAAGATGTTATATTTCGTTTATTAAGAATTGTAATGCAATATATTTTAAATTAATAAATAGTGAAACTAGTGTCGACCTTTTTTGCGGTCATCCACTCACTGTCTGTGTTGGCAAAAAACGGACGCATTAAAAATAACAAAGCGGTCAATTGCGAATTTGTTAAAGTAAGATATTAAAAACCGTATGTTATCTGATGTAATCCGGAAGGAAGCCTTCTTTTTGCACTTCGTTGGTTTCGCAAAGGGGTTGAAACAATCAATTTAATATTGCTTTTTTTATCACGCTACTTCCTCTTCCGCAAAATGTTAAACCAGTGTTTCTCAACCGATATGCCGCAGATATTTTTTGGCAGTCCGCAAACAGTTGGCGCCCACCTTAAAGCGCTTGTCCAAATTTCCAAGTCATCATTTAAAGCTCGCGCAGCTGCCAGTGTCCACATTGTTTTTTTTGCCCTACAAATAGACCAAAGGTTTCGCATGGCAAGATGAAGCACAGGTAACCGTTGTTTTGGTTTATATTCGTTTCAGACCGCTTCGCCGAAACGCTCTGGAGTGAATTATATTTTTCATTCCTACGATGGTTCTCCGCAAAATATTTATTATGTTAAATATTTTATTTTTTACATTCTCATTTACATATTGATTACGCCAAACTCAGTCAAGTTCTAGCTATCATTTTGAAATAACCAGTCCTGTGGCCGAGTGGTCAATATGCTCGTGTGCGTCCGTACACATGCTCGATTCCCATTTCGCATTAAAAATGACTTTTTGAATCGATGAAAGGAAAAACTCTAGACTAAAAAAATATATTACTATTGATTCTATTAATTGAGAAGTAGTAAAAGCATCGCAAATTTTCATTCCCAGCTGGAGAACTAAAAATGTTTTTTTAATTCTTTACAAGGTTGAACATTTACATACTTACAAAAGTTTTCATAGAAACGAGTGCTTTTGATTTACTCCATTAGAATTCCAAATGTTCTAGAGCGGACATGGTAAAATATATTCTATATTAGTTTCTAGTTATGAAAAAAAGTCTTCATGTTCGTAAACGCAACGATATAGTTAACTCACTCAGTGACATAAATATCAGAGTTCTATTTTCAAATTTGTGAGACAAATAATTTGTATACGGTTTCGAATAACCATTACTCTTTGTTGCTTTTACGACAGCCTCACTGCCTAGACTTCTAAATTGTGGCTGTTATAAGACAAATCAAGACTTAAAGTAGCCATAAACGTCACAATATCAACAAGAGTTGCAGACAACAATTAAGTTCTCCCTTCAATGTCGTTAACTGTTTTTTAACGGCGGCAATCATGGCTGCGCAATCATGCCGGTTGAATGACATTCTTCCATTGTCAACCAATCTATTCAAAAGAAGCCAGTTAAAAAATTATTCAAATTCAAGATCACAATATCAGTGGCGGATTCATTAACTACTTGTCAGTGCTTTAATTTGAAGACGGTGCTCTGTAACTCCTTTCATACAAGGTGCAAGAAAGCATTTGACTTATGACAATTAGAAACTTGCAAAACAATCTTTAACGATTTTGGCATTACTATAACTTTATTCTTGTCAATGTCAACGCTACAGATTTAGTCATTTAGTAACATATAATTTTAATATTACACATAGTTGAAAAAAGAAAAGAGACCCTTTTCTGGATTACCAAATGGCCACGTCAAATCTTATGTGAAATAATAACCCAACCAACACACATTTCATAATTACTTCAGCACATAGCATGTTAGTTTTAAACGAGGTGCATCGATCAGCTGTTCGTTGTCCGCCATTTTTACATTATTTTGTTCGCAACTGTCCATCTGAGCTCTGAGCACTTTTGACTATGTGCGTAGGTATTTGGTATCTACGGAACCGTGTGTGTAAGTTGCGTTGGGCTCCAATCCCTGAATGTGCATAATGTGCAAAAATTGACAGAACTTTTAATCCATTTACGGATTTTTATCCAATTCTGAAAACGTATCGCATAGAAATTAGATGACGTTTTCTTTCCCAACACCATTATTATATACCTACGTACTGCCACCGACATAGAGATTGAACGACTATTGAAATTCTCCATGACTAGTTTGAATACTTTCCATTGGGAGTTGAAATGGCTTAAAAGGATATCAACATTTCATTTAGTGGGCAAAAAGTCTGATCACATAAAGTATAAATAATATATATGAAAATACCCTTAGCCCTAATAGAATGAATACTTCTTAATTGTATCTGCTTATTTATTATTATCAGTATGTCTGAGTGTTAATAATGGAGATTATTGATGACTGCCCGCATAAAAATAATGCCGCCATTTTGTAACGTTTTAATCGTTAAATTACCACTTACACGTTACTTATAAATTATGTATGTATTTTTTTTGTATTTTAATTTCAAATTGTTCATAATTACCCGTGTTTATGGCTAAACGAAACATTAATATTGTGATTAATTTCCTACTTTGTTAAAATCCATATTCGTACACCACCATAAAAAGAACACTATTTCGAATAATATAATTTTGAGGAAATATATTCACTAACAATAATATGATTTTTAAATATGTTTAAATCTATATTATATAATATAGTATTATATATCTAGTGATAGAATGAATTTACATTAGAATTGTTATATCCTGTAAATTGGACGAAAAGAAATTCATCGGAAATTTGTCGCCAATATACCGACATACGATTACGGAAGAATATAACCTCATTATTCTACTGTTACTTAATAGCGTCACATGTTCATACCACCCCATCACCAGTATTAATTTCTGACGAAATATTGTATTCCCAGAAAACACTGAAATTGTACAACGATATTGGTTACTTTACAAACTAAACGGAACGTTTTCTTATATAAAATATGTATTAAAAATGTAATTATCAAACCTATCTAGGTACTGAATTTTATAAGTTTTGAAACTGAGAAACATATTTAATAATAAGCAAAATAATAAATCTTTGAATAACTTTCCAATTGCATCGCATTATCTTATATATAAAACCGAAACGGCGTATGTATGTATGTATGTGGGTATGTAATTTTCTTTTGCATTGTTGGTCATTAAGTTGCCATAAAAACGAATATGAAAGAAAATATGTTTGAATTTTTATTGGCGAAGACATTTACTCAAAATGTAATAAATTAGTCTTCTACAGAACTTTTCCCGGCTTTTATTATTATTAATAATGTTTATTATTTACGTGACGGTATTATTTGACAGCAAATTAGATTTTTTCCTTGAATTTGGACATTTTAATGGGCGAGAATGGGGCTGTCATCAAATTAAATAATGTTTGTGATTTTATTTTAACTCTATTTTGGATGTTAGATTTTGTGATATAATTGTGTCGAATGATATAACATTAAATAATTATTGGTCGCTTAGTCCGAGCGACGCCGGGTAGCAATAATAGTATTGTATAATAAATCGCTTTTATAAATTTGAAGTTCGATTATTTAAAATCAAGGGATGATAAAAAAATATTTTTTGAAAAATATCTTGGAAACTACCGACGAAAGAAATGAGGTACTGAAATTTAAGACTAAAATTGGAATATAATATACCATCAACTGTGAGACTGTTTTCTCCAATATTTGTTTGGATGACATTTCCACACTTAAACGGAGTAAACATAAATCATAATGAAACATATTTGGAAACTGCAAAAAAAAACAAAAGAAAGTCATTTTATATTTAGCACAAGTGGCATGAACGATTTGTGATTAAAATACACGGGATATTTTTTTCAGACACTTAACTAATTTACATTTTCCTCTCATAAAATTTACAATTGGCCACCACTGATTATAAAGGAAAAATTAAACCTATCGATCGTCCGATGTCTATTTATAAAATTGCAAATTCTCAGTTTGTCTCGCATATTGTTCAATTTTCAATGAACTTTTTTCAAAGGCAGGCAAACGGATTTCCCTCAGCAATCGTGATCGGTTTATGGTTAAAGCCAGGGGACATAAATAATATAATACGTGGTTCGGAAATTATTATGACTCACTGAATAGCGAGTTGAAATTGCGAATATTTATGAGCTTGTATTGATGTGTACATGTGTATAGCAAGTTGAAGGGAAGTCATATGATACGATAGTATATTTTCAAACAGCATATTTTTTTAAATTAAATTAATATAAAATTGAAGGAAAAAATGCTTTCGGATTTATTTAACACTATGCAGAATATATCTCGTTAAGTTAGCCAACCTGTATTCTAATATTTTGAATAAATACTAACTGCAAAATACTTCTTTGTATTATATTTCATTAAGGGTTAAGAGTCTTTTGAATCTAATATAAAAACATTTCTCCGACTAGGCGACTTGTATACGATAGAAACTAAAATTTGTTCTCCGCTTAGGTTATTTGAGTCACTTAACAACAAGAGCTGTTTGGTTGATCAATACACTACCTAAAGAAGTGGACTTTTCAAGCAATGGGTTGTGTGTATTGTTTTTTAATTTTCTCTAGTTATGCAGTAAGCATTTATTTTGAAAGTAATGAAGTTAATTAGTGCAAATTAACTGCTTTTGGGAGTAATAACTATTGATGAAACCAATACGAAAATAAGTATTATTTAAATTTTAAGTTGATGAGAAATCATCATACTTTATGTTTTTTTTAATTGCATGTCGTAAATCAAACCGTTTTCATTGGAAGCCTCTGGCCCAGACAGAATAACGGCTTTGTAAAAAAGCAAATTTATTATTCTTTTAGCGTCAAACAATATTCTTCGACAGGCTCCAGTTAGCTGGTTAGCAAAATTAAAATACAATATAATTGCTGCATTTTCAAACTATCAAAAGCAGGTGCCATTTAAATTAGACCACATCAAAATTTAACCGCGCGCAGTGGCAACACCGTCAGAATGGAACCATTTTAAATTATTTAATGCTCGTCTTGTCAAAAACAATTTTTGATCATGATTCTTACTAAGTACCGTCAAATGCGTAGGCTTAAAGAAAACGTTACAAGTTATCGAATTCAACGAAAATATTTTACAGAACCATAACATGAGATTAATACGTTTTGCGCAATGATCAAGTAAGAATATTATGGATAATCGATTCCACGCAGTTCTTTTCTGTTAATCTTAAAAGCGTCCTATTTTAATATACAATTAAAATTCATTGAAAATATAAGTTTATGCTTAAAGTTTGACAGGTGACGTTTGGTTAGTAAAATTGTCAACTTGATTTTCATATTCCGTTATAAAAAATATCTAAAATGATTCATAAAAATAAACCTAATCTGTGGTAGTTGGTCAATGACTCAAATTTTGTTAGATAATTCTTTCCGGGTAAATTAATGTTCATTTCGAAAAAGTACGATAATTTTTAACTATGCTGTTTTTTTTAGGTGAACGACACGATCCCAGATTGAATTGAACAAAAATAAAAAATTTCCTGTTTAATTTAATATTGACGCCGTGAATAACGATAGCTGATGACAAAATCCGTATATTCAGGAGCCACAAAACCAAAGACAAAAATTATTTCAAATTAAGAATTTGTTTACAAAATTTAATTGTGAAACAACATTGTCGACAGACAAAAGCAGAATAAAATTTAAATTAATCATAGTTGACTTGTCACTACACAGAATTTTTCCTTAATCAGATGATGCATATTGTAATATGATTAATTTCATAAATAATAAATCAGCATTTAAAACTGACAGAAATAACTGTTGTAAATACTTTGTTAATTAACAATATTATTTGATTGTCGTGAATTAGTATAACCCAATTATAATAGTAATATAATGAGCGGTAATTTACAGTATAAACATTTTTAATAATACAGTATGTTAAAATTTTCTAATATTCATTATACATTCAACAACTAACTGTTAAATTTATAAAGAGTTGTCGAAACAGACACTGAATGATCTGCACAAATATTCAATTTAAAATAAACTAGTTCATGTTAAAACTCAAGTGTGTTTATATCTTATTTATTCTTATATCGCCGGTCTGTTTTTTTAAGTCTTGGTGCCGAAAATGCATTATTGTTTTGCCTTGTTTTGCTTGAATTTATTGGAGCCACTTTCCATGTCGTAAGTGGTAATCAAATATGCAGCACCTAGATACTTAAGACATAATATCCTAAACAATTCACTTTTTCTCTATGATCAAATTCGGTGTGTATAAATTTATGACAGTACTTTTTGGGATATGTCCTTGGATAGGGTTACCAGGTGTCCCGGAATTCTGAGATTATCCCGGTTTCATGTATGAATTCAGTTTTCCTGTGAGTATTTATCGAAAAAAATGGTGAATGTTTATCGAATAATATTTTGAATACTGTAGTAAGTTATAATAAGAATTAAAGCGCCAATAAATCTGACTTCTCTTCCATGTCAGCAAATGGATTAAAGGTGGGAAAACTCTTCAGTCACAACGGAAATACTTGTTTTGGATAAATTGTTGAATATTTGTGTACTCAATTACATACAATTAAACATTGAAACTATCGACCGATGAATGCATGTGAATCTTATTATGAGATTCAAAAGTGTTTTTATTCTACTTAAAATGAATTATTATTTGGATTTCTTTACATATATTTTTTTGCGATTAATAAATCTATCTATTTTTTCAGATGAAAGAGCTGGAGGAAGTGTTAATTCTTGAAAACACTCATTTCCCAAATCTGGGACAATTATTCAGTAAATGGGAGTACGTAATTTGGCCAATAAACCGGATAGGTCAGGAGTCACGACACAGCCATGGGAAGCAACAAAAATGGGTTGGGGTGGGGTGTAGGGATGGAGTGGTGATTTGTTAAATTTAGTTGGAGTCGTCAGAGACTCATTTTATATTTATTAACTAGAAAAAATAAAGATATTTTTAATCTGCATTAAAACTTTCATTTATTTTATGTCATGTGACAGCAGACAATTATTAAAATACAGGGCGGTATTTGTGTTGTTTATAACAAGAAACGCAGCCCTGTTATCGATCAATGAACATATTTTAATACATGTAAATGGATAGATAGCTATGAACTCTATATAATAGCATTTTCATTATAAAATATTTTTCTTGGTTCGTCTGCCAATCAGTAATCCAGGATACACACCCGATAGAGAGTTTGTGTGAGCGTAAGAGTCGAGTGATTTTTTTACAGTCAGGTGAATTTTTGTCGCACACACACTCTCTCTCTATATATGCGCACCATAAGCATCAAGAATATTAAGACATGAAGCACTGTCTTCTGGTGAAAACTTTTAGGCCGTAAATAACTGCAATATACTCGTGATGATTTAAAAAAAATATTTATATCTGATCTAGGGCTGTAAAATATTCCCGGTAAAATCCTTTATCATGAGAATTGCGCTGCGACTGAGAAGATTACGAATGCGTTTGAGTAAAACAACTAATAATTGATAAACGTGCGATTTTTTTCGATTTAACGATGAAGTATAGTGTTCTTATGTAAGTGGTCATTTTGTGGTTTTAACGGAAGCAATTGTTTTTATCATTTTTTACTTTTGACATGTGTACAAATTAAAAAAAAAACGTAGATATCATTACATGCTATTGAATTATGTATCAGTTCGCATGGCCATGAGGGCGAATTTACAGCATACAAATAATATTACAAGATACCGATTCCTCAATTTGCTTTGTTACCTTTGGAACTAATCATATTTCAGTTATATTATTGAATTAAACAAAACATGGAGAAAACCTGGCGTAATTATTTTTAAATTCCGTTCGTGTACGACTCTGATTTCGAGGGCTATAATCATTCTACAAAACGTCGAATTTCTCGAGTTCAAGTATTATATATACGAAAATATAAAATGTACGAATTAATCATTTCAATAATCTGGTGGTAAGTTTTAATTCCCAGTCCGTGGTGCAGTGTTTAGCGACGTTGGCTTCCGTGAAGGCCCTCACGAGTTTGAGTCCCTGTACGAACAGATTTCAGTCGACTTATTTATTTATTGTAAAAAATTAAATAAAATACATGACATTACAGCTGACGACAATGCATTTGACAAATTAATAAAAATATCACAAAACATGTTACACAAAATAATCATAAGTCCTGTTCTAGTTCTCGTATTCTTTCAATCCCTAATCTCTTAGGAATGAAAGGCTTAGGAAAATGGAGGTTGAGCAACTGTGTAACAAGCAGTTAAAGTAGAAAAACACACGTTGAGAAAAACTCCGTAAGGAGGCTATATGCTACACATCGGGAGCGGCAATGAGTAAAAAAATCTTAACATTCATGTTTTTATATCAAAGTTTAATCAGCTTTCTGGATGCTATATGCGCTTTTAAATTAGTTGTGTTATTTTAAATAATACCAATATTAAACAATAAGAACGATAACCGAATTACGAAAAAGTTTATGCAATGAATCATTTGTATAAAAAAATTTGAACAGTTTCAATTTTGTATATTTATTTTGTCACTAACGACACGGGTTTCGTCTTTCGGCAACTACCAACTTCGAGTGCACAAATGGACTTGAACTGGCAGTCCTCAGACGTTAAAATGCAAGGAAATAAAGAAATGTGATATTAAGTTTTACATGTTATATCAATCATGTAATAAAATCATGAATGACGGTCAGTAATTGAAGATTCTATGTTTCCTGTCTTCATTTTGATATCTTGATTATATACACGAATAAATAATACCAATACTGTGTGAAGATGCTTCCCGAAGCGTTGAAACACGTGTCACATTTTCTAGCAAAATTAGTGAAAACAACAAAATTATTAGGTCCTAATTTATATCCGTCGTCGATATGGAAGCGAAACGATTTTGTGACAAAAAGGTGGCAAACAATTTTGCCTCCATTGTCCGAATATATTTGATATTGATAAAATAATTTACTGCTGCAAAAACATTTCAAAAGTTAACTTCAATGCCATTATTCATTGCATATGTTCGGCAGACCGTGTCAGTTTCAGGTAGTAACTGACTTCCAAAGACGTCCTTGAAGGTGACACGTAATTTTATCGAAATCATCGATTCCCGGAGTTATTATAAATTTTAATTGAATTGCGTTCTGAAAAATTCGCCTAGATAGGCACTATCGTATCGAAAAGATAAAAGGATTAGTTTTATGATGAAATTAAGATATATAATTTATTGATATTAATCCTTTTAGCGACAAATGTATAACATTTGATCGATAAATTGTTTACTTTATGTTACTTTAATTATAACTTGACCGTTAGCGAGGGCACCACCATCGCGTGAGTGATGTGCAATACTCAACCAATATTGTTTATTAACTTTCACATCTTTATATTCAAGATAAAAATAAATATTTGTACACATCGGCTTTTGAAGATATGTATCTACTGTATGGGGACAATTTTATTGATTGATTATTTTTTTTTAAATATAAAAAAATATTTGGCATTACAGCTTACGCCAATGCGCCAAATATTCTTAATCGTGAAAGTCATACGAGATTAACTCGATGATAAATAATGAATCAGCTGTGCACAAAATCAACGATAAATAACATACACCCAGCCCAAGATCTCTTTTTTTCAATTGAAAAAATCGGACCTTGCCGGGAATCGAACCCGGGTCCCCTGATTGCTAGGACAAAGCTCTTGCCAGTAGACCACAGGGACCGACAATAAGCATTTACTTGATAGAACTCCATTATAGTACGGTGGAAAAATAGCAATGTATTTTAGTTCTACAGAAATTATAGCTGATAGCTGTTTTGGATTCCGCCATCGTCAGAACTAACAACGAAAAGTTTAGTTCCAAATTCGACGGCGGTCAAGAAATAATGGTGCATCCGTTGTGACAAGAGCTATGCCTAAGTGATCAGGTGGGTCTGGGTTCAACTCCCGGCAACGTCAGATTATTTCAATTGAAAAAGAGGTCTTGGACGTATGTCATTATTCGTTGAGTTGTTCTCGAATGATTCATAAAAAAGTTATCATTCGAGTTTACTTTGTGTGACTGTCATTATAGTTAAAAATATGACATTTATATAAACCAGTGATGCACAACCTTTTTGAGAGAAGGGCCAGATAATCAATTCTCAGATAGTTCAAGGGCCGCATGAGTAAAACTGATTAAATGATCGATATTTTTAGTGGATATAAAATTGAAAATTATATTGTTTAATTTTCTGAATAAAAAAGGTGATTGATATTTGTCATTGCGGGCCGCATGAAATGTCATTGAAGGCCGCAGGTTGTGCACCACTGATATAAATGAAGAAAATATTAATCTAAAGATTTTTTAGTGATGCAGTTGAACGATTTGATTGGTTTATCCGATGCCATTACCGGATGGTAAGCATTAAAATATTCATGTAATTGATTTATACACTTTAGGCTATAATAAATGTTAATAGTTTTTTTTTTATACAATTCCATCGTAAATAAATGAGTAAAACTTTATGGTTTTACGGTAAGCTTCAATTTATTTGGAATCTGTACCGTTATCAAGAACTGATCGGTTTTTTTATTACCATTATGGCAGAATGTTTAGTGATTACATATGTATGTATTTCAAATTACACACATATTTATGATGTCTTAAAGTAAGTAATTCATCAAACATTGATAACTTGAAAGAAAAACATTGTGAAATGCTCATACAGTATATACGTATTTGCATATTTTTTGTTTCGATAAAATGACCGGTTTCGCTCAGCTGGCAATCATTTTCAACACATCATCAGTGTAAAGAAATATTTTTATTCATTCAAAAAACAAAAAAGAATACAATTAACTTTTCATTCTGATGAATATTCTACTGTTGGAATAATATATTTTCTCGCAAAATTTGAATCGTTTGAATTTTGTACTTTTCATTTATCGGCATCTTCAAGCATTTCAAGACCTGAACTGATAGTTCGGACACGGTCAATTCAAGTACATTCATGCATGAAGATGACGAAAGACGAAACACTGGTCGTTAATGACAAAAGCTCATGGAAAAGTACAGAATTCAAACGATTAAAATTTGATATTGAAATTCTATGAAGTATCTCGGGCCGAAATTCTAAATATTATATTTATCTGTATTGGAACTGCACTATTAGAGTTAATTTAATAGCTTTTTATAAATAAACAAAACATTTAATTTTGGTTCTCTGAAATATACTTAGTAAATACGATTTAACCGTTATTTAATTTAACCAAAAAACTTAAACGTATTTATAGCGTACTACTATGCTAAGATATTACTGTTTGAATATATTAAATAACAACTTATTTAATAGAGTTACCAACGAAATCAAAATGTAACAATAAAAATATATTTTTTACCTTGGCCCCGATCTGATTTCCGCACTGTCCGGCCTGCAGATGAACAATTTCCCTCATTTTTAACGAAGTAATTTAATCAATGTTTGAGATGCACGCAACGAAGTATGATCTTGAACTGAGCGAAATACTGCAGCGATTACAACCCTTGTATGAGCTACGAGCGACCTCCCACTTCTAAACACGGATGCCAACTGAACTAAACTTGCGAAGTCAGTCATGTCTGAAGATTTAAAGAAAGCAAAAAGAACGTTCTACGGTTTGAAGTTTCAGGCGGATATCAGTGAACGTCAATATTGCTTTCGAAAAGTGTCACATTTATGAACACCGGAATACAACATGTCAAAATGTATCATAATAATAAGGTCAATTTAAATGTTTGTGTCAAAATCAACATGGTTTGTTTGAATTGATGGTTCCAAAAGTAAATCGGTGATTAGATTTAATACTAATGTAATCAAATTGATAAATTGTACATATTAAAATAAGATTTAATTGAACTAAAGGCCTTTCGAAAATTTTGTTATCTTGGCAAACAAACAGAAATTGAGTATTTTTCTTCAGTTTCATCGGAAATTTTTCGGATTTCCATTAAAATTATTTAAGCATTTTGAATGTTCATCGTTGTTTTAAATGAACATATGTTATAAAGCAGTACTTCGCAAACTGGGGTACGCGAAATTTAGTAGACAGTACAAATATTTATTCATGAATACATATTTATAAAACAATAACACATATGTAAGTATTAATATTAAACGAAAAGATATCATAAACGTAATGCACAATGTTTGAATCAATTGCAAGTACAATAACATGTTTACAAAAAATCGATGGTAGCACAAAGGTGCTTTCAAATTACTTCAAATTGAGTTGATTTTCCATTTTTTGAATCAATTAATAAATTTTGAAATAAGCACATGATATTTTCACAAACTTGAATGAGGAAACAAAATACAACAGGAAAAGAACGCCATTTTCCAAATCATTAAAAAGTGATAACATTAATTCAGCAGATCAAGAAAAATTTATCGATATCAGATCGGATAATTTGCTTGAATGGAATATAATGATAAAAGTAATAAAGAATTTTGGATAAGGCGACAGCAAGAAAGGTCTCCGACTCCAACATTGATCAAAAACACGACTCCGACTAAAAAAGTTTAATATCGTAATTTTTTTCCCTAATTTTCCTATTTATGTGTATTTAATTAAATATCAGCCCTAGCATTCCGGCCAATAGCCAAATTTGACAACTTTTCAAAATTTCCGACTCCGAGTACGACTCCGGCCAAAACGCCGCGACGACTCCGACTCTGGCCAAAAAGCTCCGACTCCACGACTCCATCTCCTACTCTGACTCCACAGCGCTGATCGGAAGCATTGTAATCTTAATCCATTTTGCTACTATATTTTCGTCGAATCTAATATAATAACAAATAAGCAGGGCCTTTCCACAGAAACTTTCGAGGAATCCTCCCGAGTAAGCATCTCTGATATTAAACCCGATATTGATTTGTAATGTAAAAACACGTAACCTCATCAATTTCATTCAATTGTTTTTGTTGGCTTCAAGTGTGCAATTAGTAATAATAATTAATGCCAAATAATAATTTTCTCAATGATTTTTTTGGGGTCGCGGGACTTTTTTTCAGATTTAGAAGTCCCTCGTATGAAATAGTTTGGAAACACTGGTGATAAGTATGAGGAATCAAAAAAAAATACTTATTCCAGATTAATAAGTTGAAAGTAATCGCGATGAGCGATCCCGGCCCTGACCTCCGAGTCGAACTCTAACGAAAACATGTTTTATTTTATTAATATTGTATATTTATGGAAGCTTTCTGATCGAGGTTAAAAAAACACTTTTTCTTCTTCCCTTTTCAAATAAAGTAAGGATACAAATATGAAATAATAAGATAACTAGTTGTAAGTTAACTGAACTTATTACATTACGTTTTGAAGTAGTGCTGTATTTCAAAAACAATATTTTTAATGCATTTGGACATTCGTGCATCCAGGTTAAAGTCTACGCGAGCTAAAATTTCAAAATTCTATCTGATTGATGATTCACGTAGTGCAAAATAAAAAATAATTATCCTGATGGTCAAGATAAAATAATATAAAATTTAAATGTTTTAATATAAACTTTTTGCTTCGAAAAAGTCCAAAAATAATGTCGCGGTTCATCGGCCCGAATCGGATTCAAGTTTTAATATTTGATCAAAGTAAGGTTTTCATGAACCGTTTCCCAGAAACTATTTGCTCATCGTATGCAATTGGAATAATGTATATATTATATTATAATATATATATTACGCTGCGGGATTGAGAGATATACAAGACATCAAAGGGTTGTGTGATACTGGGCTCAATTATTAAAACCGACCTTTAAATTTTACGCTAACGCTTTCGCAAAAGGAATCGTAAGATTGAAAAAACAAAATGGCTATTGAAAATTTATGTGTCAATCATATACAAAAACTAATAAATTCATTAATTCAAATTTTGTTAGTATAATAACACTGTTGGGCAATAAACGCATGTGAATAAGATTCAAATGTAATTGTATTTTTTACCATCTGAATAATTATTATTTTCAATGATAGAGTTATTTTGATGAACATGTCTGATTTGCAAGATGATATGACTTGCTACACGTGTTTATTAGCAGTAGTTTTTCGAGTTGGTAGTCAAGTGGTCAACGACGTTGTCTTCAGTCACGGTGTCCGCGGACTAAAATCTCTTTCTTTCACAAATTTATTTTTCAACGATTCTAAATATTTGCATTCAAAGGCGTCAATGTTTATCGTTAGTGATGTACAATCTTTTTGGGAGAAGGGCCAGATAATCAATTCTCAGATAGTTCGACGGCCGCATGGGTAAAACTAATTAAATTATTGATATTGTAGTGGATATAAAATTGTATTGTTTTATATTGTTCTTCCATTGTTCGTAGAAATTCTGTAGAAAAAAGATGATTGGTATATGTCATTGCGGGCCACATGAAATGTCATCAAGGGCCGCAGGTTGTGCATCACTGCTTTGAGTGAACACCAACCACCCGATACTTAAGCGAAGTGTAGTAATAAAGATTAGCCAACTATTATATATAGCCAAATCCTGTCCTATTATCACCCCCCTGCCCTTACACTTTCCGAAAGAAAAGATGTTGAGTAACTGAATAAAAAGCAGTTCGGGTAGAAAGTAATTTGAAATAAGCTCTATTAAAAGTTCACATTCTATAGATTGCCAGCGGACATGGCCACAAAAATTGTTGGGTCGTATTAAAACTGAAATCAGTTCGTGTCTTATCAGAGAGCAAAAGGGACAGATTGTTATGAAAAATTTCCAGCGTTTTTGACAAAAATATATAACATATACATGACATTACAGCTGACATCAATGCTCCATGCTTTTAAAAAATATAATAAAGACAAGACATAACATAAAACAGAACACAACGATCATTCAACAGAGAATGGCATAAAAGACACAACGTATAAATTAAAGGAGGAGAAAATAATTAAAAAACAACACCAAGTTCACTGCTGCAGATGTCCACCTCAATAGGCAGTGCATTGATCAGTCGAATATCCCTTGTGACTGGTGACTCAAATGACCAACGTCGAGACAAACAAGTTATGCTAAAAACGATTATTTGACTTTGGTTATGATCATTTATATTTCGTTATCCTCCAGTCAATATGGTGCGAGCTTACGTTTTGTATACGGCCTATTTTATAGTAACAAATGGTTCTATATTGGCGGCAGTGACGGTGGTGACGGGGTGCTGGGGGGTGCAAAAGGAAGATTCAACTATTTTTCCGTACTACGGAAGAGAAACAGTTGGTATTGCGAACATCTGAATTGAAAGTCCATGCTATAGAAGTGTTTTAAAATCCAATGAATAGGAAAGAACTCTTGCAAAAATGGTTGAATCTTCCATTGCACCCCCCAACACCCCGTCACCAGCCGTCACTGATTGGCGGTTGAGTTTTGGTTGTAAAAGAGAGAATCGATTTAGTAATTTACTTTAAATTAGCGCAAAACATCCAAATTTCCGATCACAAGAATATGGTTCCTATTCTGACAGTAAATAAACCATAATTGACAATTTACTAACCGTTGTTTATGTCTTTTTATAATCGAAAGTAAATCAATTGATGACCACAAAACCTTACGTTTTACCATGTCTACTTCCACGGAACATATATGTATACATATTTAGACACTAAATCGATCACTTCGACATGTGTGACGAGTATGTCTAGAAAAAAATGGTTTTAGGTGAGTCAGTAAACTTCCCTTCTCGTACATATAGAAAACACGGTAAATAATAAAACAAGACCGTCGCGAATTGCTCTCTCTCTCTGTACACAATGTTGTATTCAAATTGGATTCGGCTGGTGGAAAATAATATAACAGACGATTGCAAAATCAATCTATGAACAGATATAATTAATTTTGGTTCATTGCACTTTGATAATCAAAATCTTTGTATCTATAAGATTAGCAAATTCCATGAAATAATTCATATAGCTTAATCTTTTATCATTTTGAACGTTAATAACATTGATATTAATGTTTAATAAAAGAATTTTGTTGATTTCACAATGACGGTGCTACACGCAATGATACTCGACTCGGATAAATACTACATAGGAATATTATATATGATTAACGATGCTTTAATATCATTGATTGATTGAGTTGGCATTTACTTGGTAGAACTCCATTATAATACGGTGAGAAATATAACAATGAATTTTAATTCTATAGAAATTATTTTATATAAAGGGTATTTCAATAGGGACGCTCAAAATATGTTACTTTGTCCTGCTGAGTAGATTATTCATTGTTTAGTGGCCAAATTTGAGTCAACCAGTTTGGTAAATAATCGGCCAACACCTACCTGTACGTCATCAAAATACAATATCTGGTGAAAACATTGCTTCTGTGTGTGAAAGTGTACAGGAAAACCCAAGGCAGCTTATTTCTCGTTGTTCACAAGAACATGGCTTTTCTGCGACTTCAACTTGGCGAATTTTGAATCGGGCCTTATGTCTGCACCCGTGTAAAATCCAACTAACCAAGGAACTTCAGGTAAACGAGGTAAAAAAGGTTTGGGTTCTGGAGCAGTTGGAAGTTTACCCAAATTTGTCAAAAAAGTCAACTTTAGCGACATGGCCCATTTTATAATGAATGGATATTGGCAGACATTTGATGCTATATTCCATATTTAATGCCGTAAAATATACTAACAAATGAAATTAAAATTTAGTCGAAATCTCACAAACAACTTGTTTTATTTACATTTCAAAACTAAGCGTCGTTATAAAATTTTATTTAAATGTACCGTCTATATGTGATATAAAATTGTATACTCTATTCATAAGAGAAGGATAATGAATTGCGTTACTCCACAGAATATTGTCGATTTTTCCAGGAAATAGCCTAATAGTGTCATATACACACTGTCAAAAATGGATGTTCTTAAAACACAAAACTACAATACATGGGAGGAACTGGTAAAGAGCGATTTGTAACTAACGCCTTTTTGGCTTGGAAGGGGCGATATGTTTGCTTCGAAACTCTTTTGCGAAGAGAGTAGGGATTGAAATGACACGAGGACTAGGATATGATAATCTAATCGCTCTCGCTTATCGCCGCTTATAGGGGTCGCTAGGGAAGGGAAGGGATTTTTAACAACACAAACACCCATGCCTTCGAACAGAATCAATTTATCGACTGAACAAAACTGTTCGTACAGGGAATCGAACCCAGGCAGTCCGTCACGGAAACCAACGATGTTGACCACAGACCGGGAAAAACTTGAAAAGACAAGACGTTGGCATCAACTGTATCTTTTGAAATTTTTGAAAGACCATCGGTTGACGACCGCCGGTCTTATCAATATGTAGTAATTTCATTAAAAATGGCGTATTTACTATGACAGTTGTATAATCTTTGCTTTCAGCCGTTAAGGGTTTCGTAAAAAAATAAAATTCAGCAGAAAACAAACAAACAAAATATTACTTGTTTGTTAAAGTACGGATAATGTTCCTGCGATTTTAATCATCCACAATTCCACGAACGTTTTTTTAGTCATGCCATTTACGAATTGCCTGGAGTGTGTTTCATTCGAGGCAATTTAATCCCAAACGACGTTTAACAATTTAATGTCATTAATTTATTTGAAAACTTTGGGCATCTCTCACTCCGGCGACGTAGTTCAAATAAAGTTTTGACAGAACTTTATATCAATGGAGATTGTTGAATTTCGTTCCATATAATATTTTTACAAACCATTCACCCAAACCACTTATTATATCGAGCCATATGCTCGTCCTTATGAAAGGTTTGCACTCATGGCAGTATTGATTTTTACGTTGCATTTTTGTCAGTTAGTTGTGAGTTGACTATGCACTTATCGTTTGTTCTTCCAAGGAGTAGAACCAGACTGCCAATGGGGATGCCACTGGAAAAAGCTTTAGTGATTTTTAACGAAATTGCTGCGGATGTCGACATATTTCACATGGACGTGAGTGAGTTCAGACGAGTACTATTTTTTATGCATTATAGTTGATTTTATCGGAACTCACTCGGTTCACTTTTTTGCCAATTGACACTGTAATTTTTTTTTTCTCTCCTTTCTGATGGCTACAATTTTTTTTTATCTTTTTTCACATGGCCAACGCAATAAACTTAATAAATGAAGAAATAAATAAATAATCTATTGCTTCTTTTCTTTTCCTCTCCGTTGGAAAAAATAAGCGATAGACTAACAACGAGTTATCGTAAAAAATATCAATAATATCCACTAGGAGTCCAAAGATTGGACACATAAAATTGATCTAGTTGTTTCCTGATCGTATAACGTATGGATTGATCGTTATGAATAAGAATTATTAGTCAACGTCGTTGGCTTCCTTGACGGACCACCCGGGCTCGAGTCCCGTTACGAGAGATTCTGTTCAAAAGAAATGGGTGTTTATGTTGTTAATAATCCCTTCCCACTTTTCCAATCCCAAAAAGCGGTACTTAGCGAGAGCGATTAACTAACCACTGGTTTTGTCCGAGTTCTCATATCCTTTCAATCCATTCTCTCTTCGAAAAAGAGAAGTTTTTAGCAACTGAGTAACGAGCAGTTCTCGTAGAAAAAAACATATTGAAATCGACTCCGTGAGGAGTTCACATACTCCAAGTTGGGAGCCGACATAGTAAAAAAAAACGTATTCAACATTTTGATGAATAACACGAAAAACTCACAGACCAAAATGCCATAAAAATGTCACATATATGTACTTGTTGTATTTACATAACTTGATATTTTTCTGAAACATTTCTTATTAACTTCATCAATTTTGTGGAGAAAACTTACCAATATAGAATACGTGTAAATGTAATATGTACACTGTACATACGACGAAAATAATATAAACATGATAAATTTATAGTTAAACCTTTGTGTAAAAAAAAAGAATGAAAAAATCAAACAATTCTTCCCTGCTATTTTGATCATCATTCCATGGCCTTGCTCGTCAGAATGTCTCACACTTAGAGCTACATAAGTACACAACCGGATTAAGTCGGCAATTACTTGTAAATATAACTCTTTTATTGATCGCACGCGTGTGTTGGTTAATTTATACATTGTTTCGTGTTGGATTTCCATTTGGAGCTATAATGTGTGAAGTATGCGAAAAGGGAACATAGTTTACAGAGTTTTTTTTTCTGCGGTTGGTATATTTTGTTTTTGTATTCTTGTGCTAAACGATAGCTTAATACTCTCCAAGCAAGGATTGTTTTATACATATAATGTTATCAGGATTTGTTGATAATGAAATCGAAGCCTATCGATATTTTGCATGATCTATTCTTTACTTGACTGCATTTTTGACCTCCTTTCTTCTCTCTTCAGAACAGCGTTGAGTTTGTTTCTCCTTTCCTCCCATTTGATCCATCCACATTCCACATGGAGCTTCGCGTCCATTTAACCTATCAGACGCCCGTGACGAGACATGTACGCGCTATGCGTTTCACTTTCACATGCCCGTGACGTGCGATATACGCGCGGGGCCATATTGGTGCGTTTCTCTCAAGGACATATTTTTTTAAGCTCAAATACGAGCAATATCATCGACCTTCAAATATATCGCTGGCATAAATGGATTTACCTTGACACAATCAAGCTTCCGAATTTCATTGCAATATTTCTCATTCACGTTCGTTAGTTCACGATACGTAAGCTGGCTCAACGCGTATCAGTTTCTTGATCATGATTTTGCATTAAAAATAAGATTTTCATTTGTTGTTATTGAACTTTAGTCTGTAAAGAGTGTCTGATTTTGACAATGTATTGTGCTGTGACAACCCAAACTTTTGCATGGATTTACGCAAAATTGGATATAGAGAAGTACTTTGACCAACTTCGACTAATGCCTATTATATACAATTGCTTGTTTAACCTGGCTGTATACCTAGTGCTTCAGTCTGGGCTGTTGAAAGGTTAACTTTGGTTTCCATTGATCTAATCATTAGATTCTATTAATTGTTTCAGAAAAATGAAAACATCTGTCCTTCCTTTCAATTTTTAACAATTTTTGACATGGATCATAAACATAAGATCAAAACAAACAGAACTAGGTGGGTGAATTCAAATGGCGTTCATATTTTCCCGTTTTTCATACATCGGTATTGTTTATAGGTCAATTAAATTCATCCGAACATGTCTTCCATTTTTATTTCCCTACAATAACTTATAAAATCCATTAGTTGACATTTTTCTTACAGAGTCTCCTGAAGCGCAGCATGCATTTCTTGCACAATTAAAAATAGTCATAAAAATTAACGTTAAGCTAATGCAAAGAGCGCTTGGCAACAGAAAGAGTTTGCATGCATTCGAATGAAAACGATTCTAGTAAATAGGGGTGGTATAAAAATTAAAACTGTGTTTTCGATTTTCGACATATTTTTCTTAAAAACTATGTATACTATTCTGCTCAGTGGCGGCTGTTGACAGAGTATTAGGGAGTACAAAAAAAGATTCAACTATTTTTGCAAGAGTTCTTTCCTATTCATTGGATTTTAAAACACTTCTATAACATGGACATTCAATTCAGATGATCGCAATACCAACGGAGTGCCAGTCTTATGAATTTTTGGCTGTCCGTAGTACGGAAAAATAGTTGAGTACTCCCTAATACTCTGTCGCCAGCCGCCACTGAATTTCTGCTCCCAACGTGGCATATGGAGTATGTGGACCGTACGGGGTTTATCTCAATATTTATCATCCCTACCAAGCCAAAGAGGCGTTTGTAATATTTTGGTGATAATGAGATAAATATGACGTTAGATTCACAAAAAAATGCACAGAATAGATTGCCAAAGGTGTTCTTAAAAGAAAAACGCCAATACATGGCAAAAGTTGATAAAGAAACGAAATTGTTCTGATTGACACAGTATTTGTTTACTCGGTTTTCTCTCCTGAAAAGTAGTGTTTTTTCACTGACGTCCTTTTGGCTTAGAAGGGGCGATATATTTTTTTACGATGAGAATTGTTTGTTTCTCAGTTGCTTAGTGTCTCTTTTTCGAAGAGAGTTGGAATTGAAAGAATACGACGAAGAGGGCAAGACTAGTGGTTAGCTAATCGTTCTCGAGCCCGTGAGATCCGTCACGAAAGCTAACTACGTTGGCCACGGACTGCAGTCCCAGCAAATTTATAAAATAAATTTAACATTCTTACTAAAGAATCTTCTTTTTGAGTATTAATTACTTAATACTCAAATTCTCAAAAAATGTAATACATACTTATACATTCCTATTATTTCTTACCATTGATCTATCAATTTATTTCAAATACGATTTTACCCTCCTTACACAAGTAATTAATACTGTGATAACAATTGGTTCTATAATTGTGTGTGTCTAAAAACATTCTCGCATCTCGTAGCAATAAAAATACCCACCCTCCAATCTGTCGTCCATAACTTGTCATAATAAATGGAAACACTTGTCATAGCAAAACACGTGTCATTATAAATGGAAACACAACTAATGGGATTAAAAAGTTTTTAGTTTTATTACGACTTCGAGTCATAATTTAAGTTGCTCTAACAACAAACAGTAAGAAGATTGGCGCCAAACGTAAACCTATAAAATCAGATTTGCATTGATTTTTTTATTCAAGTAGAGATGACACTTTGTTATGTTTAATGTGGTATCGATTTTTCTTGGGACAACCCTTGCTGGAATTATCCAGCGAAAGAGTTGTCGCCATCTTGTGGTCGGCCATAGACTAAAAATACGGATCAGTTTAGTCAAGATGGCGCCGAGATGAACGACCGTCTGCGACAAGACGACAAAACAAAAATTATAAATTTCCATTGGCGTCGGATTATAAAATCACATTTTTAGGCAGTCACTGCACTCGCTAATATTTTGATCATGTTCGCGAAATGCCGTCAACTGTGGAATACCAAATACCACATAAATACTTAGATACATCATATTATTATAAGCCTGTATGCAGACACCATTGAAGTTGAGTGGATTGTAGGTATTTAAAACGCAGTTATTTTAATATCTTTTTGCAGCGTTTGTATTATATCAATACTGAATACAGAACTGACCCATCCACCACCCGCCACGGCCATAAGTCTGGTTTTAGCAGATATTTCCCGTGGCGTAACAACGTGAGGCGTTATACAGTTTTTAGCTTTGGAATTTTCCTGGGAGCAGTTACCCAGGACTTGATTAGCTTGCACTAAAGTGTGCTTGACTGTCCCTTACTTTTCCCTAATACTGAATAACTGAATACAATGAGAAATGGCACCTTAAAGAAGCCAAAAATATCTGCATAATGAGCTTTGAGGGAAAATGCTTGTGTTAGATATTATTCATGCGCAGTTTTGACCCTGTGAAATAATTGGAGGTTAGAAAATGGACTAGGGACCACCCTTTTGTATCAAAAGTCATAGAGCCGTTGGAACTGGCATGTACACGTTGTGCGGATGCCTCCGGAGAGTATCCGATCTGATTACCCCTTCTATTGACTAGTGTGACATGGATGACGCCGTGTTGTCGTTAAATAAAAACGTCATGTTAAAAGACGACGATACAGAAGGCCTTTGGCTTAGCCGGTGGTCAACCGCTTGTTCAATATTTTTTTAATCATTCACGCAAAGACGAGGAAATAAGGATTGAAAATAATTTGGAGTAAGATTTTTCAAGACGTGATCAGAATAATTATTCCATACTTTTCGTAAGCCCTTTTCTATGTTCTCATAAATATAATGATTTCATTCATATCAACAGCAGCGCAGCGGAAAAACAAGTGCTACACAAATGCAGGTGACGTCAGTAACAAAAACAAAAACGCTGGTGGCAGGGGCAGTGTCTCGTCAAGTACCTGATCCAATGAGGCCACCTGCGTCTATCTAAAGAATTTGTCTGGTCCATGCTGGAGTGGTCAACGTTGGTGGCTACCGTGTTGGACCGCCCGGGTTCGATTTCCGGTATGAGCAGAAATTTTCAGTCGATAAATCGAGTCAGCTCAGAGGCAATCGGTGTTTGTGTTGTTAAAAATCCATTGCTACCTTTCAGATCCCTAAGAGGGACGCAAAGTGACAGCGATTAGTTAACCAATAGTCCTGTTACCTAGTCTTCGTTTCATTTCCATCTGTAGTCTATTCGAAAACAAAAGGTCGAGCAACTGAGTAGCAAGCAGTTCTCTTAGGAAAACATATCGATGGCTTCAAGAGTAAATTTGCTATCTCCCTTTTTTCAATTGTGCAGGAGAGGGTAAAAACTGATTATTTTGGCATTTTCAAACCGATCGGGAAAATTTCAAATAGGACTATCAAACGATTTATTTGTACAACCGCTGAACAACAACGAATTAATGACAGGTGACAATAAAAAAAGGCGGTGTTGGATAATTAGCAGTGTAGGTTTTAGAACGACAATGGAGTTATAAATTTTTTCTAAAACGTTTTTCCAATGCACTCAAATAAGTTTTGTTGATAAAAATTTTACAGAACATGCACGTTGATTGATACAACAAGATGGCATTACTAAGTCATTTCAGCCAAAAGTGGAGTTAACAAAATAACTCTTTAAGGCATCGATAAATGAAATGATGAAATAAACTCCGTGAGGAGTCCATATGCTCCATGTTGGGAGCGGACATGGTTTAAATAAAGAATTCATGCCGCTGTAAAAAATAATAATATGTAATAGCTTGCATTGCTGTGGTCTTCAACATTTTAATTATAATCTATTTTTCTTACATTTTGCTTCAATTTATTTATTGATTGACTAGGCATTTACTTGGTAGAACTCCATTATAATACAGTAAGAAAAATAACAATTTATTTTAGTTCTACATAAATTATTTTATATATTTGTTGATATTTCGGCTTACGCCTTCGATAGTTCTGACGTAGTATTTTACATTGTTATCTTTCTTACCGTATTCAATTTATTTGCTTAGTTATAATACCAATTGTTCGTCGCACCTTATAAATATGTATATATATCACTGTTTTGTTATATTTCTTATCAGTTGACAAAGCTCGCCAAGAGCGAAACCGGTCCTGATCCAATATTTTTTTTTTTTTGTGGAAAAAGTACTGAAAATGTTATTTTATTTTTATAAAAAAATATTTTTAATGTAAAGCCTACGCCACTGTTCGATGTAACAGCGAAGAACCCGACTTAGATTGCTTTATTTGTCACAAAGCTATTTTAAGTAGCACGCTTCATCCAGCGACTAATAGCAGCAGAGGACGAATCTTTTCACTTTCCAACTAACGGGTGGCAGATTCGTTTGGCATTCTGGAGAATTCAAATCCAAAACGCTATTAAGAATAATAATTACTGCGACGAGGGGTTTAAAAACAAACTTACACTTTGGTCAATCTTATCGGAGCATTTTATTCTCACACGTACAAATCAAGCAATATATTTACTTAATTACAATCAGGGCTTTGGAGTCGTTAAATAAAAATACGACTCCGACTAAAAAAGTTTAATTTCGTCACGTTTTTTTTCCTCCTTTCCTATTTACATATGTGTATGTATTCAATTAAATATCAATCAACCAATCCGGCCAATAGCCAAATTTTATATATTATACGTAAAAATAAAAAGTTCAAAATTTTTGACTCCGGCCATAACGCCAAGACGACTCCGACTCCGACTCCGGCCAAAAAACCCCGACTCCACGACTCCGACTCCAGCTCCACAGCACTGATTATAATACATAATGAAAGAAAATTTTACTTCCCCTTGAAGGTGTAGGAAAAGTGCAAAGTAGGACTGTGTTTTTGATAAAGACGCCAACCCGACCCCGATTGAAGAAATGTAAATTATCTACAGCTCCTGGCATGGAATTCGGGGCGAACGAATACAATACACATCCGATCTTCTTTTTGCACGGTTTTATTTTTACATTGATTTTTTGCTTAATACGGCTAAAAAAATTGTAGGCACGTGAATTATCAAGCTTATTATCAGACGACAAATGAATGTAATTCTCTGTCAAATCTGAATCGTTTGAATATCGTACTTTTCCATGAATTTTGACGCTCACGGCCGGGGTTTCGTCTTTCGACATCTTCAGACATTTTAAGTGCACGGTGGTCATTAGTGACAAATCTGATGGGAATGTAGAAAATTCATATGATTCAAATTTGATATTGAAATTCCATCAAGCACTTTCAGTGGAAATCTTCAATTGTATTTCACTATGCTTAGTTTAATTTTAATCGCAAACCATGTTAATATATAACTTGTTTAACATTTAAAAATTATTAAATAAATAAATTCGATTTATTTTGAAGTTGAAGAATTTAGTATTTTGAGTTTATTTTAAGTATATTTAACCTATCCACTATGTTTGTATGCGTACAATGAATAAAACAAGCTTTTTGTTCAACTTTCACATAAAGTGCTCTAATATATTTGGTATATGTACGTATGTTGTAAAAAAGATAAGACATTTTTTTGTTTCTCCAATTTGGAACAGTATGTCTTTTTCCACTTGCCTTATTCCTGGAGGTAATAGCTTTGCACTAGATCAGTGTTTCTCAATCTTGTTGAAACCGCTCTCTATAAAAAGCACATGGACTCGAACAGGAGTTTATCTCAACAGAACTGCTTGTTACTCAGATAGCAAACCTTTCGTTTTTATAAAGATACGGGATAGGACTAGGGCAGAACTAGCGTTTAGCTGTCGGTGTGGGGGTCTAAATTAGGACAACGCATCAACACATACTAGAAATCAATCGTTCGATAAAAAAAATGAAATTGCCTGGGCTGGGAATCGACGTTGACACTCGACCACGGACCTGATATTTTTTATTACTTCCAGAACATTTCGGTGGACCGGTACTGGTCTGATGATCATCGATTGGTAATCACTGTAATATACGCTTGCGATTTAATGTTTTGACTTAAGAAATTTGAAATCTATCAAATTTGATTGACATCTTCAAAGCAAAATTCTGTCCCATTTCGTATACCAGCCAGCTAATATGAAATGCATTTCATGTAAATTTCTCGCATCTGTTTGAAATATCATTTCGTTTTAAATGCATTGAGAGTTCCGTTCGAGGAATAATAATACGGAGGGAAAAGGTCCACAGAGATATCTGATTACTAGAGGTGAGGTTATTTTAAAATAGGGCCATTTCCGCTGCATTCTGAACATTCTGGACGATAAACTATGAACTGTCTTATTTTTCTACGCTCTCCTGTAAATAACTTACCTTTAACACTTTTAGACCGAGCGTGTTTTTTAATTAAAAATACGAATTCCACAATGTTTAAAGTTGCTTGGCAAATAATACTGTACGGTTTTGAGCTGGGCTCCCATAAAAATTTGAGAAATATACTGCCCCCATTTGATAAAAATCACAAATTTAACTATTGACGGAATCTTATTTTGAGGAAATGAGATTCATAAGAATAAACCAGGGCTGTTGAGTCGAAGTCGGAAATTTTCTAATAGTAATATGTAAAATATGGCTTTTGGCCGGATTAGTTGGTTGATATATAATTGAAAACACATAAAGAGGAAAGGTAGGATAAAAACGTGATGTTATTAAACTTTTTTTAGTCGGAGTCGTGTTTTTGGTCAAATTTTTGCTTAGAGACAATGACTTATTGTGTGTTTTTTGTCTGTTATATTTTGAAATGTTGAAAAAACACGAAAGTCTCGTTATCTCAGAATATGACTTTTGCAAACAACTGCCTTTGTGTTTATGAGGGCAGTATAGGCCTAGAGCAGTGGTTCTCACGTAAAATTTGGCTGTGTCCGCATTTGAACATCAGCGATCCTACGAAAATGTCTGGTGGCCGCACGAAATTCCTTTTTTGTCAAAATACCTAAAAATGTATGTATTCGAGTTTTTGCGAAATAAAAATTCTTGATGCACAATACAATGCATACAAAATATCAAATTTTCAGTGTCATTCTTGACAAATTTACTTGTAAAAACATATTTTTATTAAATATCAATAACAACTTTAAAGCTGTTGGTGGCCGCACATGTGAACCACTAGCCTAGAGGGTAGAGAAAATGGGGGCTAGAGGTACAAAGGCCATTCAGCTGATGATAATGAGATAAACTGAAGATAAAAAGCAACT
This sequence comes from Himalopsyche kuldschensis, assembly GCA_028554975.1. Classification (NCBI taxonomy): domain Eukaryota; kingdom Metazoa; phylum Arthropoda; class Insecta; order Trichoptera; family Rhyacophilidae; genus Himalopsyche; species Himalopsyche kuldschensis. The sequence goes on along the minus strand of JAHFWI010000030.1, from coordinate 952,647 downwards.
TCATAAAATATTGATTACTATTATACAAATCGAACTTAGCAAATAATTACATTTAGTGCTAGAGATTGTTATAAAGTGGCAGTATCATCTGCAGGTATTTGCTTGACTCGATAGATGTGCAGACAGAGAGTCTTTCTCTCTTTGTGCGCGCGCGCTGACAGACAAAGAGAGAGTGTGTGTGTGTGCGTATGCATGAATTGTGTTTCGTCTTTGGTTATTTTTATAGTTTGATACAATTCGTGTACGCTGATATACATGTGAATTTGATTATTTGATTAAAGGAGACACAGGCTTTGATTTAAGTCTCATATTTATAAAAATGGCCTCTTTACACCATTGGTAAATTGAGATACTTCATTTGTAGTGTAGGTGGCAGGGCGAGGGGGGGGGGTATGAACACATTTATACCTGTTGCTTTGAATTATTGAAAAATCACCATTTTGATCAATTCCAATGTTCAATGTCGGACACGGTCGACCTTCGGTGCAAAGCTCAATAAACTACAACTTTTTCAAGAGAACGTAAAAACGTAATCAGTTTATAACTAGAACGTCAAAAAAAGCCGAAATCAACATATTTTTTCGTATCAGTAAATAATGAGCTGGATATTATATAATTTTGTTATGTTTACCTTTGTATCATTGTTTTGTTTATGCGAGTAGGTATTTTATTTCTGTAAACCATGTAATTTTTTCTTCCATTGTTTTCATCACGTATATTTATATATATAAATAAATTTTTGTTATTTTATTCAAAGTGTGAGACCACGGTGGCATCGTTTTTTGACAGCGTGAAGTGTGAACTATAAAAAAAGACGGCGGCGGGAACGAGGTAATGAGACCACCTGAATTTGTGTGCTGTAAAAAAACGCTGCCACTGTGGCCTCACACTTAGGCACAAAAATTTCAGGCAGATATAACAAAATAGATGGTGGAAATATGGGAGGGGCTAGTCTACTCCCAAGAAAAGCTGGCAATTTGTTTTTCATGGTTTCGATTATAAATGTAAGCTGAAGGAATTCTACGTTACAGGCGACTAGGTACCAATACAATCTTTGAGGTTACGTTTCTTCAATCGTGATTTTTGAATTGCTCTAAATCAGCAAATCGAACATTTTTTTCAATTTTAATACCTAACGACCTTGTATTTAGTATGTAAACAAGCGCGCGTGTCAATTTTAATGCACGTATGTAAATAAAAAATCTTATTTGACCTTGAAAATTTAGCGTTTTTAAAAAAACTATAGGGGGATCGTTATACAGGGGGCTGTCGCATACGCTTAAGGATAAATATCTTTATGGGGAGACGATTTAGGGGATTTTACTTTGCATATTAATTTATGAACTCTATTAAGAAAAACGAATGGCGTCGATACACTTAGGTTATTTTATCCGTGGAGTGCTTTACCTTCACCTATCGAAAAGGGCAAATTATATTAAATACAGCTTCAAAACGGACACAAGAAACCGCTCCTCTTTCCTGTCTTATTCAATGTATCTAATCGTATTTAATAATATTCATAATAATGGCTTGTTGTAAAATCTGCATGGGGCTCACTGACACAGTTGTTAACAACTTTATTAATAGATATTTTAATTGTCAATTCTAATTGAAAAGCTTTTGTAATAAAAAAAATACATCTTTTTAAATCATCGTAAAACAATAATATCAAATTATTTTTTTCGATAAGCCTCATAAAACATGTATCATATAATATTTTATCGTTTTCGTCAGCCGATTGATGAGGATTTTTCATTGCCTAATTTAAGCTCGCAATAAGAATCTAGAAAAAATTTAAAATTGTACTATACAACATACAAGTGTTAGGTAAATTATGGATATATAATCACGGGATAGAATCCCAATCCTCTCGAGCTAAGCTCAAAAAACTTATACATACTGGCTTATAATTTTATGTTTTGACTTAACTCTTTGAGTTTTTGTGGATTATTATAAAATTTGGATTCAAAATGATTAAATCTGAAGAATATTACTGATTATTTTATGAGTTCTGAAAGAAGCATTTGTTTTTTAATATTAGCCTGTAATAAAATTATTCTTTTTATTTTAAACAAATAATAAACTTACTTATGTGACTGTCTCTATCTGTATAATATTATTATTTGTGTAGTTTGTGGTTGCATTTTTGCTCCTGTAAATTAAAACAACTCGATTTCATACTTATTGCGAAGTATTCTTTAGGATCATATATAATAATAAATTTAAAAATTAAAGACGAAACATTTCAAAAAACATCGTAAACCTTACATTCATTGCATTTAATGTGCTTATTTTTCATAATTCTTTACAAAAACCATTTTGAATTTAAATCTTTTTTTAATTTTAAGTTGACTTTAAGATTGTTGTAAAAAAATGATAAAAGTATTTCATTTACCTTTGTTTCTCCAAAGAAGATTCAATTCTGAAATTAATTTCCAAAAATCAACCGCCAATTACATTGAAATTAATATATATTTTTCATTATCCGAAATACATAAAAAATACAGTTTTCCTTGAAATAAGATTTCTTTATATAGAGGCATCTCATCATATATTTAACAAGCTGTTATCAGTTCAGATTTACACCATAAAGAATGCAGTTTTATTGTAGAAATCTACGTGTTGACTTCTAGATGGCAGTATATGTAAAAATGAATAAGAAATTAAATTTGAGATTTCAGTAATTGTAAATAATTAATCTAATTCAAAAACAACAGCGTGCTATTTACTGTTTTATTATTCATCGAAAGCCTCCTCACAACTCCATATTAAACTATTCATATTTAAACTACCCAGACATTATAAATACGTGAATTCAGAAAATTAATGTTAATGATTCATTGACCCCATATCCTACATATTCATTCTCTGTGTAGCCGACATGCATGCAATCATTTATTATTGTTTAATTACTTTTTCAGTATTTTTATTACATGTCATTAATTTTACCATAGAATTATCTCGATAGCGAAATAGAAAAAAAAACAGTAGGTCAATTGTAGTTCAACATTCCAAATTTCACCACTAGATGGTGAACAATTAGTTATTATCGAAATGTCATAAATTTGTGTATTCGGTTTCGAAACTATTGTTTTTATTTGAGACATTTGATAAATTTTCAATCTGAACACACTTTAAAGTTCAGTCGACAATTCTTACATAATCGACCATCTTTGATTGTTAATTATCAATGTATAATTAATTATCAGGATTTTATAAGATTTCTTCTTGTTACGTGTTTCATGAGACAATAATTTTACACCTCCGTTGGCGTCCGCACAACAACTCACCGAAGTTTTATCGCAATCGGATGAACGGTATAGGAATGCATACGGGACAATCAAACACACATTTGTTGAAAGATATAGGTTGTTAAATGTGATGTTACTTCAATGATTTTGTGAAAAAATAATATCTGTTAGAATTGTATTTTTACACATTTATCATTTTTTGCGTGCAAACATAATTTAGCTCGGATGGTGGCGTTACTATCAAATGCAGGGCGCCTGGAGAGCATCAGAGTGGGTTCCGAAAGTAAACTTTCTACGTGTCCTTATCTGATATAAATAATACAATTTAATAAAAGTCTACTTCCGGCTTATGCACCCAGTTATTTTCGCCAGTGACTAAGAACAATAAACATTAAATATATTATAAAACACAGTTAAAAGAATTAATATTATTTATTTTTTGATTTACGATAGTAATCGGAAATACTAGTTTAAAGTAAATCAATTATACATTGGTGTGTCCATCACATGCAATTAAAAATGGACTGTTTGAATAATATCGCTAAAACAATTACAGCTGAGATATGACTGCATGTGAATTTATTTTCCAATTAGATTTAGTAGATTGTAATTTCTTTCATCTTTTACCATTTCACATTGAATGTATTGTTTTGGTAATCGCTGATTTCAAATAGAATTTAAATTTGAATGAATTGATGTATTTTGCCAGTAGAAATTGGCTTGAGAAAAAAAAATAGTATTCCAAACATGAAATTTTTAACATGCAGATTTTGTTCTGAATGGGAGTGGAATACAGCTAATTCTCTTTTTTACGTCAGTTGAAATAATGCGAGCAAATACAACAGGTTAATGGCTAAAAAAAATATCAATAAATACACTAATTACACTAACTTTTATTTATCATCAAAAATTTACACTTAATAAATTTTGAGCCGTAGTGAATGAGATTTGATTTTATTTTGAAAACTAAACTAAACTGTTATACATTGTCGTTAATATTAAACATTAAATTGAACGAAGAAATAATAAAACATTTTTTTTACTTATTACGCAATCAATTTATTAAGATCAGGGCTGGTTTTACTTATCAGGAGCAATTTCAACAGGTAAGAAAAAACATCAATATATTGTTATGTATTCAAAAACTAACAATATTTTTTGTATAGACGACAATTTTCGCGATGAGCGAAACCGGTCTGATCTTAGTAAATTAATCGTGAAAAAAGTACAATTGTTTTTTAATATCACGCCTTTCCACCAAGTATTGACAGTGAACACTTAAAAAGTGATAAATTACGAAACCAGAAATTACCAGATGGCAGTGTTTCCTGTAAACATTCGCTCAATCCATGCGCACGATGCGTAGATATATAGTAAGAGTGTGAATGTTTGTGTTTAATTTCAGTTGTACTTTGTGTTACTGACAAATAAATCAAAGTAATTCTTTATTCTTTTACTTTGTGTCAAGCTAAGAAAATGGCCTTCTTTAAATGAAAGAAATATTAGACTATTCCTTATATTTTACACATGCGTGAAAAAGCTGTCTTAAGCACTTAATTATTATTGCAGGAAATAATAAATATGATATATAATCAAGTTTTTACTAGACAATCCCATTTTAGTATCTCTTCTTCCTTCAAAATCTCACCGATGACTTATTTGAAGTATAAGTCATTTATAGCGAGTCCTTATATGGTCGGCTTACACAGTGTATCATAAGAGTGTTTTATAAGAGGCGTCTAAAAGTATAAACCAATAAATCCACATTTCGTCTAAATCTTCCAAAGATATCTTATATATAAAACCGAAACGGCGTATGTATGTATGTGGGTCTGTAATTCCCTTTTGCATTGTTGTCGCAAGTTGCCATAAAAACGAATATGAAAGAAAATATGTTTGAATTTTTATCGGCGAAGACATTTAGTCAAAATGTAATAAATTAGTCTTCTACTGAACTTTTCCCGGCTTTTATTAATATAATAATGTTTATTATTTACGTGAAGGTATTATTTGACATTTCTTTGACAGCAAATTAGATTTTTTCCTTGAAATTGGACATTTTAATGGGCGAGAATGGGGCTGTCGTCAAATTGAATAAAGTTTGTGATTTTTATTTTAACTCTATTTTGGATGTTAGATTTCGTGATATAATTATGTCGAATGATATAACATTAAATAATTATTAGTCGCTTAGTCCGAGCGACGCCAGGTAGCAATACTAGTTTTATTATAAAATGTCAATTTGAATGTGTTCGTTCACTGTCAATACTTGGCCGAACGGTATTATAGAATATTGAAGGACAAATTTACTTATTCCAAAATTTATATATTAAGATCAGGACCGGTTTCCCGTATCGTGAACATTTTCAACTGATATTTAAACAAAACTAAGCAATACTTGTTTGTTACACCCTAATTAGTTTTGCTTAGTTTTTTTATTGATATATATGTTACAGTGAAACTGTATTGTCAGTGAAAATATATTTTTCTCCTAGCTGTCATTGAAATTAAATTTGACCGCCCTATCGTCAGCCCAATGTTTGTCTGTGTTTTTCTTTGGTTCTCTTTTTATGAAAGGGACTACTTGCTGATTTTGTTTCATTGAAGCAAACCAAAATTTAATGCCGGCAAATCATCGACTTGGGCCAATAATTGCAATGATCGTGACCAGTGAAATCATTTTGTCATAGAAATCTATTACTTGATACATGTTCACTGAGAATACAGTTTCACTGTAACATATATACTTTTAGTCGATAAGCGATAAGCGAAACTGGCCCCGATCTTCGTAAACTATTTGTGAAATAAGTTCAAAAACTGTGTTATTATTTTTTAATATAAGAATGTGTAATAAAATGATTATGATATAACTTGCAAAGCGCCCGACAAATGCATTTGGAAATAAAATCCACTCTTTCGCATGTCACGGCTACCACACCCAAAAGACGATAAATTCAATATCAACATGTCGAATTTTATCTACTTAATATTAATTAAAGCCAGCGACTGAAAGTTCACTAAAAATATTCATAATATTTTTAATTAAACTACAATATTTCTGAATAATAAACTATTGATGCAACTAATAGTTTAAGTAAAAAAATAAAACTGATGATAATGCTCACCATGAGCGAAACCGGAACTGATCCAATAAATTTGATGTGGAATAAGTACTAAAAATGTATTATTATTTTTATTATAATGCCATTCAACCAAGTATTGACAGTGAACACCTTAAAAGTGATCAACAATTTAAGGGCGAACAATGCAAAGTGGACATATCGGTATTTGCTTTCAGACGCCACATATGACATATTAATTTGTATCCTGCGACAAAATTTATTACAATACAAGAAATGATGTTTCCTTAACCATATCTGATCGGCCGTAACCAAATTTGGTTCGGTTACGTAATAATACGTGACAATGGACGGGTAAATGATATGCATGCTGCATTATTTTCGCCATTTTAATTTCTGCTTAATATGTGTTGCCATTTCTAAATGCATTCAGGTGCAAATATTTAAAGAGAAAACATTTACTGTCCAGTGGCGGATTACCCCATAAACGCAAGAGGCGCGCGCTTGGGGCCTCAAAAATAAATTATATATATGTACTAGTATTGCTACCCGGAGTCGCTCGGACTAAGCGACCAATAATTATTTAATGTTATATCATTCGACATAATTATATCACAAAATCTAACATCCAAAATAGAGTTAAAATAAAATCACAATCTTTATTTAATTAGATGACAATTCTCGCCCATTAAAATGTCCAAATTCAAGGAAAAAATCTAATTTGCTGTCAAATAATACCTTCACGTAAATAATAAACATTATTATTAATAATAAAAGCCGGGAAAAGTTCAGTAGAAGACTAATTTATTACATTTTGACTAAATGTCTTCGTCGATAAAAATTCAAACATATTTTCTTTCATATTCGTTTTTATGGCAACTTGCAACAACAATGCAAAAGGGAATTACAGACCCACAGACATACATACGCCGTTTCGGTTTTATATATAAGATTATAATTAGCCCAATTAGTATTTTTTTGACACTTTCATTATGCTTATAATATATCATGATATCACACCGAAAAGTAAATTATCCTTGATAGTAATATTGAGTGACCGATGAGTCATAAATCATGAAATATTGTGTGCGGTTGGGCTATGTAGGCACTCATTCTAAATTGTTTCCAGTGAACTGCGGGGAATACCGTACATTGTTCAAATTACAATTTGGAGAAAAGAATCAAAATGAAATCATCGTTGATATCAAATTTTTTGCGATAGCTTTCTAATGTATGAAAGCATGCAACATAAGCTTTTGATTCATTGGTAGAACTCCATTACATAAGCTAAATACAGTAGGTACATTATTTATTTATTTAAGTATTGAAAAATATAGTCATCTTTATCTTGTCGATGCTGTATTTGATCGACTTCTCATTTTATTGATAAAGTGAGGATAGAAAACGGAGAATCATTAGCTAGTCGCTCTCTGTAGGTAAGGTTCGTTTTAAGGTTCAGATAGGTTGCGGAGAGTATAGATAGGTAGACATCCTTGTCTTGGAACAGAAATCTATGAATCTAAAATATCATCTATGAATTTGATTTGACAATAGATTATAACTTTTTTAAAAATAAACAACAACACACTTTTGTTTACTAATTGCTGTATTTTATTAAGATCAGGACCGATTTCGCTCATGGCAAGCATTATCAAAACAATCTATTTGAATACAATGCATTTCCGCACAATAATTTTGAACCTTTAAAGTGATTTATGTGGCTATTCATTTATATCATAATACCATCTGTTGATGAAAAAACGAATCTTCTTTATAACGGATGTTTAATTTAAAAATTATCTTTTCGAACGGACTTAGGGTTAATGGCCGCATATAATATGAAATATTAAAACACTCGTGCCTTCAGTTAAAATAATTAACTTCGCAGTAACTACAAGCATGACCGATGCGGACCTTTTTATTAAATTAAAACTTAATAAAAAGCAAGCGATTAAATACAAATCAATAATCAGAATAATTCGTATTTAATTGTAGTAGTCACTTTCAAATGGCTTCACTTATAAAAGCTTTACTTACGTAGACTTAGAATGGCGATTAACTACGACAAAATACATATGTGTTAAGCGAGGTGTCTTGTAAAATAAATATGCCTAACATGTACATAAGTTTTAGCTTCGATAGAGATCAACTGTTTTATCGTGTGCTTATGAAAGATGATAAACAGGTTCGAGTCCCTATAGGAGTAGACTTTTTCAGTCGATTTATCTATCCTGTTCGGAGGCATGGGTGTTGTTGATAAAAATCCATTCGCACCCTCTCGATCCCAAAAGACGTGCGTAGAAAGAGCGTTAGTTCTATCCAAGTCTGCGTGTCCTTTCAATCACCACTCGCTGTGAAAAAGAGACACTAAGCAACTGAGTAACAAACAGTTGAACATATTTTGAGACAAACTCTGTTAGGGGTCCCTACTAGAGACTCCAATTACTCGACATCTCAACTACTCGAGTATCGAGTAGTAAAATTTCAAAATACTCGAGTAGTTTCAGATGTACGAAAATATATATTTTTAATTCGAATTTGTGTATATAAATAGATGATAAGTAAATAAAGAAATATATTGAATATCATTAAAACATTTATTTCAATTTATACCACATATATTTCAACAATTTTTTAATTAATTTTAAGTTTTGTTTTTATATTTCTCGCAGAAGAAAAAACAGTCGTCGATTAATACTAAAACGAGTATTACTCGAGTATTTTTCTAATTACTCGAGTATCGAGTACTTGGAAAATGGACGAGTATACTCGAGTATCGAGTACTCGATAATCGAATTGGAGTCTCTAGTCCCTACGTAGAGATCGGACTGGGTTAAATATATATACATATATGCAGACAAAATTTGTAGATAGCAGACCGAAACAACAACTCATGGTTTATTAATGTATATTAAAGCTACATTCAAAGTAATACAATAAAAGCATCCAGGGTCCATGCCTCCGTGGTCGAGTGTCAATGTCGTTTGCTTAGGTTGTCGACATCAAGGGAAATCTTAGTACGACATTTGCGTGTTTCGTTTTTCAATAAAATCGAATTAATGCTTATTGTTGGGAGACATGAATATTTGTGGTGTCTAAAATGAATCTCACATCAAATCGCTAAAAAAAACGTGGCTTAGTGAGAGAGATTAGCTAACCACCAGTCATATTCTTTCTATTTATACTTTCGTACAAAAAGAGAGGTTCAGCAACTGAGTATCAAATAAACTTCCTAATCATCATTAGGAGTGGGCGTGGTTGGAACAAAAATTACTTTAATAGTATGTAATTTTTTAAATATTTACTTGCTCGATATATTTTAATTTACTGTAGTTAAGAATAAAACTCTCGTGCTGGAGTCTTACTTGGTTTCACCCAAGTAAACACGGTTGGATGTTTTCGTGCATCGGTTTTTCGATGGCTCGGGGTTTTCTCCATCTCTTTCCACTCTATCTATTCTTGCAAAACATGGAAAAGAGAGATTGAGCGACAACTACTATTCTCACCGTTATCCATAGACAAAAGGTTGTTGTCATAGAAGACTATGCCTGCCGTCGATTTTATTTCTGCACCAATGATATGATTGAAGATGAAATAGAAAAGTCTTCTTTTGAACATTTCCGACATTAAAAGCTTGTGATGTAATATAATCCTTTCAATTCAAGAGTGCCTGCAAAAGTCATGAAAAATATAAAACTGCAGGTTTTCATTGTATACCTGATTGACCTTTTAAGCCGTAACATGTTCATGAAATTACTGTGATAAAAGTATACAGCAACAATAGACAAATGCGTGACTGTTTTCAGAACAGAATGAATTACAGTTTCCAAATTTGAATTCAATTTAGTTTTTGTTTTTGCATACTGCGGCACGAAACAAATGAAGATGCTTTATATTTAAAATAAATACAATGATACTTATATTATGCAGTATGTATTATATAATATGGTATGACACTTTCTGAAAATTGATAAATATACAATGATTATTATGTTTAAAACAATATTGTATATATTACATTCGAAGGCCGTTTTATTGTATTTCAAAACTGTATAAAAGAAATATTTATGTGTCAAAATATAATTCAATGAAATGCACTAATTTCCATTAAGGATGGAAATAAAGTGACATTTACTCTCAATGCACCAACCAAATGAGCGAGTTTCTGTTTCAGTATGTTAATTTAAATCTATTAATATATTGAAACAAAGCCAACGTCATTAGTAAAATGAATAAAACAAATAAAATTAAAAAAATAACATTTCACGACGGTAAATTTTTTCTGCAGTATTTTTTTAATTTTACGAATTGATTGTTCTTAATTTGAAAAGTATTCTATGCTGCGTATTTATTGAAATGAATCATTTCTGTTACTTTCACAAATATAATGACGAGATTCGGTATCTGCTTACAAAAGAAATTGTGATTCAACATTTTTCCCCGAGCGCAGACACCGGAACGGTCGATAAAACTTGCCCCTGCCGAAAATTGAGGCAGTGCCCGGTGACGTCATCCACCCTCCCTTGTTTTATTATTTACCCACCTTTCTGAAATTACAGATAGAGGCGGAAAACTCTTACGAAACGCGATACAGATATGGTCACTTCTGTTCAATCTAAAAATAAAGAAAATTTTATTGGAAATATAATATATCAATATTTTGCTTATAAATCCATGTCATTCGCTTTACCAGGGCTGTATAAAAAAGTTAATACATAGATATTGTAATATATTCAATGCTTTTTTGTCTTTGATAGATCGTATGTTTATTTATTTAAATAAATACCATAAAACGGGGTGAATAGAGACTCATATAGAATAGAGGTTCATATATTCCAATCATTACAATCTGTTGTTTTGTCTCTATTCACCTGCAAAGTTTCTATTCACTTTCTCTCGTCTCTATTCACCCCGATTCAATGTGAATAGAGACATTGAACAAAATTGACCGTGTCTTAATAACAATAGTGAATTTGAAAAATATTGTCATGAATGTGTAGTAGGACCATGGAAACACGTTTCAAGCCATTTATATTTGAATTATGTGACGCAGTTATGAAGAGTAAAAAGTGTCTCTATTCACCCCGTTTTACGGTATATCAATATTTTAATTATAAACCCTTGTCATTCGCTTAGCCAGTGTTGTATTTGGAAATAAATACATAGTTGTCGTAATACATTGCAATTGGTATATTGTCTTTTTATTTATTATATTTAAATAAATACATCACATTTTTTGTTCTACTTTCAGGTATTTCGTAATTTTCGCACATTGTGTCTACAAAAAGTCGTGTTTTATTTATTTGAGCATGCAAAATAATATGTTGTAATATCCAAAGTCCCAGTACCGGTTGCGTTACAAACCTTTTGAAAATAGATAAAGCAGCTGATCTTCCTAAGCATGGTATATTCCGCATTATTAGCATGGAAGAACTTATTGTCTATGAATGACTTAAAATCGTCTTATTCTTTCTAAAACCTCTTATGATTAGACAATGCTTTACGTTGCTCAAATTCGTGTGGTTTGATTGTAAAGAGAGACATTTTGTTATTCATTATCACAAAAAAAAAAAAAAAAATTACAAAAATCATTTCATTTAATACATTGTGTGTTTATTACTAGTGGATAATTTGATGAGCTAAGACAATGATAAAGGCATTAATACTTGCCAGTGATTTTTTAAACAAAATAATGTATTTTATTGTTTATTTTGTATTAGTAACATCTTTAATGGAAAAAAACAACATTTTGACCCAAATGTCACTCAATTACTTCAAACACTTAAAACGTCGATGTTCTGAATTTGAAAACTGATTTTCACCTTTTTTACAAAGTTGGCAACACTGGCTGGCTACGAGGTTAAAAATTTGTTCGCAGTCGCAAAATGTAAGGCCGATGACTCACAACTAAAAAGACCCATACCGTACTTTTATTCAATTCACTCGAAATGAGCTATGTCGATATTATTAAAATATATTTTAATTTTAATTTTTTAAGTGGAAAAAAAAATATTTGGCATTACAGCTTACGCCAATGCGCCAAATATTCTTAATTGTGAAAGTTATACGAGATTAACTCGATGATAAGTAATGAATCAGTTGTGCACAAAATCAACGATGAATAACATACACCAAGCCCAAGGTCTCTTTTTTTTCAATTGAAAAAATCTGACCTTGCCGGGAATTGAACCCGGGTCTCCAGTTTGCTAGGACAAAGCTCTTGCCACTAGACCACAGGAACCGACATAGACATAGATAGATAAATAGATCTGTTTTCACATCATCATTTTGGGTATAATATCGCGAGTATTAACAAAAGTCGCGACCTAATTTGTTATACCAAATAGTTGGTATTTGTTTCTTTTTCAACTGATTTTCGACTGAGTCAGTGAGCGGAACCGGTCCTGATCCAAATAAATGTAATATGGAATAAGTACAAAAAAGGTCGTGTATACACTATTAGGTCTATTTCGTAAGCTGTCTTTTTTCTTTCGACTTCAGTCTATATCTCTAATTTAAATGATCTAATACTCTTGATTATTTTTAAAACCATGTCCGCTCTTAATGTGGAGTATTTGGACTCCTAACGGAGAAGAGAATAGGGATCAAAAGCATATGACTAGTACAGGATTATTGGTGAGCTGTAAGCTCTCGCTTCGTCTCGTTTTTTTGGATCGAACGCGTAGGGGAGGCAATTTATTAGACAACACAGAAATTCATGTCTCCTACAGAAATCATGGAATCAATTGAAAAATGCAACCTGCCCGGACTGGGATTCGTAACCGAAGCCAACGACGTTGACACTCGACCACGGACTCGGCAACTCATATTTATATAATAAGACATTTTTGGGACTTATACCACAATAAATTTATTATATCAGGACTGGTTTCGCTCACAGCGAGCATTATCAACTGATATCAACTATCTATCGGTTGATAATGCTCGATATAAGCGAAACCGGTCCTGATCTAATAATTTTAGTGAAAAATACATAAGTACTAAAAATGTTTATTATACATAATACCATTCGACCAAGTATAGACAGTGAACACCTTACAAGTGATCTTATTTATCAGAGCTGTGAAGTCATTAAAAAAAATTACGACTACGACTCAGCATTTACTAACAAGACGACTATGTCTCCGACTAAAAAAAGTTCAATTTCGTCACGTTTTTTTCCTACCATGCCTATTTATGTGTATTCAATTATATATCAACCAACTTATCCAGCCAACAGCCAAATTTGACATATTATATGCAAAAATAAAAAGTTCAAACATTTAAAAATTTCCGACTCCCAGTACGACTCCGGCCAAAGCGCCGCGACGACTCCGACTCCGGCCAAAAAACCCCAACCCCAGCTCTGGTATTACACTCACAATATAAATTCTATTATCCGATAGCCATAGCTCGTTTCTTCGCAATCTAACCACTTTAATACCGTGGACTTTGCTCCTTTATTCGTCATTATGCAATCTTTCTCAGCCATCTTGTTTCCTGACCTTAAAAGCCTAACTCTCCTCTCTATGCCAAAACAATAACAGTATAGATGTGTTATGTATTATTGATGAAAGCCTGGACACGTACGTTAAACTCCAAATTACATTTTATTCGCATTGGGAAATTAACCGCTGTATTTGATATACGATGGGGTTTGTTTTTCCGCAGTTTTCAACGTGAGCCCCTCTGCCCTAAGCTGCTGGAAAATAATTTATCAAAACTTCCATATTTATAATAGTTGATATATATATTTAATATATAGGTGACTTTAGTCGCAAAATATGTAAACACCAAACATTTAGCAACATATTCTGAAAATAGGCTGATAAAACCAACAGCATCTAACTACTTCCCGTTGATTCGGTGGTAACTTGATGGAAGTTCATTTCAATATATAATTAACAAATTAATTGTTAAAAAAGGAATTGTGTAAAAAATAGCAACTTAACTTATCGCTAGTTAGTTTGAAGATGCTTCTTAAAGAGACGAAACACGTGTCACTTTTTTTACACAATACGTGCAATAACAGAGTAATCAATATTTTTTTTCTTAAAAATGGTCCTAAATTAAGAGCTATTTTGATAAATCACTTTTTTTAAGAACCATGTCCACTCCCAATGTGGAGCATATAGTTTTCAAATTACTCAGTCGCTCAACCTCTCTTTTAGATGAGAGTAAGGATAGACAGGATAACAGAACAGGCTATGGCAGGATTTGTGGTTAGCTAGTCGCTGTCGCCATGCCCGCTTTAGAAAACACAACCACACTCATGCCTAACTACTAGAATCGGAAAATCGACTGGAGAAATGCTGTTCGTTCTGAGACTCGAACCCGTGAGGTCCGACACGGAAGCCAACGCTGTTGACCTCTGCACTACAGACCCGAACCACTGTATTGAACGAACCACCATATTGTTCTTACTATTCACCAAAATCGAAGACAGAATGCCAGATTTTTTTTGAATTATAACTTAATGTTCTTTTTATGATTTGGTATGAAGTCAGAGGTAGGTGTTTAAAATTTTTGGAATCCGAGTTCTAAAATTGAATTTTATAAAAATGATGACATTCCTAAAAAAATTAAGCTCATGTATACTTTATTAGTATACAATTTTATTGTTTATAAGAAAATTTAATACATGATTAACTCATACAAAAAACACTATTATGATTGGACCGTTATTTTGTAACAATCAAATATGTTCAGATTTCAAAATTATAGTACATCACAGGATGCTATAAAAAAAATAAAGCGAACAAACCTAAGCATTTAATGTCCATCAGAAACAAAGTAGTTGCGTCGTTGGAAAGAACCGCCTAAGACTAATTATTTATTTAATTACATAGCTTTTAACGACAGCAATCTAGATTTCTATCATTATGAAAAATGCATCGTATTCATCAAATTGTGGACTTAGTGTTATGATCCCTGTTTTGATCGGTTTTATTCCCACCCGATTGATCTAGTCTGAAAACGGAACGCAGGAGAAGTAATTACCATGTCACTAGTCCTTTCTTAGTCCCGATGTCCATTGACCCTTCGAAGAGTAATGCTGAACGACTGACAAACAACTGTCATTTCTTGTCAAATTAATATTTTTAAAATCTTTTATTATTATTCCATATTTTAAGGTGTTCACTGTCAATACTTGGTGGAAAGGCATTATAATCAAAATAATAAAACATTTTTAGTACTTTTTCCACATGAGATTTATTTCATCAGGACCGGTTTCGCTCATGGCGAGCATTATCAACTGATAAGTTTGATTTTAATTTGTAAGAATTGATATGGCTTTTATTCTGTTACAGGAACTGACTTATTTGAACTCATTACCGGGATTTCAATCTAATTATGGTTAACAGACATGTAGATTTATTTATTTTTATTAAATGCACTTAATTTTGGGCTTTTACTTTGTTAATGTTAATTCATACTTAATTGATTTTTGATGTGTTAGTTTTGCATTGCTAAGAGGTCTGAACATTTTATTTTGAGTCTATTTTTCTTGTAATTTGCTTTAATTTATTTGTTTAGTTGATTTACCAATTGTTTGTCATACCTTGTTTTCATACTTAACTTTTACATAAATACCACTGTTTTATTGTATTCCTTATCAGTTGATAATGCTCGCCATGAGCGAAACCGGTCCTGATGAAATAAATCTCATGTGGAAAAAGTACTAAAAATGTTTTATTATTTTTATTATTATTCCATACATAAAAATAATCAAAAAATACGTCTATTATAAAATATTGAAAATATCGTGTGTAGTCATTTTTGGGCTTGAAAAAGAGTAGTAAATAAAAAAAAACAATATTAGTCAGAGAAACGTTAGTTTATTTCCATATATTAATTAATGCTCCCTTCAAACCACTGCTATATGTAGGATATTAATCTATGTATGTAGTCCTCCGCAGTCTACTAACTTTACAAGTCTTGTTATTCGCGCGAACACCAACATCGATGCACTTAATGTATCCATCATTCATCCAGTGGGCTCAAGGTTATCTCTATGGAATAATATAATGTCCCAACAATAATAGATTTTAAAAAGTGCAAAAACGATTCCAAAAATGGACCTCTCCGCCAAATATATGCAGAATTACATCTTGTTTCCAATATAAAAAAAAAAGCAAATCGCTTTTTAACTACAGCTTCCTCGATTGTTGCTATAATTTACTTATAGCAACACTGACCTATTAACAAAATGGCCGGAGGCTGTATACGTGCAAAAAAATAAAAATAAAACGCCAGTTATAATAATTATTGCAAAACGAAAACTCTCGGTGATGTCATTTTGTAAATGCATACATAATACTGAATACGCAATGATTTTCACAGAAGTTATTATCATTTTCCGAATGCATCTCATACATTGAACGCTGTGGTTAGTTGATTGCCTACATGGTGTTTAAAAAGTGCTATAAATCAATTCACAGGTATAATAGTCAGGCAACTTACTTATCATGAGTAATCTTTTATTCATCTTTTATAAGACGTATTTTTTTTCTCGTATGTTGATGTCCCTGAATTCAGGTCTTGTAATCGATGGTGTCTAACAGTCACTTCCAAAAAATGCAGCGGCCGTAGAGAAAATGCGAAGAAAATCTCTCGTAGAAAATAGTTGAAAAGTCATTTAATAAATACTTCATCACTTATGTCCTTGAGAGCACCTTTTTAAAAGGATATTTTAATGGAAGTAACAGACGACAGCGACTTTGAGTCGATATAATATGTTTCAGAATAATTGTAAAATTAATCAGGAAGCTAAAAACTTATATGAAACAGCAAAATAATGTGCACGTGTACTATTATTAGATGTTTTTTTTTACTGATAAAGAATGTCTTCGTTCGCCATCATAAAAAAATATATTTTCGGTATTTAAAGATAAGGGTGCGTTTAATAATTGATGGCGTCGTTTAATATATGGAATCTCTGTATTTTTGCGTGGGCCGTGTATGTCAGAGGAAACGAGATATTCTTCAAGAGCTGTTATTAAGTATACATTTCAATATACTAATTATATCAAAAATGATGCATTCATACATCATGAATTCGTGACCGTGAATTATGGTTTCGTACAGTTGCGGAAATCGGTCCATAGACAAAGATCGGGCATTTAAAAATCGGTGGTTTGTGCCTTAAAAGGCCAATAAACTTTATGCATATGCTTAATTAATGAACATGTACTTTCACATCTCAACTGACAATGATAGTCATTATATTAACACATGCGTTCATGATTCACTGTTAATTTGAGATCGTTCTAGGATCTAATACAAATCTGATTATTTTTCATAGTACTGACAATTTATCGTTAGTATTTTCAAGCGTTTTTTTGGGAAATTGTTTACAACCAAATTTAAGTCATTCAACATGTTTGGCGATATCGGCGTTCCTGCAGCAGATATTAGCAAAATCATTATACATGAAATACCTATTTATTCCTGAATACATACATACATATGAGTATGCTTTTTTTTAAATGTTATCTGTATCATCCATGACGTCGTTACATAATTTGTTACGCAAGTGTATAATGCAGAAAATCAAAGGGATACCCTTCCTTTTTCAGTAGGTGTTGCCAATATCGAAAATATTGTCTATGAAACTGGTTAATAGAGCATTATTTATTTCCCATGTAGGCGTCCACTTATAAAAAAACAATCAATTTAACAGCCATAAAGGTGCCATAAAAATGACACCATATCTGATTCTGACATGTCAAAGAATACATCCATAAATATTGTTGTTGTTTTTACGTCTATTGCATAATTCTTAAATATTTACGCTCACACTGCGATTCTGCGAATAAAAATAATAATTATGGTGAACGGTTGAGGCGAGAGGTGATTCGAACCAAGAAACTGGAATCAGCCTTCCTTATGCGGAGGTGAAATCTGACGGCCATATGGTCGCTGTTTGTTGTAGGCTCGACTTTGTCATCGACCGTCGTATCACCCACTATGCTATATTTATGCAAAATGGTAAAATAATTTCATTGGGAATATTTTGTTAATCTAAAATGACCGAAAATGCCACGAAAAAATCACTTATTATTAAACAGGGCTGTGGGGTCAGTAAAAAAAAGTTTGACTCCGACACCGGCATTTACCAAAACCACGACTCCGGTTCCGACTCCAACATTGACCAAAAACACGACTCCGACTAAAAAAAGTTTCATATCGTCACGTTTTTTTCATAATTTTCTTAATTATGTGTATTCAATTAAATATCAATCTTACCAATCCGGCCAATAACCAAATTTGATGTATTATATGCAAAAATAAAAAGATCAAACTTTTAAAAAAATCCGACTCCGAGTATGACTCCGGCCAAAGCCTCGCGACGACTCCGAATCCCGCCAAAAACCTCCGACTCCACGACTCCGACTCCATAGCCCTGTTATTAAATATTATTTTGTATTTTTTTTAAATTAGTACATACGTATTTCTTACTGCTTACATACAGTGCTTACCCAGTATATACAACAGATATTTTGTTTGCACTTTGTCGGTTCTTAATATGGTGAATACTGAATCATAATAGAGCTTATATCAAGAGAAGGTTTTCTGGCTAGGAAGTATTTCTTACTATGTCGATAAATTTCTCTTTTTTCGATGTTATGAGAAAAGGATATGGTTAAGACAAGATTAATGTTAAGCGAATCGCTATCGCCACGTTCCGCCTTTGGAATCTAATAGCTAAATCTTTTTTGCGCGGTAGGCATGAGACGTATCCCCCATGCAAAAAGAGTAGTAGACCACTGATGTTTATAATGCGACCACAGTAAAATTTTACGCGAGAACCACTGATCTAGGATATAGATTCTAGAGCAATGGTTCTCACGAAAATTTGCTCTGTGGCCGCATCGTAAACATTAGCCCTCCTACGGAAATATCGGGTTGCCGCACCAAATTTTTGTTTTGAGTCTATTGTACTTGATGTGTATCAAATGGACCTAAACATGTACATATATCAATTTACCATGGGTAAAAATTGCATCCGAAATATCTTCTAGAATCTTTGTTGAAAAATTAGCTAGGAAAACCACATTTTTTTTAATATCAATATTTTCTATGAAGCTGTTTGTGGCCGCAGCCAAATCTTCACAAATGAGAAACACTGTTCTAGAGTAGTGGTTCTCAAGTAAAATATGGCTGTGGCCGCATTAGGATCATCAGCCGTACTATGGAAATGTCTGGTGGCCGCACCAAATTGTTTGCTAAAAAGACCTAAGCATGTATGTGTTGAATTATTGCTTACTAGCAATTCTTGATGCACAATGCAATGCATACAACATATTTAATTTTCAGTGTCAGTGTGTAAAAACCCATTTTTATTAAATATCAATATTAACTGTGAATCTATTGGTGGCCGCAGCATAATCCTGTGGTGGCCGCACATGAGAACCACCGTTCTAGAGTGATCTCTTCGAATAATTTTCTACTTTCAAAATAGTTGGCGCATTGGCATAAGCGGTGAGGTCGTTTTTTTAAAAAAAATACATTGCATGTCGTATTTATCATTTATCAAATTAGGTCGCTGCGTATTTTGAAATGTAAAATATTATATCTCGTGTCATTATCACTGTTTTCACCGACGCGTCAACTATTTATCTGTCCGAGGAATCAGCGGTGGTGTTTTTGCCTACAGCTCCTCCCACTTGCAACTCTGATCAACTTGCCAATTATTTATTTTAATATTGTTTAAGCTGGTTGCAAACTCCTACAGTGAACGTTGCTATGCGTTCACCCACCATACTTAATTCTTTCATTCAGCTAGAGCAGTGATTCCCAAACTTTCTTCATCTGTGTGCCCCATATACAATTTTCAAATTGAGAAAGTCAATACGAATTAATTGTGTTCGATTTATTCAAATATAGCATTTGAAAATTTGTCAAACTTCTATTTCATTACATGTAGTTATCAATGTCTTATGAAGAAGTTTTTTTTTATTAGTTCCGTTTGATTTAATTAGTATATACCAGTGTTTCCCAAACTTTCAACGTCTGGTTACTTCTTTTATAATTTTCTTAACACCGAGAAGCCCCCGTAAAAAAACGCATATTCTTGAGGCAAACAAACTAAATTTGTTTTTCCCTTTAAATAAAACAAAAAAATAATAAAAAATGAAAAATTAAGTTCAGTTCAAAACAAAATATAAATAACACGAAAATCATCATAATTTGGTTCCCTGGTTGTTAATTTTAATCTAAGATGCGGTTTCGAAGTCCTGTTCCTTTTTTTACATGATGTCTAAAAATGCTAAAATATCGACATCACGTAAATATGAAAATGGAGAAGGCAACATGTATTTCCGGACGTTCTCTGCTTAGACTGGAAACACATTAAATCCGGAGCGAAACCGAATAAAGACCGGAATGATAGTAAAGTACACTCATTATGTATACTTTCCAAGAATCCGTCTGATGCTAACTCAACCAATTGCTCTTCTTCCGCACATGATAAACCTTCTAGCATGAATGTTGTATTAATGTTGAACGGATATATTATCCATTCAATATTTTCAGGGCGCAGCGCATGCTCCCACTAAACTCTTCCCGTCCCCCAGGGGGTACGCGTACCACATTTTGTTAAACACTGAGCTCGAATAATATTCACTTATTGTTTCATGTCACAACACTGTGATAAAAAAGTAATAGAATGAGTAGACGATGATATGTATTTGACATACATTTCACAACAACATAACTTCAAAGTGATCATCATTTTTACTGGAGATAATATTGTACAAATACCACGTAATTAATGGCGGTAATCTACATATGTACTGTCAAGCACGTACTACCAACAGAGCGAAGAAAGTTCGAGCTGACCTTACAACCTTTTCAGACAAACCGTGCTACGTGTATTTGCATTGTAAGAAGATTATAAAAACTTCTATCGCTGCTTTTTCCAACAGTATTTTTTGTCCCACCATGTTCGCTCCCGATGGCATTTGGTGTTAATCTCACCGTGTGGTGTTTTTCTAGTGTTTTCCTATGAGATTTGCTTGCTACTCAATTGCTCAACATTTCTTATTCGGAGAGTGTAGGGATATACATTTGGGTTAGGACAAAACTAGTGGTTAGCTTATCGCTTTCGTTTCACCATATCGACACCTTACAGGGCGTCTTACGTAGGCGAATATTTGCGGTTACACCGCGACCAAATAACAATTAATTTAAATCGTCGCGGACGAAAGGTCTTATGTGTCATTGACGTCTAGCCAGCCGCAATAAAATCATAACTACCGCCACGACTCAGGCAGTTCGAGGCCACTTACAACAATTTGTTGAAGTTGTTACCTATGGCGCCATGCCCGGAACGTGCCGCTTCGTGATAAAACGTCCACGTAAGACGGTGCGTTACATTCAAAAGGTTTTGAAGTTTCGATTGATTAAAATTCACTTGTAACAATTAGCAAGTAAAAATGTTACAAATTACTTATTTTAAGCATATTTTTTCACAACTCTTTCTGAGAAATAATGATCTTAAAGATTTAATGAATGAAATAACAATCTTAGAACTTTGTTAAATAAATTTAGTAAGAAAAGTGTGCAGATGCAGTGCAACTTTCTGCTAACTCCGTTATTCAACCATAGACAATTCTGAAACTCATATATCTGATAGAATGCCACAAATTCAAGCTTTTCCGACCAAAAGATCATTTTAGGCAAAAATGACAATTAGAACCTTTTTGAAGTAAGGTAACGGTATGTCAAGCATCGGATAGGCGGCAGACGGAAGAGGATTTTAAATAACACAGACATCGATGCCTTCGAACAGAAATCAATAGTTTAACTGCAAAATCAATATATCAAACCGCTTGTACTGGATCTCGAGCTGAGACCCTGACTGAACTCCGCATTCGATGTCAAAGATGCTGACTCTGAAATTAAAACATACCGTAGAATGTGGCTTATACACCCCTTACCGACCAAAAGATATTTTAAGACTTAAATGTCAGTTGGAATCATTTCAAAGAAAGGTAGCGAGTAATTTGAACCAAACAAATATTTTCCGAAGTTATCATATGTTTCAATATGTTCACGATTCCGACCCCGACTCCATATCCCTGCAATAAAGACATAAATAGGCAGAAGGGTTTGAAATACCGGAAAAGTATATCAATACCGGTATTTACTTCAAACACTGGTATTATAAATTTCAATTGCGGGATTACTCAAAATAGAATGAGCAAAATTTATACTTATTGCAATCAATTGGGGTCACATTTCGAGTCGATTTCAGAAGCTTGTTCAATTTGAAATGACCGACGAAAATTAAATTTAAAAAATATTTAAACAGTGAAATTACCACTTTCCGACGATATTTTCCACTTTTTCAAGGACTAACGTGTGAGTGATCGCATGGCATAAAATTCCTGCGCTCTTTTTACTTATAATCAGGGCGTTTTAGCCGGAGTCGTACTCGGAGTCGAAAATTTTGAAAAGTTTGAACTTTTTATTGTTGCATTTAATATGTTTGTGGTAGTTTAGTGTGTTTAATATGCAGGGCTGTGGAGTCGGAGTCGGAGTCGTGGAGTCGGGGCTTTTAGGCCGGAGTCGGAGTCGAATTCGTCGCGGCTATTTGGCCGGAGTCGTACTCGGAGTCGGAAATTTTGAAAAATTTGACTTTTTTTATTTTTGAAATATAATACCTATGTCAAATTTGGCTATTGGTCGGATTGGTAGGGTTGATATTTAATTGAATACACATAAATAGGAAAATTAGGGGGAAAAATTGACGATATTAACCTTTTTTTAGTCGGAGTCGGAGTTGGAGTCTTGGTTTTGGTAAATGCTGGAGTCGGAGTCGGAGTCGGACTTTTTTACACCGACTCCACAGCCCTGCTTATAATATTGCATTTAAAACAAATATTTATGCATTTTGATTTTTCTTAATTTTAAACTGATTTACCGGCAGTTCACAGTTTCTAAGTCGGTATTTTGGTATTTAAAAATCATCGGTAATACCGAAATTTCAATATCCATAACATGTACATCAATAGTCGCATGGTTTTGAGTTGTTTCTAAATGATAAGAATATTTTATATGACGTAACAATAAATGTCGCCAAGGTCATTCGAAACGTCCAGTGTAACACAGACATTAAATGAGTTGTAAAATAAATACAGTAATTACTGTTATTTCGCTTCCAATGAACATTATAATAAATAATAATTGTGTCATTTTTTGTCGAAATAAGCTGCTTAACCAATTACTACGATAATACCTTTGCCCACGTGTGCGTCGTTAAACAATTAAGTATTATAATCAAGTGCAAAATATAGTTTGAGCTTTCTTTCATCACAAGGACTTAAAAAGGCGTATGAATGAGTGGTTGACTCCTACATAAACTAAATTTTAATGTTGCTAGCACTGCAAGGTTGATAATAACAACAATAAAAAATGTACTATGATTAATGTAATGTTGTAGCCAACTGATGAATATTTTACTCTATTTTATTTAAATGTATCATAGCTTTCAGTTAAGTGTCATTTTCCTAAGTTGGCCATACTTTTCGTTCTTTAATTTTGTTTTCCTGTGAACAAGGATTATAGAAAATATAGAACTCTGCTAAACCATAAAAATAGATTTGAATTTGGAATATTTGTTGCGTATAAAAAAATGCATTTCCTAAGTTAGGTTAACTTTTCTTTTCACCTATATAGAATCTTCCAAAAAGACGCTCGCTCGTGTAGAATGTCCATCATGGCATGTGCCGTGTGGCACGTAGCGCCATCCTGTTGGAACCACATGTCATCGGTATTCATATCATATCATCGATCTGTAGCGCTCGCCGTTTTGCAAGAAGTACAGACCGATGATTCCGCCAGACCAAAATCCGTACCAAACAGTGACTTTCTCGGGATGCAGTTGGTGCTGGTGTATCTCGCATGGATTGAAATCGTCAATTTTGCTTGATCACATATCCAATCATCCAAAAATGGATCACTTTTCTCGAACGGAGCAGTGACTTTGATAATAAAATATGATAATTTGTACACATTGTTTTACGCTTTAACCTTCCATAGTGATTTACCGTACATGATATGAACAATTGACAGATGTCACTTTAATAACATGGCTGCTATAACCTAACAAATTTCAAGCGTTCCTTTTTAAGGACCTGTATTTGTGGACAGGTGCGACACGTATTTCGTTTGTTTGAGATGTATCATTAGTGTTAAGATTATCATTTTGAATGCTGTATTTTTATTTAAAACGAATTATTTATTATACATACTGAATTTAGTTTATGTAAAAATACGAAATTGCGATAGACTTACGATGCTGGATGTGGTAAAATAATATATCTCAATAATAACGAACGTTGTTATGTTCCTTGTTGGACACCTAAAGGCAAAAAATATAAGTCAAACCCCAGGTTAACCATCACTTCTAATCTCATTCAAGTCGACGTTGTAACGTTATGGCACGCCGGTCAAATATGAAAAAAACTCTCAACTAACAAAAACGAACAAATGCAATGCCATTGAATAAGTAAAATGAGCGCTCAAAGCGGTGAGTGGGGAGTAGAGACTCCAATTCGAGTATCGAGTATAAACTATTTTTCATGTAATCGATACTCGAGTAATTTGAAAAATACTCGAGTAATACTCGTAATTTAAAAATGAAGATTTATTTCCAATTTTTTTTTTTTAACAGCGAACAGGAAACTAGATAGCACTATTTAATTCATTGTTAACTTTTCAACCGACGTCCACAGCAACAGAGATAGTTTTTTCTACTGCGAGAAAAAAAAAACAATACTTCGAACCAAATTAAAATTTGAGATGTTAAATTCTCTATAATTTTGGAAATATATGTTTCATAATATGAAATAAATGTATTTATGAAATAAAATACGCTTATTTATTTAATTATCTATTCAAATACACAAATTTAAATTATTAATATATATTTTGGTACATCTGAAACTACTCGAGTATTTTTAAATTTTACTACTCGATACTCGAGTAGTTGAGATGTCGAGTAATTGAAGTCTCTAGTGGGGAGGTAAGAAAAAATCACAAGAAATTATGCCATTGATTACAAATCCACAATTTTGGTCTCTTTTCCAATGCTGACTATTTCCAAAAGTAAGCTAGGTATGTCATTTTACATATAGCTTTAATTTCCGGGAAATTCTCAGTTTTGGAGTACGAAAGTTGTATGCTCCGTATAATTTCATTGTCACAAGAGGTTTTATTTACAACAGACTTGTAGTCTTGCTTGAATTCAAAATCTTTGTCTTATTCTTTAACTGTGTAGTATTTCTTGGGAGACAATATGTCACTTTTCCTTTCCAAATGTTCTAGCTGCTGAAAAATAAGTCATAATTTAGCTTTTCGTGGATAAATATTAATTAATTTAATGGACTGATATTTTTTTTGAGGATACATAGAGACGCCTCTGATACATAGAGATGCCTCTGAAAGATGCGAAACACTTGTCACAGATAGTAGCACAATACGTGGAATAATCAAAGCTATTGTAAATTTTATACTAAAATGAACTTCCAAAAATCCGCTGAATCCATCGAAAGTATACATAGAGACATTCTCTATTTATCATTATCCATAAATATTTTACTTGAAAGTGTCTTCAAAATATGGAAATAATGCAAATTTAGAAATAAACAGTTTTGGGAAAGAACACTACAATTGTTTCATTCACTGATTCAAAACCTTGGGTAAGACTTGGGTACGGCAAGTGTAGAAATATTCACAACCAAATTTAATATAACCCTATCTTGTAATCGCTACAAAAATTAAAACCTAACCTAACAATAATTCACTCAGAAAAACAGTTTCCAGTCTGCGGAGTTTAAAAGATGAAGCGTAAAATAGTCCGCATCCAAGTTGAAGACATATCTATTATAACCGGTTATGGTGCTGCTTAAACATCTTTGGTAAATTATGTCTTGTGTGAAGTCGGAAACTAGTTAAATACGGGAAACATAAAACAGCCGAGGGGGCGTGCCCTGCGAGCCAAAAATGTTTTGCTCGCACTTTCCTTACCCCACATACTACGCTGTTAAATTTATATATCAAGGTTAATTTATGTACATATGAAGGAGTCCATAGCTATGTCTGTGTTTGCACATTATCCTCAAAAAAGATAATATTGATCGATGTTGTGTTTTTTTGTCAGTGACTGTCGTTATAAATGCTAATATCAAACTACGAAGCAAGTTAAATGATATATTATATCAGGCAAAAAGATAAAATGATAACACGGTTCGTTCTCTTACTTTTCGGAGGTAGGAGCCACACCTAAACTCCTTTTATAAAGTATTCTATCACTAACTTAGTTACGATAACGAATTTATTATCACAACATAACCTATATTTTTGTTTCTTCTATTGTATTTAGAAATATATTCAAATTTTCAAAGAACAATGGCGAGCTATCTATCGGTGGAAAAAGTAAACAAATCTATTATAAAAGCATTGTCATTGTGAAATTATTCGTGAGACGATCATTGAATATTTGATATAAGAACCCCTTACATGATTTCAGTGATTTTTAAGCTTTATTTTATTACGCCTTGCACAAAAATATCTTGGCGACTCCCTTATTTTCTAAATTGATACAGACATATTTTTAAATGATGGCTAAAAATGTGTCGCTATGTTGCAAGCTAAACACTTTGGTTCGGGGGATTAATTTATTTAGTAAATCACAAATTATAATTTAATTGCCTTTCAATGTGAAAAAAGATTACAACATTCATCAGAATAGAAAGAAAAAAATAAAATTATAATGGAAATTGGCAAAGAAGTCAACCGCGTGAGTTCCGAATAACTACAAAATAGTACTCGTCTGAAGTCACTCACATCAATGTGAAATATATCGACATCTAAAGCAATACCGATTAAAAACGTTAAACCTTTTTTTTTGTTGAAGGTAAAGGGATTTCTAAACACACAGAGAAACGACACGTATTCCGCGTTCCCGCAGCCAATGTGTTAATAGACGAAGCAAACAATAATTATTGAAAGGTCAGACTTTTCTCAGTTTGAACTTAACAGTCGTAAGTTTGTACGCCGATGTTTTAGCCGGATGGGCATCAGTGTCAGTGGTGAGAGGTTTAACATCACCGGATCGATTAAAATACTTACATAATATACCTTATTGCCTTTTACCAGTGCTGCAGTGGAAGTATACCTCAGTACACTTTGCTTTATTCGTTGGTGTGGCGTATACCCTCTGATTAAGTAAAAAAAGCCCAAAGCTAAATGCACTTGAACAACTAGAAATTAACAGATATAACCTTACCGATGACATTCTTAATGAGCAAACAAACAATAAACCATCACCATTCTGAGACCATTACAGAATGTTAAGTTTAAGGGAATTTTACAGAAATCTACTTATTTTCAATTGAAATTTTACTGTGGCCGCATTATACAATCAAAACCCTACGGAAATATCTCGTGACCGCACCATTTTTTTGTTTAGATTCTGCTGTGTTGCACTTAACCTTTTCTCGCTGTTTATTCCACATCTTCCATGCATTTAAAAACAGTTTTGTTATCTAATACTTCTTTATATACAGTATAATATATATGGAATATTTAATTTAGTCTCTTTTGAGAAATTAATACTTTTCTAAAACACCAATATTTGAATCAAATGAAACACCAATTATGAAGGTAATGGTGGCAGCAGCAAAATATGTGGTGGCCACATATGAAAACTACCTTTGTAGGGTATACAGTTTACGACATCGCACAAAAGTGCGTCACCATATACCCTCTGCGAAGTTTACGACTCCAGCACTGGCCATAACCCACTTTGGCGGAAATATTTTGATGGTAAATTCAGCAAAATTTATGTTTATTTGCATCGCATGTAAAGGTGCGGTCACACGCTTTGTGCGTGCGCTCTCGCCAACTCATAAACATGCTGGATTATGATAAATCGGCGAAGAAATTTTCAACCAAAAGACCAACCCATTTTAGCTTCCCCGTAAATGTGAAAAAGCAATTATTATGCGAACGCGTTGAGTTTTTCAATCAATTTAATACGACGCTTCCGTTGCCAACCGCTCGGGTTCGTATACCAGTCCGAGCCAGTGTCATTTTCAATCGAATTATTGAGTTATGCTAGGATTACATGGATGTCTGTGCTGTCCAAAATTCAATACTATAAACAAGATGTAGCGAGAGCGATAAGCTACCCAATATTTTTCTTAAAAGAGCTCCATATGCTAAACATTGCAAGAGTGAAAAAATCAACAAAAAGCTCTCAATCCCTCCTACATCCATGCTTAACAAAACACGGGACAGAACGAGAGTGATTCGCCAACCACTAGTCCTATCCTTTCCAAATGAGTAACAAGTAGTTATCGTAGAAGAACTTCTGTTGCGATGTACTCCATTGCGAGTCCATATGCTCCACTTAAGAGCGGGCGTGGTGAAGAAAAAAAAGGATTCTATAGTTCTTGTAATTTAGGTAGCACAGGTTTGAGTCCGAAGATGGGAACATTCATACAATGGTTTTTATCCAAAGTCAAGGATGTCTAGAACAGCTGTTTTCACGTGCGCCCACCAGGGGATTTCCCTGCAGCCACCAATAGCTTCATGGTTAATATTGATATTTAATAAAAATGGCTTTTTACAAGTTAATTTGTCAACAAAGACACTGAAAATTAAATATTTTGTATGCATTGCATTGTGCATCAAGAATTTATATATATCAAAAACTCAACACATACATGTTTAGGTCGTTTTGGCAAACAAGACTTTTTAAAAATTTGGTGCGGCCACCAGACATTTCCGTAGTACCGCTGATGTTCCTAATGCGGCCACAGCCAAATTTTACGTGAGAACCACTGGTCTAGAATGTAATCAACTGTTAATGTGGAAAAAGTACAAGAAAATTGTGTTATAAAGTCAACCCTCCTAAAGCACCTTCTGATACAAAGCGGTTTTTTAAAGCGTGTGCAAAATAAATGTTTCTTAAACATTTAATAGTATACATAAATATGTGCATTCGAAGAATATTTATCAGTAGGTACATATTCGTCCCTTTACTGTAGTAGGGTTGATAGTATTTATTTAAAAAATTCTATAGTTATCCCAACACTGGATACAATTTAATATTTGCCGTACTGTACGTTTATGAATGAAAAATCATCTATGGCAGTATGTATGTTATTTTTGCAATTATGTGAATGTACATATGTGTTATGTTTTTTTTATTGTAGTATACCTTCGCATCGACCCACTACTGTGTGCAGTCATGAATTAAAATAAGTTTTTTTAGCATTGTTTACCCAAGATGGTATGATTATTTATTTATTTATTTATTTATTTATTTATTTATTTATTTAAGAAAAAAAGCAAATCATGGCATTACAGCTGACGCCAATGCGCCATAGATTTGACAAATATAAATACATGCATATATATATATACATACATACATGTAAACATATAATAAAAATCACAAATTAATTAAAAATTAAAAATAAGATGAAAATAAGATGAAAATTACAATAGTCATAAAAAAAACAGAGGAAAAAATATTATTAATATCACATTAGAAATTTTCAAGGCAGTCAACCGAATGAGTTCTGACAAAATCAACTTTTTTCATAAAATATAGTATTCGTCTGAACTCACTCACGTCAATATGAAATATGTCGACATCCGAAGCAATGCCGTTTAAAATTGTTAAAGCTCTTCCCAGTGACATTCCCATTGGCAGACTGGTTCTACCCCTTGGAAGAACAAACAACTCATGTTCACGATTCCTCAAAAATTATCAGGGACATTCAATTTAACATTCTCAAGAATGGTGGAATTCTCATTTTGGCCTCGGATAAGTCGAAAGAAATATGTGGCCAGGTACATTTCTCTTCGAGTATTCAAACTATTGAACGTGAGCATGCCTAAAAGAAAATCGGTTGGATAAAGCCATGGGTAGTATCCGTATGTCCTCAAATAGAGAATTCTCAAAAACTTCTTCTGAACCCTCTCCACCATAAGAACATATTTCACACCTCTTGGGGCCCAAACAATCGATCCACTCTCAAGCCGGCTTCGAACTAAAGAATTATACATTAGTATCAAAATTTTTACTCCTGGAAAGTCCTTGGTAGTACGGAGGATAAAGCCCAACATTTTCAATGCTTTATTACAAGTAGTCTTAATGTGATTATTGAATGTAAGTTTGCTCTCAAATTGTACGCCAAGATCTTTAACTGATGAAATCCGCGAGAGAATTCGGCCATTCATTGAATACCGACAAAATAATACTCGTGATCCCCTTGTAAACGATAAAAGATTGCATTTATCAATATTAAAATCGAGTTTGTTACATCTTCCCCATTCTATTATATTGTCTATATCAGACTGGAGACGGTGACAATCATCCAAGGTGACAACCCTTAAAAAAAGCTTCAAATCATCAGCGAATAATAAGAACTTTGAATTTTTGATGACTTTTACGATATCATTTATAAATATAGTGAACAGCATTGATGAATGATGAAATTCATATTATTTTAAAACATACAACTATTATTAACTATTTGATACGGATATTTGAATTTCGATCATTGAATCATAGATATCTACATTCATATAGAATATATCTACTTCAGTGTATTTGTGTTTTTTTTATGCAATGTTGCTATCAACCTTTCTTTCGACTACGTGCAACATATTTATTGAATCATTAACTTTGAATTTATATTCAATTAAGCATTATGACTAACATTTTTTTAGATTACCAGTATTGCCACATTAAGGAAATTAACACATATTGCTACCATCCGTGGCCGTGAATCGGGCCAGGCGAGATCTGGTAAGGACATCGCCTACACCATTCAAGTCTATGATATTATTATTAGTTGTCTATGGTTCCTGGGAAAATGGTGGGTGGACCGTTCCGATGGACTCCTAGTAAGGAAAACCTGATAATGTTATTCTCAACGGCCGATGAATCAAGCTGCTATAATAAGATAAATTAATGTGTACCTGATATTCGATTCGTGTCCATCTTTCAATGTTTTACATATTATCGGCATTGTATTTGTTACATAATACCAGCAGCATATAATTAAATTGTAATTATTTGTAAATAATAAATGACGTATTCTACAGCCTGTGGGTCTCATGTACCTACGTAACGTTACGCAGTAAGTGTGGGGTAAGTATTTGACACAATGTGACAATAGGGATTGGGTGGTTTATGTAAAAATGTGACGTCACATAGAACTTGTTTTTTTTCAAAAATATTGCGGGTCGAAAATGAAGCGACTCATCGGCGGAGACACATAATATGAAGACTTTTTGACAATTGGGCAGAGGGGGTGTAAAAAATATACGAAATTCACTATGATAGGCTCAAGTCCGAATCTATATGAATCGGTAACAAAATAATTAAACTAAATTTTCGCTTGTAGCATATCAGATCCGTGGTCAAGTGTCAACGCCTTTGGCTTTGTTTGAGGAGCGCACGAGCTTGAATCCCAATCCGTGCAGTTTTGCTTTTTAATCGATTAACGATTTCCGTTCGGAGACATGTTTGTCTGTGTTGTCTGGAATACCCTCCCATCCATCCGATCCGTGATGTTGCGATAATGATTAGCTAACCACTAGCCCTATGTTGTATATCCCTACTCTCTTAGAAAAATATAAGCAACTAAGTAACAAGAAGTTCTTGTAGGAAAACTTCTGTCGAGATAAACTTTCTAAGGATATCATATGCTCCACATTGGGAGCCGACATGGTTAGAAAATATACAATTATGTACTACATATTTATATGGAAAATTTTTAGCATTTCACGAGTCCTTAAAATAATTTAGAGTTATTTCAGGGTAGGAGAAGGTAGGAAGTTTTGTAAGCTTGTAATATAATACATAGCTACATATCTATGGACATGAAGTCAATAAATCGAATGAACAATCCATATTTGAAAGCATATATTTGATTATTAGCCCTCTGTAGGAAAAAAATCGCACTAATCTATGTTAATCAACAACAATAGTTATTAAACTTGTTTAAAAAATGTATACAGCTAAAAATGCACCTAAACGCAGTACCTATGTATGTTCATAAAAGGATAACATAACATAATTATTTTATCCGTCCATCAAATATTGTGGGAAGAGCATGACCTTATTCTTATGTCAAATAATATGTTGTTGAATAATTTATGAGATGTGTTGTAAATGATGTCCTATCCCAAATGATGATTTGATGATACATAACATTACTTGAATGCGAGCAAAATTAACTTTAATGTAACATTCTGACATGGTTAGATAGATAATATCTCTTGTCAATTTTTCAATCCTAACGAATTTCAATATGATTGTGTAAGGCTGTAAGTGTTGCCAAGCATTTGCGGAAATATCACGTATTTAAATAATTATATTTTAATGATATGTATTCTTTTATCAAGAATAATAATATTGAATTATTTAAATATCACTTAACAAAATATCTCGAAGCCATTCCAAATTCAAAAAATATTCATACAAACAAATGCTTACGATTTTTTAATTTATCATTCTTCCGGTGCTTTTTATATTAATTTTTTGACTGCCACACTGCCATTTTGTCAACATATGACCTTGAAAAAAATATACATCGGCAAAAATAGTGCAAAATATAATTTAGTAATTAGACATTAGGTCCTTGATAGAATTTCAATATGTATTATAATTGAGTCGTCATTTGATGTTACAACGCGTTTTGTCACTCATGACCCGTGTTTCGTCTTCAGGCATAATCAGAAATTTAAGCGCACGAAACAACCTGAAAAAATAATACCCAAAATGCATTCATACTACCTACCACACCAATAACTCAAAAATGATATTTTACTGTATGAGTGTCGGACTCGGAATGAAAGAAACATTAGAAATTGACAGACAATTCATTTTTGAAGTCGCACTTGGCTTAAAAAAACTCTTTGGGAACTGACCTATCATTAGACATAGGGTAGACTTCCGCTGTGAGGAACAGAAAACTGTAAAAGTATTGAGCGCAAGTCCGGACAGGTAAAAATACAGCACTGTTTTGCCAGTACCTTTTTACCAATACAGCCTACTTGCCAAGTTTACTTAGTTCTGTTTGTGGCATTGCGAAAATCAATACATTAGTGTTTCAGAGGAGAAAGAGTGCGTTCACGCTGCTCAGCTACGGGGAATGAGGAACCCACTCGGGGATGAGAAATCTCCAACATGATATTGGATTAGTTAGTTATATTATTCACCGCTAAGATGGCAGGGCTGACGACCGATTGAAGATAGTCAATAGTGGCGCATTATGCTGCAATTGATGGACCAAAATCCGTTTTAAAATAATGGTAAAACAGATTGGGGAATAAAGTAAGTTAATATCACGATGCTGGTGATAAATTCTTATAAATTGGGTTATTCTGAATCTCTTCAATCCCAATGATAATCGTTTCTTCAAATATAATGTCCGCTCATAGTGTAGAACATTTAATTAATAGTGTATGACCTTCAATTTTTTAGAAAGTATTGGCAAGAATACAGATCATATTATGATGTTTTCTATTCTAAGTGAACGAAAGCCCAACGGTATTTTACATTCTACAATGGGACTAACATATCGTCTTAACTAAACTTAACACTTTGTTTTCTAATGCAACGAAATAAATGACATTCTCAATCTTGTGAATGTTCTTAAAGCTAAGCATTTACAACATGAGGTTCAATGGCTATCAGTAAATAATGCTGTGCTACACATATTCGAATGGTCAAATCCAACAGTTAAATAGAAAAATTTTGACAGCAAGCAAAATACCCGCCGAAAATTCCAATGTTCTATGTTTGAAATCCCTGTTCATAAATTCAATCAATACTATAGTCCGATTGGTGTGATGTGTGATGAAATCTAATAGGATAACAACGCGTGAATTCAATCAAATTGTTTTCGCATGGTTAATCGACGTATAGATATATATGTCATCGCAGAATAAGTACAATAATACATACACATCAAATTAACTTGAACAATAAGGCCAATCCTTTACTTTTAAACGGTATGCCACGCATGATTAGGTCAACAGAATGTTGACTTATCAAACGCATATTCCATAACTTTGCCAGTGGCAGGCATTCTCGAGAATTTAATCCTCCATTATCCGTTATAAAAGATCCCTTTTATAATTAGCATAAAAGGATTTTACCCTGTACTTGGATTTTTTTACTAGATGAATGATATTCTTCAATTGCATATAATTGTTGAAGAATGGATTTTTATATTTTACTATTATGACAGCGGACAGCGTTTTAAAAATGGAAGTCTGCAACGTTGAAGACCTATAAGTGCTTCCCAACCTGGGATCCACAAAAAAATTCTCGAGAAGAGTTCATCGATATAGGATCAGATAATTTTCTTGGTGGAGAATGTAATGAAAAAAGTATTTCAGAATTTTGGATACGGCGACAGCAAGAATATCTGTATATTGCAAAAGAAGCATTTGTAATCCTTTTGCGACTATATACCTATGTTAAACAGCATTTTCGCCATTACTATTAAAAATAAGCACAGATCATGCCTTTCCACGGAAACTTTGCTAGATTCTTTGCAATTTAGGATTTCTGCGATTGAACCAGATATTGATTTGTTGTGTAAACACATGCAACCTCTACCATCTCATTAAATTGTTTTGTGAGCTTCATGCTATGTATAGTTTTTCTTATTTTCTTCAGACTTAGGGGTCCGTGGCATGAACAAGGTTGGGAAGCACTGGCCTTAGACACAGAAGCTTGCTTAATTAAGAGTAAACCCATATTTTCCCTTTTACTTCGTACTGACGTGTACATTTTATCAGACGATAAACATTTATTTATAGGACAAGGAAAGCCCTAATCTGCGTTAACCTTTGACCTTGAAACAAGATTTTCCCCGGCAATGCGTATATTTATATGATAGACTAAAAATATCTCGGAGGTTCCGTCTTGTTTCACACCACGCTTGCAGGGCTACTAGTAGAGACTCCAATTCGAGTATCGAGTTCTCGATACTCGGGAAAACTCATTTTTCAAGTACTCGATACTCGAAAAATGAGTTTTCTCGAGTAAATTATTACAAAGTTTTATTTTCAAATTTTATTTACGTATTTAAAATAAATTTATATAATGTTTAACCGTTGCGTTTAACTAAGTCTTACGCGTGGATTTAAAAACAAAACTTCGAACCAACTTTAAATTTGAGACGTTTAATTCTCTATTATTTTTTAAATATATGTCTTACAAATTGAAATAAATGTATTGATGAAATTGAATAAGCTTATTTATTTATTTATCGAGCAATAAAAATAATTAAACATTTTTAGTACCACTTAAAATTTATTGGATCAGGACCGGTATCGCTCATGGCGAGCATTGTCAACTATTTATATACACAAACTTAAATTATTTATATTTATTTTGGTACATCTGAAACTACTCGAAAATAATTAAGTATTTTAAAATTTTACTACTCGTTACTCGAGTAGTTGAGATGTCGAGTAATTGAAGTTTCTAGACACATATTGAATCCTTTTTTTAAAGCTAATCGCTTTCGCGTCGTCTTTTAGCATCGAATCGTTTCCGCCCAAGACGATTGTCAACATTATTATAAATACAAGCTTTCTCGTCGTACTGAGGATTAAAAAATAATTTTCTTCATGATAGATGTTATCATACCTCCAATAAAGTACTCAACTCTCAACCAGGCTTCAGTCGTATATTAATAAGTAAAAAAAAGATTAGCCGCTATAAACATATACACGTATAGTTAGTTACAGCTACGTATATTGTCTGAAATAAATTTTAAGTATAGGTGAAAACCGGTTAATATGGATACCGGTTATTCAGTAATAAAATTTTGCTAAATTTACGCATTGAACGGTTAACCAAAAACCGGTAATGCAATCTTTAATAAGAACTGCGCGGATCCCGAGGCAATTATCGATAAAATTTTAAACGTTTATTTTTTACTAAATTCGTCGATATTTTTCGTTTTATTACATACGTGAACAACAAGTCAGAAAAATATTCTAGTATTATAATTTTCTGTGTGAGACAGCTGTTCGCCAATTTTGCAATCTAAATTAGATACATATGTTTCAATACTGCGTCTTATTAGTATACATTTTGGTGTATTTATCAGGGCTGTGGAGTCGGTAAAAAAAGTCCGACTCCAGCATTTGTCAAAACCACGACTCCGACTCCGACATTGACCAAAAACACGACTCCGACTAAAAAAAGGTTAATATCGTCACTTTTTTCCCCTAATTTTCCTATTTATGTGTATTCAATTAAATATCAATCTTATCAATGCGGCCAAAAGCCAAATTTGACATATTAAATGCAAAAATAAAAAGTTCAAACTTTTCAAAATTTCCGACACCTAGTACGACTCCGGCCACAACGCCGCGCCGACTCTGACTCCGACTCCGACTCCACAGCCCTGGTATTTATATCAACTTTTATTTAATTATGTAAATGTCAATTTAAATAATATCTCGAAACTATTCCAAATTCAAAGACGAAAACAAAATTTAGATCGCTGTCGACGAAAACCATTATTCTATCAATTGTCATTTTTACTAAAAGAACTGCTCCCTATAATGGGATATTGCATTTACATATATATATATATATATTATATATAAAACCGAAACGGCATGTATGTATGTATGTGGGTCTGTAATTCTTTGGGAATCATATAACATTAAATAATTATCCGTGGCTTAGTCCGAGCGAAGCCGGGTAGCAATACTAGTAAATATTATATAAATTCACTTAATCAAGTGACGATGGCTTTTTTGATTAATCTGTAACACAGCATAAACACACTCTCTCTCTATCTTCATCTTATGCACACACGAATGAATTCTTTTCAGCACAGAGAGAGTGTGTATGTTGAGCAAAATTTTACAGGAGATTATTTTTTAACGCCCAGCATTTATACACACAAACTACATATTTGCTCTGTATTCATATCATTAGCATCAAGTGTATTGGGCGAATATTGGATTTCTGGATTTTTCTGTCTCTCTATTATATAACGCAGCACAAGCGCACACTCTCTGTGCCTCTCTCGCCCACACACTTACACACAGTCTCTGTCATCAAAGAGAGAGTGTATATGTTTTTAGTTCATTTTACAGGAGATCATTTTTTTATCGCACAACATACACACACAAACTATATATCTCTGTATGCGTATCATTAGCATCAATCGTATTGAGCGAATATTGACAGGTGGCATTTCGACTTGGAAATATTTTTTTAATATTTAAGGTGTGAGAGTGTGTGTGTGTTTGTTGAGGTCAGCACACACAAAAACTATATACATATCTCTGTATGCGTATCATTAACATCAAGCATATTGAGCGAAAATTGAAAGGTGGCATTTTGACTTTTTTGAAATATTTTTTAATATAATAATACTACTAAAGTGTTTTCCCCACACAAAGCCTTCAGCTGACAGAATCTATTAGAAAGTCAATACTTAGCTAGCTTACATGCGGGAAAGGGAAACAAAGACTTGTCTGTATCCACCCTAGCAATAAAAATAGCCAGGAAACTAGGAGCCCGCCCAGCGGTCTCCACATATAGTTTCAGCAGGAAAGTAAAGGTAGAAAAGAAAAAAAACGAAAAAATGTATCACCACGGCACTGGCCGATATGGAAATATGACAATGGCCAACTATGAAAATATTTTTTACACGACATATGGTACTTTGACTCAAATGTCTGCGGCTGCTGAATGGCTCTGAGTATAGTCGGAAGTCACACCCTGGAATAGCGTAAACTGGAACGTGGACTCCATCAAAGAGGTGCGGTGGATGTACAGTTTCGCAATGACTAAATCAAACTATATCTAACATGCATGTGTATACGATATTGTATATTTGTTAGAGATAATTATATTTTACGTTTACCAAATTGACATGCATCATTCCAGACCTTCTAATCCCAGTAGGTTCCCAACCTTTTTCGTGTGGCGACTCCGGTACAATTGAAAAGGGCATTTTTAATAAGGTAATTATAAAAAACAACGACAATGCATGAAAGTGAAAATATCTTTTAGTTGACTGTATAAGTTGGCGACACCACAGAAAAACCATGGGTATGGGAACTCGTGATCTAATGCCTGCAATGAAAAACTGCAAATTACTCGCAGATTATTAAAAATAGTTAGGCATTTGTTGTACTTATTACACAATCAATTTATTATATTTCAATATTAGGATCAGCATCGGTTTCGCTCAACTGATTATTAATACAAATTATATTATAGAGTACCTACCACTCAAAGAGTGAATAGATCTTTACTGAATGTAATTCAACATAATCTTGCTTTATTACTTAAGCAAACTGTGCTGTAGTAAGTCCGAAGATGTCTCTGGAAGAGATGAAACACGTGTCACAATTAGTAACGCAATAATTAAAGTTATTTTTAATTGTATATTGAATTTAATTCATTCTACTGTGTTGAACCAAAAGTACGGCCATTTTCCTTCAAAGGATAAAATAAGCATTCATCCCCGGGAGATTCGTTTTCCAAGATGTAAGAAAAAAAACGACTCGCGTAGAATTGAGTGGCAATTGACCGGCGAGTCATATTTTTTCTTTACGCAATGACACAGTAAAAAAGAACATGGAGAAATTCGTTTGTCTCTTTTGTTTAAAGGTGTAAATTATAATACAGTATGTGCCGGATGACATAACAGTAATTTGGCCTTTAATCGAAATGCATAAATATAGGCCGGCTCTACTTCCTGACCACCCGGCATAGCAACGGCGCTCATTTTCCGCAGAGGCGTGGTCCCGCGTCGTCTGCCGTCGCGACGGGCGTCGTCGTCCTACCCTCGCGAGCACCGGGGTGAGGTGCTCGGGCAAAGCGCGATCGATATCAAGCCGTCGTGCAGTTGGTTCGTTCAATATCCAAATTCAATTGTAAGCTAGTGTGATGATGTTCATGAATATTCTCAACATATGTATGTACATATCTTTAAAGTGTTCACTGTCAATACTTGCCGGAATGGCGTTATGGCAAAAATAATAACACATTTTTAGTTAAGGTTATAATTAAGGATTTCGACTGAGGGTGCTTGATGGTATTTCAATATCAAATTTGAATTGTTTGAATTTTGTACTTTTCCATTAGTTTTGTCACTAACAACCCGGGTTTCGCCTTTCGGCATCTTCAGGCATTTCAAGTGCACGGATGTAATTGAACTGACGCGTAGTAAACAGTTTTTATCGTTTATATACAAAAATAGAAGTAGATCACTAAGTTAAATTGCTATTAAAATGCAAATGCAATGAATTAAGTGGCTTTGCTATAGTTATATTTATTTTTAGTACTTATTCCACATACAATTTATTGGATCAGGACCGGTTTCGCTCATGGCGAGCATTATCAACTGATAAGAAATACATCGGCACAGTGGTATTTATAAAAAAGTTAAGGTATGACAAATAATTGGTATTACAACGAAGCAAATAAATTGCAGCAAAATAGACTATAATTAAAATGTTGAGAGATTAAAATTAAGATGTCTTCCATCAAAAAAAGTAGCAGCTTGTTTTTCAGTAGCTCAATCTCTCTTATTCGAAAAGAGTTGGGATTGAAAGGATACGACGACTAGGACAGGACATGCCGCTTTTTGGAATCGGGAATTTTTAACACGAACACTCATGTTTCAGAGCAGGATCGATAAATCAACTGAAAAGGGCTGCTCGTATAGGGACTGTGAGGTCCGTCACGGAAGTCAATGAATTTGACCATTGCACCACGGAGCTATTGACAAAGTTTCAATCATATTTTTTCACCTTTCGGCATCTTCAAGCATTTGAAATGCAGAAATGAACTTGAACTGACAAAAAGTCTAAAATAAATCTCGTAGAAAATTCAAACGATTCAGATTTAATTTTTGTTGAGATGATCAATACAAAGTTTATATTCTCGACATTGACGACAGATGGTCCTTAAAAAAATCTTACATATCAGTTGTAAGGCATTATATTATATACTCTTTTCATCGATGAACTCCATGAGGTCCTCGTATATATAAAATAAAGCACATTTTTGGTCATGAATTCCACAATTTATTCACAATCACGACCAGTTTCGCGTGAGTAAAGCATTTTCAACTGCATCGCATCATGATAATGTTTTTGTCTGTGAATGGATTATGGAACAAACCAATTCTCTTGAAGCGGTGCGGCGCCCAGTCCATCGCACTCTGGAGTCGTGCCAGCCAAAAAGTCGAATTACGATGTCCGTATTCCCAAAAGGCACGTATTCCTTATAATTTATTTAGCCAAAGTCCAATGCGGAATCATGAAATCGAAAAAAAAACTTATTATCTTCATCTTTTAAGGCCATTCAAAAATAACTAAGTGCCACCGCTGCGGAACTCCTTCAGTTTAGTGGTTTGTTTAACACTATCACTGCGGAAGGATCAAGGGGTAAATTGGTGTTGCTCCAAAGTACACATAGATACCGACCAAGATGGTGAATAGTTTTGTGAAGAGGGCTGAGGACACGACGAACCAACTTTTTAATGAAACAAAAATTGCAATGAATGAGATAACATTTTTTCTTTACTTTCCTAATCAAACTACATCTGGAATCGAGTTATCTGGCTAGGGTGCATACAGAATAAGTCTATTGTTTCCCTTTCCCGCATGTAAGCTAGCTAAGTATTGACTTTCTTTTGAAGAGATTCTGTCAGCTGAGACCTTTGTGTAGGAAAAACACTTGTCATGGAATCATTAAAAAATGTTCAATTCTTTCCAAGAATTACTCGACTTGAGGAGTTTACTTTTCTTATAATTTACATGACCAGTCTCTAACTGAATCGAAGAGCCTGGCTCGTAGTTTAAGATTTGTCTCTTAGGACGATAATTTGAAAACTGGCAAAGCTGGTGGTTTCTTCCATGTTTGGCTCCACTATTGGATAAATTACTGTAAGAGAAAGGGGAGTGGAGCATAAGGTTTGGGTCATCGTCCTGACGACGTTCTTACTAACGAGGAGTCTTTTAGATTGTTTATGAGATAACACGCCTAGCGCGATATATTCACGCTTTGGATATTTTAAAAGCGTACACGCCAGGCTCATACGCCGCATTGGTAGTGTTAAAATGTTTGTGAATGGCCGTAACCGACTAGTTACCTCTTAGATACCGTATTAACCTTTTTTATAAGGAGAATGACTGACTTATAACAAAAGCTAGCATGTTTTCATTTTTATTCTCTTTCAGCATCATACTGGATAGCTAAAAAATCAGTCCCGGGCAGCTATGTATCGAGCTAAGTAAGTGATGGGTTAATTCATTTCTTTTCTTGATCGCATAGCGTTATGGAAGGCGGCCGTGAGCAACGGCTGCATACACATATAGGATGTGGTGGGACAACTTGTTCATCCAAATAAATATATGTTAGATTTTCTATGTTTCTAAAGGGGGCTGTTAGGCTTACAAATCATTAATTCATTCGCACCATATTCCTAATATTTATCCATTTTTGATAACATACATATAAACATAGCTAATTAAATTAATTTGTAACTATTATAAAATGAAAAAAAAATCTTCACGGTTCAGTTTTATTAAAAACGTTACCGACCACTGATTTCCGGCCTTCATCACTTAATGTTGCACTGTCAAGGCTTCAAATCTTCAAATGGACACTTACCAGTCGATTCATATATACTTATAGAAACCTCTGCCAAATTTTGCTTTTCAGAAAATGGGGCGTAGAAAAAGCAATTATTATCTAACTGAGTGCTTGGCAACCAGAGGCCTAATTTTAATTAAAATGGCCAACACTAATGACTTGTTAATTAATATTTTATAGTAAATGAAGTTTAATCTATGTATATTTTGGTGTTTACGCCAGAAAGTTTCGCGGAAGTGTACTCGAGAAATTTGTAAAAATTCGATATCAATTTTGGGGGGGAGTCGTGTTGTTTGGCGAGGTGGGGTTTGGGGGACGTATGGAAGGGGTATGCAAGAAACCTTCGAAGGAGTGAACTCGAAAAATTCATAAAGTTTTAAAAAAAAATTGGTGGGTGGAGGTTGGGGGGTGGTTGGGGGGAAGGCTTGGTAGGCCAGAAACCATTGCGGGAGTGTACTCAATAAATTTGTTAAGTTTCACATCGATCGGTCGAGCGGTTTAGTAGTCCATAGCGGACATACACACAGACATTCATTTTTATATATATAGATAGATAATGCATACCATTTATTTGTGATAAAAATGTATACAACACTAATTCTTTCATGAGAAAAACACTATGACATCATATTTAAGAATTATTATTAATATATCAACTAAAAAAACATGATTCAATGTTATTATTATTGTGTTCTAATGAAAAGCCAAAATGCTATTCAATGTGGTTTTACTGCTAAATGATTTAACCATTAAAGTATCTTATCTATATATTTAACCACAATATTATTTTATATCTACGATAAAGAATGAATTATGTCAAATTTATTACGAACGCATATATGTACATAAATAGAATCTCAATCCAGGACAAAGTTTTAGGTAGGTTTATTGTATCGCTTCTCAAAAGGAAGAAAATCTTTGATGCTCTACAAAAATATCTACTGTAATAATCAGGGCTGTGGAGTCGTTAAAAATTAACAATTCCGACTCCAGCATTTCCTAAAAACACGACTTCGACTCCAACATTGACCAAAAATACGACCCCTATTTTCCTTTCCTATTTATGTGTATTCAATTGCATATCAACCAACCAATCCAGCCAATAGCCAAATTTGACATATTATATGCAAAAATAAAAAAAAAATACTTAGTAAAATCCCGACTCAGATTACGACTCCGGCCAAATCCCCGCGACGACTCTGACTCCACGACTGCAATTCTGACTCCACGGCCCTTGTAATAAATGTCAAAATTCAACTCCCTAGACAATTTATAGAATTTCGATTGATTTAGGATTTACTGTCAATTTGCCTAATTTTTTTAACTTCTGCTGTATAGGGCAACAAGTTTTCCGATAAATTCTTTTCTTTAAAAAAAACTATACTTTTAATATAGTAACTTTCAAGTCCGCTCATAGTCATATTTCTTCTAAAATCTAAATGTGTCAGGCGTAATGTAGTTAGACAGTAATAATCTTTTTGCAAGTTTGCTTAGCAATTGATTGGGTGAAAATATTGTAATGTTTATGGAGTTAGATCGGTATGATATATGTACTTTAAATTCTAAAATAAAACGTAAATTTATTACGAATATTTTAATCGTAAATAGATATTTAATGACCGTAAAAATTAACGCCACGCAAACATAAATTAATACGTATAGACGCGTACTGTAAAACATATATGTTTAACACTTCGAAGCCAGAGCTTACTTACTTATTACCAAATATATATCTTATATATAAAACCGAAACGGCGTATGTCTGTGTGTCTGTAATTCCCTTTTGCATTGTTGGTCATTAAGTTGCCATAAAAACGAATATGAAAGAAAATGTGTTTGAATTTTTATCGGCGAAGATATTTAGTCAAAATGTAATAAATTAGTCTTCTACTGAACTTTTCCCGGCTTTTATTAATATAATAATGTGAAGGTATTATTTGACATTTCTTTGACAGCAAATTAGATTTTTTCCTTGAATTTGGACATTTTAATGGGCGAGAATGGGGCTGTCATCAAATTAAATAAAGTTTGTGATTTTATTTTAACTCTATTTTGGATATTAGATTTTGTGATATAATTATGTCGAATGATATAACATTAAATAATTATTGGTCGCTT
The DNA here is from genome assembly GCA_028554975.1 of Himalopsyche kuldschensis. NCBI lineage: Eukaryota > Metazoa > Arthropoda > Insecta > Trichoptera > Rhyacophilidae > Himalopsyche > Himalopsyche kuldschensis. The sequence goes on along the minus strand of JAHFWI010000030.1, from coordinate 908,506 downwards.
AGTCCGAGCGACGCCGGGTAGCAATACTAGTATTATATATATCTGAGAAAAACCAGGAAGCGGAGCACAATAAATATTGAATTTTATTGAGTTTCTGCAGCGAAAACTATTTTGATTATTAATATACTTTCAAAGAATTCGGCGGTAACTTAGTGGGAATTCATATTTAATATAAAATACAATTTGATAAACCTTTGTATTCTTACTGATTGTGTTACACAAGTTTTTCGCCTCTTTGAGTAGCAACTTCAGCACTTTTCCTCTGCTTAGGTCTTATTAATCAAGTCTTTCGACTGAAAGTGCTTCAATATTAAATTTGAATCGTTTGCACTTTGTACTATTTCATGAGTTTTTTCATTGACGACCCGAGTTTCATGTTCGGTATCTTCAAGCATTTCAAATCCACGGATCGACTTTCACTGACACGTAGTAAATAGTTTGTATCGTTTATACATCCTAAAAATAAAAGTAATATCAATGAGATTAAAAGTTATTGTTGGCAATCTAGATTAATTAGCTAATGTAAGCAATTGGATAAGTAATTGCACAGATAAAATTACAATTTCTGTACGTATTTTGAATATGACATCGTTAAAATGTTATTAAGAATCTCGTTACATGGAAATGCTTAATTTTAAGCGGTGGGTATTATCATATTAATTGTTTTTCGGGTACTATATCACAGTGTAGCCCCAATTTATCGTTTTGAATGCCACTTAAACAAAAGCAGGTGAATCGCAAAACAAAGAAGCGGGGGGGGGCTTCACAATATATATTTTTGTGAGAATAAATATTATAACTAAATATACAAGGGCTGTGAAGTCGTTGAAATACGACTCCGACTCCAAATCCAGCATTTACCAAAAACACGACTTCGACTCCGACAAAAAAGAGTTTAATTTCGTCCCGTTTTTTTCCTACCTTTTCCTATTTATGTGTATTCAAATATATACTAACCAAACAATCCGGCTAATAGCCAAATTTTACGTATTATACGCAAAAATAAAAGATTCAAACTTTTCAAAATTTCCGACTCCGAGTACGACTCCGGCCAAAACGCCGCGACTACTCCGACTCCAGCCAAAAAAACCCAACTCCACGACTCCGACTCCAAACCCCCTGAAATATACTTCTAAATAACGTGGTAAATTTAGTTCAAACTCTGATTTAGTTAATAATGTTAAACAGACATAAATGATTCATTATAAATATTCAGTAGCGATTTAGGTCTCAAGCGGGTGCTCATATCGCGGCATTTTGAATCAGTAAAGATTTCACTTACATATTTTAATAAAAGATATGTTAATTAATAGAATCATTTAAAATTTTATTTTTTTCATTATAATGGCAACAATGAATGGGAGCAATATCAACAACGAAAACAAAATATAAATAATCTGAGGTGCATCCTCAGCGGTTTAATATTAAAATATGTATTCAAAATTTCCTTAAATATAAGAGCGGTGTCAAACTCAAATGGTAACACTGGTCGCAAAAAATAAATCAAAATTGTTGGTTTATTTTGAAGAGTACGAATGTCTTCTCTTTCCTTTCAAAAATTGCTAATTACTTACCATTTCTAAATATATTTGTTGTATTTTCGCCTTACGGCATTTTCGTTTAAAATTAGTCACTGTAAGTTCTAAGCCGAGAGCGAACATATTACAATTAATGTTTAAGACGAGGGAATATACAGACTATTGTTATCTGAACAGTTCAATAAGGACTTGCTAGGTCAGGGTCAGGGTCCAGGGTCTCATATTTAAATCGAAAGATTCCGCCATCCTGGAACCAGTCCTTCGATTCATAATATGTCCTCACATTTGACGTGGGAGTAAACGAAGAGATTGGTGAGGGCAGAGAGTCCTGGGAGCATCGTGAGGTGGCCATATGATACCACAAATAGGGAGCTAAGTAGTATGGCATAATAACGTTAAAGAACATAATACTAATCATATAAGATGGCGCGACCGAAAAATTCACATATATTCATTTATAATGTAGTTATCTCATGAGTCACCAACTCAATAAATATATATGCGGTTATTTAGAGTTATATAAAAAAAACAAATAAACACATGTTATGTGAAAAACAAACCCATTTAACTAATTGATACCTTCGGTTACCCCTCATTCTCTTCGCCCCCTCGCATTGCCGGTGTATGCACCCCTGGTTAACTAGATGTTTTTAACAAAACAAATGATTACAATAATAAAGCAAACATTTTTTACTCCTCAATTAATTGTTAAAAATCTTATAATGGTACCTCACTTTACGTATAGAACAATCATGACATTTTAAATCATTATTGTAAGACAATTATAATTTCTAATGATAATCTCATATTTATTTACTTCCACTATTTCAAGGAAACTATCAATTCAAAAACTTCAGAGATTCTTGCAATTTCTGGAGGAAAATTTTTGTCGTGAAATAAATACAAGGTTTTTCAGGTGATTAAAATTGGCCAGGTTTTTTTTACTAGTAGTAAATACAGTATCGTACCTACAAGAAATTGTTTTCATATTAGAATGAAACCCATTATATTTTTTTAAGTCAGTGGGTGCCTTATTTTATAACAAAGCTGAACGCTATTATTAATTAACTTAAATTTGGATGACCAAAAATATGTACTTTATTAAGGCACATTGTATGTAAAATACTTAAATGTTTAAAACTGCTATATTTTATTTCTCGAGTTTATATGATTAGAATTAATAAGAAACCCAATTTGAAAAACACATTGGATATTTAGATTTGTAGCGTAGACTTCTATAAAACGCTCGAGTACTGCATTATTTAAATTTTGACGTATACAAAATATCTATGTGGCATTTTGATGTGTACCAACCTAATAATATTGTTGAAATGAATCGCCTTCTGATTACATGAGAAATCATATAAGGAAGCATTTTAAAATGAAAGAAGGTAACAAATTCTTGATGCATTACTTTTATGTACATTTTGTGAAAAATAAACCGACGCATAATCATAAGGCTGTCGTATATTATGACGTTTATTTTTTGTTACCTAAAAAGTAGAGTTGGCAGCAGTGGAATGACGTAATGCGCAAGACCGAGATCAGCCAATCACAGCGAAGCATTGGGCGTCGACGAGGCTTCAAAAATCCGTTTGCCGGCAGGAAAATATCATAGCGAGCTAAATCTCCGTTCAGCGCGAGCGTTCTGTGAGCAGTACAATATTAGTTTTTATTGAATAACAAGAAATTATATTATATCAAAATGAGGGAAATCGTGCACATTCAAGCCGGTCAATGTGGAAACCAGATTGGAGCTAAGGTAAATAGTGGTTTATAATAGTTCATTCAGTTTTTTGTTATAATTTAGTGCCAAAATGAAGCGGTGACTTCTCATGCCGGCACGTCCGACATCTTGTGAACTAGTCACCGCCTGTGAATTATACTTGGATTTTTCTCATATTCGCTTAACAATGGAACAAAAAAGTGTTAATTTTATCAATTATCATTAATGAAAATTGATTAAATTTGGTAAATATTCTCTAATTACGGAAACTTCTGGTTTGGGTGTGGCGTGGCAACATTCAACCTCCCATCACCCATCTGCCGCTTAACATCTGTTCTATATTTTAAATATTATGTGTTTTCTCAACGAATATTAATTATACTCGAGTTTAAAGTTTATCTAAATCATTATTTAATTTATATATTTTGGTGACTTAACAAGAATATCTTAAACTTGCCGCAATGAAAACATTGTTTTAACATTTCTACAGTATAATTCTAATTATATCGGTCAAATAATTAAACACACGTGTTGCAGTATTGATTAAATTATATGTTTAATTATTGAAGTGTTCATTAAGTTGACTCAATCTGATTATAATCGATGCAGACTGAAGCCATTTTCTAACGTCTAAATTTTGAAATACGATTTGGCCGTTTTCTTATGCTGCCGGTCGGCTTGGAAACATTGTACGTGCGTAGCCTAACCAACTAAGCACGTACGTAAAAATATCATTGTTTTGTACAGCAGATAATACGCTTGTATTGTAGGCAACTCGACGCACAGTCGAACTTGCTTCCAAACGACATATTCATCTGTCAAGGTTATTGTGCCGGTAGTTTTCGTATCTATTGAAAATTTGGCGATTTTAAAATTCATTAGATGATTGAGACGGGCTTCAGGTGATCGTAGCCGTAAACTGTGAAAAAAATCTTCCGTTTGACGTTTACTCGGGACAATCGCAATCGATATTTTACCTTTAATTTAAACCTGTTTATAATCGAAATATATCAAATATGGACTTCTTTTTCTTGCTATATGAATGACGTCATTGACTTTTTCTTAAAACATCAAATATCCATTCGTTTTTAAATTACAAACTATTCGTTTTGGATAGGATTGGATTGGAAATTAAAGATCATTATTGATTAGATAAAAAATATCTCGTATTATGTAATTGTTGATATGAAAAATTTGTTTAAAATATTAAAATCTTCCCGAGCTGGAGCTATTAGTGTGGAGTGTAGGTAAAAACGATTCGGAGATGATTCAGAAAAAAATTCACTGACTCCGATAATTTGTGTATAATTTTTACAAGTGCATTACCGACCGCACGAAAATAGATTTGTGGTCATTCCGTAAACCGCGACATCATCGTCTAGCAATGATAATCCAGATAAATTTTTATTTTGCACAATAAAGACAGCCATTTTTTGTTTCCGTTGCCGGACGAGAAATTTCTCTAAGGTACATTTTGAATTTCGAACATTATTCGTGTTCAGTTGTTTCCATCCGTCTACTTTAACGAACATAATTAAAACAATCGAGCTTGAATATCAGCTGATGCGTACGTGCAATTTTATGGTGCAAAGCACTACTCTATTAGCACATTCAATATTTATCCTTCTATACCTTTTTGACCGCATATATACTCGTTAGTAAGAGTTTTGATCAACTTACTATTATCTTATTCAGGATGGCGTATTATTTGAAATAATAATCTCTCTTCTTCTGTTTGTCTATCGACACACCCATTGTTTTGAAGACCAGATAATTATATTCGACCTTGGTCGAGGGGTGATACTCCCTATTATGTGGATTATAAATGTACCCACAGAGAGTACATAGCTGTCATAATCTTCGTATCCAGCCAGCCGCTATCGATCCGTCTGAGGTTCAGCGGCCGTGACCGCACCGCACCTCTTCCCTCCACCATCCCCTCAGCTTGTCGCACCTATTTTTCTATACAGTTCACTAGGAAAACAATATCTTATTTATAAAAAAAAACGTCTCATTCTTTCGGATATGGGAACGGCAATATATTGAGAAGCGATGATTTATAAACATCATTTCCGGAAGTATGTTTTCAAATAAGACATCAAAGCATTGTTCCATATTTAGAATGCGCGCATTAATTGTCTAATGTTGTACATAGTTTGTTCGTAAAATCATTGGAGCGGCTTTTCTCTGTGCATTATAATCTGTGGTATATAATATTTAAATTTGATTACTCTAATTACAATCTCGCATGGATCGATTAAAAATGCGAAACATGTAAACACAGTCTTTCACGCTTCTTTGCCTTAATTGCTTTTCGGACTCTGCATGTAAATATTACTCACCTAACATCATATCAGTAAACTGTATGTATTATCCGTAATTGTGTATACGGTAGGTAGGACGTTCGACCGTTCCCTAGCAACAATACCGCTTCGCTTTTTCATAACATTCCAGCTTTTTGTGTACAATAATGGTATCGTCAAGGTTCGAAAAATACCCACCAGGATACACCTGTAGAGATTTATCTCTTCTTTGTTTTTTTTTAGTGCATCGATCATTGATAATGATGCGGGTTGCTTGATGGTCATTTTTTGTGATGGTTGATTTTGTATTCCCTTTTTACTTATACAATGTTACATTTCATTCAAGTTTTTACGGAATCTTCTATTCCAATTGTCGGCACTTCTTTATTATTTGATTTTAATTTTCTATACAACCGTCTTTCCCGTCACCTAGTAGTTACTTCCATTGCTCCGGTTTGTTTAGATTAGAATCTTGGAATAGATATATGTTTGTGTATACCGTTTAACCTTAAGCAAACCTTTGATGTTTTTGATCAGTTATGGTTTCAAGAATTACTCCTTGGGTACACCCAACAATGTCTGAGATTCGTTGTTTAGCGTAACACTAAAACCGTTTTTAATCCGAGTACATAAAACTTTGTCGATCTTGATTGATGTTTATTGCCAGTCATTTTTCATTAATTTTATTAAGACTGCGCTACAATTTTCAAAATACGGCAGTGAAAAGAATTTTTATTACGCTCGCGTTATTGGCGACCATTAATCGATTTAAGCACCCGCAATTTACAGCGTTTGCGCTATTTTGTGTAATATCCATAGAATTAATCGCGCTGTCTCTTCGACCAATTAAACACGGGCAATAGAATAGATAATGCCATGTAGTGTTTTACTAATTGAGGCGAGCTTTAATCGTCATGCACTGATAGCCATGTAAACCGCACCCGGCCATTGACCACCGTTTTCAAGAATGAGGTGTTTCGGCCAGGCGCCTTATTTTCGAAGATAAAATCACTTTTCGTAGGCGAGCATATTCATTTCCACGACGCTATTGCCGTGCCATCATTTTCCAAATAAAGGTGTGTGAGATTAAATTGCATGCACCATAAGTTGATAATTAATTTACCAGCGTCGCCTTCTTTTTATCATTTCTATAATCCGCCTAGTTTTTGTGTGGCACTTTCATATTGTTTATTTGTTACCGCCCAAATGCGACCAAGACGAGCCGACTAGTAATGTTAATGCCGTCCAAAAATGCAGGCGTAAGCTGTTGATGATATATTATTATTCTCCAACGCGGCCAAAGATCTGTGCCGTCGGACATTTTTTTTTTTCATTTTACTCTTCTGCACTTCTTATTTATGAATGAAATATAAACGCAGTAGGACGTTATATTGCTTTCACCGAGCGGACACTATTTTATCTCTTCTACAAACGACAAGCATTCTCCGCTGCCTTTTTTTCTAATTTCAACATGTATTATTTGGCAATGCTCTGATCTAAATTACCTCGTTTTGATTGCGGTCTCTGATGACTTAATATTACGTCATTATTATTATACAAGTGTTTTAATTTTTCAAGCGTGTGTTAAGTTAACCCACACTTCTAAATTAGTAAATAACTACGCCCTTCTCTTCTAATATTCATTTTGTTAGCTGACTGCTTTTTTATTTACATATCCTCACTGCCACAAATCAAGCAGATTGACATTGGAATGCGTTGCGATTAGCTCAAATGGAATGCAATACATACCCCGTACAATATCTTGAATAAGTCGTTCATTTACTACTACTTCCAAACGTTTTCTTACTATCTCACTCACAGCGCCGCTCGCATCGATCTGCCCTGGATTGTTTATTTTTGTTCTTCCTTCGGGAGGGCTTAGGGCAATAATTTTGTTATTCTAAAAAAGAAGCACGCTGCTGAAAAAACAACTTAACTGCAGTCCAAATAGCTCGCGTGAATGACTTCATATTTATAAATAATTGTTCTCTGCAATCCAGAGTCAAACATATGACTTAACAAACGTATGACTAAACAAACATCAATGATGGATGATTAACCGACGCAGTATTTCAACCTACCCCTGCATTTCTAAACGGAAACGTGTTGTTATCATTATTAATTAATCGTCAAAATTTTAAAAAAGCATTAACTTTCTTCTGCGGTTAGCTTAATTTCTCTGAACTGAAGCGAGAGCAATCTATTTTGACCCGCATACTTGAGTTATGTTCCCGCTGTTATTGTAAATCGGTTTCAAATCGCCGGGAGTGGGCATCGCTCTCGCTCTATGATTATTATTTCAGTTTCTTCCATAAATCAAATACACTAGTAACATCGAACTAACTGAGAAGTAGGTACCGGAGTGCCGTTATAAGTATACGGCTCAGCCGCCACGTACCATCGGGTTAGTGAGGCCAGTGCCCTGTCTGTGCCTTAAAAGTTTCGTGCGGTATGAACACCAGCATTTATTCATCACCATCGAATAGCAGACTTCAGAATAAGATTTTTCAACGATAGTCTACTACTAGTCTTGCCATCTATTTTTTTTAACCTTCGTGATATGCATGAACGGTTGATAGTTGTATCCTGTCATCTAAACTTTGATATGGCATTTCAACAAATATATAATCGTTTAATGTTGTTTGAGTATTATAATTTGCTTATTTTCTTAACTTAATCACGAGATGCAATCGTCTAATAATAAAGTGCATATATGAGCGCAGTAGTAAAGAGTTACTTATTGTGATATTCGTAACGTTATGAAAATCGCAGCCGCCTCAATGCCGCCATCTATACGAGTTTTATTCGAAGCGGTGATCTCACGATTCGCCCCACAAAATTCCTAGCGATATTGTACATATTTACTGATATTAAAATAATAATAAAAATGATTAATGAATGACACACAGTGGCCTAACGCTCACGGCATTTAGCCATGATTTAGAATTAAAAAAAGAGTATTTCATTATCATCCGCCGAGTTCATCGCGGTCGGACATAATGTACAATGTAAAGATAGCGAAAAAGAAACACAACACGATAAGCAGTTGGCCACTTTTGCATAACAATGCAATGTCTATATTCCTTCGTGGCATCTCCTGTGACACAGCCACAACCTTAATGTATGCTTAGCTATAATATTAGCAATGTTTGTTTGTACATATTTACTTGTGCATCGTCTGTCAGCCTGACCGATAGTTCAATGTACGTAAACGCCAGCTGCTGCGGTTTTTTCACAGATGCATTTCTCATTCCAGAAAGCCACTGGGATAAGTTATTGAGTTTATTATTAGCGTCACTAATCTCGTTAAATTCTTTCTAAATGAATAAACGGTCGCAGTTATTTATATTCCATTACTAAATTTCAGTCACGAAAAGAATAGGCTTCACCGTTAATATTTTGAAAATAATTTTATCATTGACTTACGACTCAGCGTCCGTTTGGCATTAACATTCACCTGTTAATAAAATGGTGTTTAGAATAGCGCCTGTGTGAAATTTCTCTCGTAAAACACGATTGTCGATTCGGCTATAGAAATCGCTGCATTCTTATATGCATACCCAACAATCGATGACTGCACCTTTATTATCATTAACCTCGGTATCGTTTTTGCATTTCATGACTGCAGGCATGTTGCGTGATGGCATACTAACGACGTTCCGAATTTAACAAGATTCATTTCTCTTGATCAACAAAAAGGCGTTTTCTCTGCAGATACAGTTAATTATTCTGCTGTCCTTATTTTCACAAGCCTGTATTGTTTATTATGCCAGATTATAAAATTAAGAAATTCTTCTTCGTCTGGTCACATGCCGCCTCTTATCTGGGACGTGTCGAATTTACCCCCATTCCCATTTGAACAATCTGTTGTACTTTTGTTCTTCGTCTTCTAAATCGTACCGCCCACTCGACAGCGGTTTCACGCTCCGCATCATTGTTGTCTCGTCCCCGTCTATAATAACAATCCATCCGTGATGAAAATCAAATCCCAAGATGAGATCGATCGGATTTTTATCGTGGATTACCGCAGTAATTATTTGTATTTTCTTTATGGTCAGTAGTGCATCCTGTCTGATCATCGACCAATCAACCGTAAACAAATTTACTGTTCTAATTTCAAAATGTATTTCTTTTTACCGCTGTTTTCAAAAATATTGTTATGATTACGTCGCGTTATTTTAAACTCGTCAATACGTGTGTTATACTCGTTTGTTCAAACGATGATGCAGTTTTAATGTTTTTCGCATTGTCCTTCAGTAGTAAACAAAGACGAGGCTGCACAGCTCAATTTAAATCACCGGCATGAAGCCGTTGGCTAATATCGCCATTGTTATGGAAATAAGTCAAAATAATGATGTCAGTTATACCGGAAAAGCCTAAATCAGTTGCGGACAAATTGGTGAGACAAGATCGCTTCGGACCTACCTCACGAATTACCTAGGGCGGCCCACGCACCCGAAGCGGCTGTTCGATGGCGGGCGGAGTTTTTGAGCTGTCAGTTATTGTTGTTCACCGACTTATTGTTACGCCCCCGCGCCTGATGCCTTTTGGATTGTGATGGACGTGCCCATGCAACGGTGCTGATACTTTTAGTATAACATAATTGAATACCAAATTTTATAGTAACTGATCAATACATGGAAACTAAGCAATTCCTCATAATGTATGAGTATCAATCATTGATATGAAAACATTTCATTGTATTATAATATTTAGTTGTTAAACATTGAATTTTTTTTAAAACCCTGAAGCCTTCAAGCATATTCGACGAAAAAATAAACTATCACCATTATTTTACCTCAGGCAGAGTTGAATCGCCTCTTTTTTGCAAATGCATCTACATTATTAGTATTACCATTGTGATATGGTTATACTACAATCGTCGTGGTAAATGGGTCACTCATGTCGCATGCTCGCGAGAAAGTTGAATTATTTATTGTGTTGTTTGGCCGACGAAAGAAAGATAACACCGATTTACTTTTTTTTTTTAAATTGGCTGGTCTGTATCTGTGTATCACACTTTTTATTTTCTGAATAATTGTCTCAGTTTTTTTTCCAAATATCGTAAAATTATAATTTCTTTTTTATTGTTAGCAGTAGAACATTGATATTATCAAATATATTTAGTATCGCAAACGGCCGTGCTGTTTTATTCATTTTCATCCATTTTTAAATCTTTAGTGTATTTTTTTCATCTTGTAAGGACGGCACTCGTTCAACACGCGAATCATCCACCTTGAAGCATTCTTGATCGGAACAAACAGCCTTGATTTTAATTATAATAAAAGCCTCATTCATCGCGTAATATACATTGAACACCTACGATAAATATACTCATTTAAATATGTACATACTATTTGAAATGATTCGTCATATTCACTGCAAGTAAGCACAACAACGATAACGCCGTTCCTCGGAATCAATTGCAGATTATCTTACCTGATAAATATTAAAATTACATATTAAATAATAATATTTTAATCAATGCATTAAGACTACTTAGCGAACGTGATTTTCCTTAAACCGACTTATCTTTTCTGAATTATATTATTTTATAGTACCGGTTGAAAGTGAATTCGTAATGCATATCCATTGAGTGTCTCATTTATCAGGCGTCTCGCATTCTATTTTCGGCGTTATGACTTCATATTACGATACGTGTTTCTTTCGGATATATTTTATTTACTTTGAATAAATATCCCTATTATTTATCAGAGACCATATAAGGCACGTATTAGTGCCGCACTGGCTCGAAACGGCATTAGCAATTCAAATGGCGACCCAAACAAATATCAGCTGTTGAAAGGCGAAAGCTTTAACCACACATTTTACTCGCAAAAACCTGTTCTATTTCGGCTGAGTTGGTGTTTACCTGTGTTGTTTTTTTTATTTCGCTTTAAAAGGTCAAGGAAGGCAAGTTAACTGCTAAACCTGGCCGTATTTAAGTAAGTTTTGAACGTATCTCATTTGATAATCTACGAATCGCTTCATTTTTATCGTCACCACTTAAATTGAAAAAATAAACAAATTTATCTGTATCCACAAACAGCAAACTCAATCATCAGTTTTTATTAAGCCGAATATGACCGATGTCCCAGGCAATTGACTTGTTATTATTATTATGTATTATGTATGTAATTCTTTGCAAGCAGATGGCAATTTATTCATCTGTACATACGATTATGCCATCACCGCCGCTTATATGGAAGCTATTTCGCAGCGCAGCGCAGCGCAGCGCAAACACACCTGAGTCTTGTTAATACAAAATTGGCACCAATTGCTATATGCCGATTATTAATTTTGTTGATAGTGCTAATATTAACCCGAATTAGCATAATACAGTCTACTGTGATGTTTCTATGAGGACACTGAGATTCGGAATAAAAATAATCTTGATCTAACACCCACTTGGATGGTTTATCTCGACGATTTGCTAATTAATTTACAAATTTCGTGGATTGTGTTGTATTATTTTCTTCCTAGAATAGTGTAGCTCAAGGCGTAGGCTGAGTACACCGATCAGCGGGTATGACGTAATAATATTGATTTTCCAGTCAGAAAGAGAACATCTGTGGCCGTTGCCGGCTTCCAATATAATGCGCGTCATGAAATACTCACAAGTCATTTCTTCTACACCAGTGGTTCTCATGTGCGGCCACCAGAGCACTTGGCTGCGGCCACCAACAGCTTCGCAGAAAATATTGATTTCACAAAAATGAGGTTTTACACGTTATTTTGTTAACAAAGACTCTGAAAATTAAATATTTCAGACGCAATTAATACCAATAAGTAAATTGACAACCATTTTTAGGTATATTTGACATACCTCAAGCACAAAAGAATGAAAATAAATAATTTGGTGCGGCCACCAGACATTTACTTAGTACCGTTTATGCTATCGATGCGGCCACGGTGCAATTTTCCGTGAGAACCACTGTTCTACACACATAGTATATCAAGAATTTGTTTTAATATCTTGCTATAAATGAGGTATTTAATATACATACTCTTTCGACATCCCTGAATACCATCTCGTCGAGTTAAGGCTGTTTGTTTGGTCGTCAAAAATGAAACGACGATGATGTCATTGGCGTCTGTCTGAGTAACGCACGTGTATGTGTGAGCGACAATATTTTTTCTCTTTTGTGTGTGGGAAATGCGTGAGTTTTGATGATACTCGGGTTGCAATTCTTTAATTTTGCCGTACTTTAATTCGAACAAAGACGAACTAATTATCTGTCGCTTCAATTTGATAAAATCTCACACAATTTGAGCATTTGTCCCCGTTAGGACTTGGGCAACAGTATAACGCAACATTTCACAGATACTTTCCTAATCTACGCGAGCCGGTCGGTCACCTTAGCCGCTTGGTTGGATACCATTTTAAGGCACGTTGCCTTTAAACTACTTGCTCGGTAGTATTTCGAAATGCCTCGCAAAAGTTTATTTACGCATGAGGTACCATGCCGCTAAAGGTTACGAAATTACGCAGGATTCCCTGCTTTAAAAATTGTTAAATGTCAACGGACGTCATTGTCTCGCCTCAAATAGTTATACACACAAAATACAGTTAATAATTGTATAGTCATTACATATACATTGTAAAACGACCTGCTTTCTTTTGTTTCATTTGATATCTTATAAGCCAGTTAGCAATCGACTGTATCGTCGCGAAAAAATATCAATTATCAAAGAATAATCCTTTTTAAACAATCTCCACCGACCGGCCGTGGACTACGTTCAAAAGTCCAAGTAGATAATAAAACGATGATGTCATTTTCTCCAATTTGGTTCTGACTGAGATAGCTGGCAATTTGAAGTGTGGTACTTGTTAACCTCCTTGATTGATATCATTGAGCTAGATTTGCGTAATAATATATTGGATGTACAAACTCGGAATCGATTCTATAAAATTAATACCTTTACAAAAGTTATCGTGAGATTGTCAAATAGTTTCCATAGATGCAGTAAAAACATATTTGATACTGATCACCCAAGACGAAACTAATAAATGAAAACAGATATGCGTGTTTTTTTTTGATAAACTTATCTTGGCTTTGTAAATATACAAATCATCAATTATCCCGTGTCGATAAATTGCTGTATTTTTGTTTGGTGTTGTGGTAGTACAAAAGAAAATCATGCACGCTTTTTTTTTCACTTAATAATTTGAATATTTTCGGGTTGGGGTTGCTTAAACCGGCTCCCTATCTTGCCTGTCTGTGCCCGTCGCCGCCGTTTTCGTCCCCTTGATTAATTCGTGCTTGGTACAGACATGCGTTTTATAGTTTTTAATAATATTTTATTCATATTCGTGTCGTCTGACGATGAGTGACATAATGAAATATAATACGGCTAATGGCCGCTCGATCGACTTCCGCCGGATGCTTATGACTCGGGGTGAATTATAATTGTTTTGAATTCATTTGCCGATTAATGACACCCATCTGATGAAAGTCGCTAAATGACGATTGGTTACAATGAGAGTTTTATCTCAAGCCATATTTAACATTCATACACCTTCCCTTATCTAATTGACCGCACAGCTGGAACTGTTGATGGTTATATTTTATGCACATCGACTTACTCATAAATCGATGGCAGGGTATACGAGTCGATAAATCCGAAACCGGTTTGCTGTCGTTCATTATGAAGATAAGGCTCATTCAGATTGACCGGATTTGTTCACAAGACGCTTTTTTTCTTTTAAATCATTTACGCGTGCATTTAGTTATTCAGGTCGCCCCGTCGATTAATTGCAGTGATAGTTTACAAAAAACGAAACGGTTCTTCGAAAGAAATTGTTAAATTGATTATGTTATCTTATGTGTTTTTCGAAATGTTCTTCTGAATATATTTTTTATTTATTTTTTCTTTGTTCAACAGTTCTGGGAGATCATCTCCGATGAGCATGGCATTGACCCCACCGGCGCATACCACGGAGACTCTGAACTCCAGTTGGAGCGCATCAACGTTTACTACAATGAGGCCAGCGGCGGCAAATATGTACCCCGCGCCATCCTCGTCGATCTCGAACCCGGCACCATGGATTCCGTCCGATCGGGACCTTTCGGCCAGATCTTCCGCCCCGATAACTTTGTTTTTGGACAGTCAGGCGCAGGTAACAACTGGGCCAAGGGACATTACACCGAGGGAGCCGAACTCGTCGATTCAGTTCTGGATGTCGTGAGGAAGGAAGCCGAGTCATGCGATTGCTTGCAAGGATTCCAACTGACCCACTCCCTTGGAGGCGGTACCGGATCCGGTATGGGAACCCTGTTGATCAGCAAAATCAGAGAAGAATACCCCGACAGAATCATGAACACTTACTCTGTAGTGCCTTCCCCTAAAGTATCAGACACCGTCGTCGAACCGTACAACGCGACCCTCTCCGTGCACCAGCTCGTAGAAAACACGGATGAGACGTACTGCATAGACAACGAAGCCCTATATGACATCTGCTTCAGAACGCTCAAACTTTCCACTCCCACCTATGGCGATCTCAACCATCTGGTCTCCCTCACCATGTCAGGCGTCACCACCTGCCTCAGGTTCCCCGGTCAGCTCAACGCCGATCTCCGAAAGCTCGCCGTCAACATGGTCCCCTTCCCCCGTCTTCACTTCTTCATGCCCGGATTCGCTCCCCTCACCTCCAGAGGAAGCCAGCAATACAGAGCCCTCACCGTCCCCGAACTCACCCAGCAGATGTTCGACGCCAAGAACATGATGGCCGCCTGCGATCCCCGTCACGGGCGCTATCTCACCGTCGCCGCCATCTTCAGAGGACGCATGTCCATGAAGGAGGTCGACGAGCAGATGCTCAACATCCAGAACAAGAACTCTTCGTACTTCGTCGAATGGATCCCGAACAACGTCAAGACCGCCGTCTGCGACATCCCCCCTCGCGGTCTCAAGATGTCCGCCACCTTCATCGGAAACTCCACCGCCATCCAGGAGCTGTTCAAGCGTATCTCCGAACAATTCACCGCTATGTTCAGACGCAAGGCTTTCTTGCATTGGTACACCGGAGAAGGTATGGATGAGATGGAATTCACTGAAGCCGAATCCAACATGAACGACTTGGTTTCCGAATACCAGCAATACCAGGAGGCTACCGCCGACGAGGACGCAGAGTTCGACGAGGAACAGGAAGCCGAGGTCGACGAGAACTAAGCGCCGATTTAGCTCGCTCAGAATCATCGTCACTTTTCGACAACATCACCGTCATCCAATATCATCGCTTCACTAATAAATACCAACAGACAGTAAGGAGTTGAAAAACAATCTAAATGAAATAGTATCGTAGTGGATTGTCACCCGGCCCAAGTCGGGCTGCAATCTACGCATACAGACGGGTGGAATTACGCTAGATGACAAAATACATGTCAACATAAAAAAAAAACATGAGAAAAGTTGCACCAGTAATTTATTGTCACTTTCCTTCTAAATATATTATGGACTACTGTAATATTGCATTTCTCGGGTGCAATTTTTTCTTTTTTTATTTTTAAAAAGGTATGTCCTTCTTGCTTAGGAATATATAATTATATATATACATATATATATAAAAATTTATAAGAAAAGCTTGTATTTTAGGTTTTTTTTAATGGATTTTTTATATAGTAAAAGCGTGATCCGCCTTCGTCATCACTTTGTTTCTATTCTTTTTCGATAGCGAGTTTTCGTCACCTTCAAAAAGTTTCATGTAATAATATTTTTTTTTTATAACGATTTGTACATTTTTATTTCATATAAATATAATTGTATTGATGAAACGCAACACATTCCCCCTGGTATATCATCCCAAGTCAGAGCAAAAAAAAAATGTATGTTGTACCACCACCATATTCGCGATGATCTGCTATCTTTTTTTAATTTTGTTTTTGTTTTAGTTCTCATAACTTTTAAGGCTGACTTCATTTCTAATATTTATAAAACGTCTTTTTTATGATTATTGTAATTTTTTCATGTTTGTCTAATTTTTAAGAATATTTTTGTTCCTCATCGTATTTTTTCGTATCATAAATTTTCAATTGTGTCAGTTTTTAGGTTTCTTTCTGCATTTTTATTCATAATTAAAGACGCCTATATCATTTTATAAACAATTGTTTTAATTCTATTGCCATGTATTATGAACACATTCCCACTTACCATGATAATACATATCCCTTCACAAAATTATCTCGATACTCCACACGGAACATTATCGTATCTTTCAACGATAATGACTGCGACTGAGTTGTTATCAATTTCGATATAAGCAAACGTTCGTTATGAAGTTGTGCATAATCGATAGCACACGCCTCGCCACTGGCTTGCTAATAAAACATGAAATAAACAAATGTTTTACTAGCTGAAATTTCTATAAATTATTGATGCCAAAATTCCCTATTACAGTTCGCAAATTTAAAGTAAACCAGAATGTTTCTAAAGTCATCCATATTTATTATGAAAAAAGTACGAAATGACAATAAACACAAAATAATATACAATACATATTAAGTTGTGTCAAAGAAACACCAATAGAAGAGGTTACGAAGATGGTTCAACACGTGTTTTTCAGTTTAGAAGTAAGTCAGAATGCCACAGCATCGCCATTAAAGATAATAAAAAGAATACAATTTGTACCTGTCAAAAATATGTAACATTGATAACTAGTGAATCCGGTTTTTTAGCTTTCGTGAGAAGTAGAGAACAATACGTTAGCTTTCTCCGTCTCCGTAGTTTTGAGTAAACTTTGAACAGAACACAATATTTACTAAGCAAAATCATCAGTCATAGGTTTTATATAAATAATTTGAAATGAATAATACACAAGTATACTGCTTGATAAACAATGGTAGTAAGGATTTTTTTAGTAAAAAAACTTGAATATAATTCAGAGAAATAACTGTAGATGCAGTAAAAATACAGAAAATTCGATGAATAGATGCTGCTGCCTATGCAACGCAGTGTTTACAATTCGACATAGTATTAAATATTAAACCAACAGTCACAATTTCACTTTTCTGCTAGCCTAGCCCTGGGGCGTATACCTGTTTCCCAGAGATTCTTTCACTAAGACTCGGAGGTAAGTGGATGCAGTCACCACGGAAATAATTAACTGGTTAAAAGAGTGAAATCTTTTATGGTAAATAATAGCTGTTTCGATTGATGGGAAATACACTTTTGATCAAATTAGGCAATAGGAAATAATCAAATATGGCAATAGAAAATACTAATCTATTCGCCTACCCGCTGAGATTATAATCGTTATATTTTATGGCGTGAATTTCATTAAAATTTCAGAGGCTATGAAACTAAAAATTCGTAGTAATTTGGGATTAAGTTATCTGCGGTCTCTTCTCGACTGAACAAATTTCGACACCACGGTTTTCCAAACTGTTGCGCGGAAAACTGTTTAAAATACTCTGAAATTAACACCTACTTGTACGAGTGATAATCAATCTCCAGTGATGTTTATGACTGCAAATAACTAGGTACAGGTGGTGATTGGATTTTTAATAGAAATTAAGTACGGTAATACAAATCGTTCAATATTTATATTGTCGTGGGTGACAAGCGGTCTTGTGTTAACATAGCAGTGTATAATGTCTGTAGGGAAAACTGTGGTAAGTTTCATAATTCAGTGAGTCTGATTCTTTTGCTTTAAAATTTGATCAAGCTTGAGCTGACTTTTTTTGTTAATTAATCACAAGATCGGAGGTTTACACCTAGTTCTCTTTGTATGCGAATTTTATTTACGTGATTTAACGTTTGTGCAATCTTTCATTGCACATTTTTTTCACTTTACCTGATTATTCACGCGAGTTTTTATTCAAAGTGTTTGGCCGAAGTTTCCGGATTTGCGATGTGTTCCGCTGCATAAAATTTTTGGGAAACCCTGCTATACAAGATGAAAAACAGTCATAATGCCGATGTACGATTGTGTTTCGGCTATAAGTGCAGTTAGAGGACAACGGACAAAATTGCTTCAATTAATACACCTTTGGTAGTGTGTATTGTCCATGTTCTGGTAGAAAATATTTCTAGTGCTCGGAGTTTTTTCAATTAAAATGGTTTTTTTTTCAAGTCATTTATCATCACTCAGGAAAACACACAAATGCGTTGAAACTAAATTTATCTTCTAAGCACGATCGATTATAGCTCATAAATAAGTGTTAAAAGATAACTTTGTTTATTCCACGTATTGTGATAAGCCGTTATTAGCTTATTATATATTGTTTCATCTTTAATTAACTGACATCTTATAATTATTATAGAAATAAAGAAACCGTCGCTCTGTCACGACATTGCTTTTAACCATGGCTGTGGATTCGGAGTCGGAAATTTATAAAAAGATTTAACTTTTTATTTTTACATAAATTATAAGTCAAATTTGGCTATTGGCAGGATTGGTTGGTTGATATATAATTGAATACACATACAAATGAAAGCTATACAAAAAGTGTGACGATATTAAACTTTTTTTAGTCGGAGTCGTGTTTTTGGAAAATGCTAGAGACTGAGTCGTAATTTTTTTACTGACTCCACAGCCCTGCCCTGCTTTTATTATGGTATGGATAGCCAAAATCGAAATATGTAGATCATATCTATTTTTTAAAATCTTCAATATTTTACTTGTTATAGAAGTGATGCTTAGTCCAGTTATGTAGTGAGTACAATAGTATCTAGTGAACTATCTCATTAACGCGTTTAAATATGTATAAAGTGATTAAAAATGTTTCGGTTATTTCTATAAAACAAAAACCATTAACTTCGCCATACTTTTTAAATTAAATTAGACGTTTACTGAACAGTCAGATCTGTAATTAATTTTAATCTCCGTCTGTTCTGTGCCTACATCGTAATTGCTACGTTACCCGTCCATTGTAATCACTAAACTGGTTTAGCATGTTTTTAATTGTACCGTTTTTTGAATGAATATTTGTAAACCACACGAATAATAAGCTTCATTTATGCGTAGTAAAATCTTCAAATATCGATTAGGACTACTTAATATTTTATTAATCCCTACATTAAAAATCAACGACATTATCCTTGTGAATTAATGAAACATTTTCATTGTTAAATAACTAATGAATGGTTGATTAATAGCAATGATAATTATTTTAAATTTAACAATTCTAAGTTACAATACAACGTCACTTTAATTATAACTGTTTAGACGCATTCTTTTTGACAATACAGATATATCTGAATCTCTTTCATGGGTTGTAAATAAACAGTTATGAGAAAGTAGATCATTTATTTATTATCCATTCGAATTGTTTTGTTTAATGATAATTGATACCATCTCGATTCTTGATCTGGTATATTCTCCTTTGCAATAATAACCAGGTTCTTATCATCCTGTCCGGCTATTAACAGATAGATTCTTAAATGTATACTATCTTAATTAAACTATAAAGTGGGTGAATGTTATTTTATGATTATACCAAGGAATCGTGATCAAACATCTCAAATCTGTATTTGTATGCTGAACACATTCTATGTATGTTCTGAAGTGTGCGGTTAGGATATTGAGAGTATGAATGGCGTGGCGTCTTGATAGTACAGATCACAGGAGATATCGATCCGAGTAAGTAAGCCGCGAGTTGATAAAAGATTTTTTTTACATTCACTCCCAACTTGGAGCATATGGACTCCAAGTTTATCTCAACATGTTTTTTCTTCAAAAACTGCTTGTTGATCAGTCGCTCAACTTCTGTTTTCGAAGAGAGTATTGATTGAAAGGAAAGACGACAAAGGACAGGACTAGTGGTTAGCTAATCACTCTCGCTACGCTTTTTGGGATCGGAAGGTGGGAAGTGATCTTTAACAACACACACACAGCCATTGACTTTCACGCAAAATTTCTGATATTGAGTATTGAATGCCATTTTCTAAATATTTATGAAAGCTTTATTGAGCTTTATTGAGCACCACTTATTTTTGTCGCCGTATTATAAATAAAATAAACTCTAAAAATACTCTGTTTAAAAATGGACATTAAATTTGATAAAAGCTAAAATTATAATAATTTCATAGCAAAAAAGCAGTAACTCTAGTTTTCTATGCAAAGAGGTAGTCAATACAACAACCTGCTGCTTGCTTACAAATAAATTAGTTCATTTTTGCATCAACCGCTTATTATAAATTATAAATATTAAAACTTCAAAAAACTCATATTGTAATTTTTTTCAAAAGTTTGTCAGGGTAAATTTTTGTCTTCTTGCTTGGAACGGCAGTGCAGTATATGCATTTTTTGACGAGGGTTTCTCGGTGTTGCGAAAGTAATAGAAAGAGTACACAGATGTCTAAATTTTGGGAAACACTGACTTCACTGGCGGATCCAGGAATTGTCCCAGGGGGTGGCCATTTTGAAAAAATATATACACCCAGTCCCTTTTTTACGTGATTTTTTGAACGGCACGCTACTTTTTTAACACGATTTTTTTTACGGAATGATGACCTTGCGCTTAAAGAAGTGATGGTGGCGAGCAAAATCATGTGATAAAATTGATGACTCTGACTATTATCATCGGTTCTTCTATTTCAATTCAAAAATGCAAACATTAAAAAACATAATATTAAAAAAATATTGTTTTATACCAGAGAAAAATCGCAAACATTATAAAATTAAGTCGAATTTTCGTTTTTTTGACATTGCAAATAGGCCCAAAAATATTCAGGTCAAATATCCATTTGCCAGAGGATATGTTAGAAAGCTAGACCATATAGTCTTTTTGAACTCATACGATTTCGTAGCCAGGTTTTCATGCGTCGTTATGTGGAAAACCTCCTTTCAGCGGATGCAACGCTGATTGTCAAACAGTAAAATTCGTAAAAAAAACCTCACAATTACGACATAATTATTAACTTATCACATTTCGTATATATGTATACAGTTGTGGCAAAATAAATCCGCGCACTCTTCATAATTTCATTCCTTTACGAATATTTCCTCGAAATCTTTACCGATTTCCATTTTTTTTTTCATTCAATTGTAAAAAAAACCAGTAACCATATTTTGAAAACCAATCAATATTTGAAAGCTTCAACAGTAATGAGCCAGACCTAGTCGCGTAAGCATCTGACGAAATTATGGATAGCTGCAAGAAAACGTAATCGCGATAAAAGCCCAAATTGAATCAGTTTTCTGGGAAAACTTACCAAGTAGAAAAAATTCGCTTAGAATAGACTGTGTAGAAAGTATAGTGTGGATTTTTTTGAAATATTTCGTGAGACTGGCGCTCTGGAGGGGTATGTTTGAACCGGCAGAGAATGCTTAACAACCGCCCGGTACGACCTTCATATAAGGAGTATGGTTTGTCGAAAACGCTTCAAAACTGCTACAGTTTTCCATGCTGAGGTTTAGTCGACTAGTGATTTCACATGATTGATGCGAAATGTCCGTAATAGCCGCAATAGAATCGTAGCACATGGATTTCCCGCTTGGCGCCAAAAAAATCAGTTCCCACTGTAAAAATGTAAAAATGAAGGTAAGAATGGACGAAGGTGCATAAAAATTGGACTTGGACGATTGTATACACTGATGATTTCAAGTCTAATTCATAAGAACAAGACGCGGTAAGCAGCCAGGTCATCTTAATAAGGTTGGTGAAAGGTGTCAACCGACTGTTCTTCAAAATATGGCTATTAGTTTTTTTTCAATCGGTAGAAACAAAAATGGAAATCGGTAAACATTTCGAGGAAATATTTGCAAATGAATGGAATTGTGAAGGGTGCGTGGATTTTTTTGCTGTAATTGTAGTTGTTAAACTAAAGGGTCGTGGAAAAAAAGAGAACTACAACATATTTATTTAAATAAAAATCATTTGAAAATTAATGTTATAAAATTTTGTAAGGAATAAATTCTCCTCAGGGGGGGGCCATGGCCCCCATGCCCCCCCCCCCCGTGGATCCGCCTATGACTGACTTATATAATGTACTCGGCGGAGCTAAATGATTTGGAAGAAGCAAAGAGACTGGCGGGGGACAGCGAACATTGGATGCTCCGAGTAGGGAGAGGATATGATGCAGTTGCATATCAAAAGCGTCTGACCATTGATCGACGTGAAATCGGTACATAATAAAATAAATTGTCTATAGATTATTATGTATGTCAAATGGATCTTGCTTTGGAATATCAGCTGAATCAAGAAATACCACGAATGCTTTATTTGGACACGGTCATGCCTTTTCTAATACCCATTTTAAAAACTTGTAAGCTAAGTAAGTACCTGCTATAAATCTAATGTCTTTGCTATTAATTTTCTCGAAAGTACGCACTAATAAATGACATGTATTAACGGAAAAATACAGCTTAAAATGTATAATATGTTGTGTACCTAATTTGTTTTTCTCGACTTTGAATGGATAAACCGAAATACCTTACCTTCATACCACTTACTAAAATAATTACTTAAGTATAATATTTAGTAGCTGAGTATTGTGCAAAAGAGTGTTCGATGAAATAAAATTACCGTTATTTGAATACAGAATTCTTTATTTGAAATAAGAGCATGTATTTTGTTTTCATGAAAATAAAACCGTTATTCATTTATTTCCTAATTTATAAATTTACAAGAATGCCTTTTCACCAAGAATTGACAGTTAGAAGTTAAAAACATTCTTAATTCAACTACATACTAGTATTTAAGTGTAATTATTGCTTTATTATATACATAACAAATTAACAATACAAGCACAGTTTTAAATTCATAGATAATAATATTTACTTTTATTTAAAAAGAGAACCAAATAAAATAATCACGTTTGTCGCTAAAAATTATTTATACTGTCATAAGATATTGCACTGATACATAATATTATGTAATGTGCCGCTATCTGTCGTGAATGTTTTGAATTTTATTTTAATTATCATGATCGCCGGAAACTTTAAATCAATATGTTGCAATTTTAGCTTTCTACTTCTCCCACCCTCTCGTTGGCGAAAGATCACAAAAATTTAATAGTTTTTCCAAATCATTATTAAGAAAGAAACATAAGGAACACAACTATTCAAATGTATGTATTTGTTTCGCCTGACATATTTAAATTCAGAATTGTGCATTCCATTTTATAATTATTATTTTTTTAACTGGCAATACCTTCTCAAAATTGCTTTGTAAATAATTGAAAGATAAATAAACACATAGATAACGAATGATAGATCGATAAAGAGATAATTGCAGTCATACATTTATAATACCTATTTTGTACAATTTTAAATGGGTTTTAAATGAGTGCTGATACTTAGGCATACTTAAAACCGGAATTAGTTCTGTGCCCACTCTAATATAATAAATTAAGCTGTTAAGGTGTTTAATAGAACATACCTTTACTTAAATATTATAATGTCGAGCTTTTAAGATGTTGATGTATTTTTATTGAATGGCTGGCTAGTCAATAAAATCGGATGACTCAATCAAAACAAAAAGTGGTTTAACAATACATATTACTTAGAATCGTCCGCATTTATAATTGCTTTAATATTTTTAATACTACTGTGCATACTATGAATCATAGACAAAAATACTTCGTTAGTATAATTATAATATATTAATTCTTCATACGTACGTTGTTTTTTTTACCAATAAGTGAATTGTTTTTATATGCTCCCAGTGGCGAACTAAGCACTTGGGAGGCCCCAGAAGTAATATAATTTTTGAGGGCCTCTTTTTCACAA
This sequence comes from Himalopsyche kuldschensis, assembly GCA_028554975.1. NCBI lineage: Eukaryota > Metazoa > Arthropoda > Insecta > Trichoptera > Rhyacophilidae > Himalopsyche > Himalopsyche kuldschensis. Next base: position 884,266 of record JAHFWI010000030.1, on the reverse strand, counting down.
AATTTATTCAAGACTTTTTGTTATTAACCACTTCAATACCGTAAGACCACTGGTGTCCACCGCGTTTGGAAGTCGCGAATATATAAAAAAAATCTTCCTATAAGAATTCTTAGAATATTTTTCTTTTCATAGCTAGTGACTTCTATAGACTGTCCCAAGAAAAAAATGGTTCTTCTGTCATCATTAAATATTGTTGAAAAACGGATTTTTTAGAAGTCGGGCGGTAGATGTGGTCAATGCAACCATTTTGCTCGGTACTGAAGCGGTTAACGTTGATCTCGTTTTTGGTCGATTCCACAAATTGTGATTTACTTTTGTATCGTTTGTGATCGAGAGGGTGGCTTGATAATTTTACATTATTCCCCGCAGTTCACTAGAAAAAATTCAGAATGATTGAGTAGCACAAATACACACCTTTATTTTTAATTTATGAAGGATCGGTCATTCAATATATCTTTTGATCGTTTGAATCGTTTGAAAGTCCGTTTTTAAATTTTCCCGAACGGTTTGAAAATACCGAAATAATCACCAGTTTTTACCAGGGCTGTGGAGTCGGAGACGGAGTCGTAGAGTCGGAGTTTTTTGGCCGGAATCGGAGTCGGAGTCGGCGCGGCGTTTTGGCCGGAGTCGTACTAGGAGGCTCAATAATATGTCAACACATCTGTTTGCAAGTATAATCTTTTGCTCATTTAAAACAAATAATACAAATGTCAAAAATCACTAATGGATATGTGCAGAATGTTTGTATATGTTACAGTGAAAATGTATCAAGCAGGGCTGTGGAGTCGGAGCTTTTTGGCAGGAGTCGGAGTCGTCGCGGCGTTCTGGCCGGAGTCGTACTCGGAGTCGGAAATTTTGAAAAGTTTGAACTTTTTATTTTTGCATTTAATATGTCAAATTTTACTTTTGGCCGCATTGATAGGGTTGATATTTAATATAGTACACATATAGGAAAATTACATAAATAAATTACAAATAAAATTACATAAATAGGAAAATTAGGGGAAAAAGTGACGATATTAACCTTTTTTTAGTCGGAGTCGGAGTCGTGTTTTTGGTCAATGTCGGAGTCGAAGTCGTGGTTTTGGTAAATGCTGGAGTCGGACTTTTTTTCACCGACTCCACAGCCCTGGCTTTTACCCTCTCCTGCACACAAAAACGGAGATAGCAAATTTACTCTTTAAGCCATCGATTTGCGATATAGTCGCTAACACTCAATAGTTGCCATATGCATAATATATAAAACTAAATTTCGCATTTTTATTATTGAATCAGACAAATCAACGATGGATTAAATTCCAGAACACGTTTGTATTTGTTAAGACAAATAATATTGAATAGCAGTGCAGTGCTTTTAGATATTTCTCCGAATGTAAAGAGTCAAGTGTTTGTTGAGCAGTTTAAAAATTAAAAAACGCTCTCTCAAGTACCAAGCGAGATGACTCATCTCATTATTCATGGCAACAATTTGAAGTGTAAAAAAACTTTTCTCCGTTCGCTTCGCTATAAAAATGCAAGAGTGACGTATTACACGATGTCAAAATAGGGTGACGATTATTTGACAGGTACCGATCAACAGTTGCCATATTACAAAATATTTAATCTAACGTAAATGTATGTGTGTCACTGTAAAGTAGCATTGCTCATACAGCTGTGAATTGTTACTAAAATCTATTTTAGATAGGTAGTAAAAAATAGTGTTATACTTAACCACAAAAATCATCTTCAATTTGACTTTATTCATTCCAACTGGCTAAGTTACCAAAAATTACAGCTATTTCGCTCATTTAATATAAAGTGTAGATGCTACATAATAATTATTATCTGATTAATTCCATTTTTAAAACTAAAAAAAAAAAGTTAATTGCATAGATAAATACAAACAGTGGGGAAATTAAGCGCACAGTGCATCGTGATAACAACACTTGTACAATTTTTTTTTAAAATTTTAATGTAAAAAAATAGAGTCTCATATAATGACAAAATATTTTTAGAGTAACGTATTTAAAGTTGGCAATATACATGAATTAGCGAAAATTGAATATAATTTTTTTTCTAATCATTTTATGGTTCTTAAGAATATCAAACTCTATGATCTAAGCCTCTTTTTGAAAGATCATGGCCCCTATAATATTTGTTCTTCCAACGTGTAAAACCGCCTGCTAATGGCTTTTAACAATGTTCGACATTGTTTCGGATGTCGGCATATTCCGCGTGGACCTGAGTAAGTTCAACGAGTACAATTTTTCGATGTTTTAAAATAGAATATTTCCTTGCAAAGTTTACAAAATAATGTTATTATTTATGATGTTTTGAGTGCCACATTTTTTCATTTTGATGGTGGTGTCATTACAGTTAAGCCGAGTTGAGTTTTATGCACAAGTGGGAGACAATTCGTCATCGGTTCCCACAGAAAATTAACTAACACAACAGCAGCAGATAATATGCATCAGGTTACGAATGTCTGTATAATTACAATGTTTAGACTAGGACACAAAACGTTATTCCTAAATCTGCCTTTAACCGGTTGTATGCCAGAAACGTATATATACGGTCTACGATTCCGTGAGCGCTGTGCCTCCCATAGAAAATGAGCGTATATATACGGTCCACTTTACACTCACTAATACTGGACAAGGTCAACGATTTTATAATTCAAACATTTTATACACATAACGACATCTCTTAGAATCACAGTCCTATAATTACAGTTGACATATTGTGTTAAAGTCCATGTAATATCGATTTTACAGAGAGCTTCCTTGGATTACCTAAATCCTTCGCTATTTTTTCAAATAAAATCGCGGCACTCGGTGCACGACCCTTCGTTTATCTATCGGCATATTGAAATGGCGGCATCATTAAAACGTTATTTTTCACACATTTAATCTCTCCGCCCAATAATTCGATACATTTCTATCTGGCAAACCTTTGGAACCATCTGCTATTGGAAACCTTTCATTGAATTAAGTTTCTCAATGGTTGCTTTATGGAAATTCAATTTGAACATAAATTAATTCCTGTCTTTACCACCTGGTGTGCAACAAACTGTGACATGACTGTGTTTCTTCAAACTAAATGTACCGTCAGTATTTATTTAACATTATCGTTTATATTATTTATAATCTATGAATGCCAAGTGGTCAACAAGTCGTATCGGTGTCCAAGGGTACGAATCCTAGTATGAGATAATCCCATAATATGGGATATTTATAATCCCATAATATCTATATTATAAAGTATGTATCGTTGCATGAGATGAATGTCTGTGGAGCCCACATTCCCTCCCACCAATAATATCCTTACAACCAGGGTTGTGGAGTCGTTAGCAAATACGATTCCGTCTCCGACATTGACTAAAGAAACAACTCCCTCCTAAAAAAGTTCGTTGCGACTACGAATCCAACTCGAGCCAAAACACCGCGAATCCACGACTCCGACTCCGACTTCACATCCCTGCTTAAAACAGTGGACAGCAGGAACGATAACCTGACAAGGTACCTGTTATTTCCTTGACCCACCCCTATATCTTCACTCTCCTAAGAACAGAAGTTGACCGAATTAATATCAATCAATTTTCGTCGCACAACTTCTTCAGTTTCATATGCTCCGTATTGGAAGCGGACATGATCAACAAAATGAAGGTTAAAATACGATGTTCAGTATGGATGTTCGATGCATTTTGGATTCTGGAAGGTTTTTCAAGTAGATCAAAATCTTGAAAATCGCTTACAATGAAAACAGGAAATTCTATGAAGTGTCAGAAGATTTTGCTGTCTATATATTCGAATATATACATAAATTAATTTATACTGTTTTATTAGCTACTGCAGTTTTCCTAGATAAACAATGTTTTACACATTTATCCTAAATTTGTAAAATCAAACAATTCGCTTTCAATAAACCTTGATAATTTAATAGTATATTTGGTAGATTCACCACATCTATACCTAACTAAACTTTACTATTATAGCTATCAATAAAAACAATCTAAATAAAAAAATTCAATAGGGGGTGCCTAATTGCCGCATTTTGAATATCGCTGTATTATAAACGTTTATTCATACATGTATCATGTATTATAAAAGCATAGGTAAAACGATTTTCATTATTTCAAAAGAAATAAATGTCACATCATTATATATACAGTCATAAAAGTTAGCTGATGGCGTTACCATGGATACAGTACAATACATTTGTTTTTAAATTTAATTTTATGTCCAATTAAAGTGTATACACAATGAATCAGCTGAATCGTTATTAGGATGGTATTGCCAGTGCGTAAAAAATTCACCCCATCTGTTTGAAATTCAGCTGACCGTGAAATTTCCAGAAATAACTTATCGGTTAGGCTAGGCAATTAATGGGTTTGATATCGATCAAACTCAGTGCTTCGTAACCTTTTTTGAACTGATATAATTATATACGGTAATAACCGAGCACAAACATTAATCGAATAATAATAATAAAAATCGCCTTTGATACACATTAAAAAAGGATAGGTGATAAACTTGAGGAGAAATCTTATATATAAAACCGAAACGGCGTATGTATGTATGTGGGTATGTAATTCCCTTTTGCATTATTGTTGCAAGTTGCCATAAAAACGAATATGAAAGAAAATATATTTGAATTTTTATCGGCGAAGACATTTAGTCAAAATGTAATAAATTAGTCTTCTACCAACTTTTTCCCGGCTTTTATTAATATAATAATGTTTATTATTTACGTGAAGGTATTATTTGACATTTCTTTGACAGCAAATTAGATTTTTTCAATCAAATTAAATAAAGTTTGTGATTTTATTTTAACTCTATTTTGGATGTTAGATTTTGTGATATAATTATGTCGAATGATATAACATTAAATAATTATTGGTCGCTTAGTCCGAGCGACGCCGGGTAGCAATACTAGTATATTATAAATTAAAACACGAATTTGTATTCAAGGAAATAACTTTCCCTTTTACATTCATATTATCACTACTCTTCCAATGGAAAGACAGTGTGGCTTATATAATTTAAAAAAAGATAGAGCCTTTTGATAATACATACTCTTTGATTGAGGGGATGACCAACAACCAGCCCTCGTTAAATCGCTTAGTTATTCAAGTCAAAGTTCAATGCCAAAAAAAGATACAGACAGGCGTCTCATACGTTGAGACGCCTGATTGCTGTGTGTTACAAAGTGATCTTTGAGCGTTAAAACTATTACAGAAAACATTTTTTACTAAGAAAGGTCTGCATTATCTGGTTTGATAACTAGCAGCGCAGAGACGCTAGCAGTTGATGTGTTAAAGTTCCAGCATATTTTTTAGGCGGTGAAATGGTTGAGGATCACTCATTTAACTATTTTAAGATCGAGTACAATCACTTTTTCATGCATTGTGGGTTTATTTTTAAATTAGAAAATACTTTGAAGCACGTGCAGTTGTATGAATACACGTATCCACCATCAATAGTTGTTTATTATTATTAATACCATCATTGACAGCTCTTCTATCACAGGGAGTGTGATGAGCCCACAATATGGAGGTGCAAATTTTCTTGTAATGCCATTTTATGATGTATATTTTATAGTGTGAAAAGTAATTGTTTTAAATCGGTAATAAAAGCATATAAACGAAGAAAAAGTGTCAAAAAAGCTGGGGCGGGGCGGGGTTACTGGGATTCTGCACTTATATTCGCGGGATTAAAATGGTTAAGCTACACTAGCTTTATATTTTTTGGAATTGTCATCCTGCTTTTGAAATCTGTGATTATATAGTTGTTTCATGCGATATAGGTAGTCCCCGACGACCGAGATACGTTCCTGATCTTAGGTTGTAAGTTGAATATCGTAAAAATGTGTATAAAAATAAATCACTTATGTACATACATATGTATATACATATACAGTTTATATATATTTATTATGGTTCAATTTTTATTTATTTATTCACAAATAAAAACATTTACTTAAGTTAATTATCGCCTTCGTCATCGGTGCTTTCAAGTATAATCCATTGGTCCAACATCAATAGGAGAAGAAGCAGTAGTTGCCTCTTTTCAATCTTTTGATTTTCAATGCACAAGAATTCTTCATTTACAAGATCTTTTAAATTCATTTTCTAGTAGTTGGTTTATGTATGTATACAGAAATTGAATACGCTTATTATATGTATAAACCAGGGCTGTGGAGTCGGTAAAAAAAAGTCCGACTCCGACTTCAGCATTTACCAAAACCACGACTCCGACTCCACAGCCCTGGTATAAACAAAGGTCCAAGCTAGAAGATCGAGGAGTACCTGTGCAATGAAAGAAACAAGCGGGATAACACTATTTGCTGAATACCACCAACAATCAAATATTTTAGTTTGTTGTGGTTAAGTATTTTGAACTTGGGCGAGGCAAAGGTTGATTTCTTTCTTTGCCACCTGTTCGGCGGATCGAATTTCAACGTACGCGTATATACCAGGCACAAAATGCTTTCAAGGGTAACGTTTTTAGTATCCGGAATCGATTAAATTGTTATATTCTACCCCAGCAAAGCAGTGAAGGCAGGATGTTAGATTGTCGATACGTAACATCACGTTAATGGAGTATTTAACATTAAAATGTTATTGACAAAACTTATAGTCCTGTAGTCAAGTGATTAATGATTGTGTTCATTCGTGATACATATTCGATTGCAGTGTCTACAGGTTTTAATCCTTGAAAATACATTGTTTTTTCACCGATATGTGTCAATTAATATTGTGCTCAAAAACAGATACATACATGAGTAGTGTTAACACTTCCTCCAACCGTCCTATCCTCAAATAACATTATGTAGCGCTTAGCTTACTTATAGTATTTTCTTATTATCATCCTTCTATTGAGTCCTGCTCTAATAAAAAGCTCAATTGACTGAATTGTAAACAGTTGACGTAAAAGAATGTTTTGTGATGTGTACGCCACTGATAGGGATCGATTCAATTCAGTTAGTCAGTTAAAATTATAAAACTGTTTTCAGTTAGATATTATAATTTCAACAATTATAAATACATTTCCTTTCGATGGAATATGGAAGCTGAATGAAATAGATTTTTAAGCTTTCAAAGATTAAAAATAAAAGATAATGACAATAGTGGAACACATTTTTTAAACTTTTATCTACACATACATTACTATTTTCAATGGACAATTCAGTTATTAAATTAGGTCTGATTTGAAATAAAAAGATAAAATAAGGTTGTTTGTAAAAATTGATATGGTCTCGTTAAATTTTTTTTCAGAACCCTTATGACCGTTTTTTTCCACTTTGCTCAACCTGAATCATCATTATGAAAAATTCCCCATATGTTAATGCAGATACCTGCTATATTTTATAATGTCAATGATCATTCTTACTGAATTGGTTGTTGATGTAGTAACTTGTATTGCAAAGAGGTCTTCAACATTTTAACTTTTTGATATAAATTATGCTTATTTTGTTTTATTTTACTTTGAATAATTTTATATTTATATTCCCAATTGTGTGTCATCCATTCATTCGTCTTGCATAGCTTTTGTATGAATAACACTGTATTTTTGTAATATAAAATAACTTTGATTATTCCACGTATTGTGCTACTAACTGTGACACGTTTTTCGCTTCTTTCAGAAGCATCTTCGGACTTACTATCGCAAAGTTTGCGTAAGTAATGAAGCAAGATTGATTCTAACATTTTAAATTTATGAAATTACAAAATGGAGTTTGGAATTTTTCTCTTTAAGGGAAGCAAGGAGGGGGTTATAGAATCGAAACAAATCAAACAAATAATCATACTACTAATGACGTTAAACCAGACAAACTATTAAACTAATGAGCTGCAATCAATCAGATAGGTTAGTGATTACTCTATTAATAGGAAATGATGTAAGTTATGTATTTTAAATTTGATATTAAAATGAACTTCCACAAAGTTACCGCCGAAACCATCGACTGTATTTTTGTATTTATTATCAGTTGATAATACTCGCGATGAGAGAAACCGGTCCTGATCTGAAAAAAATCCAATGAGGTATAAGTAATAAAAATAAATATTTTACTATAACGCCATGTCACAAGTATTGACAGTGAACACTTTAAAAGTGATAAAATGAGCTGATATAATATTCATTACATTAAATAATCGAATACACTTAATATTTAGTATAATACACGGCATTTATTTTTCTGCATTTCTTTGGTATACATTTTTGAAAAAAAACAACACTCCAAGGGTTGATCGTATACATCAGAACATTGCTCTACGTGATATGTATTTGGTTTGTTGTTGTTACTACTAGTTAACGTAGCAAAAAAGATCAAAATTTTTCATGGACACAACACACGACACTTACGTAATGAAATTTTCTGAGAATTCGTTTAACCAAGATCAGTGCCTCCCAAATATAATTATAATCATAGATGATAGACTTTAACGACGTACAAAACAATGTCGCTTTTGAATTAGGATTATCGACAGGAGGAGGGTAAATGAGAGCCAATATATATTTCACTTTCAAAAAGTATTTATATAAAAGAAATACAGGCAATGGAAACATTTAAATTCAAGTTCTTGTTGTTGCTTTTTTTTGTTATTAAAAAAACGGTTGTCTGTAAAGTCGGTTTACGGACGATAGTTTAACGTGACAACGTCATAAGAAAACATTGATGAAATGATTGCATACTTTTATGAATAAAATGGAATCATTTTTATTGAATTATCATTATTTTGTATGGATACGAAGAAGGAGTGAAATGGAATCTAAATAATTTATTGTTTATTTAAAGTATATTTGTTATACGTTAATCAGATTTTTAATATGCAAGAATTAATTACCTTTATTGCCGCAATTGTTGTTGTAATATAAACAATGAAAACCACATTAACATTTCACTTCACAACAGTTGTAAACAGATCACGTGTAGGTACTGTAGGTGTATAAGTTGTGTGCTGCCGCTGCCTCTTTTCTACTCAGACGCATCGACCAATCGAGTGGAAGAGAGATAGATGCGGCACAATCCGAACGGTAGGCCGATCGTGCCTCTCTATCGCTTATCCACGCTCTCGCTCGCTCGCTTGCCTTCGGCGTAACGCGACAAACGGGACAATGAGTCATGTTTTTTCGTGCGTGCAGCGGGCGTTCATCGATTTATAAGACGTTGTCACGTCAAAATTAAAGCAACTCTGTCATGTTGCAAAGAATACTTTACGTAGGATCTTCTATTATCATTCTTATTCTAATTAAAGACGAACATTTGGAGCTCACACTGCACATCTACTATACATCTGTAATCTTATCCACATTATTTTTCCCATTTTCTTGCTAATTTCTTCCTTCAATTCTTCTGATATTATCGTAAAAAATGTCGTTATTATAAATTAATCATGTTTACTTTGTTACGTCGTGCTCTGTTCGAAAAAATCAAATCAATTGATTTTATATCTACAAATATGTTAAGCTACTGGGGGACTACAAAGTATGTGGCCGTGTTATAGGAGTCCGAGTTGAGGGGGAGGAGACAGTACTGTATTTATTACTGGTATTTATCTATCTAAATGAATACAGAAATAAAATCCAAGGTTTTTATATTTGGAAATGTGTTATAAGGAGGTATAATACTGTATGGCGACGTGTTGTAGGGGGAGATGACTTTACCGTATTTTGTTCAGGTATTAATTTCTAAATGAACACAGAAATAAAATCATAGGTTTTTATAATTGGAATTGTGTTATACGCACGGTCCGTGGTGCAGTGGTCAACGTCATAGGCTTCCGTGACTGACCGCCATTTTCTGTCGATAAATCGATTCTGTTTGAAGGCAATGGGTGCCAAAAATCCTTTCCTATCCCAAAAAGCGGATTAGCAGACCACTAGTCTTGTTGCATCCACGTATCCTTTCAATCCCTACTCTTCTTAAAAAAAAGAGTTTGGGTAACAAACAGTTCTCGTAGAAAACATGTGTTGAGATAAATTCTGTGAGGAGTCCACATGCTCCAAGTTGGGTGCGGATTTGGTGACAAAATAGTGTGTTATTATGCGATACGGATTGTATGGGGCCGTATTATATGGGGTGCTGAACCATATTTTACATTCCGACAGTATTTAAGAAGCACTGCATAAGGAGATCCACTTTGCATAAATTAAAACGGTAACACTGTTAACTTTGTACACAACATAGTTATAAAGTGGAGATATGTGATAGAAAAAAACCTCTAAACAACAATCACCGGTTTTGATTTTACGACAGACAGCCTTGGAGTAGGAAAAACAAAATCTACAAAAAGAAGATCACGTCATCGGATATTAACTATTGCCCATATTCAAACGCGGTGACCGCATCTTTGCAAGAAAAAATAAGGATCAAAAAAAAATGTTTTGTGTTTTAGTTCTACAAAAATTGCCATTATCACCGTGTTAAAATGGAGTTCTACCAAGGAAGTGCCAATTCAATCAATCACTTACATGAAATTGTGAAAGTCGAGGCATGGTATGGTAAACAATTGATGTAAGTAAAATTGAATGACATAAGTGGAATAAAGTTATGATATAATATTATGATATTACTTTAAGATGTAACAATCAATAATTTTTTTGTACTTATTCCACATTAAATATATCAGGGTCAGGACCAGTTTCGTTCATCGCGGGCATTTTCAACTGTTTATGATTTCATACAAAAGAATGGAGACTAATCGAGAATCATAAATTAAAAATACATGCTCGCGATGTCGCAAAATCGTTCGTGATCCTTTCGAGAAATTGTTTTTTATTTATTTAAATATACATATTGCCTTTCCACCAATAATTGACAGTTAACACCTTAATCTGTTAGGTGCCGGCTAGGGTTAGTATGGCCGTGCATGGAGGGCCGTGATTTTCTTTCTAAAAATAAAACTTGATAAATATATACTTTTTGGACACATTTTAATAGTACATAACAAAAATTTACCATATAAATGTGTCATTTACGCCATCATTAATTCAAAACCAGAAAAAACAAACGTTTCACTAAACTTCAGGGGTGACTTTAAATCGGAACTGATTCATAATAAATTTAATCTTAAATGTAGATAAAAAATTACGCTCAAAAAGGTTCTACGCATACCCTACTAGCGAATCGAATCGAAGAGATTAAAGGTGAACCTATTTTCAATGTCATCAAACAAATTTGGTCAATTCATAAAATCTAGATGAGATATCAGTAAAAATAAATGATTGTCTTTTCAGATGAACGTATGGTCACGTTACCCGTGTATCAACTTGTATAAAAATTAAGTTTACATGTCAACAACTTCATTATCTGTATCCACGGGCTACTGCATTATTGATTGAAGCAATATTTCTATTAAATATGATTAATATAGCCGGTATAGAGTGCCCTAAGTAGCCGGTGATCATAAATTTATATGAGACCGTAAAAATGTTTCGTAATTTATTATTAGATTTATATAAGAAATTGAGGAAATTGGCAACACTGTTTTCGTGTGTGCGAGTCATATAGTTCTCTATGGTGTGAGTGTCAATCAGGCTGTTTGGAGAAAGTTCTTTATTATCATCGTGGTTCGAGAATTATGGTATTTTAAAAGAAGTTTCTTGTCAAATTAATATGTTAATATAATAAGTAAATTATTCATATTAACCACGTCAATATCTCAATAATGTTTATGCAGCGACAATGACCTCAGGAATACAACAAGATCAATAAATTAAAGAATACCTACAAGCAGCAGACGAGTACTATTTTTGTATGTATTATAGTTGATTTTGTCGGAACTCATTCGGTTGACTTGTTTACTAATTTCCAATTTATTTATTTATTCTCTTTTTTCTAACGACTACAATGTTTGAATCTTTGTTCACATTGCAAAAGCAATAAACTTATAATTTGTGATTTTTGTAATGTACATATTATAAATCAATATGTAAATAAAAAAGAGTGTGTAACAATTGCAAGATGTAGCAAATTTAATTAAGTTACTGAAATTATCGATTCAATTATAAATTGTTAGTAAATTTACGTGTATGAACGAGTGTCATGTTGGTTTTGGTTGTAGAACGCTTGAGTTCATATCCCAGTCCGTGTAGTGTCATTTTTCAATCTAATTATATGATTTATGTTCGAAGACATTGTTGTCTGTGTTGATCAAAATTCTCTCCTACACTATCTGACACTCAAAAGAGGATGTAGCGAGGGCTATTAGTTAACTACTAATTGTCTTAGAGGAGTATCTGTTAAGACAAATTCCATCATGAGTACATATGCTCAACATTGCGAGCGTGGACATTTGTTCATAAAAACGGGGCGTAACGAGAATGATTAGCTAACGACTAGTACTTTCCAAGTCTTATCCTTTCTATCCCTACTCTGTTTGGAAAAGAAAGTATGAGCAAAATAGTAACAAGCAGTTCTACCGAGATAAACTCTTTTTGCGATTCATATTCTCCACATTGCTAGAGGACATGGTTTCGAAAAGAATAGTCGTATTAAATGAAATACTACAAGAAGTGACAGTGAAAATTTTTGGACAGAACGATGAAAATAACGGTTCTATATAATTGATAAAATCGGATACGGGTTTTTGAATAAATTTGAAGAGAAAACTATCGAGATCGCAGTTTTATTTGTAAATAATTTAATCTCACTTTTTTCGTTTCCATCATACTCTCGAGAACACGAGAAATTGAAATATTAATCTCTAATTCTCGAGATTTAAATATTCAGATAGAATTCGGCTATCGAATCGGATAACCAACATCTCTATGCGTGTATGTCGATCTATTTATCAAATTATTCTTCACAGATCGTTGGACCGAGAAATTTAATTGTAACATAGGTGTGGTAAGGCTAGGAATAAGATATGAAATATTTTTTAGTAAAGCCCTTGCCTCGCCCTTCTTCCATTGTTTGGAGTCATGGCCCGGACTCCCTGACATCAATAATGTATTAATTTTATCTCTTGCATTACACTTTATTTTTTTTATTATATTTAAAAAAAAAAAAAAACATTTGGCATTACAGCTTACACCGATGCGCCAAATATTCTTAATTGTGAAAGTCATACGAGATTAACTAGATGATAAGTAATGAATCAGTTGTGCACAAAATCAACGATAAATAACATACACCCAGCCCAAGATCTCTTTTTTCAATTGAAAAAATCTAACCTTGCCGAGAATTGAACTCGGGTCCCCCGATCGCTAGGACAAATCTCTTGTCACTAGACCACAGGGACCGATTTATCTTCGATTCAAAATGAAGCGAAACCACCATCTATAGTTTTTTAACACATCCGTTACGGGTTATTTTTGGGAAATTGTGCAAAACATTAGGTAAAAAAATAGTGCCAGTGGATGGCAAGAATAAGTCCACATACTTCACAGGGAGTGACATGCTTAACAATTATAATGTCTAAAACACGGGTTCCCAACCCATGGTTCGCCATCTTATACAGTAAAAAAATAAATTAAAAAAATATATTCTGTAGTGCGTGAAAATGTCCCATGTGCCTATGTCAGGGTTGTACTGCCTGATGTCGGAGTGCCCAGTAAACGGCAAAATTAAGTCCACTTACGCCACATTGGGAGCGGACAAGCTTAACAATTCTACAGTCTAAAATGAAGTGACGTTTCAGCCCCAAATGCAATCGCTATCAATTAGTTTGCGATCAGTTGAAACTCTCTGGGGTTTAGCTCTTTAGAACACAACACTGATTTGATACAATGTATGGAAACTGGAATAGTGGGTGTCTTCGCCTCTTATAGATAGATATAATCGCCTCTCAGATCGTTCACCATAAAATACTCTCGTAGGGTCCAGTCAGAAACTAGTGCTGGTTACTACAGACATGATTTTATCAAAATCAAAACCATGAAGGCCTCTGTAGCCAAGTGGCAAAATACTTCCCTGAGCAATCAATTGGTTCGGGGTTAAATCCCAGCAAGGTCAATATTACGTCTAGACTTGTCTTTTTGACATTCGAGTATTTTGGACATGGGTGTGTGTGGTGTTTTTTCTCCTCGATTGATTAAAATTAAAAATATTTTGAGCATCGGCAATAATTATTAGCGTAGTACAAAACATATTGTATGTAATAATATCGCCAGGTCCGTGGTGCAGTGGTCAACGTGGTTGGCTTCCGTGACGTACCTCAGAGGCTCAAGTTCCAGTATGAGCAGTATTTTTTTTCAGGAAATTTCATTGTGCATTGTTTTTCTGTGGTGGAACATTAACCCTCCCCATACTGTGCTAAAAACTTCCGCGAGCTCCGGTGATATGTATTTACTACACCATATGAAAAAGTTATTTAAAAACCGGAAAAATGTGAATATTTCTAAACATTGCTTTGATTGACTATGGTTGAAGTTGAAATATAACAATTTTTGTAATCTAAGTGTCTGAAAAGAAGAAAAAAACATCGCAATTAGCTGCCGCTCCGACGTCTTCACCCGTCGGCAGTCGAATTCGTAATGACGAAATGATTGGCTAGTTCGAAGTCGATCACTTCTACGCATGCGCTTTCGCGCCGGGGCTGAACACCTGCAAGAGTACGCTCGCCCTCGCGCTTACACACGCGCATAAATTGGAATACGTTTGTGTGTATGGGTGATTCTTTGCCCGATTCTTCCACTAATTATTTATTTCCATCGCTGCAAATGAATAACCATACATAACTGTAATTTTATTTAATACTTAATAACATTACTGAGGAATACAAAAATTCTCAGATCAGTATCTATTATATTTAATAGAAATATTCTCATTATTAGAGTCGAGTAAATACATATCACCGTGCAGCGAAGGTTAAGAATCGGAAACATGATACCTCGGTATCTATGGTAATCGGAAAAAAATCATACAGACCATGTTTTGTTTAATTAAATCATTAACGCTCTTATTCTATGAAAAATGTGGACAACCAGACATATTTTTGATATCAATTAGTTATCAGATATCATTCGAATGAGACCGATACTCTCGTACATTACATTTCAATCGAATATTTTCTCTAATTGATAAACAACCGAAATATGATATTCATAAGAAGATCGTAACAACAAGGATTTTAAATCTTCTT
This sequence comes from Himalopsyche kuldschensis, assembly GCA_028554975.1. Lineage (NCBI taxonomy): Eukaryota > Metazoa > Arthropoda > Insecta > Trichoptera > Rhyacophilidae > Himalopsyche > Himalopsyche kuldschensis. The sequence goes on along the minus strand of JAHFWI010000030.1, from coordinate 869,199 downwards.
ATATATAAAACCGAAACGGCGTATGTATGTATGTATGTCTGTAATTCCTTTTTGCATTGTTGTTGCAAGTTGCCATAAAAACGAATATGAAAGAAAATATGTTTGAATTTTTATCGGCGAAGACATTTAGTCAAAATGTAATAAATTAGTCTTCTACTGAACTTTTCCCGGCTTTTATTAATATAATAATGTTTATTATTTACGTGAAGGTATTATTTGACAGCAAATTAGATTTTTTCCTTGAATTTGGACATTTTAATGAACGAGAATGGGGCTGTCTTAAAATTAAATAAAGTTTGTGATTTTATTTTAACTCTATTTTGGATGTTAGATTTTGTGATATAATTATCTCGAATGATATAACATTAAATAATTATTGGTCGCTTAGTCCGAGCGACGCCGGGTAGCAATACTAGTATTTAATAAATATGAAAACTATCAACCACTAAAAATTCCGGGACCAGTCCTGGGATCCCAGGATCGGTTTATTGCAAACCCGGGACCAGAATTTTTGCCCGGGATTGGGAACCTTATTCACGACCTCTTTCTTTTAAATTTATAAAATCAAGAATTGAATTCCCTATTAAAAAACAAATACCTCATCGAAATATTTCTTAATATTATTTTTTGTGATTCAATAAAATAAAAATAACCACGGTGATAAAAAGCTATCCTGCATTTAAATGTGTCGATCTAGTAAAATTGTTATTTTAAAATTACGTGTTTTTTTATTTATTACTAAAGGATGTAAATCAGTACGTAGTTTGTATAGAACTGCTGTGAAAACTTGGACTCTATAATACTTGTGAAATCGAATTGTATCCACAATATATCTTTTTGATACAAAATTAACATGCATATTATTTACTCTTAGTAAAGGCCAGTTGCGTGTTATAATTTTTTTTTACGGGGGTGTAGATATTATAAAAGTGTTGGCTATACTGCCCTTCGAAACAAGAAGGCAGTAAGTGACTCATGAAATGAAAAATAACATGACGTGTTTCTAAAGTTTTTCAGTACCGTAAAACGGGATAGATAGAGACAAAAACAAGGATTAAACTTTAGCATAACTTTACTAAGTATCCGATGTATTTATTATTTATATATAATTCTTTACAATACAAATGAATGACAAAACCAAACCAACTATATGATTGACCAAAATTGAAACATACGTGTTTAAGTTCAATGCCTGTACATCAGTAGTTCTCATGTGCGGCCATCAGCAGCTTCATAGTAAATATTGATATTTAAAAAAAAAGTGGTTTTACAAGATAATTTGTCAACAAATACTCTGAAAATGAAGCATTTTGAATGCAATTAATACCAATAGTAATTCGTCTAACATGTTTAGGCCCAACAACAAAACTCAAGCACAACAGACTCGGACAAAAATTTGGTGCGGCCACCAGACATTTTCACGTGAGAACCACTGCTGTACATCCATTTACTTTTTGACCCCTGTTAAACTTGTCTTTTATTGCACGAAAATTAAGTTAAATCATGTTTTTTTTTACTTAATAAGTACCTTAAAACGGGATGAATAGAGACTCATATAGATTAGAGGTTCATATATTCCAATCATTACAATCTGTTGTTTTGTCTCTATTCACCTGCCAAGTCTCTATTCACCCTCTCTCGTGTCTACCCCCCCCCCAAATAGAGACATCGAACAAAATTGACTGTGTCTTAATAGCGATGGTGAATATTTGAACAATATTGTCATGAATGTGTAGTAGGACCATAGAAACAAATTTCAAGCCATTCATATTTGAATTATGTGGCACAGGTATAAAGATACATAGTCATACATTTTTTGGTTTAACATTTACTATTGATAGGGGAACATCTTTTCATCTGCTTATAAAATTGTACAAGTATAGATAATCATCTTGTTAGTACGCCACTAAATTAAATTGTGTTTTTTTGTAGCGGCGCCCACGTCAGCCTCGAACCTGCAGCCTCTGATTCACTAAGCCGCGCGTAGGTTGATAGGCCACCGCAAGATTGTGAATAATATAAAATTATGTATGTATATTAGTGGGGTGCCATATAGCCTGTTTTAGGCAGGTTGTATAATGTTCTATGATCCATGTCATCATTCAAGTTTAACCTATTTGGGTACAGAATGGAAACTTTTCAATTTATGGATTTGCTTCACATGCATGGATGTCTGAGTAGCTTTTATATTTTAGGCGCAGGGCTGTGGAGTCGGAGTCGGAGTCGGTGTTTTGACCTGAGTCGTAGTCAGGAGTGGTGAAAAACTTTTGAAAAGCTTATACTTTTTATTTATGCATATAATTAAGAATTTCGACTGAGGGTGCTTGATGGAATTTCAATATCAAATTTGAATCGTTGGAATATTGTACTTTTCCATGCGTTTTGTCATCTTCGGGCATTTCAAGTGCATGGATTTACTTGAACTGACAAATTCTTGTTAGTTCAGGTCAGCTTAAGAACTTGTCAGTTCAAATACATCCGTGCACTTGAAATGCATGAAGATGCCAAAAGGCGAAACCTGTGTCGTTAGCGACAAAACTCATGGGAAAGTACAAAACCCAAACGATTCAAATTTAATGCATATAACATGTAAAATTTGGCGATTGGCTTTTTCAAGTCGGATTCGTAGTCGGAGTCGTGTTTTTGGTAAATGTTGGAGTCGGGGTGGTGTTCATTTAAAGACTTGGATTCTCCCCAAGCTTTTGTCAATCCAATCCTGGTGGTACGGTACCGACGTCTGAAGAGAGAGAGAGCTGGATTCTCTTTCTTAACCTTCTCTGACGAAACAATTTGAGTGATTGACTTTCAATCAGTTTTTCTTAAACATGTTTTATTGAGAAGATGCTCTATTACGAATCTATAATTATGGTCCATATTGGGAACGAACATGGTTAATGTATCATATGAAGTAATGTTTCCGTGGCTTTTTTCCAAATCTGACAGTTACTAATTTGGCGCCTTTTTAGAAATTGATAATTATCCTTTGAAATTAATCGTATAAAATATTTTTACATTTCAACAATAAATTTATGGTTGTTGAAAAAGTGTTTTATTTATAATATCATGAATCAAAAAGATCAGTCTCTCGAATATATTATTGTCTTTACCGTATTTTAATCTTTTTGAATAATCATATAGTAAATTTGAATTGTGTACTTTTCCACGAGTTTTGTCGCTAACGACACGTGTTTTGCCTTTGGGCGTATTCAGAAATTTTAAGTGCTCGAGTGAACTTGAAATGCATGAAGATGAAACCCGGGCCGTTAGCTACAACGCTCAAGGAAAAGTAAAAAATTCAAACGAATAAAAATTGATATGGAAAAACCATCAAGTCGTTCAGTCGAAATCGGTACTAATATTGTGAGGGAATAGGGACTAAAATACTTGACCGCATCATGAAAACAAATAGCATTAACAACCGGACTGTGCCGTTCGCCCCTAATATTGAATTGGAAATAAATTTTCTTTCTGAGAATTTTGTAAAAATAACTATAATACTATATACACATTTTCCGGAAATTCGGTTATGGAAAAGCAGGTGAACTTATTTTTAAAAGGCCTACATTCTACAGAGCTTCTTTAAAAGATTGACAAATCAATCGATTAAAATGAATAAACGATTATTTCTGGAAACTCATCGTCAATTATGAATACAGTAATGTAAAATTTGACCTTTTATCGTAGTAATTGTGTTAATTATCGGTCGAAAGTAATTCGAAAAGCATGAGTTGGCCATCGATATTTGTACATTCAATTAAATAATAAATGCCATATGAAAACCTTCCAAAGATTTTCTATCCTCTAGAATAGTGGTTCTTAACTGGTGCTTCGCATGATAAATGCAGAAAAATCTGCGAAATAGTAAAAACCGATAAAGTCCCGACGAATATCTAGCTCTTTACATTGTGGAACTTTACACTGGAAATTTTGTTACTGTTTTCAACATCATATTTGTGTTAGATCAGGTTCAATTACCTAAAAACAATAAAGACTTACGAATTAAGACAACAAACTGTATACCAAATATACGACCTGATATTTCTAAAATCTGCGAAATCCAACATGCTCAAGTAATGAATGAATTGATTTTCAATAAAATAAATTTCATTTTGCCAACTGTTATTCCAAATATCTATATATGTATCTTTTCTTTAGCTGTTATGTAATCTTAATATAAAATTTAACATAACTTTGATTATTCCACGTATTGTGCTACTAATTGTGACACGTGTTTCACCTCGTTCAGATGCATCTTCGGTCTTACTATGGCAAAGTTTGCTTAAGTGCCTCTGAAAGAGGCGAAACACGTGTCACAGTTAGTAGCACAATATGTACGTGGAATAATCAAAGATATTTTAAATTTTATATTAAAATGAATTTCCGTAAAGTTATCGCCGAATCTATCGAAAGTGTTATGTGATCTGTTTAATTTGTAATACAATTTATGTCCGCATATTGTTATTTGTTTTCTGAACGTTTGATTTGGGTGTTCCACAATTTTTCCCTTTGATCAAAGGTTTACCGTTATTTATATTTTGTAGATGTTGAAGACTCTCAACTGCCGAATCTCTGTTTTTCCATGGTAGGAACTTGTGCTTGTGAGATTTCCAATCGCTAACTTGATTCTAGCCTTTGTCGGTCAACTTTCGTAGGCGTCCTTTTCGGTTTTGGCGATATCAGATATGGATATCGAATTGATTTTCCAACTGATTAATTGATTTATGTTCAAAGTATGTGTAAGATCTTTATAAAAAAATATCCCTTCCCGTATTTCCGATGCTTATACGAGACCAATAATCAAAAGCAAAAAGCTAACGAAATATACTGCCCGTCAAACTTTAAAAAAAATTGAAATTGAGTTATGAATTCCATTGGCGAAATATTTTTTAAAGTGGTCACTTTTAATAGCAGCCTCTATAATAACTAAAATACTCTGAAAAACTGCTAAAAGCATAAGAATTTCTTCTTGGCAAAAATGCAGCAAATCTAGTTTTCTTAGCAAAGAGACACTCATAGCAACTACTTCCTGCATGTTTACAATCCCTACCCGCTTAAACATTTTTTGTTTTAAATTTTGCAATCTTCAGAATTTATTTTTGAACATAAACGATACAAACTGCTTACTGCGCGTTAGTTCAAGTATATCTGTGGACTTGAAATGCCTGAAGATGCCGAAATACGAAACCCGAGTCGTTAGCGACAAAATTCATGGAAAAGTACAAAATTCAAATTTGATATTGAAATTCCATCAGCACCCTCAGTCGAAATCCTTAATTTTTTTGTTTTATTTTTCAACCTTTCGTCAACCTTCGTTCAACCATCATAAATATTGCTCGTTATAAACATGCTGTAGGAAATACAATTCACATTTTGACTTCTCCCTTGCATAGATGTAGATATACATATATATTCTTAGATTTAAGTTGTACAGTTAGCGTGGGTCTGAAGCGATCACGAACAAAAACCCACTAGTCTGGAACAGCAATTTTGACTGATTCTAGGTAAGGCAGGACTAGCCAACTCGAGGATTGCACACCAAATTAGTCTTCAAAGTTTAAATATTCAACACAACATATGTCTGCATTTCAAAATGATTGTAAGCTATTATTGTCAAGTCTAACTAATAATATAACAAATAATTAAAAGGATACAATTGATACTTTCGTGATTCCACGGATTGTGTCACTTGGCGAAACAGTTAATTTTTTTTCTTATTTGGAAAATTCTAATCGTTTTCTTTTAGTAATCTTCCATGATTTTTGTTATTAACGACTCGGGTTTCGTATTTCGGCATCTTCAGGCATTTCAAGTGCACGAATGAACTATAACTGTCAGCTCAGTTGAATAAAATTCCATCGAATAATTTTGCGGCCCTCAATGACAAATATCAATCACCTTTTTTATTCAGAACATTTTCCGGACGATAGAAGAACAATACAAAACAATAGAATTTTCAATTTTACATACTTACACTAAAAATATCGATAATATTTCATTTTTACCCATGCGGCCTTCAAACTATGAGAGAAATGATTATCTGGCCTTTTTCACAAAAAGGTTGTGCATCACTGATATAAAAGGATTCGAATTGTTCTTGAGTAAGAGTCAAAAAATGACCGAAATAATCAAATTATTATGTTATACCTACGTCTGGAAAATAAGAGATGATAAATCCACTGTACTTAATGTATTGCAATGTGAAATTCCATTTCTACGTACAGTTACAATTTCACCTTAGGCTACGATTACGTTAATTGTTGAATCAATCTTCTGTTTTACATAGTGTAAAATATATATTATAGATATAATGATAGTACCATTACTACTATTCCAATAACATTGACAATATCATTAATTACCCGAAGAGCTATGAACTGACACAGTAAAGAATACAAAAATGAAAATAACCATAGAGCATGAAAATGCGTTGATAGCTTCTGTCAAATAGTATTTGATATGCACAATAATTAAGCCGATGCAATATTTTCGTGGCAAACGGTGCGAGGGCGTAGCGGACTGAAATAAATCTGACATATAATTCATAAAATGAGAAGAAATTTATGCGGAAACGCTGTTATGGAGTTAATTTATTTGCTTATTTAAAATGGCAATTATTGCCGGCATATTGTAACTAGGGTAAATTGAATCCGTGCAGATTGCGCGTGGATATTTTTAATAGAGCTGGATGCGGAAAATTTTACGAACCGGTTAGTATTTGAAACATATTTTTCCACCAATAAGGTTGAATACATTTTATTTGATCATTGTGATGTACTGATTGTAAACTCGAAGTGGTTGGTAATATAAATTCAGCAGACATTATTATACTTGAGGACATATTCTTGATAGGGTTGGACGAGCTAATAACGCAAGCACCGCAAAACCTTCCAAGATCTTATTTATATATAACATACAATTATTTTTAAAGAATTTAGTAAGACAAGCTGGTGGCCGCCCAAGACATGTTTTTTGTTATGAGGACTATTCATTTAGATTTCGGGGGATGTTGCATGAAACGGCTTGGGAGGCACTGATCTACACCAACTAATCAGAAGGGTTTTTAATATTTTAATGGTTAAAAATCATCGATACTAGAATAAACCAGGGCTGTGGAGTCGGAGTCGGAGTCGTCGCGGTGATTTGGCCGGAGTCGGAAATTTTGAACTTTTTATTTTTGCATTTTATATTTCAAATTTGGATTTTGGTCGCATTGATAGGGTTGATATTTAATTGAATACACATAAATAGGAAAATTAGGGGAAAAAAGTGACGATATTGAACTTTTTTTGGTCGGAGTGTTTTTGGTCAATGTTGGAGTCGGAGTCGGAGTCGTGGTTTTGGTAAATGATGGATTCGGAGTCGGAGTCGGAATTTTTTCACCAACTCCACAGCCCTGTAATAAACTAACATCTTCGGCCGGCAAGGTTTTACAGGCAAAGAAATGAGGAATTAGTACACGCAAATAACGCTGACGACTCCTCATGGAGTTTATCTCAACATATATTTTCAACGAGAACTGTATGCCACTCAGTTGCTCAACCTCTCTTTTTCGAAGACTTGAAAGGATACGAGGACTAGTGTTTATCTAATCGCTCACATTACGCGCCGCTTTTTTTGGGGGTGGGAAGGTATTTTTAACAACACACACACCCATGCCTTCGAATAGGATCGATAAATATACTGAAAACATCTGCACCGGATAAAATATAAATTCAAATAGTTTTGTTAGTAATTGGAGTAATCTATTATTCAATAATATATCGACAACCATTTCGCATTACCTAAATTTGATGTGTTTTTTAAACCGATCCGAAAGTGATGACATGACTATATCTATGTTATTGTAAAAATCATACAAAATCTAGGAAATGCTGCTGTCAATTTTCAGTAATTATCGCCTTAAAAATACATTTCAAAAAGTCACCAAACCGGGTTCAAGTTCGTATTGAAAACATGCGTCATCTTGCGTTAGGTATGGGCGGCCGAGCGGCCTTATAAGGCCGGCTGAATCGCCTTAGAGATGGACGTGGGCGGGATAGTCTCGCGACACGTAGGCGGCAGGCTTCTCGTCAACCGTATAAAAGACATCGAACATCGATTTTAAGTCTTACTGTCACAGTACATTTTTTGCTCGTGTTTCCCTCACGTCTCACACTTCAATCGACAAAATCTTTGGTTAAAATTGGGAGCTAATAATTGACTATACTCAGCGGAATCTGGGCGGTCTCCACAATATTTTCAATTAGGTAATCTTGGATTAAAAATACAGCACACAATATCAAAACTTCACTGTCAACAATGAAGCAGTGTTCCTCAATCAGTGGTCCGCAGACCGGTCCGTGAAAATTTTCATGTTTCGAAAATTTTGATTGCAAAAAAGCAGCAACGTACATATGTTGCACTAATAATTTACTTTTATTTTCTTTGCTTTAAAAAACATAATACTTAATTCGTAAACTTGAAAAATTGTCAACGCTTTTTCGATCCCATAGAGCAGCGGTTTCCATGCCGGGAGGCGTGGGCTCTTTCCAGGGGAGGCGCCAAAAATAATAATAATAAAGTGGCGCAATTTTTTTATTTGTTTACTGCCATACGGATTAAGCACTTGCGAGAACCAAGTGTAATATAACTGTGGATGCACCCCTTATACCAGTGGTCGGCAAACTTATTGACCAAAGAGAACAAATATGAACATTGCAACGGTTAAATAAAATGGGAGCCAAATCTCTCTATTAAGTTAATATACGTTTATTATAATTTTAGATCTTCATTAGTTTATTTTAAATTTTATATTATTATAAGAGGCTTTTAGGTTTAAAAATAAGTTGTCACCGGACTAGACTATTGGTTAACTAGTTGTGCTCGCTACGCCCTGCTTACAGGATAGGGACGGGTGGGAAGGATTTTTCTTATAGACAACACAAACACCCCCATACGCTTGAACTCAATCAAAAAATCGACTGAAAACGAATGCCGCTCGTACTGGGACTCGAACCCGTAAGATCCGTCGCGAAGCAAACGAAGTTGAATACTGTAACACAGAACCACCCTTATATACTTCTGACAATAATTTGAAAACGAGGGCAATGGAAATCCGTAACGGGTGGTGGCGGGTACAAAATTGTTTGCCCTTAGAAGATAACGACAAATTTAAATTTAAATTTTTTCTTGTGATAATATTCAACCCCCCCCCCCCTCTTCAACACAATAATATTTATACGACCATTTCATAAGATGTGACACCATATCGACACCAACCTGACGGAATAAAGCGGTACCTCTAAATGTTATATAACTACTATTATAATAATCAGGGCTGTGGAGTCGGAGTCTTGGAGTCGGGGCTTTTTGGCCGGAGTCGGAGTCATCGCGGCGTTTTGGCCGGAATCGTACTCGGAGTCGGAAATTTTGAACTTTTTATTTTTGCATTTAATATGTAAAATTTGGCTTTTGGCCGCATTTATAAGGTTGATATTTAATTGAATACACATAAATAGGAAAATTAGGGAAAAAAAGGTGACGATATTAAACTTTTTTAAGTCGGAGTTGGAGTTGTGTTTTTGGTCAATGTTGGAGTCGGAGTCGTGGTTTTGGTAAATGCTGGAGTCGGAGTCGGACTTTTTTTACCGACTCCGATTTTTTATTAATTAGTATCTCTTGCAAAAGTGTGTTATACTTCTCTTTATTAAAAATGAGTCATCACAATATACTTACATTCCAGGTCGATAGGGAATTCAATGATGAATAAAATAAAGCACACAAGCATACTTTCAAAAATGCATTTATTGATTGAAATTTAATTGACAAAATAACACAAATACAGTATTTACATTCCTCTTGTTGCACCATAAATATTAAGTCGATAGTTTATAAATAATCATAGTAATTAATAATGCACAAATAGTGTTGAAAAAAAATACTCTTATATGATCATAACAACTTATTTAGTTGATCAAGAAACCCAGTGCAGTGGTTTGCAGTGTTGAACAATTAATTATATTTTTTAAAAGTAGAACATATATCACAATTATTATAATATAAGGCATTACAAATAGAAGCGCTAATTAAAACAAGCACTGTCTCTGATGTCAAATTCATCAATTTCAAACGACATTTTTCTTTCTGTCAATGTGTCATTGAAGCGATTCTGATTCTGAAACAGTGACATCTATCAATGACGAAATTATTGAGTGATCTAAATTCCGTATAGCTTCCTTTTTTGACTTTTGACACATGATAAGTTACTAAAAGCATTAAAAAATCTGCAATATTAATACAACATTATCTTTTTGTTGATGTTTAAATCGAGTGTTTTAAGTAAGATAATTCACTGAGAAACAAACTGACATTATCTACATACTTTTTCTAACCAATTTAAATCCCATACTGTATTTATCTGAGAAGAGAGGGTCTGAATAATCTTTGGAACATAAATAAATATTTGACAATGTCATCATTCTAACAAAATAAATGAGAAATATTTGCATGCTGAAAAATTAACCAATATGTAATTCAAGTATTGTAAAATAAAATTTGAATGCAAATGTATTTTTATATCTATTAAAATGATTCATTTGTATATTGCTGCAATTCTCTTGACAGTTTGTTTGTTTTGCGAAATGGTACCTTGCATAAATAAATTACACAAAGCAAGGTCATGAATAATGTGGCAATGTTGGAAAAATAATCATTTATAATTTGTATTCTATCCAATTTTACTCAATTTTGTATGTCAATAGAGATGGTAACTATGCAAGTAAACAGGATTTTTGTGACAAAAACCATCTGAATATTTATAATATTCAGGAATGTAAGCTTTCATTCTTCTGAAGAAATGATGCCATGATAATAAAATATTTATTCATTAGTTGCTGTGAATATTTGATTGAAAAAAATATGCAATGCAGCAAAGGTATTTCATATTATATATCGTGGGTGTAGGGACATACGGGCGAAACTACAAAAACAACGAACTGAGATAAATGGTAAAACAGTTTTCAATGTTAAACTTTGTTCTTACGGATTTGCAGGAAAGCCGAGCAATATCTGGCAAATCGCTCTTCGTACAATTCATATTTTTATATCTTATAGAACTGCATTTGAGCATGACAATGCCATATTTAACTAAAAACAGCAATTTTTGTAGTTTCGCCCGTATGTCCCTACACCCACGATATAACAATATGGTATTGTCCAGATTGTATACTAAAATATACTCAAGTCATTTTGAACATCATTATTTCTCCAGACAACCAGTGTCAAATAAAAAGGCAAGAGTTGTGATAGTTGTACATAATATATTAAGTTGTTTATTTTTTTTGTATTCAAATACAGTGAACATAACAGTCGTCAGTGCTACCACATTAAAAATCACACAAATGCCACAGTGAAATAGTAACTCTTTTGCTATTATGATTAAATTCACACTTATGGTAAATCATAATGAGCCTAATATTAGATCACCATTTACGGGTTGATTGAGTAGATTGTCAGTGATTTCGACACATCTTTTAGAAATTCAGTTTTCTCACAATTTTTGAGCAATTAAAACATTAAATTAAAGTATAAATACAAAATTTTTATGAAATTAATTATTCTTAGGACAAGTGAAATAGTTGAAACCATGCCTTTCATTTAAATGGCTATTAGATTATAGCTGGCATGTGAGGCTCGCACTATTTCTAGTGACTGCATATTCTTTAAATACTATTTTCTTCTTCTTTTCCCCAAAATATTAATTCAACTTTTTTATGTGGCAGGATTTATTACTGACTGTTAATGCACCTTTACAGTTGAGTAAAAGTCCAAAAATTTCTTATCCAACAGCATTGAAGAGGTAATAAAATCAAACAATTACTAAAAGTTTTCAATATAACCACTGTTTATTTTTATACAATTACCTTTTTGATACCGATTATATAACACTTTGTTTTTAAAATTCCATATTCAAACATGTATTAGGTAGGAAACTTTCAGACCATTCAACAGATGTAAGACATACAACAGAAAAAAATGAGTATTGTAACAATTTTGAGTTGGCGAATTTAGCATTACAAAAGCGTGTCACATAAAAATAAAATGGTGGGCACCACTGTTATAGATCAATCTGTTATACTACAAATTAATAATATTCATCTTACACATCCATAATATTTTTCCACATCACATATCAAAGAATCCTTTTTAATCTAGGCACTTCTCATCATAATGATTGAATTTACAATACACGACATAATGTATATTCAATAAATAAATCTTTACAATTCTATATTATTATTTTCTACGTTTTCGGTAAAAAATTATCTAAGGAATTTCCGAAGTAAATGAAGAGTTGAATATTACATATTATAAATTCATTACAGACTTTATACGTAACTATAATAATGTTTAATGAAGTAATATTTTCCAAATAGTAGAAATATCAATTTAATTATGGCAAAATCACTGTTTCGTACATATTTCATCATCCATCTAACAAAAAGGGGTTTTTTTTTAAATAAAAAGTTGCTGCAATTTTTTGGTAATAATGGATGGTTCCAGGTTAAAGTCCTGGTTATTCTTCATGATGTCTTTTCTCCAAGAGTTGATCTCAAATAAAAATTCATAAATATTATTACTCTTAGGTATGACAAAAAATGTAGCCACCATTGAAAAATAAAGTAAATTAGAGTATATACCTGCTAAACTAATTTTAAAAAAAATCATATACATAGTATGGTTAGGACTGAACTTATAAAATAAATCATTTTAAAAGATTTGCCATATTTATGTGAGATACATTTATCTATTTGAAACTTAAAGAATTGGAGTTAGGTCTTTTTGTAAGATAAATGATGGATACATGTGTAACTTTTAGTGCGAAATTTCATTATTGTTTAATATTTCATCTACGGCATTAATTTGCCAACATCTAATCCACTAAAATAACTCTTGCGTGTGCCACCTTACAACACACACACTATATTACAAAATTTCAATATTTTAATTTTACCCATCGATTCATTATTATAGAAAGATAGAACATTATAAAGATTATTTGACAATTTATTATTATCGAATAAAAAAAAAATGTTGCCAGTTTTGAAAATGCTTTTTAAATGATTGATAGAAAGATTCAATAGATGTCAAAATACCAAAGTTCAACAAAAACAAAAAATACCCTAAAACAATAAAAGTAACAGAAGGCAAATATAATAGAAATAAAAGACAGTATTGCCGCTATAACGTAATAGAAATATCTTTATCACAGAATAGAGGTAAATACTCTTGCGTCCATTACATATTAATTAAATGAGTAGCAAATTGATTTTAATAATTATTAAGCGTAGCTTTTAAGTATTTTTTTTATAGAAACTAAATTAATGAAATAATGCTTTTTTCATCCCATATAAATTAAATAAAATTATTTTAAAAATAAATATTAAGCACTGGTTTTCAAATACAATTCATAACGGTCTACTAAAAATGAGTAGTGGAATATTCATCACCTAAAATTCCATTAAATATCCATTTTCAATAATATATTAGAATTATATAACAGTTTCTACTTTAAAAATGTTGATAATAAAAGACAGAGTGCACAAAACTGTGCTTTTGCCTATTATGCATCAATTGCGAAATAACACAATAATTACCCAAGTAATTGGCCCATAAACAAAGCGTTAAATAATAATTAAGTAAATCATCTAAAATATCATTTCTGCCTTTGAAAAATATGTATTAAGATGTAATACACAAGTAAATGATATATGCGTCATTTATTAAATGAGAATCTGTCTAAATTGAAGCGGTTTATTTAATTTATACCAACTAACAAAGTCACTGTATAGGAATACATTATTCCTGATACAATATCAACGAATGGAAGTGTTTTTAAAAGAAAAATAACACAGCTTCCATGTACTCTTGGTGACTAACTAAGGTGATGATATTTAAAGAATTAATTTAATAATAAGCAAAAAATTATAATTAATAAAAATAGTATAAGTCTAAGATAGCTAGCTGTCAAGTATGCTTACACAAGACCTAATGTTTATAACTGTGGTTTTATAGTAATTAGATTCTAACAAATTAAATTCATTAAAAAGGTTTTGCGACACTGTATATAGGAATTTATTCATAAACAATATCAATTGATCAGTTTAATAATACAAAAATGGAGGTCATCGTTATTTGAGGGTAATTGGTACTGGATGGATACTTATTTAAATTAATTTGCTTAAAATGGGGGCCAGAATAAAAAGCAATCGGCGAGATGTGATATTAAGTGTTATGATCATGGAAGTGTGGGATTTAAAGTGATAATTGATAACATGTTTTTGTAAATATATATTTTTGCATTACTTAGTAATTTAACAACTGTTAATAGTTAACTGGAAATTGAGTAGCAAGACAGGAATATCAAAAATTAAAGTGTACGATTAAATAAAATTTATTTTTCAAATGTAATATTATCAGATCTCGATGCTAAAATCATTATGTAGGTGCATTGCAATTCATGAAAAACTTAATTTGCCTTAAATTCAAAGAAAAATTCTTATATTACAGTAACTGAACATATTAAGCATATAAAATCACATGGGATATTTCAAATGGAAATTCATACTTTAATAAATTCTTAATTACAGGCAATACTGGGCTTAGTTTAAGAATCAATTATAATAAAGTGAAACATAAATAGCATATAATATTCAGTAACTATGCATATACAACCTTTATCCAATCACCATGAAGAAATATTAAAGAAGTCCATAAATAATCCACAAAATATTGTTACACATTTCTATTGGAGTCATAAATGCCTTTTTGCAAAAGATATTTTATAGCAAATATGAGCGGAAATGGAAATGGACTTTAAGAAGATATAATATACAATCTTGTCACAAGAAATTAACATCAAACATGAGTAATTGTAAAACCCAGTATATTATTTTGAATGATTGAAGTTTAGAAAATTTAATGATGGAAATGAACCAAAAACCCATTAATTAAAAAAGAAAAGATGCATTGAATAAATATCATACTGTTAATTATGAAAATCCCATCTAAAACTTCTTTCCATCAAAATTCAAATGAGAATTGTGTAACATATCCTAAAATGAATATTCATCGTCACTATTGACATGAGTTAAAAATCGTGTGAAATTGACAAGTACATATTTTGAAACAGTAAAATCACTCATCTCATCAGTGATAATAAAATTGCATCACAGAACAAATGGATTAAATATTTGTACGGCAACGTTAAAAAAATCATTCAAACAGTGAAAACCCTCACACCGGATCTTGGCTGTTCTCCTCAGCCTTCTTCTCCTTCCAGATGTGGCTGACTATCGCTAAGGCGCCACCGGAAATGAATCGGACAAAGTTATCACCGGTCAACGGCCCCAGGGCGTACATGCCCTTCGGTGCGTTTTGCACTGTGTGCGATGCCTTGTCGATGTAAATCGGATTGGTCCTACTGTCGATGGGCCTGTCCGAGTGCACCCCCAGCCCTACTCCGCACCCTTGGAATTCTGTATTACTTAGCGCATCTAACTTAGGATTATTGATTTGAGATGGTTTAATAGTATTATACGTGTTATTATTAAGAGATTTTTCATCACGAGCCTTTTCAAGCAAAGTAGAGTCTTCGTTATTTACATTTTTACTTTCTTGTCGCGTCATTTGGAGACCTTGTCCAACGATACATTTAAAATTATGCCACGTTTTTAAAAAGCATGTTTTGCCGTAGTTGTTCGGCCGATTTTCTTCTTTGACATTTACGCTATTAGTTTTTGAATACAGGCACTTGATGCACATTTCGGTGGGATATTTGAGAGTTTTACTGATCTTGCTCTGTTTGTCTAGGTTTCTTTCAAACGTTTGAGGGTCTAGTCGGCCGACTTTCGATAGCACGTCTGATTTGAGGCTCTCTCCGTTGATGTTCCACGTTAAGTAATCCGAATCGAAGTCGTCAGGCAAGAAATGAAGGTCAGGACGTGAGCCAATCAATATAATACACAGTGACACTTCCATTTCGATGACCTGCTCTGTTTTGGTGTTCAACAACTTGACTGTTCTCGTTGCAAAGTAGTCCAGTTCGGTCTCATCGTCATCTCCTAAGATTGGTTTGTCGTCTTGCAATATTTCCAAGAGTATATGATCTGGCAGAGCAGTGTACAGTTGGTGGTTGCCGGAAGTTCCCTCTTTCATCATGTGGTGAACCTGGAATGATGAAAATGAATATCAATATTATTGTAATTATATATCAATATAATAGCCAAACAAAAGAAACAATAATTCTCTTATATTTATATAAAATTCCTACAATACGGTGTTTTTGTGGTGATTTTCATAATTTGCACTAAGAGAACTGATCTAAATTATGACTCACCTGATGATATTCTGGATACAGAGATGGCGGCAAAGCCTTCAGCGCTGCAGATGGTCCTCGATAAGCATGAGCCACTCTTAAGCCTCGACTCCTCAATCGCAAGATGGCATCAGCTGCGCTCAGGCCTGAGCCGATAACCAGGACGGGCAATGTTGCTTCGACAACTGGAATAATAAGCATTTACGTGATTTCAATTGAAACTCCATCATTCACACTAAATGGTATTTGATTGAATTGGGTTTAAGTAATAATACTTAGTATTAATTACTGAAGTGATTATTTCTTGGTCCAACTTTGTCAGTCCCAAAGCCAAATGATACTCTTTGGTTTTCACGTTAGTCAAGTCAATTTTGTGATTTTTTTAAATCACATGAGATAGAACTAGATTGGATTTTTTTTAAGTCACTCAAGATCAACTTGAGGAAAAAAGACACCACTGACAGGTTTTTACTGACCATGTCTGCTCCCAAATTGATCATATGGACTCCTAATGGAGTATATGGAAATGAAATAGAAGTTTTTCTCAATGAAAGTTTGTCAATAAGAGCTGTTCATTACTCAGTTGGTCAACCTCTCATTTTCGAAGAGAGTAGGGATAGAAAGAATAGGACTAGCTAATTGTTTTGCTACATCCTGTTATTAGGGTCAGGTGGGTGTGGGAGTGAATTTTAGACACACAGACATTCATGTCTTTAAACAGAAAAAGTTTGAAGTTAATGACCTTGCTGGGCCTCGCCGATGATATTTTATATAAATGTTTTGAATTGGGAGCATAATGGAAATTTGTCAGTGATAATGAGAAAGTCACTTTCTTGGTTGATATAAATTTACCTTGCTCATCTGTTCCCAGAGTCTTCAAAGCTGTCTGCAAGCCACGAGGACTTCTGATAGCACCACCTCCGACTCTGTCCCCATCTGGTTTCGTCAGAGTGTTTGGTTTGTCGGATGCACCGGTGGCAAGGATCACGCGTGAGCACACGTAACGGAATGATTCTCTTTTGGCTGAGTCATAGCTGAAAAATAACAATAATAATATTATAATATATCGCCATTTCTTTTCTACATTGCCTTGTACATTTTGGCCAAAATGAGTTATTTACACCATTAGATTACGGCAAATCGAAATAAATTGAAGTTGTTCTAGTGAACAAATAGTAATCTGTGTTTTTATTAACTCTACAATTTTTTTACAATTCTTAATTTGACTTTTTTTATCAAGTTCTTGTTCTTTTACTCAATAATTTTGTGCATAAATTTACAGGCTCAAGGCTGAGCTCTGTACTTAAACCAATTGCTACTTTGTGAAAGAGAAACATCACCCCTCTCCATCCACAGTGTTCCTTTTTTTAATGCTCTGGACGGAGCCTGTCATACTCTCTCATCGAGATGGACAGTAAGGCCATCTCATATAATATTAGTTGAATAATACTACGTTAATTTTCCTTACCCACAAACACACCACGCTGCCGTAGCAGGACAGCCAACTGCAGCACAATCCATTTTACCCAAGAACTTGATCGGCTTCACAGATGTCACAAGCGTGTTGTTTCTAAAGAAACGCTGCAATACCAAAACAACACGATGTAAATACAATTTTATGGAATAACATATTTGCTGGAATATAGCGGTTCCTGTATTAACACTTTGTAAATGGGCCCTTTTAATCACTTAACCCTTTCCGGTCTTAAGTCGAATCTCATTCGACATTTTTTTTCTTCATTAGTATTGGGCTAATATCAATAGCAAGTCCATATATTTTTTTGATATAGATCAAAATATAGATAATTAGGACAAAACGTAATATATTTCGAAAATCAATTTCATTTTTACGAAAAATCTAGTTATTTTGAAAAAAAAAAATTATTAGTTTCTCTTACAATACTGTAAATCTATTGTGGACCTAGTGGAACATTCTTTTTTTTTATGTGGACCGGAAAGGG
This sequence comes from Himalopsyche kuldschensis, assembly GCA_028554975.1. Taxonomy (NCBI): domain Eukaryota; kingdom Metazoa; phylum Arthropoda; class Insecta; order Trichoptera; family Rhyacophilidae; genus Himalopsyche; species Himalopsyche kuldschensis. The sequence goes on along the minus strand of JAHFWI010000030.1, from coordinate 850,884 downwards.
TTAATTAACAAGTTATGTCACATTTGATAGTCAACTAACAAAAGTACAAATTTGTGCACTGTGTTAATAACACTGAAAAAATCGCCCTTACACCTATTTTATATAGCATATGTATCAATAACATATTTTTAATATTTTTGATTCATTTTAATAAAGTTATTTTTGGCTGTTTTTATGCTTCCATTCAATTTTTTGACTGCAGATATGGTAGGGTTGACTGTACAAGATAAGCCATTGTAATAATTGCACTAGGTGTGCAGGAAAATAATAAATCCAAACATCAACAAGAGGGAAACTGAGGACAGTCACTTTACCCAAACATGCCAGATAGGTCTTGCGATAAATCAAATCCTGAATTATTATTACCTGAAGACTGGACTGCATCACATAGCTCTCGTAGTAAGCTGCGACGGTGGGGACAGGAGCCCTCTGGTCAGGTTCCAACGTTGGTAGGCTGTCCTTGCCGGGCAGAGTCATCCATCTTGCCGGGCTCAGAGTGACGACACCTGAATCAATGTCGTGCCATGAGCCGCCGACTGGTCCACGCCCGAGAACCACATGATCAATCTGAAATAATATGGAGAAGAATTTCATTTAAATTAATTTTTCTATTGTTTGAATAATTGTTCTCTACATTTCGAAATTTTATACAAAATACCAGGGCTGTGGAGTCGTAGTCGGAGTCGTGGAGTCGGGACTTTTTGGCCGGAGTCTGAGTTAGAGTCGGAGTCGTTGCGACGATTTGGCCGGAGTCGTACTCGGAGTCACAAATTTTTAAAAGTTTGAACTTTTTATTTTTGCATATAATATGTCAAATTTGGCTATTGGCCAGATTGTTATGGTTGATATTTAATTGAATACACATAAATAGGAAAATTGAGTCGGAGTCGTGATTTTGGTCAATGCTGGAGTCGGAGTCGTGGTTTTGGTAAATGCTGGAGTCAGAGTCGAACTTTTTTTACCGACTCCACAGCCCTGCAAAATACGGTATTGACATGTTTGTATTTTTATTTTGCATCAGGTAACATTTAGTTAGATGGTACGCCAAACCATTGTCCAATTGATGTGGTTGAATGTCAATTATCAAGATCATAACGGCACGGCCTATTAGAGGCAGAGAAGTCTAACTAATTTTTCTTTACTTTTCTGGAGAGCCAAAAAACAGGTTTCACTAATAATCAATTTTATCTATTTTTTACCAGATAATGATTATCTTTTCATTATATTAAAAGGCGATGCTTTGTCTTTCTGATTTATTTGTTAAATATAAAATAGTAATTCTTTCTAATGTGTTGTTTTAAGGTTTAGTGGAGCCGTTAACAATAAATTGATTTTAATATCTTTCTATCTCTTTGACACACATCATATTATTTTGTATCTAGTGGGATTCATAACTCAAAACTGGCAAAAATCAAGATACGTTTATTTTATCCTAAGTGGACGATAAGTTCTGTTTTGCGATTGAGGGTTTAAGATAGATTTATAAATTTGTATACAAGAAATGTCTGTGGAGTTGCCAACGTCATAATTTTGACTCAGAGAACACAATGTAATACTGTTTTAAACTATAGGTAAAAATCGAAACAGCATTGACACAATTTTGGTAACCCTGGATACCTCCGATGTTTTTATTCCTTCCCACTGCACCTGATCATTAATAAAACACTTACTGCCAGCAGTTATCTAACAACTAGACAACTAAATACATATTCATTAAGATTATTTTAATAACACAGGAATGACTTGATTATTATTTCTTCTAGAATAATCAAAAGATTTTTTTATTTTATTTTTGAACAAATAAAAATGACTTGACAAAAAGATTAAAGTATATATATAGAACATGACCTAGATATAAATAAAACACACACAGACACATTTAATATTTTACCTAAACAGTTCTCAGTGGAGTTCTTATTACGAGATGTATTATTTTTTAGAGGCATAGATTTTTCTATTCCTAGTGTTACATCTCTCTATGCTGAACATAGTTGGACACCAACACTTTAGGCAGGTTGACAACACGGGTTGCATAGTCAAGTAAATCAAGATGGATGACATCATTGTTTAGTAAAATAAATATATGGTTATAAATATTGGATTGCTTTCATTCTTCGGCGATTTATCGTAATGTATAAATATTTTTATTTGTGATTAAAGCATGCCTAAGTATCGATTTTTATAATCTGAGATGGTATTAAGTAAAGTTATGTGAAACCATTTTTAATGCTATGTGGAAAAATAACACTGATTCATAGAATGTTTGAGTAATTCTTTCATTGTTTGATTGGTATAATGATTTTTTATTGAGCCATTTGAATAACGGCTAGTCTGTCAGTTTTTTAAATAGAAATTTAATATTTTTTCTTAGAAATATTTATTTATCAACCTGGTACTGTAGCCCAGTAGTTATTCTATAGAATTTTTCCTATTTTAGTGTAGTGTCTACACATGCTCTAATTTTTTCGAAGAGAGTAAGGATAAGGACAGGACCGGTGATTAGCTTATCGCTCTCACTGAGCCCCGTTTAGTATCAGATTGAATGGGGCAGGAATTTTAGGCATCCTTGCCTTCAAAGAGAGATAAATAAATCACTACACACTAGGAACAGCAAGAGGGATTAGCTTTCTACTTGTCTCTTTCTAGACTCATCCTTATATCCTCCACCCAGTCAACAAAATAAAGGTTGAATTTTCTTTTCATTGTTTTAATTTTCCCATTTTTTAATCACAATTTTTAGTGCATGTTTAATGCTGAAACAAGCTTAGCTACTGCGTACTAAAACACAGGTTCAGCACTGTGTGTTAAAAGATAGATCTTTAGAGCTCTATTAGACTGAGCATTAAATTCATTTATTTATTTAATCATGATCATTTTTGGATTATGAAAATCAGCTGTGATCAGCAACTGCAAACCCATACCAGGCGGTGTTGATTCAACAGCCAAAACCTTAATTATAAAACTGTGCTTAAAATGAATATCTTCAATTTGGAACCACTTTTACACGCTTTGTAGCTTTTATTTACCGACTCGCCATGCATATATTCTAACCAAATACGTTCTTCCGACAGAGATAAAATGGCCAAATTGTGCCGCAAGCATTTGCAGATTGTAAATTTATTTGATAAGGAAACCGTAGAGTCACGGTGAAGGCCTTGCCAATTTTATCATCGCCGCCAAAAGTGTGCAAGTAAATGAAGACTCATGATGGAAAATTCTATAGTAATAGCATGGCTATAATTCCCCTCTTTATGGCCTGATTAATTTGTCTAACAATAGAGCCATAAACAATCATTAGATAAAAAAAATTACTACCTCAGGGGTGTCCAAGCTGTAAAAATGTCCGTTAAGATGCAAAGATAACATCCATAGTTTCACGGGCATGTCGTCGCTTTTCCGCAACATGGACAATTGTGATCAATTATTGTTATGTTACACTTAAAGAATAAGCTAAGATTTACTGCCACTTCTTTTGTACAAGACATTGATTGTTATTATTACCAGTAGTTTGATTAAACTTGTTTTATATTACCCTCTTTTCTTTCAATTTCAATATGAAATTTACATAAAATAAGTCCATGTGTTTGGATCCCAGAGCAATGCATTGATTATGGATTCGTGCAGGTGACCATAAGAGATGCATGTCAGCCAAAATATCCTGACACACGGGGAAATTGGTTCTCAATCACTGATTGCCAGCTTTTATGCTAGTTTGTGCCCAGATCATTATTGATCTTAACTCCTACAATCTTATGTCAAGTCAAGCTCAACATCATATAGGTAACGCGCAACTCCTACGTCCTGAGTCCTGCTCAACATTGTAAAACTTGGTTGGAAAAATATTTTTTATTGTGTGACTTAGTTACAGTTTGTAACATGTCATTATGTGGTATATTTTTCGGTATTTCATTTACCATGCTAATAAATACGCAAACATTATGATATTAATCAATTTCTCAAATCTATTGATGAGTTGGTGGAAAGAAAAAAACATTATATTTAACAAAGACAAATCAATTTTCTTTGTCAAAACTTGTTTGTCACGTAGGTCTTTTGAATCTCCAGTTGCAAAGGCTATTCGGCTGATAAATGCGCTGCCTGTTGATGTTGACATCTTCGGCAGTGAACTTGATGCTTTGTTTAAAATTTATGTTTTCTTATGTAAATAATATGTTTCTGTTCTGTTTCTTATTTTTGTGTAATATTTTATGTAATCTTTATTAATTTCTCAAATGCATGGCACATTGGCGCTTGCTGTAATGCCATGTATTTTATATAGTTTTTTGCCAATAAATAAATAAATTATATGGTACTGATGATCTAGGAATAGAATAGAATTTTTTGCTCAACAATATGTCAGCAGACCTGCAAATATAATCCTTTCTAAAAAAAAATCTTTTGCTCATTTAAAACAAATAATACAAATGTCAAAAATCACTAATGGATATGGGCAGTATGTATATGTTACAGTGAAAATGTATCAAGCAGGGCTGTGGAGTCGGAGCTTTTTGGCAGGAGTCGGAGTCGTCGCGGCGTTCTGGCCGGAGTCGTACTCGGAGTCGGAAATTTTGAAAAGTTTGAACTTTTTATTTTTGCATTTAATATGTCAAATATTGGCTTGTGGCCGCATTGATAGGGTTGATATTTAATTGAAGACACATAAATAGGCAAATTAGGGAAAAAAAGTGACGATATTAACCTTTTTTTAGTTGGAGTCGGAGTCGTGTTTTTGGTCAATGTCAGAGTCGGAGTCGTGGTTTTGGTAAATACTGGAGTCGGAGTCGAACTTTTTTTGACTGACTCCACAGTCCTGGTATCAAGTAATAGATTTGTATGACAACATGATTTCACTAGTCACGATCATTGAAATTATTTGCCCAAGTCGATGATTTGCCGGCCTAAAATTTTGGTTTGCTTCAATGAAACAAAATCAGCAAGTAATCCCTTTCATAAAAAGAGAAGCAAAGAAAAACACAGACCAACATTGGGCTGAAGATAGGGCGGTCAAATTTAATTTCAATGACAGCTTGGAGAAGAATATATTTTCACTGAGAATACAGTTTCACTGTAACATAATTACGAGCCCATCGGAAGATATTCGTCGATACAACATTTGTGTGTAGATTCACACAAATGTTGTATCCATAGGGTTAAAGGAAAATGAAAATCGAGCTATCTTTTAATTGCTTACATGATTGTATAAATACACAGCAGGATTCTGCAAATCATTTGACATCAATTATTATTTGCACATTATTACTGATAAATATTATACTTCCGAACATATACAAGATAATGAGAATTGAAAGATTATATTTAAGAATAATTTTATCTATTAAATTCTATAGATTAAAATTGTATCTATTTATAGAAGTTTATTGGTAAATCTAGCTTAGATGGTTTCAAGATCAATGACATGTTTACAAAATGATTAAATATTATATTTAGCAAGCGTAATAATTTATGAGAGTCAAGCAGCAGCATGTAAAAAACAAATGCAAGCCAAAATAGCAATCAAATAAAATTGCAGAAATAATCCATCCATAGGTATAAATAGATAATTCAAATTAGGTTTAAATACTTAAAAATCAAGAAGACTTTCATCACACCGCTTCAGGCCCAGCGTTTGGAAAACATACATATAATAATTTGTCCAAATGAACGGTATAGCAGCGCATAAAATATGATAAATCATTGATTTTTATATAAAAGACCTACTGTAAGTTGATTTTACTATGCCTGTAACCTTTGCGCACGTGCAAGCAATAGGTTGACGTATAGGTTGGAAGTTTTATTGCAATCGGATGACCGGTATGGCAACGTATAAAATACGAACAAACAAACAAACATTAATTTTTATTTTCTTACTAGCCTATTATTCATATTGTTCTTTCGACTCTTAGAAAGATTTGATTCAATCGCTGCATTGAAATCTGAAGGATTCAAATTAATTACTTCAATGATACTTATATAAGTGGATAAAATAATTTCTTCTGCAATTTAAAAAATTACTATGTTCTGGTTTTTCCTGCAGATATATATGAATAAATCTAATCATTCTCATGATGATTGTACTGATTGATTGAGTAAGTTGACCTGTTCTGTTTTATTGCCAAGTTCATTAGCAGAGTATTATTGTGGAAGTAATCAGGTAAATTTTTTATGATACTTTTGATAAGGTATCTGAAACATTTCGCAAAGTTATAAAAAACAATAAGTTTATTCCCCGTGCTAATGATTGAATTTTTTAACACAAGAATTAGTTGAATATTACTTTATTGACTGAATTGGCATTTACTTGGTAGAACTCCATGAATTTAAATTTATCTTATGCGATTCCTTTATGTGATGGTTTTTTTTTATTATTAAATGATCTTATAAGTTCTTTAGCTCGAATCGATATACTCCTGCCTGTCTGTCCGGTGTATATCGACTGACATGTACCGCAGGACATCTTATAGACCGTATGAATATGACTTGTTTAAAATGCCCGTGATGAGTGAAACCGGTCTTTATCTTCATCAGAATATATGTATGTGGAAATAGTACTATAATATCGTCGCGATACTGGCATCAAGTTTAGAAAAGTTTAAGTCAAAAATCGGGTGTTTTGAGTTATGAATGCGGATTGAAAAATGTTGACACACTCTATGAACTGAAAAAACAAGCTTGACTGCCTAGAATTTTACATTGTCTTTAAAACTAAGAATTTCACTAAAAGATGAAAGGGGAGAACTTACTACTAGTCTTAAACGTACAAAAAATATTAGTCTGTATAAAGCTTACCTGTTTTTCGGGGAAATATTTCCATTCCACCATGGACGGAAGATACATTCCAGTGTCAGCACCAGGATGTGTCAAGCAGTCCATCTGAAATATCAGCATAACCATAAATAAAGTACAAGATTGCCACCTGTCAAAATTATTCGATGCGTTATCACATTAGTCTTATCAATATTTAATTCTGATTTGATAATACGGCCCCTTCGGATAAAAGAAACATATCTCGATTTTTGCACAAAATAATATTTTACGTTATGTCAAAGAGACATATCAATAGGAGAAGAAGATACGAAAATATTTCAGTACGTATTAAAATCAATTTTCGTATATATTATTATTATATTTCGTCATAGAGATCAGGTGGGTCTGGGTTCAAGTCCCGGCAAGGTCAGTTTCTTTCAATTGAAAGAGGAATCTTGGACATGGGCATATGTCATTTTTCATTGATTTGTTCTTGACTGATTTATAAAATTTCTTATTCGAGTTTTTCTATTACGACTTTCATAATTAAAGATATTTGGCGCTTTGGCCTTCGCTGTAGTGCCAAATATTTTATACATTTTTAAAATTATAAAAAAAACAGCACATAATAAATTACTATTTTATATTCATCAAATAAATCAGAGATACAATAGCCTTAAAAGATAAAAAAAAAATGTATCTGTTAAAAAATAGGTAAAATTGATTACGAGTGAAACCTGTTTTTTGACTCTCCTGAAAAGTAGAGAAAAATGTGTTTGGTTTTTCTAAAATTTCTTAAAATCTATGGTACTGCCAACTTGTATATTATAATTGTTTTTACTGGCTTGCAATTTTGTGCTCAGAAATATAAAACCATATAAATAAACTTTCTATCAACTGTCATAATATTTCAATAAAAATGATTTTCATATTTCACGGCCGTGTACTATTGTTTCATTAAAATACAATTGCATTACAGATTGCTTGATAGAGTAATTAAAAATTGAAAATGTTGATGAAAATTGTTTTACAGTTGAAATCACAAAACAAGTTTCATCCAAAGCCATAAAAAAAAATGACTCACGCAATGATAACGTTTTACAAAAATATTTTTCATCAGTTTATTCGAACTCTAACCTGCTAAGTTTTAATCAGAATTAAAAAAAAAAAAAAAATACTGCGGTAAATTAGACAAGCGGAATAAATTCCAGCATTCAATGAATTATTAATGTAATTTATTTGGAAATTTTTAATCATAAAATGAACTTGAAAATGTTTTTATTTAAATTTATTCATAAGACAAGAAAAGAATAATATTATGCAGACTGAAAAAAATTGCTGTATACGCATTATCTACCGGCGTTTATGTGTACATAGTGTTTTTTTGAATGCAAGCAAATAATTATACTCATCACTATACCTTTTACAAAAGATACTATTTTTTTTTCTCTTAGACCTGTACATAATTTTCAGAAAAGGATTGTGTGGAACCTACCGCTAAAGCAGAAAAATTACGTCTTGGTGCTTTTTGTAACTAATAAATGTATGGATTTTGAAAAACTCTCATAATTAAATCAATACACTTAACCTCATTTTGTGCAATTTCAAAGTTATGTGGTTTTTAATGCAATTTTTTAAATATATTTTTGGGACGAAATAAACGTACATATTTTTTTTTTTTTTTAAATAAGAAAAAAATATTTGGCATTTCAGCTTGAATATTCAAAATATTCTTAATTGTGAAAGTCATACGAGATTAACTCAATGATAAATAATGAATCAGTTGTGCACAAAATTAACGATAAATAACATATACACCCAGCCCAAGATCACTTTTTTCAATTGAAAAAATCTAACCTTGCTGAGAATTGAACTCGGGTCCCCCGATCGCTAGGACAAAACTCTTGCCACTAGACCACAGGGACCGACATACGTAATTAACAGCGCGTTGTTCACATACGTGCAAAATCAAGTGTTTCACATGTTTATTATAATGTTACCTTGACACTTGTGTTTTTGCACATGTTATGTTCCCATATTCATAGCTTTTTTGTGCGATTTTCCGCGGAACGCATCTACCGCACAAAGAAAGGTTTAGGTGTACTGCAAAATTCAGACTTTTTGCACTCTGGAACTAGGGTATAGATTCATTAATAAAAAAATTCTAATTTAATTTGTGCTTGACAATAAATTTAAAATTAATTATAAATATCGTACCAGCAGTGGAATGGGATTCTGACTTCGACCCTCCAAGCCTTCCGCCAGGTCATGCAGTTTCTGATTAGGAAGCGGTCTCTCGGTGGGTGCATTTTGGAGCCTCGCTTCTAGCATGGGTTCCGGATGTGTAAGAACGCCTTCCTTGAGGACTGCCCAGTGTCCAGCCAGCTGGTATGACATGCATATTCCACTGGGTCCATTTCCTGTGAATTAGTATATGATTAGGAACAGTGCTAGGGCTCCATCCAGGTAGAGTATGCGAACGCCTGCAGCAGCAAATCTGGAGGCACTTTTCTTTTAAGGGTGGTAAAAAAACAATGCCAAATGTTTAGCATTGGCCCTGATAAGGGATCGATTAAAAAGTTTCACCTTTTGAAGTTATCTGACTAAATCAATGTCAAGATTGCAGGCTTGCAAGATTGAAAGTAAAAATTTCACGTACTGAAATAATCTAATCGGAATTGACACAATATACACAGTCAAGTTGATAAATCAGTGAAAATTTTGTAAATTGTGAAGTCTTATCGAAGGATACAATTTGTGAATTAAATTTCACTAAGCCATAACATCTCATAATGTTGAGGACACCATTTTGAAAGAAGGCGTCTGTCAGTCAACCCCTCTTAAAATTAGCTAACAACTAGTCTTTTCCAAGCATTAAACTTGAGTTACAAGCAGTAAAGCTCCATAATAATTCCATATGCTCCACATTGAGAGCGGAAATGTTTAAAAAAAAAAATTATTCAAATTATACATAGGATTCAAACTATATAACATTTATTGTGATAGAAATAGTCTGAAGATACATCTTTTCATTCAATGGGTAGTAAATTAAATTACAAGTTGATTGTTCTATCACCACCCGTTATGTGTTGGCAACTGCTGTTTCAAGGCCGCTTTTCGTTACGCTATACGATCAAGAAAAGAAACGAATTTACTCATGTATTCGGCCCGATTCAGAGCTGCACTGGACTGATCTTTTAATTGTGCACTATGGTGCTCAAAGAAAAACAGATAGGAAAAAAGTAAATGAGACAAGCTCAACCACTTCGGCCCTTACAACCAGTGTAAGTGAGATAAATATTCGAATAAAGACTGCCGTTTTTTTGATAAAAAAGACCTTGGGATTTTTCGCGAGCACTTTCTAAAATGGTCTGAGATACAAAGGGTTAAGGTATCCCATGTATTACGGATACAAAATAAATGAAAATAATCGATATTGTGGCTGACAGTATAAATCGTGTACCTATAACGACGACCTCTTTGTAGACGACATCGTCTGGTAATCCGTGAACAGCCGTGAACTCTCTCATGGCGGGGCGCGGCGACTGCTTCCCCCTTTTCGCGCCCTTTTATACGTCAGTTTCTTCGTTTCAAATAACCGCGAACAGGAGCACAGTGGCTGGCTTCCGGTGCTCGTAGTTGCAGTTATCAAATCTAAAACAAAAAAAATAATTATTAAAAATGTTAGCCGCGTATTGCTTTTGTTTTTCATGATTTAATTAAACCAATTCCAAATTCGAAATTCAAAATAAAATCAAACAAAATACAGTCGGAAATATTGATGTTTTAATTTACTGCTGCTGGAGGTTCAATAATTAAATGAAGACTCAGGAATAGTAAAAATATCATTAAATAGGTATTACGGTGCGATAAATCAAATAATGCTAGATCAGTGGTTCTCATGTGCGGCCACCAGCAGCTTCATAGTTAATATTGATAATTAAAAAAAAGTGGTTTTACAAGATAATTTGTCAACAAATACCCTGAAAATGAAGCATTTCGAATGCAATTAATACCAATATAAATAGTCAAACATGTTTAGGCCCATTTAACAAAATTCAAAGACTCAGACAAAAATTTGGTGCGGCCAACAGACATTTCACGTGAGAACCACTGTGCTAGATTATATGTTTTTTAGTGTGACTACAAGAAATAACGGAATTTAGTATTGCCAGAAAATTTTTAAATATTCCTTTTTTTAAATAAATAAAAATTCTAAACGTCTGGCGACACTGGATAAACGGCTTTAACGATCTTCAAAATGCGAAATTATAAATAAATCTCTCCCGCAGAGACCTCTGTAGGCACGCTAAAAATATGACCCGCTTGTAATACTCAATTATTATAAGTGGAATTTTAGGCTTGCAATAAATAATAAAATCACACATTACGTATTCACATTTGGACGGGAAATTAAAATTTATGCCATATAAATGTCGACTGCGAAAGGACGTAGCCAACAGTTTTTTTCAATATCATATTATTTTCGATAATCACAATGTACCCAACTTAATACACGTTCTATCAAAAGGATGTGTGCTGCAAACGCCAAATTAGTATCTGATTAAGCTTATAAGTGTGAAAAAGAGCCCGTGAAATTTGCGGCGAGGAAAATGAGGCGTTTTGGACGGAGACGTAAAAATCTTTTGAAAAGTTTGATCTTTTTATTTATGCATATGTATAACATGGAAATTATGATTTTGTTTACTATTGATCGCATTGGTTGGTTCGTCTTAAATTTAATACACATAAATTGTAAAGGTAGGGGAAAAAAGAAAACACAATTAAAGAGTCGCAACCAGGGCTGTGGAGTCGGAGCTTTTTGGCCGGAGTCGGAGTCGGTGCGGCGTTGTGGTCGGAGTCGTACTCGGAGTCGGAAATTTTGAAAAGTTTGAACTTTTTATTTTTGCATTTAATATGTCAAATTTGGCTTTTGGCCGCATTGATAGGGTTGATATTTAATTGAATACACATAAATAGGAAAATTAGGGGAAAAAAGTGACGATATTAACCTTTTTTAGTCGGAGTCGTGTTTTTGGTCAATGTCGGAGTCGGAGTTGTGGTTTTGGTAAATGCTGGAGTCGGAGTCGGACTTTTTTTTACCGACTCCACAGCCCTGGTCGCAACCCTGCTTACATCACATAAATAACATAATTTGTCCAATGTGTGATACGTCCTTTTTGCTATTCTACAGCTGGTACCGAGAGTATTTCGATATTCGTGACATAGTTCGTTAAGGAAATATTAAAAATATATGTATGTTCATTACAAAATTACAATGTGAAAAACATCTTCATTATTAAACCGATGGCTTATATGAGGTTGACCAGTGATACACAACCTGCGTCTCTCAATGATATTTCATGTGGCCTGCAATGACAAATATCAATCACATGCAGAACTTTTTCCGGACGATAGAAAACCAATGTAAAATAATAAAATTTAAATTTTATATACACTAAAAATATCGATAATTTAATCAGTTTCACACATACGGCTCGTCGATTTATCTGACCTTCTCCCGAAAACGTTGTGCATCACTGAGGTAGACAAATAATAATTTTGAAACTATACTATTTATAATATTTCACATTATTAAATTCTATCTTTCCGTTTGTTTTCTATCGGTCTCCATACGTCAATAACTGGAAATTATTTTGAATTCTTTAAACTATTAGTGAATTCATAAATCATAGTGATTAATAAATTTATTATTATATTATTGTTGTTGTATTTTAAAACACCTGTCAATAATTACGAAATATTAGTTGAAAATCTACGTCAGGTATAAAAATGCTTTGTTTGAGATTTCGTAATAATTACGTAATTAGAGGCTTACAAAAAAACTATATTCCAGGGCCAAGTACGCACCCGTGCAGAACTCCAAACGAAAACCCAGTTGTCATGTACCGGCAGGGTTTATATATGCTATATCAGAGTCGTATACCCAGAATCACGAACTAATTAGTGAAAAAAATTCCGTCAGACTAATTTGTCATAATTTAAGATAACAATTATAGTTTTTGTAAACATTATTTAATGATATGACATAATTTTACGAAAATAATTTGGCAATCGTTATGAAGTGCACACGAAAGAAATCAAGTTGAAAAAGTAACATTGTTTTTCTTATCTACATTGTGTTACCTTACTTTGAAAAGGTTCTAATTGACATTTTGACAAAAATAGGGTTTTGGTCGGAAAAGATAGTATTAACCGTATTCTAGCGCAGTGGTTTTCACCAGGGCTGTGGAGTCGGAGCTTTTTGGCCGGAGTCGGAGTCGTCGCGGCGTTTTAGTCGGAGTCGGAAATTTTGAACTTTTTAGATTGCATTTAATTTATCAAATTTGACTTTTGGCCGCATTGATAGGGTTGATATTTAATTGAATACACATAAATAGGAAAATTAGGGAATAAAAGTGACGATATTAACCTTTTTTTATTCGGAGTCGGTGTCGTATTTTTGGTCAATGTCGGAGTCGGAATCGTGGTTTTGGTAAATGCTAGAGTCGGAGTCGAACTTTTTTAGACCGACTCCACAGCCCTGGTTATCACATAAAATTGTACTGTGGCCGCATTGTAAACAAAACCGGTCCTACGGAAATGTCTGGTGGCCGCACCAAATTTTTGATTGGAGTCTATTTGGCTTTAGTTTTGTCAAATGGGCCAAAACATGTTTGAGGATTTACTATTGGTATTAATTGCGTACGAATTGTTTCATTTTCACAGTATTTGTTGACAAATCAACTTATAAACCCTAAGGCAACTCTGACAGAAAGTTCACTATAAAGCCCCCTGATTAGACATGGTCAACTACTGAAACAGGAACATATCTTTAAATAATTTAACACAACTTTTTTTAAACAGGCCCTTTCGTATTTTTTGTTACATAATATTAATTTAGACATATGATCCAATATGAGTATATTTGCTTTGCCATCATTGGGTACAATGCTAAACCTTAATCGTTATTTTTGTTGAAATTTTCTCTTAAACGGTCAGCTACTGGTACATTCACCTTAAGTATAATCAAACACAATTATAGTAAATATCATAGATTGTAAATTTAAGCAATCAAATTAATCTGATTCTTTAAATGATAATGATAAAGTTGAATAATAGACAACCTATTAATTTAGTATTCATTTCCATGCTGTGTTAGTAATATTTTCTCAATGATATAGCATTTAAAAGAACTACAGAAACTGTAATTACTTAATCAATTAATTCAACTTCAATGAATCTCATTGATAACAAAAAAAACTCCCTAATTAATCCAGGTTATATTCATTAACATTTCAAGTATTTCAACTTAATGATATTACTTGTAATAAAACTTTTTTAGTACTTATTCCACATTGAATTTATTTATATCAGGGTCGATTTCGCTCATCGCGAGCATTATTAACTGATAATCTATTTAAAGATCAGTTGATAATTCTCACAATAAGCGAAACCTGAAATAATTTATTCGAAGTCGAATAAGTACTAAAAATGTTTCATAATTTTTATTATAATGCCATTCCACCAAGTATTGACAGTGTACACCTGAAAAATGATATTACTTTTATTCTAATGTTATATACAAACTTAAATTTCATTCATTTTAAATTTCCGAAGATGTCGGAAGGCGAAAGACCTAAAGCCATTGAGAGTCACATTCGTCTACAGTGGTGAATTTTCACAATTAAAGGAGCTTAAAATAATAGTAAACAATATTCGTTTGTTAGAAACGTAATTATGGTATCATTTTTCACTTCTATTTTATTAATTCTAACGGCTTAATTAAAAATGGCGTCAGCAAACCGTGTTTTTTTTTTATCTTATGGTCACAGTTGAATCTGCACGTTGATGTAAGTAAATAAATAATTAATGAATATGATAACATTCCCGGGTCGCAGAGTTGTATCCGGGAAATGTAGCCCCTGCATCAAATACGGTTTGCCAATATAATGCGCTTGTCCTACACTACAAGGCAAAAATGTCCCAAGGGGTTAAAGGACTGTGTATAGTACGTAGGTGGATAAAAAGGTAAAGTAAAAACGGGTTACTTGTGAGTTATCTAGAAGTGAAAATGTGTTTCTTTGCTTTATCTTTCTCACCACCAATATGTCTTGTCACACGATACACGCGGTGGGACCGTAAAATAATGCGAATGATTTTAAATCATACCGTTTTATTTTTTGTTTCAAAATACTACATACAATTGAATTAGAATAGCTTTTGCTTCAGTTTTAAGTAAATATATTCGTTATATTTTCGTCGTATTATTAACTGTCGATTCTTCGTAAAAAGCCATTTTATATAAAATTTAAAATAACTTTGATTATTCCACGTATTGTGCTACTAACTGTGACAAGTGTTTCGCCTCTTTCAGAGGCATATCCGGAAAACCGGAATCCGGAAACTTTGCGATAGTAAGTCTGAAGATGCCTCTGAAAGAGGCGAAACACGTGTCACAGTTATTAGCACAATACGTGGAATAATCAAAGCTATTTTAAATTTTATATTGAAATGAACTTCCACAATGTTACCGCCGAAACCATCGAAAGTAAGTCATTATATGTTTAAATACATAAAAACCATCTTTTTTTATTTAATTCTTCCAATTGACGATTATACAATTTTTCGGGAATTCATTGTTTTTCTAAACACACCACTGAAAATGCTTGAATTAAACAATGAAATATCGTTCCCTCCAGTGGCGGCTGGTGACAGAGTATTTGGGAGTACAAAAAAAGATTCAACTATTTTTGCAAGAGTTCTTTCCTATTCATTGGATTTTAAAACACTTCTATAACATGGACTCTCAATTCAGATGTTCGCAATATCAACGGAGTGCCAGTCTTTTGAATTTTTGGCTGTTCGTAGTACGGAAAAATAGTTGAATCTTTTTTTGTACTCCCTAATACTCTGTCGCCAGCCGCCACTGGTTCCCTCTATTGGCAGACAGATGTTTGACGATAATTTAAATTTTTCATTGGATAAAATAACTTTTAGTTCTATAGTCAAGTTAAAAGTCTCAAAAAGTGCACGTTCGTCGATGTTTTATCGGAGAAGTGATAGATTATGTCAAGTTTAGGATTCTAATCATTTTTCTTACACCAATTGTTTATTATAAACTGTATTGTCTTTCTCAATCCGTTATAAATAAAACTACTTCTATTCATATATCTCATCAGTTGAAAGTGCTAGCGATGAGCGAAACTGGTCTTGATCTTTACTTTACATAAGTGGAATTTATAAAAAAAAATTGGTGTCTGTAAAGTCGGTTTACGGACGATAGTTTAACGTGACAACGTCATAAGAAAACATTGATGAAATGATTGCATACTTTTATGAATAAAATGGAATCATTTTTATTGAATTATCATTATTTTGTATGGATACGATATTTTGTATATTTGTTATACGTTAATCAGATTTTTAATATGCAAGAATTAATTACCTTTATTGCCGCAATTGTTGTTGTAATATAAACAATGAAAACCACATTAAAATTTCACTTCACTTTGTAAACAGATCACGTGTAGGTACTGTATGTGTATAAGTTGTGTGCTGCCGCTGTCTCTTTTCTACTCAGACGCATCGACCAATCGAGTGGAAGAGAGATAGATGCGGCACAATCCGAACGGTAGGCCTATCGTGCCTCTCTATCGCTTATCCGCGCTCTCGCTCGCACGCTTGCCTTCGGCGTAACGCGACAAACGGGACAATGAGTCATGTTTTTTCGTGCGTGCAGCGGGCGTTCATCGATTTATAAGACGTTGCCACGTCAAAAAAAAAAATTCCATAGCAATGGATGGTTTACTGCAGGATTTCAATTTATTGATAAGGATAAGGGTATCCATTTTGGAGTATGTTAAATAAAACTAGTACAAACCAACGATGGCCGAAACCAATTTTTCGAATAACACTCAGGCAAAACGCGTAAGACAGGTCATGTTATAAATTTTATATGACACGTTGGTTAAAGCATATAAATATATATTGTACTTTTCATTTGTAATGACAATGTAAAATACATCGAGTTATAGTTGGGTTTATACGGAAATTAAAGTTAATCTCAATACTTGTATGTCGTCGCGTTATGCTAATCATGTAAGTATATACGAATTCGATACAAGGCACGCTTAAACCACTTATCATTTGCTTTATTTTATTTCACGCAGTGAAGAAGATAAAAAAATATTTATCTTTTAGTGTGTGTTGTTTGTCTTATTTCGAAATGTGGATACAAAGTATTAAATCTCTTTGCGTGAGTTTTTTTTCACTCGAGATAAGAAGACCCCGCATTCAAACCAGAAGACTTGCTTTAGTGTGAGGCCTCAGTGCCAGCGTATTTTATAGCGCACTGTACAGTTTAGCGGACGAAGACGTGCTATACAAATGCCGTTCGTCTCTTTGACTTTGAAAGGGGGCGCCGGCGGGAGCGATCTAATAAGACCATCTGAATTTGTTAGTCCGTTGAACTGTTACGATGCGCTGTATAATACGCTGGCCGTACACTTTGACCAAAGACAGTATCTTTGATACCATCAATCACCGTCGTGCTTATATTGCTAATGATATAATCACTGCTGTAAAGATTTTTTTACAACGCGTCCACTAGAAACGTAAAACCGTGTAAGTGTGAGACCTCAGTGAAAGCGTATGGCGCTGCTACTGGCGTGGCGTAGCGAGTGTTTTAGTAGTCTCGACGTCTTGACTAGGAAGTGATCATTAACTCATGTTAATCGACGTAAACAAAATTATAATTACTACGTTTTTCGAAGTTATCCGATGACGAGAAGGAGGTGCATTTTCTGTAATATCTCAAACAGTTTAAAAAGTGTACAGAAAAATATTTTGTGACGTGAAAAGAAAATATTGCCGAAATATGACAAGCGTTGCCCAATACACGTTATCTTGCACACGTGTAAAACAGACGGAAGATGGATTTCTAGCATAAATAGTTTTTTCTGCACTCCCTAATATTCTTGTCCGCCACTGTTCTCGTCTATAATTGAGTATAATTAAGACAACATATCCAAATGGTAAAATGAACGCAGTCAAATAAGCTGATACAATATTTATATATTGTCTAACGAGAACTGCACGAATTATTGTTTATGTTTTTTTTTCACTGGCAATTAAATTTAATGTATTTCCGAAACCTGCATTGGTATGGCAATCAATATCGCTGGGCAGAAAAATCAGCAATGTTGCCACGGTGGCAAGGTTGCATGTAAGCGGCGAAATAGCAGACGAATAAATTAAGCCCAAGTCGACAAAAAGTGTTTTTTTTTAATCGATTGCAAAATTACGGGCCGATAAACAAATATTTGGAAATGATAAATTCGCTTTTTTTTTCTAGGCACATCGATCTTGCACAAAGTGAGTCGATGTCGTTGGCTTCAATTGCGGAGCTCACGGGTTCAAATTCCGGTACGGATATTTTCTAAATTGATGTTTCAATTAGCTACTCAGTAGTCCTTCCCAGACCCCATTAATCCACCCCTACTCTATTTGTAAAAAAGAGGTAGAGCAACTGAGTATCGAGCAATTATCGTTCAACTTATGTTGAGATAAGCTCCACTAGAAGTTAATATGCTCCAAATTAAGAATTAAAATATTTTCAAAGACATGAAATATTGTGGATTTGTTTACGCATAGAAACATTTACGAAGTGAATTTTACTTTTTAGCTGACGTGCTCGTTTTGTATGATATGCACATATTTTTAATAAATTAATCTTGATTAACGAAACAAAAACGTTCGATAATCAGCTATGTATGAATGTATATGTTTGTTTGAGTATTTGTCCCGAATGCGTTCCGATACCGTTAATCAGATGCTATAAATCTTAGGTGGGTTGTGGTGCGATTTTACAATGAGAAAGAAAAACAAAAAATATTGTGAATCCAAAAGCACTTCAATAAACAGAATTAAAACACAAACACTTTCTTTCTTTGTAGTCTCGCCAGTTAACAATACAAATACTTTTTTTGTAAAGCAACTTCAGAAAAATTACAAGAAGAAAGACATCAAAAACACCCATGGACAAGATCTCAAATTTAAATTTGATATTTACCTTGCCGAGACTTGAACCCCAGCCCACTTGATTGCTATGATAAAGATCTTATCAACTAGATTACTAGACCACTGATGTCGTCATTGTTTGTTTTTACATTCTTTAATAATATCAATCTATTCATGCGTGACAATCTTGATTCATTAATCACGCAGTTGCACGTGAGATCTTTAATATTCTATGCCAAATGGACTATGCATAATTCAAACGAAAGCATTAGTCAAGGATTTAACCATGACATAAGATACATATCATTTTCCGAACATTTAACATTAGCATTCAAAAATATTTCGTCCATAACTCGTGCCCCTTGTGAAATTTGACTTAGGCAAACGAGCCGTTTGTTAAATGAAGTAAACAACAATATTCACAGATCAAACCAGTACCTACAAATCAGGACTGCTGAGTCGGAGTCGTGGAGTCGGGAATTTTTGACTGGAGTCGGAGTCGTCGCTGCTTTTTGGCCGGAGTCGTACTCGGAGTTGGAAATTTTGAAAAGTTTGAACTCGACTTGACTGGTAGGGTTTATATTTAATTGAATACACATAAATAGGAAAATATGTGAAAAAAAGTGATGATATTAAACTATTTTTAGTCGGAGTCGGAATCGTGTTGTTGGTCAATGTTGGAGTCGGAGTCGTGGTTTTGGTAATACTTTTTTTTAATAGTTAAATAATTAGGTTAATTTATTTATATTTTTTAATAGTTGTTATTATATAAATATTAGTTTATTATTTTTTAATAGTTAAATAATTAGGTTAGTTTTGGTAATATGTTTGGTGTTGTTGGTCAATGTTGGAGTCGGAGTCGTGGTTTTGGTAATACTTTTTTTTAATAGTTAAATAATTAGGTTAATTTATTTATATTTTTTAATAGTTGTTATTATATAAATATTAGTTTATTATTTTTTAATAGTTAAATAATAAGGTTAGTTTTGGTAATATGTTTGGTGTTGTTGGTCAATGTTGGAGTCGGAGTCGTGGTTTTGGTAAATGTGTGGTAAATTTTTTTACCGACTCCACAGTCCTGGACAAAACTGCGATGAGGGTTCCCTATCCCGGGATCCCGAAGATTTTTAATACCTCATGAGTTCCGGGATTATTTTTATTTATTTATATGTACATTGCAAAAATCACAAATTATAAGTTTAATGTTTTTGTGAAATGTGAAAAAGATTAAACCATTGGAAGACAAAATATATTCTTTCCAGATAGATAGACGGAAAAAAATTGCATTGGAAATCGGCAAAGATGTCAACCGAGTCAGTTCCGACAAAATCAACTATAATACATACATACTAGTACTCGTCTTCACGTCCATGTGAAATATGTCGATATCCGAAGCAATACCGTTTAAAATCGCTAAAGCACTTCCTATCTCTTTATAAATCACAAACGAATTATTATTTAAAAGATCGTAATATTTCGTAGCACGTGTAATCTTTGGAACATCGGATGCTCGTGTTAAATAAATTATTTGATGTGTTGTGCATTGGCAACAGCATTGGATAAAGGGTATTTCAATAGGGACGCTCAAAATATGTTACTTTGTCCTGCTGAGTAGATTATTCATTGTTTAGTGGCCAAATTTGAGTCAACCAGTTTGGTAAATAATCGGCCAACACCTACCTATACGTCATCAAAATACAATATCTGGTGAAAACATTGCTGCTGTGTGTGAAAGTGTACAGGAAAACCCAAGGCAGCTTATTTCTCGTTGTTCACAAGAACTTGGCTTTTCTGCGACTTCAACTTGGCGAATTTTGAATCGGGCCTTATTACTGCACCCGTATAAAATCCAACTAACCGAGGAACTTCAGGTAAACGACCACAGACATCGCCTGATTGGGTTCTGGAGCAGTTGGAAGTTTACCCAAATTTGTCAAAAAAGTCAACTTTAGCGACATGGCCCATTTTATAATGAATGGATATCGGCAGACATTTGATGCTATATTCCATATTTAATGCCGTAAAATATACTTACATACAAATGAAATTAAAATTTAGTCGAAATCTCACAAACAACTTGTTTTATTTTTATTTCAAAACTAAGCGTCCTTATAAAAAGACCCTTTATAAGAAATTATTGAAATGAATTAAGAGGACGAAACATTGCCTTTCTTAGATGCTACGTATATATCCGGGAATATTTAAAATATCAATTTGTAATCGGATCACATTCGAACGAGACCCATTGTATATTAATATTTCAAGAAAATATTCCCGCCTTTCAATAATGGATAAAAAAACGAAACATAATGTTCATAAAAAAACGAATTTAAACCTTTAATTAACATAAAAATATCCTAGGTCCCGGGACCAGATAGACTTATTGTAATAAATTTTATCCCGGGATTGGAAATTCTAACTGCAATGTTTGTATTGCCCTTCCGAATCATTCTAGTTTTGAAATGCAATTGTACCATAGCCTGGAAAGATGTTTTTTTTCGACATCAAATATTGAAAGTAAATTGCTCGCAAGCCACTGGTTCCGGTCCACTGCCCGGTATAATTACATCGACATAAATCACCGATTCCCTGATGCACGATTTCAACGCTTCCATTGACATGTCCGGAAAATATCACAATTTATTGCGTTACTTACATAAAAAAAAAATTTTACAATGCAAGGCGACACTGAAATAAAAAATTAATACATCTGTTGTACAAGGCTTTCAATGCGGAGCATGTCCGCAGGAACAAACTACGTATCTACGCAGATTGAAGCTGGGTAATAAAAGGTCATAGCTGGGTAATAAAATCACATACGATGACGTGTATTCGCTTATTGGGATCTGGAGCAGTTAGATGTTAACCCAAATTTCGCAAAAAAAAATGTCGGATTTTGGTCTGGCGGAATCATCGGTCGGTACTTCTTCTAATACGAAACTGTAATTGCCGTAACCGTCAACGGCGAGCTACAGATCTATGATAAACCACTCCTCGTGGGCTAAACTGGATGATATATTATATTGTGGTTTCAACAGGACAGCGCTACGTGCCACACATCATATGCCACGATGAACATTATACACGGGCGAGCATCTTTATTGAAAAAACCTATATAAATATCTTAAAGAAAATATATTGCAGTGTTAATATGGCACCCCGACATCAGCGCGACGACGTTGGCGCGCTGGACACTAGCGCGCAGTACAAGCCCCGACACAAACGCGCATACGTTAGCGTGCGATATAAGATTAGTTTGTATTGTTGACTGCTCATTTAAAGAAATTTACTTACATAACATATATTTTCCATCAAAATTATATTACACTTTTACAAACATATCCAAGAAAATTACGTCGATGGAAAACAAAGGATATCTCACCATGTGAAATTTTCAAATTATATTGAAAATACATATTACATAATGTATACGTATTATATAATGTCTACATATTATGTAAGAGTGTTTATAAACTTAATATTATAAAATTACAATTCTTAAAAAAGAATCTCTAATAACATTGATACTAACATTTTTTTAATTCGAATGTTAAATTGATAAGTTTGCACGCTAATATCCCGCGCGCTTACGTCGCTGCACCGTTATTATAGTATATAGTGGTGAATTATAAAATTTTCTTCGCAGTTAAGAAATTCGCGTATCTGCATGTTTCATTAAAATTAAACAAATACGATAAAACCACTTGTCAGCAAAGACGTGATTCCGTTTGAATTGCGAGAAAGTAAAAAAAAATACGCACTTTTGAATAGGTAGTACTTAGTAAGAGTAATCATGTGATAATAAAAATCATTGGGAAAATTCCATTCATGAATAAAAACCAGGGGCGTATCAGATTATACCAGCGGAATAATTTAAATATTCGTAACAGTACGCTGGCAGCCTATTTTTGAAGGGAAAGTATTTTCCTGGCGTAGCCCCGTTTGTAGATCCACCTCGAGCGGACAAAAATCACAAGAACTTCGGTGTCTGTGTCGATTTTCCAATTTCTAAAAATGACCGACTTGCCGCTTTTCCTGCAGAAATGCTGGCCGATCGAATAGATGCGTTTATGAAGTCACGGCAATAAGCAATATTAAAATAACTTAAATTATTTAAAGTATTTGTAGACAGTTTTTCGAAGTAGCTTTTTATTCAATTTTAATAATTCGTCATCAAAAGTAATTCGAAATTGAGAATAGAATGACTAGGTTTTAAGAGTATGTACATAAATTATTGCAGTATATATTTTCTAATACAGTCAAACCTCCTACAGCACCGAGATAGGGATTTTTTATGACATACTTTATCAAGAGTGACGAGAGGTACATCAAGGACTCGTGGCGTGTGCGGCGCACACAGGCGCTAGCACTAAAGCGTATTTTTCAGATGAGACGCATTTTTAGTATTGGCATATAGCCGCCAAGCCTGCGAGCCGGCCCTGCGTACAGCTACTAATACATATTCTTTGAATGCACATATTTATGTATATTACATATTTACAAAGCATATACTTTGCCTGAAGACTGCAGCACACGCTATAAAAAAATGTTTCAAAAAATGTATATCAGAGGGTGCTGCAGGAGGCTTGAAATTATCGTCAGCTGAAATTATTTGGCCTGAGTCGGAAATTTTGAAAAGATTGAACTTTTTATTTTTACATTTAATATGTCAAATTTGGCTATCGGCAGGATTGGTTGGTTAATATATAATTGAATACACATAAATATGATAGGTAGAAAAAAAACGTTACGAAATCATTTTTTTTTTAGGTCGGAGTCGTGTTTTTGGTCAATGCTGGAGTCGGAGTCGTAATTTTTTTACAAACTCCAAAGCCTCGATCGTAGTAATTGAAAAAAAAAATTTTAAACGATTTTTGCGAAAACAGCACGAATCCAATTGGCTGAAACGTTTTGTTACTAACTTCAGTTAGTAATTCCACAAGTAAGCAATATATTTGATTGCGTAGATGAGCGGTCTTCGATTCTGAATTACCGCATAGAAGACAACTCGCGTGACATGATCGCATTAGAAGAAGGAACGTTCAAAGGTCGACGGCCGAGATTTTGTAATCACGCCAAAATCACTCACTCGTGACGGATTCGGCAAGTATGTGACACGAAACAACAAAAAAAAATGACATGCCGAATAAAATAAGCAATTGAAAAGGCGTCGAAGAAATCGAGGCTTGTCATGCCATCGTCGACCCAGTGATAACAATTTCTACGAGCTAAAGAGAGTTTTAGTTTATCTGTAACGACACCTTTCTTTGAAAAGGTTCGAACTGATCTCGACACTGTTTTGAGATATGAGCGTTTGAAGTTTCGATTGATTAAAATTCACTTGTAACAATGAGCAAGTAAAAATGTTTCAAATTGCGTATTTTAAGCATATTTTTTCACAACTCTTGCTGAGAAATAATGATCTTGAAGATCTTATGATGGAAATAATGATGACAGTTTAGAACTTTGTCCAATAAATTTAGTAAAAAAAATGTGCAGATGCAGTGCAACTCCGGAATTCTGCTAACTCCGTTATTCAACCATAGATAATTCTGAAAAACATATAATCAGGAGGTAATTTTCAAAAGTGGACAATTCCAAAATATTTTTTTTTAGCTGCCAGTTTTAGATTAAACTTTTGAGACCTTTTTTATTCATATGGAAAAGTTTGAATGTTTACACATTATCCGTAATTCTTTAGTTTAAAACATATTTTAAAAATATTGATAGTAAACACAAATTTATGAGGAAAATGTAATGAAAATATCTCACATTCTCAATTTTTAACAAATGGATTTGTCCACTTTTGAAAATTATATCCTGATCTATGATAGAATGCGGTAAATACAAGCTTTTAGGACCAGAAGGTCATTTTAGGCAAAATTTGATAGCTCCGATCAAAAGAGAAAAATGTGCGGGTGTATATGTAACTTTTCCGCGAAAATTCCAGGTGTTTGAGAGTGTTACATATGGGTGGATTTCATATGCACCACATTGTAGTTAGTTTTAAAGCAGCTGATACATAGTTGAAATGTTAATCATTTATTTACCGTAAGGCGGTAAATGGGTGTGAGTCAAAACCCCTCAACAGGGTGACGCAGTTTATTTTACAGTTTCAAGTTCAATCTAATGTTTATCAGCTGCTACTCAATAACATATTCAAACCTGTCACTCTCAAGTGTTGCCACCGTAAGCGGTCTTTGTCTGATAATAATAGAGTCCCACTTTAGAGGTGATTTAAAATAGTGTGTGACGCCACTGCAGGGTAATAAAAATAATATTATCAGTCTTTCATATCAATGCACTGACACTTCAGTCATTTTTTTAATGAAGGTCAGAGTCATTCATCATAAAAAGCAATTTTACGTTTTGTCTGTAATCATCATGGGATACTTATGGTATTTCACCTTTTTGACATACGCGAGCCGATTGTGTGCCTTAATTAAAGTTTGTAACATGTTTAATGTGGTTTTTTTCGGTATTTCGTTGTACCATGCTAGAGGTCTGCACGGGCCGAAATTTTAAAACTTCACCCGGCCCGAAGCCGAAAACCTCCGACCCGTCCCGGGCCCGATTTTTTTTTTCTAATAAAAATTAAAAATAATTAAAAATTGACTCACAAATTATCGTGTGTGTGCAGTTGTGCGAAATACATTTCTTCCTAATTAGAATTAGTTTTTGTTTGTTTTACAGGAATGACCATTCAATTGAGAAGTACCTGTTTTTGAACTAGAAAAGCTGAAAATGCATGAACATTTTATACACTCGTATCTAACTTTTTGATTTCACTTAATGTTTTCCACACTTCACTTTACCCATGGGTTTTTACTGAAGAAATATATTCTCCACTCTTCAGTTTTGTCTATTTTCGAAGCCCATTTCTTGCCGGTAAATTTAGAAAAAGTCAATCTAACAAATCGAATTGCGACCGATCGAAATAACCATATAAGAAATACTGAACTCAGAATCATATTATGAAATTCATTATGCGTATTGTACAAACTCCTCAAAAGCAGACATCATTAAAAATACTAAAATAATGGCGTCAAAAGTCATTAAATAAAGAACAAGATATCTTGTTCTTTCGAATGGGTGTTCATAAGAGAAGGTTTTTAAATAACGAACAAGGCGTCAAAAAGATGACTAATACGAGTACGTGAAGTATATTACGACAATGGTGAGCTCATTCGTAAATAGCCCGAATCCAAACCTTCGTTACCCGGCGCGTGCAGACTTCTATACCATACCATGCTTATAAATATGCAAACCTTGTGATATCAATCAATTTCTCAAATCTATCGAGGAGTTGCTGGAAGGAAAAAAAAGTAAAACAAAAAACAAAGATGGCGTTGCTAACGATATTGCGTAAGAGGGCGGCTATCTCACTTGGGAAGGCCCTGCTTACTGTTTCGATAAACTAACGTAACGTTATATAATAAATAATACGTGATGAAAGGTTTAGAATGTTCTCGGTGGTCATTGTAAAACGTAAAACAATATGTTTTTTAGAAGTAATGAAAAATATATGGCAAAATAGACGCGTATTGTTAAGTGGTTTGCGGTTTGCGGTAATGAGAGAAACAATATCAACTAAAATTAATAAAAAGACTACTGATAACAATGATAACGATAGCACACGCTACGTGTGTCGTATTAGTATTAGGTGTAAAAACAAAATTCGCAAAATGTGTATGACACTACATACTGGGATTTGTATCGCTTGTTACTTATGTAAACTTTTCTTGTTTAAAAATATGTAAAGACTCTACAATTAGTGTTAAATCCCAGGGGCTCCCAAAATAAAATACAGTCAACCCTATCCAAGACCGAGATATGGATTTTACTACCGCTACTTACTATATCAAAAGCAAAGAAACGTCCAGCTACTGATTTACAAAACATATATTTTGTCACTTTTTTTCCCTAACTTTCCTATTTATGTGTATTCAATCAAATATCAACCCAACCTGGCCAATAGCCATTTTACATGTTATGTGTATTTTTTTTATATACCATGTCCGCTCCTTCGAGCTTCTTTGAACTTCGAGCATATGGAATCCTTACGAAGTTTATCTCAGCATGTTTTTTTTTACGAGAACTTTTTGGTACTCAGTTGTTCAACCTCCCTTTTTTAAAGAGAGAACGGATTGAAAGGATACGAGGACAAGGAAAGGACTAGTGGTTAGCTTATCGCTCTCGCTACATGCCTCGCTTTTTTTCTTGATCGTAAAGGTAGAAGGGATTTTTATCAACAGAAACACCCATTGCCTTCTAACTTCTAACAGAATCAATTAATCGAATCTGCTCGTACCGGGAATTGAGCCTGGGCGCTCCGACACAAAAGCCAACGACGTTGACCACTGCACCATGGACCGAGCTCATATGCTTTAAGTTTTTCAAGACTCCTACCAAAAAAAAAACCGCGACTCCACGACTCTGAGTACGCAGTCCTGATTTATTCTAATGTCTTATTTTAGGGTTTAATGGAGCTATGTATGAACAGAACAATGATTTTAATAAGCATTGAAATATCATCGTATCCACTTCTCATATTGATATGTCTCTTCGACACACAACGTAACATATAGTATTGTATATAGTGCAGATGCACAACCTGCGGCCCTCAATGACATTTCATGCGGCCAATATCAATCACATTTTTCTTCAGAACCTTTTACTGACGATGGAATAACAATATAAAATAATACAATTTTATTTAGCACTAAAAATATCGATAATTAAATCAGTTTTACCCATGCGGCCCTCGAACTATCTGGCCCTTCTCACAAAAAAGTTGTGCACCACTGATCTAGTGGCATTCATAATTAATAGAGATACATACGGGCGAAACTGCAAAAACAACGAACTGAGATAAATGGCAAAACAGTTTTCAATGTTAAACTTTGTTCTTACGGATTTGTAGAAAAATCGAGCAATATCAGGTAAACCGCTCTTCGTACAAGTTTCATATTTTTATATCTTATAGAACTGCATTTGAGCATGACAATGGGATATTTAACTCAAAACAGCTATTTTTGTAGTTTCGCCTGTATGTCCCTACACCCACGATTATTATAGATTTTATAGCAAAAATCGAGATACGTTTCTTTTATCCCAAGCACATTAGGCAAGGAAAATAAATTGTATATGATTGACTGCACGTTTTGTAGCACTGTGTTTATTATATCTGATTAAATTCTCGGGGGGGGGCGCCGGGTGACCCCCTTAATATAAATCGATTGAATCACTTTAAGTCTTATCGGTCAGTTTGTTGACAGCTGGGTATAGTATCGCAGATAATAATAATTATCTATTTCGCTAAAAAAAATATATATTAATTATGAGGAACTAAGTATGTTTTTTTTATTGTTATATCTATTCATTGTTATGAGTACCTACTCATCGGTGAGTGGATCCTCCCAGTTAGTTGACAATCAATATTATTCAGAGTCAAGTGTTTATACATATATTCATAATGACAGAATGTATTTTATTATCTTTTGTTTTAGTATTATGTTTATGCAATACTATTTTCTGCACATGCCGAAGCTGATTATAACTACGCTGATTAGATTCGGGAACAAAGATTAAAAAAACGAACGACATCTGTTGAATGCATGGCTACAATGAACGGACAAACGCAGCAATTAAAAAAAAAAAAAAAAACAAGTTTTTTCTACCCTCTGCTTTAGTGCCACAACCCAATGATTGCGAATCCGTAAACTTTCAATAGGAGAAAGAATAGAGCTTA
This sequence comes from Himalopsyche kuldschensis, assembly GCA_028554975.1. Classification (NCBI taxonomy): domain Eukaryota; kingdom Metazoa; phylum Arthropoda; class Insecta; order Trichoptera; family Rhyacophilidae; genus Himalopsyche; species Himalopsyche kuldschensis. The sequence goes on along the minus strand of JAHFWI010000030.1, from coordinate 822,368 downwards.
CGATAAACAACGTTCCACCAAAACAAAAAATCAATACTTCGTGGAAAAGTATTATATTAAAAAAAAAAAAAAAAACACATTACTTATTCCACAATAAATTTATTAAGATCAGGACCGGTTTCGCTAATCGCGAGCATTTTCAACTCATAATAAAATACATCAACACAAAACTAACTAAGTCTAATAAAGGAGAAACAAACAATGGTGACAGAAATTTGCAAATAGTGTATCGAAAATAAAACAAAATATTTATGCATAATTGACATTAAAAAGTCGATAGTCTAAATGTTTGTCGATTGAAATATAATGTAATATAGTTCGGTCTCGTTCGAATGCGATCCGACTGATTGAAATAAATAAGATGTCTTTAGATGTACCATTATAACTTGGCCGCCGTTCAAATTTGGAACTAAGATTCTCCCCATATAGTAGATATATTTAACAGCCTTAGGAGATATATTATTTTAGTAAAAATCTATGTATGTACATGAAGATTTTTTTTATTTATAGATTGCATATAAAAATGAGTTAGTAAATAAACAAATTTGATTGAGTATTGCATATCACTCAAGCGATGGTGGCGCCCTCACAAACGGCCAAGTTATAATGGCACATATATAGTTAATTCACATCGTTAAAATGAGGACACTTTAATGGAGAGAAAAAAACGTTTTTATTGATGACAAATCAATTCCGTAAAATTCGAGATTATGTTTCTTAATCCCGGGATTCTTCAGGTATTGAACATCTTCGGGATCCCGGGATTGGAAACCCTACTCGTAAATGCACCTGGACATATCGCTGCCTTTAGTAACGCATCCAATGTAAAAACTTTTCAATGCCTTTTCGGCTCCGCCGTGGATGTACATAGATACAAGAATAGATTGGTTTATCGAGATTGTGAATTGATATCGATCAATTTATAAATGTACCTAACTGCGATCGATATTGTTATGACTGCATACATGTAAAAATTAATATTGCAATGTCGGTAAATAACGTAACATCCTTCCTCGTGGCGATACGATACTAAGGTTGTCAATATTTACGTCCTAAATAACAGTGAAATAAAGTAAATAACAATGAGCCGCTTCCATAGTCGAGTGGTCAAATTCGATGGCTTGTTTTGCAGCGCTCATCGGTTCGACTACGGACAGTTTAATAAAACGATTTTTAGATTTTCGAGGGCATTGATGTCGGATTTATCATCCATCCAACTGATTCTTAAAACAGTGTAGCGAGAGTGATTAGCTTACTACCAGCCATGTCCTTTCTATCCCTCTCTTCGAACAAGAGAAGTTGAGCAGCTCAGTAACAAACAGTTTTCGTAGGAAGCATTCTGTTGAGATAAACTATTTTGGGTGTACTTCTGCTACACATTTAAACGGAAGAACCAAACTGTTCGTTCAAATTATAGGCACACCGGGTATGCCAATGATTGATATGCAGCTGCCTAATTAAATATGTTCGTAACTGATATTCACAAAGCACCTAATTTAAATTATTAAAATTTCAATAAAAATGTATCATTATTTTTATTATAATGCCTTTCCACCAAGTATTGACAGTGAACACCTTAAAATGTATTCTCCAATCATAACCACTTCCCCGCGCCTGACTGCGACCAGTCTGAGCTGAAGAGCTCGCGAGCATTGCAGCCTTATTTTGTTATTTTAGTATTTGAAAAAAAAAAAAAAAAATTGGCATTACAGCTTACGCCAATGCACCAAATATTCTTAATCGTGAAAGTCATACGAGATTAACTCGATGATAAATAACGAATCAGTTGTGCACAAAATCAACGATAAATAACATACACCCAGCCCAATTTATCTTTTTTCAATTGAAAAAATCTGACCTTGCCGGGAATTGCAATTGCAATTGAATTGGGTCCCCTGATTGCTAAGACAAAGCTCTTGCCACTAGACCACAGGGACCGACTCTTATATCTCATCTATTATAGCAGTTTGAGTGCTGATATTTATAATATCCTACCAATTATTGTATTTTATCAATGCCATCTATTGATCTTAAAAGAAAAAATAGCCATACCAGCTAAATAACTAAATAACATTATTTTAGGCCGCGGTCAAAAGGTTAAGATGAGGTAAGCATGGTCCTTGTAGGCCATGGACGTCCTGACATGTTTTATTTGATGCATATGCGTTATGGAATACGGCCGTGAAAAACAGAGACAGCGTGACGGATTGCAGTAATACGACAGCCAATTTTGATTGCGATTAAAAGCAAAAGTATAAAAACGGCACGGCGCATATTATCTGCCGTTGGAAAAATATACGATGCATACTAATAATTGTGATGACTTTTAAATTGGGAATATTTGCATGTCACGATGTCGCCATTCATTTTAATCAATTTCATTATTGCTGAGCTGCGTCGAACGTATGTCATCATTCATTACGTTAATAGCCACTCCAATGAAGATTGTAAAGAAATTGCGATGAAGAATTAACGGCATCAAAGTAATTAACAACGTGACACTCACATATAAAAAAAATCCATACACGAGACATGGAAGATGGAAGAGAGGTAAATTGGTATTACCCTCGATATTTTCAAAGTCAATCTTTCCATTACATTTTACAAATATGTTATTTTTCAAAAAAAAAAAAAACTTGTGCCAAAATTAGTTTATCAACAATAAGTTGAAAATGCTTACGATAATTAATTGATTGAGAAATATGTATTTATGTACAAAATGTTTTATTGTTCTTTAATATAATGCCTTCCAAGTATTAAGAGTTAAAAACTTTAATTTGAATTTTAAAATCAATGTTTGTTAAACTTTTTAACATCACGGCACACTGGGGAAGGAGGTTTTGTGGCACACTAAATAAATAAAAAATAATCTTATATATAAAACCGAAACGGCGTATGTATGTCTGTGGGTCTGTAATTCCCTTTTGCATTGTTGGTCATTAAGTTGCCATAAAAACGAATATGAAAGAAAATATGTTTGAATGTAATAAATTAGTCTTCTACTGAAATTTTCCCGGCTTTTATTATTAATAATAATGTTTATTATTTACGTGAAGGTATTATTTGACATTTCTTTGACAGCAAATTAGATTTTTTCCTTGAATTTAGACATTTTAATGGGCGAGAATGGGGCTGTCATCAAATTAAATAAAGTTTGTGATTTTATTTTAACTCTATTTTGGATGTTAGAGTTTGTGATATAATTATGTCGAATGATATAACATTAAATAATTATTGGTCGCTTAGTCCGAGCGACGCCGGGTAGCAATACTAGTTGAACATAAACAAGAATGTAATCTATCGAGTCGAAAAACAAAACTCCCGATTCCGCATGCATATCACAATAAACCTTCGTTATAATATGCCTGTATCTGTCCTTAATTCGCGATAAAATCATTTCCGGTAAAAACCGGTAAATTTTCTAATTTACCGATAATAACCGATGGTGTATTCCTATTTACCGGTAATGCAAGCCCTAGAGGGGGCATGGATTAAAATAAACGTAATTTACTTTAATTAAGTGAGACAAAAGTAATCGATATAGAGAAATACCGGGGCACCAAACAAGATAGACAATAAATTACAAAACTCCTTATCTGATAAGCTCTCTTGTGAATACAGTGGAGCCCCGATCTTACGTTCCCGCATTATCCGTTCCCCGATTTAACGATTTCCTCGATTTAACGTCGAAATATTATGGTCTCGTCACAAATATTACCCCGATTAACCGTTTTGTTGAATATTTCTTAGAAGCACATTCGACCCCATCCAATCGATTCGTTGAAGAAAAAAAACTGAGACTGCAGGTGTGCAATTGTTTACAATTCATTGTCATAATTTTCTGAGCATATGTGTCTTTTGTAGAAGAAGATGGCGACCATAGAATGACATTATGACATTATGACGAATATTTTTCTACTTCAAGGATGAAGAAGAATGGCCAAACTGAAAAAAAGCAACGTATTGTTAAGGACTTTAAAAAAAATGAATGCTTTATGTATAATAAGAAATTCTAATAAATAAATAAGTTTTTCAAAAGTTGTTTTTTTTTTTAGTTCATATTTAAAACATTCCCGCATTCATCGTTTGTTTTTTACGGTCCCTTGAAAAACGTAGAATCGGGGTTTCACTGTAGTGTTTAATGCAAAACGATTCAGTTTATTTCGCGGCACACGGTTTGGCAGCCACTGGTTTATAGCACAGATGGGATGTCAAAAAACGAATGGTCTTTTAAAAAAAATCAATTAAAATTTTTATGGTGACAAAATAAAACCATTATATTTTTAAGGTGTTTGTATAATAATCAATTATGCATGCAGATATTCAAAATAAGCTTTATATAATGTGTCTATCAAAAGACGAGTTATGAAAATAAGTTTAAAGAAACAACTTTGAAAGACTTTTGCACTCCAATCGTGAAAACGGTAGATTTTTGCCAATAGAAAAAAGTGTAAATTAAATGCGTCATATGCCAAGCTATACAAATAAAACCAAGAAGATCTTCGAGTTGTTGATATTCTAAAATCGTTACTCCACCTTAGAGGTTGCACGGGTTGAAATTTTTAAATTCTACCCGGCCCGAGCCGAAAAATCTCCGACCAGAGCCCGAGGCCCATTCCCGAACATCTTACCGAGCCCGACAGTATTTTCCACAATTCAATAATTTCTTTTTTACATTTAAAATAATTCAGGACAAACTCATCAAATTATACATGTATAGCATTCAGATTTACGATAATGGCGTTTAAATCCAGGATAATCGGATTTATCTTGTCTTTACCCAGGGCTGACAACGGCCCGGGCCTGAATTATAACGTTCGATACCCAGCCCGACCCGGGCTCGGGCCCTCGGATTTACCCGAGCCCGTGCAGACCTGGACTCTACCTTCTTAAGAGGCAGTCAATGCAACTATGTACTAACTGCGTCTATCAAACGTTTTTTTATAAATCATGTCATTTCAAAACACCTTATGTAATTTTTCTCAAAATGGATTTAAGTCATCATAATATCATAGGTGTATTAAATAACACATTTTTAGTAGTTATTCCACATTGGATTGATTAAGATCAAGACCGGTTCGCTCATCGCGAGCATTATCAATTAATCAAAGTCAAATGAGCCTTTAAAACTGTGCCGAGTTGAAAATTATAAAAAAAATTTAGTAGGTGAACGTCTTAAAAGTGATAGATATATACATAAGTACTGCTATTGAAAGTAGATTATCTTCAAAGGTCCGAGAGACAAATATTACGATGTAAGGAAAATGCGGTAGTTAACCAAGAAAAGACATTATGACAATGATGTTATAAAAACAGGAACGATTGGTTGCGCAACGAATCGGAAAATAAATAACCTTAAATGGGCAAGGCTTCGTCGAAAATATTACTAACACTGGATAAAGAATCCAGTGGCGTATTAAATAATCCCCAATACACTAAAATTGAAAAGAAATATTTAAAAAAAAAATGTACATATATTTTTATCATCATAGTTTTAACCTTTTAAATCTCTTCGATGCCGCGGCCGTGTTTACCACACCAAACAATTCCGTGCTCGTAGTGCCAGCCATACAAAATGCGCAGTTTTTAGGACGTGGTCCTAGCCGGTTTATATCAGGTTACTTGATATACATACCTATTTATAACCTGGTCCTGGTAAGTCATTCAACAGGAACACTAGAAACTTGTTAGGTTTTGGCAGCCATGTTGTTAAAGTGAAATCTATAAAATTTGTTGTCAATTGATTGGTCATGTACGGCAAATCACCATGGAAGTTTATAGCGTTGAACAACGTTTTCAAATTATCAAAGTCACTAATGTTATCTTCAGTGACGAGACGCATTTTTGGTTGAATGGATTTGGGAAATTGTATTTGGGGAGGATATTACCTTGACCTGATAAGGATTTATAAGCACTCGATATGTATCGGTGGTTAGCCTATTTGTTTTAAGTGATGGTTGAAATATTCTCGAAGCGATTTTTTTTTGCACAACGAAAATTAAAATTAGTATGGTTAAAAAAAAGTTCTTCTCCCAGTGCAAACACAACAAGAAATTGAACTATGGATTTGTGTTCGAATGTTTAAACACCTACCTCCAGTTCCAACCATCGAATCAAAAGACTGGACTAATTGTGATCCCTTTACTGACATTTTTTTTTTCGAATAAAGAGAGTAGAGCGACTGAAAAATAATATTTTAAAAAGAAAAGAGCTGTTGAGATATTTCTTTAAAAGCCATTACGCTCCAATTGGAATATCGTTAAATCGACATACCTTAATTACGTTTTAATGCATTGAGATATAATTGGAGTCGATCGATTGTGTTCGTTTTTTGTGTTATTTTGTAATGTAAAAAAATCAACGCCGCGCCGCCACTGGGCTGTACATTAAATATTTTAAAACGTGTTAAACAGACTGTGAAAACTATGAGCACGCATTACGCTTCGGAAAATATTTCCGAAAAAAACCCAACCATTAAAAATATAGGAAAATGTTAAAAATGTAAATTCAGGGAATCTCGGAATTAAAATCTATCTAAGCCACATAAAATCAAAACAATGGAAAAAGTCCGAAATATTTAACATCGAAACGATTCTCAGACTGAAAGTTTATGATAAACTTAAATTGATTATTAAAGACTGGATTCAAATCATCGGTCAGTGAGCGCTCAAACGGTGCAGCTGTGCGTTCATGGAAAAATATTGTCAAATAGAGAATCCGAGGATTGGACTCCGGCTATTGATGTTTTTTTTAATTACAAAATAAGTTTTTTTTAAAAATAGTAATATAAACAAATTAAAAATCACATAACAATCTCCAAAACCCGACAGTATCTTTCTTTGCGAAACTAGTGGAAACAAAATACATCAGTGAAAACTGTCTGGCAAAGATAAGAGTCTGCTCGATACCAACATAAGAAAAGCATATATTATATAGATCAGTGATCTTCAACCTGTGGTTCGCGGCACTGGCACCGGTCTTTCAATTGTTTCGGATATTGTGAGGAATTGTTACTCCTGCCTTTCAATCACGGATATATCAAAATATGACAAACATTTCATGTGAACGTGATATTACGGAGTGGCTAACCTTGAAATACTCGTCCACACCTACTAAATCAACCTACGCGAAATGAATTAACGACCAACGGTGGCTGCCGCCAAATGGAAAGACTTCGCATGTGCTTTTTCATTGGGTGGAAAATTTGGCGCGCGTCCTAATATCCGGCCGGTTCGAATTTCAGTTCCGGCCCGGCCATTTCGTTTCAACTGTAGGCCATCTTATGGTATTGTCATTAATGATTCTCCTATAACATATAATGTATTTTTAAATGCATTGTCATTGAATTCTCTATTATATGCTCTATCAATGTAAAAATGAAATTCAATCGACCTTTTTTTACAATGATATTGTCACACAAAAAAGAAGAATTTCGACAAAAGGAGCACATTACGACCCGGGTTTCAGCTTTCGGCATCTTCTGGCAGCTGAATCCGTGCACTCGAAATGCTTGACGATGCCACAAGGCGAAGCCCGGGTCGTATAGTAACAAAATTCAAACGATTCGAATTTAATAAAGAAATTAGTAAGACATTAAAAAAAGCTGTATTGTCGCTTTCAATTTCTACGAGGACAATTCAATCTCTCTTTTCATCATTCTATACTTTCTGTCAAGAGAGCATGAACATCTAGTTCTCTTTAAACACGTTCTTTTGGAATGGTTTATTACACACCACTATATATTTGATTAAATACAATTGAATTAACCGATAAAATGTATACTTTAACGCAGTGGTTGCTGACCTTTATGCTACCACCGCGTCCCCAAATGTTATTTCATAATAAATACTTGTTCTTTTGGCGCCTCTCCAAGCAAGAGTCCACGCCTCCCGGTTTGGAAGCCACTGCTTTGACGGTTTGATGAACATTTCCTGATATAATTTATATTAACATAGGCAATGTAATTTTTAATTTTCAGCTCATGGACATGCATAAAAAAAATTACTAAATATTATTAAAAATTACTAACATTAGATTGCGTCATAGTAATTAGTTACTATGCGTTATTTAATAGATTAAGGAGAAAAACAATCAAGTGACATCTGCTTAACAATTCTCTCATTTAAATGGAGTAGTAATGTAATGCATTGCCAACAATCCTACGCATATGTTCAGCCATTGAAGAAGTTGAATTCTCCTGTGTCAGGGGACAGATGGCGTAAAAAAAATGAATGGAAGAAAGTAGATTTTTTTGTGTTTTTTTGTTAAACGATATGCGAAATAAGAGATAACGTTTTTCAGGTCAATGTCACATTATTATAATGACGCGATCATGATATGAAACAGTGTCACGGCGGATGAAGGCTTCTCTAAGCATAAATATTTATCCCTTTTAAAGTGCTCGCTGCTCAATTCTAATTTTTTTGTACTTTGGAGTTTTTAATCATTTTAATTACAGTATATTCAATGTCAACTAGTCGTGTCCTAAGTCTAGGAATCCTTACATGTCCTACTCTCTTCGAAAAAGACAGGTTGAGCAACTGGGTATCAAACAGTTATCGTAGAAAATCACGTTGAGGACTCCACTTAGAACAGACATGGTTAAAAAAATATATATATATTACTTATGCACATTTTCTTCAAATTATTTTCATATTTCTGTCACCAATTGTTTGTCACACCTTTATTAGGCTGAGCTTTAGTATAAAAAAACTATGTATCGTTGTATTTATTGAAAAAGGTCGTGATGAGCGGAACCGGTCCTGATCTAAATAATTAATTGTGGAAACGGTAGAAAAATGTCTTATTATTTTGAGAAGGAATATTTATAAAACAAACTATAAGTAAGGATGAAGATGATATATACAGATACAAATAAAGTTTAAATAATCAATTTTCAATAATTTCAGAAATCATATACATACATATTATTTATCAGGAGTAGCCAAAACTTCGCCCGCCTGTCTGGTGTACTGATGTACACACCTCTGATTCCTCTTTTATTTCAATGATAATAAATTCAATTTATTTTGTGAGTCGATCGCCGCCAAATATTTCAAAAAAAGTCGCCCGCAGTTGTAAAAAGTTTGACCACCCCTGTTATATATGATCGCTTTCTTTGATAGTACATTAAAAAGGTGTTTCCTTGTAGGTACTAGAAACTAAAACTATTATAGCCTTTAAAATAGGAATCCGCTACTAAAAATACAGCATTGTCAAATCGTACACAATGCAATCAATAATATGTCAGTATTGTCTTCATAAAAAAATATAAACACATTTATAAAAAAAATGCAAGGCTATATGCTGCGCTATTGAAATAATCCATCATTGGCAAAAAAAGATTTGTTTTATTATAACAAGCTTCCATAACCACCTTGCCATATTGAATTAAAAATCGGACATGAAGTACGGAAATAAGCAAACCGAAAAAAACGACCTAGACCTCGAATCCTACAAAAAAGTAATCCATGGAATAATGAATACAATGGTACCAACGCTTCCAACCCGCAAATATTAAATGGAACACGATCTTAAAAAAATGGCGACATTTATTCAACCAAACAAACATTATAAATGCATGTTAGCATGGTAACATAATACACAATTATACACGAATAAAATAATCTGCTGGTTTAATGTTGTGCATTTTTATTTGAATAGAAGTATAAATAAATACGGAAGTGTATAATAATATAATGACGTATAGTGATTATAGAGAAATAGATATTTCTTACGTAATTTTTATGATTTTTTTTTTGAATGGCAAATATTTAAAAAAATAATAACATTACAATGTAGGTACATATCATATACGGATCTCATTTTTAGGATCGGAAATATGGAAGGGAATTTTAGATGAGTCAGGTGCGTAGTCGAGTGGTCAGCTTTGCAAACATCGGTTGCGGGGCTTGCGGGTTTAAGCAGGGCTGTGGAGTAGTCGTCATCGTGGCGTTTTGGCCGGAGTCGTACTCGAAGTCAGAATTTTGAAAAGTTTGAACTTTTTATTTTTGCATACGATATGTCAAATTTGGCTATAGGCCGTATTGGTGGGTTGATATATAATCTTATATATAAAACCGAAACGGTGTATGTATGTATGTCGGTAATTCTTTGGGAATGATATAACATTAAATAATTATTGGTCGCTTAATCCGAGCGGAGCATTATCGTTATAAAATAAAAAAGATCAACTCTGCGTCCGAGATGCGAGCCGGGGCCGGGCTATCGCGACGGTTGGAATCTCAGACATCGACCGCTACGCCACGATAGTATTGCGTGAAGCTTGCATTCTTTACTTACATATTCCAAATCAACGTAAAAGGAACTTTTGACGTGCGAGTTCTTTATATCTTATATATAAAAACCGAAACGGCGTATGTATGTCTGTGGGTATGTAATTCCTTGGGAATGATATAACATTAAATAATTATTGGTCGCTTAGTCCGAGCGGAGCCGGGTAACAATACTAGAAATACCGAAACGGCGTATGTATGTTTGTATGTATGTATGCTGTGGGTCTGTAATTCTTTGGGAATGATATAACATTAAATAATTATTGGTCGCTTAGTCCGAGCGAAGCCGGGTAACAATACTAGTTATACATAAAAAGGAGAGGTAGGAAAAAAAAATGATGAGTCGGAGTTGTGTTTTTGGTAAATGATGGAATCGGGGTCAGAGTCTGAGTCGTATGTTTTTCAGAGATTTCACAGCCCTGTGTTAAAACCTTCTTACGGGCAGTTTCATCAATTGATTTTTCAATCAATTTACGAATTAATTGCCGTTTAAAATTTGCATGTTATTTTACTTAAAATATGTTAAAAAAAACTGTTTTTAAATAAATATTATTAACTGACTGATTATAAATATTATTATTATCAGAATCAATGTGTTGCATTCGATATATGCTTCAATCGGTTCGAATCCAGATTTGGATTGCTTATGGTTGTAATTTGTCTTTGAATTCCGCTGCAGAAGACAAGACCTTGTGTGTTTCATAAATGCCTGCCGTCTATGAAAATCACTTTATTTGATGCTGCAATTTGTCCAAAGGATACCTAATAAATATTGCTATCCGATTCGCTGAAGGCCATCGAAAATAGGGTCAATGAATGATTCTTTATTTCTTCAAAAACACGTTTGCATATAAAAAAAAAAGAAACCGAAATATTAAATTAAATAATACAGTGTTCGCGAAAACGGAACACGGTTCGGCGGAGCTAACCTTGAAATAAAAATTAACGCACGGTAAAATCGACCGCACCATCAAATTCAAACGAGGAACGCACGTGTTTCATGCAATATTCGGCTCTAATTACATGTAATATTGGGTGGAAATCATGTTAACAGTTTAATAAAAAGTACTCGTATAATAGTCGATGCCACACAACGAGCAAATATTATTTGTTTTTTAAAAGCTCTCTTATTCTCTGTTATATTAACTGTCAATTATTTGTAGAATCGCATTTAATAACACAGATATTTGCGATCAGTCTCGGTGCGACAGTTATCATATAAATATGGATTAATACAAGATTCATAACACTAAAAAATAAAAGTCTTAAGATTTACTCCTATGTCGAATATATCTCAACATCGTATAGGTAAACCTCAACAAAGTCGAGTTCTGTTCGACTTGCCAAACTTGGTCGGAAAATATGTTTTTATGAATTTAAAATTATCCTTCTTGCAAAAACCGCATTATTTATTGGATTGTGTGCCTTACTTAAGAGTTTGTGACATGTCTTAATGTGGTATTATTTTAGGTATTTCGTTTTACCATACTACTAAATACGCAAACACTGTGATATCAATCAATTTCTCAATCTATTGAGGAGTTTCCGGTAAGAAAAAAATTATCTATTGAGGAGTGCGTAAGGTTAAAAATATAACGACAAATAAAATTTTCCAGCCATATTTCTTTCAGTTGGACAACACTTTATACAAATAAAAATCACATAGTAGCTAACACAGAACATAGCAATTGGAAATTTTCCGTCCAATCAACGCGTGGATTGTTACTATTCAACTCGTAGACATTCAAACACTAACGAATGTACATTAGGGGTAGGTAACAATCGAATGGTCGTCATTTAAAAAAATTCTTTGCCCTTTGCGTTTAGATTGTGTTGTACGACTAGGCGTCACCCTCCAATCGCTTTAAGTGAATAATAGCGTACGCAAAAAACGATGAGAGTGTAATAAGTATTAGAATATAATGACAGCCGTAAAAATGGAATCCATTTTGATTTCGTTTCCGAATTCAAACTTTTTTTGTGTAATTTTCTTTACTTACTGTGGTAAGACTGTGTTTTTCGCACGTTCGAACGTCCTTGTCAGTCGCATCACATAGGTACGTATGACCTATTTATTATTCAAGCAATGAATGTGCACTTTTCGCAAACAGGGTTGCCACACAGTCTTTTACCGGATCTCATGAATCGGTTATCACAAAATTGAAAGGAATATTTCACAATGCATTTTTTTTTTGACCGACACAGTTTTAAATGATGGAAAATAGAATAATATCAATGCATAACATAATGAAATCGATACGTTATATTTTATTTCAACCATATCCGTTTCTAATTTCAAACATAACTATTTTTAGGTATCAACAAGGAAGTAATAATGCAATGACCAATGTGTAAAAGGAGTGCTAAGGGTTGAAATCTATTGATTGTTAATGTAATAACGACTAATATAAAAAAATACTTTTTACGAACTAGGATCGCTTAACGAAAGACTAGAGCGATACCAATTTAGACCGGCGTTAGATATTTTTATTAAAATACCTATCGATACCAAAAATATTTCACGATACATCAATATCAATACTGACAAAACCTACGATGAATTAGTTTGTGATTTTTGATCGAATGACGTTATTATGGCTGCATACAATGTTTCGTACGACATTATCAAACATGCAATCATATGTATTGAGAAGACCTTTATTCCGGCTCCCTCGTAATCGAGAAGGAGCCTCCTATCCGACACTCAGGAAGAGGGATTTTGGGGACGGAGTAGGAGAAACATGGCACTCTTATAAAGAAAAGACGATCTCAAAGCGTTATGTAGTTGCGGTTAGCATCCATTATTTAATTGTTTATAGTTTACACAGACGTTATACAACAAACAAATATTACGATAGCGAAGAAGATATCAGGAATTTTACTCGAATTTAATTCTTAGGGAGAGGATTAGGCGCGTGCATTCTCAATGCCGTCCAATCTCTCACTGCTGTATGAAAACAAACGGTTACTTTAGAAAGAAAAAACAATGGCCGTTTCAAAAATCGTTAACACATGCGCCCGCCGATAAGGGGTTATTTATCGCCTTACGAACTTTTTATGAAGCACATGCATTGTCGGGCGTCAAGAGATAAGAGAAATTGAAATAACTCTACATTGCATCGCTATAGATTGAAATATAGATTATTATAAGAATGAATTTAATATCCTGATATCTTAAACTCATTGACTGAGGCGAACAAAAGATCGTTCGAGAGAGTGCTGATGTCCTACCATACTAGGAGGTGTCAGTATGTTGTATGTATATAGATAGACATTTAAAGAACATGGCGTGTGGATACTTTAATGTACGTCAGTTACCTGTCTTTGGTTTAAGAATATCAAAATATCGTTAGTGGGCGTCAGTGAGTCACTTTTTAAAATAAAATTTAAAATTGGAATCTTATTAAATGAACATGCGGTAGTATTAAAAAAAACAAGTCAAATCTTCTGACAAAAAATCTCGTATTATAAATCAGTGCTTTCATAAGTGTGGGCATATGAAATATCAAAGGGATACCAGTCTTTGCATAGAGGTATCGACTATCAACCATTTACAGCGAATCTTAATCCAATTAATTAATTGAAAAACTGTAAACAGCTGACTGAACGGACTAAAAAAAACTGTATCACTGTGTTAGAAACAAATATCTATCATTTCCATTAATGCGATATCTGTAGCCCGAATCAATCAATACATTTTTGCTCAGATTGAAAACAACTTTTTTGTTTTCTTGATTATGATGGCTGTATAAACTTTATATTGTGGTATATAAATATATATATATATACCTCGACGATGTTTGGGCATAGCCTAGTAAATGATTTTTGAAAAAAGAGTAGTGGATAGGTACTTATTTTATTATTAATGTTTGAATTCTTAAAAAGCCATTATTATTTCGATGATCAGTGGAATAATCGAAATTCTAGAAAATATATTTTATGTTTTAATATTCCTTCTGTAGATTCAATATTTTACAATTATCAGGTTACGTCGAAAAAACCCGATATATGTTGACGGAATGAATTAACGGAAATTTGGTTAGTCAAGTTATTACGTATTGCAGATTCGTACAATATTCTGTTAATACCGGCACAGCTCTGGGCTGAAATAAGTGCCGAAAAACAAAAACGGCCCGTGCCGATATTCGACTATCGACTCAAAAATAAATGCGCAATTACATACAATGAAAAAGTTTTAGAAGCGTAGGTAAAAAAAAAAACACTCAAAAGACGTAACGTCTCGGATGTTCTATCATAGTGTTCAAATAATAATTTTATATGTATAAAAAAATTGGCAAACTTTCAAAATGACATCGCACTTATAACGCGGGTAATAAGAAACGAAAAAAGAAGAGTTTATTAATGATAGAATTGATGTATTATTTCAACGACAGAAAGCATGAAAATTCTTGCATTATTTGTAAATACAGGTTCGTCAAATAAAACTTGACAAACAGCACACTTGCAAGAAAGAATGATGCGTACACTCTGACTTTTTCAACAGTTCACTCGAGTTCGCGGCAGCCGTTGATACTAGCCCCGTGTCTTAGGTAGGCGAGACGAAGCGCTGCGGTGCGCTGCGGCGACGTGTAAAAACCAATTAATTTTAAACGTAGCGGACTAAAGGTAGTATGTGCCATCGCTCGGCCAGACGCAATTAACGCTCTGGTGAGCTTGGACCGTTTGATATTTTCAAGCGATTCGCGCGCGCCATGAGTCAGGCACTTGAGGCGACTTACGACATATGCCGTCCTGACCGGATCGCGTCGCCCACATATGACATATGCATGGGCGAGGACCGTTTGATATTTTAAAACTCTGCCGCTTTTAAAGCGCGCCGGATCGCTTCGCCCACCTAAGACGACCCGTAAATAAATGTTCTCCCCTCTGACATAAGAATTCACCAACCGCACTTAGCCCACGCGTTCAGTCTATATCGGTGGTCTCACGGAAAATTGCACTGTGGCCGCATCGTAAATATAAGCGGTAATAAGGAAATGTCTGGTGGCCGCACGAAATTTTTGTTTTGAGTCTGCTGTGTTTGAGGTGTGTCAAATGGACCTAAACATGCTTGTCAATTTACTATTAGTATTAATTGCGTCCGAAATATTCAATTTCAATAGTCTTTGTTGACAAATTAACTTGTAAAACCACATTATTTAAAATATAAATATTTTTTATGAAGCTGTTGGTGGCGGCAGCCAAGTCCTCTGGTGGCCGCACATGATAACCACTGGTCTATATCAAATTAAGGAATTTAAAAATTTCCATCTCTGGTAATCTTTTTTTTTGTCGGCGTCATTCAGGACATTCTCACAGCGCCACTCTTTCGAGTGCATAAGTAGCGTGGTCAGTCTTTATTTATGTACGGCAACAGATATTTTCTTATACACCCGATCGTCTTTTTGCACGGAGAATAGTTCCAAGGACTACCATGTAATAAAACGGTGTTTGAAAAGATAAATGCACATAAAAAATGGTAGACAACTTCAATTACTTAAAATCAACTCAAAATCGAATATGTTTATTAATTATACATACAAAGTTATTTAAGTAATTAATTTACATATTTTTCAATTTAAATTAAATTCAGCATATGGAAATATATTCATTCAATCTCGCTACTTGAAACTACACGTGCCTGTTCACTGCTAATTTTCAGTATATTGTTTTTTAAATACAGTGGAACCTCTCATACCGAGCATAATTCGTTCCAGAATCTTGCTCGTTATGTGAAACACTAGTTAAGCGAAACAACATGAACCGGCTAACAAGTGCGTCATACGTTATGTGACTTCCCCTTTCTGCGTCACTCGTTATGCGAAATGTCGCTCGTTAAGGGATCAATTTTTTCACATTTTTTTGCTCGTTAACATAGGTTCCAGTGTACTTTTTTGTTGTTGAATAATTAGTAGTTTTTCAAAAACCGTGTGGCAGTCATATGCTTGGAATACGAAGCGGATTTAGTATTTAAAAAATAAAAACCATTGACATTATGAAAACACATACTAGACCAGTACGTAAATAATAGTAACATTACTGATTCATTTCTGAAGCAACCGTGCGATATAAGATCTGATGATGGTTCTGAAA
The DNA here is from genome assembly GCA_028554975.1 of Himalopsyche kuldschensis. Taxonomy (NCBI): domain Eukaryota; kingdom Metazoa; phylum Arthropoda; class Insecta; order Trichoptera; family Rhyacophilidae; genus Himalopsyche; species Himalopsyche kuldschensis. Next base: position 805,980 of record JAHFWI010000030.1, on the reverse strand, counting down.
GAGACGAAATACGTGTCAATATTAGTCACACAATACGTGGAATAAACCAAGCTGTTTAATATTAAAATGAACTTCCCCGCAAAGTTACCGCTGAATCCATCGAATGTTTCATTACTGTTTTGTATAGGAGTAGGTGATGAATATGGTTTGTTAGAACATTCCTGTCGTCATTTTATAATAAATCGATGTGGCGGGGAAATGGTTCAGATAAAAAAAGCTCCAAACAAGAACAAATGACAAACTGGATAAAGAATTCAGTGTGGTTAGTTTCTGACGACACTAGTTATAGAATAAAATACACTAAATCAGGACTGCGAATCAAAAGCCTTCATTCTAATGAATCAATATTGCAGGTGTTATAATTCAACACCGGTTTTTTATATAACCAATACCGTAAAAAAATAAATATCGCAGTTCTTTTTTTCGATTGTGTTAAAAGATACACACGGCTCAAATGTTTTACTTAAGGCAGTATTCTGGTCTAGGATTTTGGAGAAATTATTTTTGCATATTATCAAAGCTCAGACCTTTAAGAATATGCCCTTTCAAGGACTTTTTGAAATTCCAAGCATTTTCAGAGATACAGCTACTTTAGTGACGTAGTATCTACCGAGCGAAGCTTCGCCCAAAACTTTAAACACGTTATCTCGAAACTCCTTTTTTCAAAATAGTTGCCATGATATCTCAAGTTTTACTGAACCGATTTACATGAAATTTGGTGTGAATTTTCTCAAAACATCCAGTTATAGCGCATATTAAGAATATATAAAAAAACAATTATTACTATTTTAAAAAAATTCGGAAGTCTCAAAAAACAGGAAAAAAACGATTATTTTTTCCAACCTCTGTCATTTTGCGAAAAATAAATATTTTTACATTTCTCTGATATGCGCGAAAATGACATCTTTACCAATTAAGGACATATTTTTTAATTATATTTTAGGTTACTAGAAAAGTTGGAATCGTGGCAAATATGGAGCGTAATTTTTTTGAGACCCCCTACTTTACCAGCCTGTAACTTTTTAGGTTATTAGTTTTTTGGTTTGAATATTTTTTTGTATATTTTTAAAATACTAATAAATATCTGGTAAAAAAATCGACATTAAAATTGTTATTACTTTTTTTTCTATAGCACTTGCAAAAACACCTAAAATTTCAGCCTCTATACCAGAATACTGCCTTAAATAATACGGCTATTAAAAACTTTAAAAACATGTCACATGACAATATACCGGTTTTTTTTCAGAAAAAAGGTTTTATATAATACCAATAAACAATGAAAACAATAATATCGAGAATTTAGCAGCGATAGGGATTTTCCAATTTAGAAGTCTGATTACAATATTTTTGTTTACTAAAAGTCATATTATAAAAAATAATTATTTGCAATTTTACATATGTATGTATGTATGTGCGAAAATAGCATTGTATATTTTAATGACTTAGCAAAATTAACACGTCTTAGTTGAGGAAAATGTAAATTGCTAAGGAAATTAAAGTCAGCCAAAATGATACTTCCTGACAGTGTTAATACATTGGAATAGATATTATTTAAAAACAGTATTATATATTAATTTCTTACAATCTCCGAGTACCTGGTAACTAGAGACTCCAAATCGAGTATCGAGTACTCGATACTCGAGTATACTCGTCCATTTTCCAAGTACTCGATACTCGAGTATTTTGAAAAATACTCGAGTAATACTCGTTTTAATAATAATCGTCGAATGTTTTTTCTACTGCGAGAATTATAAAAAAAAACAGCAAACAATTAAAAATTTGAGACGTTTAATTTACTATTATTGTTGAAATATATGTTGGATAAATGGAAATAAATGTATTAGTAATATTCAATAAGTTTCTTTAATTATTTGTCACACAAATTCGAATTAAAATATATATATTTTGGTACATCTGAAACTACTCGAGTACTCGAGTATTTTGAAATTTGACTACTCGATACTCGAGTAGTTGAGATGTCGAGTAATTGGAGTCTCTACTGGTAACTTAACCCGTAAAAAGCAATCCTAAAAAATCACTTATGTGACGTTGAGTATCATTAGTAAGGCGTTGTAAATTGTGATTAGATCCTATTTAGTTTAGCTTAAAAGCAATAGTAAATTATTATTAAGGATTTCGACTGAGGGTGCTTGATGGAATTTCAATATCAAATTTGAATTGTTTGAATTTTTTACTTTTCCGTGAGTAACGTAGCTCACCATTTTTGTACCCTTTTAAATAATTGTCATCTATATATAAAAAAATGAATATCTGTGTGTATGTCCGCTATGGAATACTAAACCGCTCGACCGATCGATGTGAAACTTTACAAATTTATTGAGTACACTCCCGCAATGGTTTCTGGCCTACCAACCCCTCCCCCCAACCTTATTTGTTATAGCGTACTCCCTATCCTCCCGTTACAGCAGGGCTGACTGTATAAAACGGTTCCATGACAAAACAGAATATGACGAAACAGAACATGACAAAAACCTAACCTAACCTCTAACCTTCTATTTTGTCCGGTTACCGTATAACACACTTGCACGCGTTTGATTGTATTGTTGTGAATTTATCCCGGAATTTCGACAAAATCTTTAATAATTTACCTAATACCTAAAATCCTAAGCCCAGTATTTCTTATATTTATAGAGATATTTGAATTATTAAAAGCTATGAGTATTAACTACACAACTTAGTTTAGGAACTGGTAAGCGTTTTAAATATATGTAATTGAACTAAAAGTCAGTCATCAAATTTAACATTTTTTACAAAGGGTATGGGTAAATGAGTCGCCCTCTTTCTATCGTTTTCAGCCTTCCCTATCCACGCCTTTGTGTGTGAATCCATAAATCGATTATCAAATCACTATTTATGAATTCGTGGTTTCAAATTCTCTACCACGCAATCAAGGGCGACCGAATCAATAAATAATCAACGATATATTACTGTCACGGTGAAAATGGTACAATGAAATAATAATGTGTATTTAATGCTTTAGTGATTTATTTTTACAAACAATGTATTATACATCGGTACATCAACGCAAGACTACGACAATCGATAATAAACGTGTTCTGAGCTATGGATGCCATTTTTTAATGAAACCAAAATGATGAATAAATGTAACGGTTAGTTATAGTGTACAGGTAGTCCTCGACTTACGACCAAGATACCGAATTGGTCGCAAGTCGAACTTCATACAAAATACAGTACAGTGTACACATTATGTTAATATTTTTTTTTGTTATTTATTCATAAAAAAACATTTGCTTCATTGACATTTAAAGTCGTTCGTCATCCGTACTTATATAAGTACAATCTATCGGTTAATCACCAGTAGAAGATGCAGTAGTAAACTCTTTTACAATCTATTGATTAAGTAGGCATTTACTTGGCAGAACTCCATTATAATACGGTAAGAAAAATAAAAATGTATTTTAGTTCTGCATAAATTATTTTATATATTTGTCGATAGCTATTTCGGCTTACGCCTTCTTCAGAGCGTTTTAAACGTGTATTAGAGATAGCTTATATACCTAGGCTAGACAGGGTATCCCATACATCCTCTCTCTGCTCAACCATACCAAAGTCACATTGAAAATTTTTAAATAAGTTTACAATCCTTTGATTTTCAATACATAACAATTCTTCATTTGTAAGAAATTTCAAATCATATACTATAAGTTGTTTTTGTGTCTTAATGATCGACATAATTTCCGGCAGGTAATAACAGTTAAGCTATAGTGGTTGAGTTTCCTATTGCTTTTAACAAGAGATTATGCGCTTATCGCCGTGGGCGATACGTTGAGGGTGAAGATTACCCTGATATCTGTGATACTAGAGTTTCATGGAATTTTTGCCGAGGTGACCTATTGCACATGTACAACGGGATACACAGCTTGGATTGGAGTGATATTTATTCAATCAGTGATGTAAATAAAGCAACATGTATCTTTTATAATAATATTTATAATGTTTTCAATGATTTTTTTAATGTGTATGAGTACTCTGGCGTGAAACGTGGATATCCAAAATGGTTTACATCTGAAATATTGAATTCTATAAGATTAAAATATGAATGCCATAAGAAATGGAAATGGTCCAACTGTCATAGTGATTATATATTTTTTTCTGAGAAGCGTAGAAGAGTTCACGAACTAATTTCGTGTAGCTACAAATCATACATCAGTCAGATTGGTCGAAATATCAATTCTGATCCGAAAACTTTCTGGTCGTATGTCCGCCATATTCGTGACTCTTCTGCTCAGCTCTCATCTATGTCTCTTGTTAAATTTACAATTTTGTTTGTTTGCTGCCTGTTGATGTTGACATCTTCGGCAGTGAACTTGATGCTTTGTTTAAAAATTATGTTTTCTTATGTAAATAATATGTTTCTGTTCTGTTTCTTATTTTTGTGTAATATTTTATGTAATCTTTATTAATTTCTCAAATGCATGGCGCATTGGCGCTTGCTGTAATGCCATGTATTTTATATTTTTTTTTTGCCAGTAAATAAACATCTACAATGAGATTTGTAGTTTCTTCAATGTCACTTTCTTCACGATGGGCACGATTCATTAATTATTCACTTCAGAAATTGAATTCGTATATTATGTGTCATTACATGCATAAACAAATGTCCAAGCTAGAAGATGCAATTAAAATTTAAAATAATATGCAATTTTCTACCGGGAGTAAGTTGAGGAGTGCCTGTAACTTTAAAAATATTTACACACAATTAATGAAACAGTAAAACAAAGCACTATCCTGTTAAGTCAAGCATTATGTTGATATTAATATTGCCACCTTCCTACAAAAAAAAAATGGATACCTAAGAAGTCAATACTCTTCTAAAACTGTACATAACAAAAGATGTATAAGATTATGCAGAAGTTTTTAATTGGCGGTCAGAAAATCAGACAATTTTCAGTGATACGATCAATCAAGGGTTTCTGTTTGTGTCACGTCGACCAGAACTGTTTCGTCTGACACTAGTCTACAAATAAATTAATGGTATTTATAAACATGTCGCGTAGGTTGACTTCCCTACTCAGGGTTGCCAGGTCGGGGTCTCAATTACATTAACGTTTTCCCTATTTTCTGGGAGTATTTAATTAATCATACTTATCACTTTCAAATTATAGCCTGTCAATTCTTGATGTAAATACATAAATAACATTCAAATAAATAAAAAGGACTTTAATAGAAAACGATCATAATTTTAATCAGAGTAGTGATTTAGGAATACTCTAAAAATGAATAAAAGTATTAGCAGTAAAGCAGTATTATTTAATAATATCCTAAATAGGACAGGTTGCTCGTCACTGCTTACTGTATTTCCAATGATGGGATTAACCCTTCCCAATTGATTGCATCTCATTGGTTAATATTTGTAATGCTAACGTCATTAGTAGTAAAATTATGTGTTTGCTTTGATTTTATAACCACCTCCTTGCTTCCCGTAAAAAGGAAAAATCGCAAAATCCATTTCGTAATTTTATCATTTTAAAGTAGTAGAATCAATTTTGCTTTATTAATTTGCGATATGTCTCTGAAAGAGCCGAAACACGTGTCTCAATAAGTAGCACAATACGTGGAATAATCAAAGTTATTTTGAATTTTATATTAAATAAAAATTCATTTTGGCCAAGAACTTCACATTGAAATAATGTGTGGGAATCGAAGATATGGTCGTATCTTATAATTAAATATCTATCAGTAATATATTATGAGACCTATAATGGTAATTCAATTACTATTTAATGATTAGCACAATTATTGTAAATTATTAAGTACAATTTGAGCCTAATTTTGAAGGTCATTATAAAACAATTTGCATGCATACGCAGAAGTAATTATGATAATTTACACCGTTATATTTCATTGTATTTAGTACAACTCATTTGTTTTTAAGTATAGGTGCTAGCCAGAATTAAATTTCAAGTTAATTTGATTTAAAATATGTTCAAAGGAAAAAACCTACCTGTTCTTTTTGAAATTCGAATACTTGTTTTAATGACATGTTTGACGCAAGGAAATAAAAGCGAGAAGATTTATGAGCCATAGACAAGCTGCTAGAATCAAACACAAATATTATCAACACAGCTTCAATTCTGAAAAATTTGCCCGTTGATTATAAACAAGTAAGTTATATAATATGATATATGCCGCTTTGATGGTGGGCCGGTTGAATGGAATTTTTTATTATGTAATTTAAAATATTTTAAATTCTATTTTTTTCTTATCTGTCATGACCTCACCTCAGAGGATTAAATACCAAGGACAAGATTTTTTTACCATTCCGCTCCGAAATATATTGTTGGAGTCTATGATAATTAGTGTTTTTTAACCAACATTGAAAAAAAAAAAAGATTTTACAACTGTGTGTTCTGAAGTTGCGCGTTGCTCGGCTGTTATAAAAGAGGGTCGCGACTTGAAAAATGTTAAGAAACGCTGTATATTAGGTTAAAATATTTTTTAATGAAATTTAGGAATTCGACTAAAAACCAGAGTCTTGCTCGATGTCGTTTAGGTAACGCCCAACTCCTATGTCGGGTCCTGCTCGACATAGTAAAACTTGGTTAGAAAATTATTTTTTATTTATTCTAAATTATCCTTATTTCAATAACTGTATATATTGGATTGTGTGCCTTAGTTAAAGTTTGTTACATGTCATAATGTGGTATTTGTCCGATGCGCGTACGCTACGCTGTTAAAAAAACGCTACAACTAAGGCCGTATACTTCGGTTTATATGCTTCTCATATTCTGTCATTTAACAGCTAACGAGAGTTGCAATGAACGTTCGAACAACGGGGCGACATCTTCCGACCACTAACGCAATTCAATATTTTCAATATGATTATTCAGTATGACTGTATAAAGAAACGTGTTTAAATAAAATGATCAACCCCTTTACCGTTTGTATTGTGCCGCAGAAATAAATGAGGTTAGTTTGCTAATGTTACTAATTTTCAATGCTCCAAATGAGCACACATTATAATATACTGATTACTTTGCGAAATAGTAGAATTTTACTCGATAGCCGTGTAAATATTCTTCTCTGCGTAAAAATTAGCGACCTGATTTATAATCGATGACTTGCAAAATTTGTATGTCATTATTCAAAATAAAAAAAATATCAGGCGTCGTGAACATGTTATGTTAATTTGTTTTATATTTTTTAAGACCCATTTCTTAAAAGATAACACGATAACAATGATAAGTGGTCCAAAAATAGCAGAAAACAGTGGGAAAACCAACAAGTTTGGCAAATTTAGACTACAGGTGCATGATGGAATTTTAATATCAAGCTTGAATCGTTTGAATTTTGTACCATTCCATGAGTTTTGTCGCTAACGACCCGGGTTTCGCTTTTCGGTTTCTTCGGGCATTTCCAGTGCACGAATGTACTTGAACTGACGCGTAGTAAACAGTTTGTATCGTTTATATACAAAAATAAAAGTAAATCACTAAGTGTACTTGTTATTAACGTAATCTATATGAATTAGCGACAATTTGATGTAAATGAGTTTGGAAGAATTATGTGGGAAGTTATTATTATCGAGAATTTTGAATGTCGGGAGGCGTGATGCCTTAATGTCGGGCAGAGTCGTTGCTGCGTTTTGGCCGGAGTCGTAACTAGGAGTCGGAAATTTTGAAAACTTTTTATGTTTGCATATAATATGTCAAATTTGGCTATTGGTCGGATTGGTTAGTTGATATTTATTTAATTGAATACACATAAATAGGATAATTAGGAAACAAGTGACGAAATTATACTTTTTTTTAAGTCGGAGTCGTGTTTTTGGTAAATGCTGGAGTTGGTGACGTATTTTTTTAACGACTCCAAATAGCTGTCTAATGATACATATATTGCTATGCATTTTTGACCAGTTGATAATGTTCGAAATTGACCGCATTCTTTTTTTGAATTATTTCCATAAATGCGTAATATTCAGAACGTTGTCGGCGACTGTCATTTGTTTTGAAAAGTTATATGCTTGTCACATCACTGTAAAAACATGACGTAGCTTAAAACGTATTGTAAACATACATAATAAGTGTCAGGTATCTACGATTCCATGTTCAATTGCAATAATATTGATTGTGTCAGATAATTGACTTGTGAAGAGGACGGTAGATAATTTCGATTGGACGCCAAGCATCTGACTGGCTTATTGATTTTATTAACAGAACCGTCAAGTTTAATATCACCTGAAAAACATGAAGAAATAATGCTCGATATCTGACTAAATTACTCTAACATACATAAGAGTAGAAACGATTTACACTTAAACCATTTTTTGTGCGGTAGATGCGTTCCGCGGAAAATTGAACATAACAAGCTATTACTTAATGTGGGAACATAACATGTACAAGGACGCACATCTCAATGTAACAATGTAATAAACAGGTGAAACACTGGATTTTACAAATGCAGTATGTGAACAACGCGCTGTTTATTACAATATTACATATGTACGTTCATTTTGTCCTAAAAATAACGCCTAACTTTGAAATCGCACAAATAAAGGTTTGAGTGTAGTGAGCTGAATACGGTCACATTTATCTGTATTTTTAAGTGCAATAAACTTAGTAAATTTCATTGTATTATATAAACAGATAAAAAATGATAAAGCAGGATTCCTTTTTTTTTGATTATCAACTGTAAAACGGTGGGCCATTAACACAATGTCGTTTATACTTTATACAAAAATACATTTTTAGGGTTTCAGAAAAAACTAGAATATTTATCAATGAGCTTAAGGAACTTAAAAATAATATGCTATTGTCCGTTCCTAGTTTGTCTAAAGCAGGGGTGCACAAACTTTTTCATCAAAGGGGCAATTTGGGCGGGTCATCTTTTATGAAAAAATATTCCGTCGCCCAAAATTTATTTTTTTACCAAATATACATTATTATTTACTACTCTTAATACTTACTAAAACAACAATATTGTTTTGAACGCTGGTTTCTGAGCATTTAATGATTTAAAGACTCCAATCTGACTGCTCGATTATCGTAGATATATAAATATGATACAGTACTGTTCTATTCTACAAGCTAAAATAAGATCTTGTCGAGATATGGGTTCGGGATAGATGCTTTATAAAACAAATATGACGTTTTACGACAATGAGGAGGGGGAGGCCAAGATTTCGCTGGCTAGACGGAGACGCCGACTAAAATGACTGTCGTGGGCTGCGTAGACTAAACTGGAAAACAGCCGTACACGGTAGGGATAGCTAGAGGTCAAAATCCACCCCCAGGGTGTTGCACCTACTCTTATTATGTATTCAGACAGTATGTATTCTTAAAAAGATTGTCATGGTAATTAACAAAAATATTGAACATAATTAATTACCTATGTAGAGACAATTACAGTTTCCACAAGTGGCGGCTCGTGGATAAGACAGCTGGGGGTGCAGCGGTTGATTAAAAATAAATATTTTGTTTTTATTATATTTTACTATTAACATTAAAAACGACATGCATTTCAAAAATCATTATGGCTATGCATTTCTTTCTTTCATTGAAAAAAACAATGAGAAACAAATTATAAGAAATAAAGCTCGCAGCCGTATATAGCCGTTTCTACGGACGCAACACTACGAGAAAGACAGTACACCAAAGCAAGCTTGTATTTGCAAACTCCCCTCGCAGCGGCTCTCCTTCGCCTACTTGAATATATTCTATCGCTAACGGTACTGCATAATATATATTTGTACCACGGTGTGTGATAATTATTGAATGCGCGGGCTAGATTTAATACACGCTCAATTAATATTGATATTTTCAAATAATATACAAAAATTGAGTATATTATAATTTTACATTTTTATCCATTTGCTTGGGGGTGCAGCAGTTCTGCAGTGCGTATGGACGAGCCGCCACTGGTTTCTACATCAAAATAATTTCTCACACTCGATAATATTTTTTTGAATATCAGCTTATTTGAATGCCATATGGAAGTAGTTTCCAAACTATTTGCTACTAATTAAGTATTACAACTGAGGGTGCTTGATGAAATTTCAATATCAAATTAGAATTTTGTACTTTTCCATGAGTTTTGTCGCTAACGAATCCCCATAATTATAACAAACCCACTTAATTCATTGAAACTTGTATTCATTCAAATTTCGCTAATTTACATTTTAATAACCTTTTAACTTAGTGATCTACTTATATTTTTGTATATAAGCGATACAAACTGTTTACTACGCGTCAGTTCAAGTACATCCGTGCACTTGGAATGCCTGAAAATGCCGAAAGGCGAAACCCGGGTCGTTCAAAAAATTCAAATTTTTTATTTGCTACTACGACCCCTTTAAAAAAACGCGCCTCACGGTTTGGAAACCGCTACCATATGGAAACAATATATATTATATTGACATAAAGAGGTTAGGTAATCGATAAATAATGGTGACACATGATTATGGCTATATTATAATGTCAAATTTCCAAACATATTGTCTGTAATCTATGCAGCCCACCAATCGATCTAAAGAAATATTTCAATGTGACAAGATACAGCTTTAATGATTTGAATTTGAGACGACACATTTTATACAACTCTACCTTTCCCCAAACTTTAAATCATCACATTATATAAGACCTCCCACCCCTAAGGTCACCGCGACATACATAAATGATTTGACGTCACATGATGGCTTTCCCACAGTCAAATAATAATAGAACATATTCACTGTTCTTTCATAAAATATACGCATTTAAAAATATGTACTTGTAAATTTTTAGAACCGATAATCTTCTACGGTACCTAATATGATATTTAGAAACTCATCATGTTAGTGGACGAACCTGTGCTGATCTTAGGATTCAGTACGATGGAGTGATGTAGGAACAGTGGCGGCTGGCGACAGAGTATTAGGGAGTACAAAAAAAAGATTCAACTATTTTTCCGTACTACGGACAGCCAAAAATTCATAAGACTGGCACTCCGTTGGTATTGCGAACATCTGAATTGAAAGTCCATGTTATATAAGTGTTTTAAAATCCAATAAATAGGAAAGAACTCTTGCAAAAATAGTAGAATCTTTTTTTGTACTCCCTAATACTCAGTCACCAGCCGCCAGTAGAGAGACAGTAGGAATAACGTTATTATTATATATTTTTTGTTATACTAAATATTTTGACATCTTTAACTTATTATAATCGAGCTGTACTAACAAAATTAAATCAATGTTATCAATCTCATTTAAAACCTCTTCCGAGCACTCATATGTCGAGTCCTGTTCGACATTGTACAACTTGGTTGGAAATTTATTTATTAATTTTATATTATCCTTATTTCAAAGACCGTATTTATTGAATTGTGTTCCTTAGTTAAAGTTGGTAACATGTCATAATGTGGTATATCTTTCGATATTTCGTTTTACCATGCTAATAAATACGCAAACCCTGCGATATCAATCATCAAATCAATTTATCAAATCTATTGACGAGTTGCTTGGAGGAAGAAAATAACATATTGAGTAGTGCTAATGAGAACATAGCGATCAAATTTTAGCTAACTGCTCCATAGATAATCATATTAATCATTTGAAACCGCTTGGACGCTAGCGTTTTACGGGATACGCTCAGAAGTTTTGTAATTTGGTATACGAGTTAACACCATTGTATTGTAAAATTAGCTTTATTTACTCGGCTTGCTCGAAAGTGGACGAATGGTTAACAGTCGGTTCGCGCATAAAACAACATACTTATAAAGAATTAAAAATTCACATGAAAAGTTTCTCAGAGATTTCAACACACCATAGCTAATAAGAGTTCTTTTTTCGAAATTCAAATAAAGCTTTACTAAGGGTATTAATAGCACCAACATAATTTCATTATCATTAAAAGAGCATTTGCTTCCATCATGTTCAAATTTAAAGATCGAACAGCGCGATTAAGAGCATTGATAGCGTCACAAAAAATAATATTACATTATCCAAAAAGGTCAATAGATTATCTATTCTCCACTAGGCCTATATTCTCGGAAAAGCCAAAATTAGTGCGACACAATATTATTGTCGATGGAAATGATTACAGTGACAGTTACATATTTTTCTTTATGGTGCGTAATATATTACTTATGAGTTTTGATGAATTCACCAATCGATAAGCCAGAACGTAATGTATATTTTATTACTTTTGTAAAATACTTCAGGTGTTCATTACGCACGGGAGGGACTGTAACGTAAAATTACTAGCCATTAATATAAGCAATTATAAAAAAACGATATTATTCCATCGAATGTCGTCTACACTTAATGGCTATTTATTTTTTTCTTTTCTGGTAGGCTTTCGACAAAATAACATTTTCTATTCCTCTTGACAGTCTTGACTATACGACATGTTGTTTTTATACGGGATCACCTTAAGGGGTTATATACAGTTAGACGGCCGAAAAAAAGTGAATTTTCTAGAATTTTTTCTGAGAAAACTTTTAAATTTATTGATCCAAAAATTTATACACATATTATGGTATCTTTTAACTGTATTTTAAGACTTAGTACTAGTAAAAATATTTATTTGAAAAAGAGCTACAGCTGATCTCCAGGAGCTCCTCTCAAAAAAGACGTTTTGCGGTGACCACTATATCTTAAAACTGAATCATCTGAAATTAAAAAACCAAACAGATTTCGTTAAAATAATGTTAAATCTAGTAATTAATCGAAGGAATAAGCAAAATATTTTTTTTTGGCAAAATGGCGGTTTTTTAAAAAAAAAAATCGATTCTTCACCGAAATTTCGGCCTTAAATTGTTTATAAAAAAAAAAATATTTATCGGAGAGAAAAAATCTTCGATTAATTACTAAAAAATATATTTAAGAAGGTCGTGTTAAAATTTGAGACTAATCGGTTTAGCCGTTTTTGAGTAATGTTGGTCACCGACTTTGAAAACACCATTTTGAGAAAAACGCGTTTAAAGTTTGGAATGCATTTTACATGGGATAAAAAAACTCTGAAACGCCTTTTCAAATTTGCTTGTAACTTTGACAATATTCACCGGAACGATATGAAATTTTCTGTGTGTATTCTTAAATATATGTACATTAAGAAAATAAAATAAAAAAAAAATCGATTTTTTGAAAATTCTAACTGTATATAACCCCTTAAAGGTGTTCACTGTCAGTGGCAGATAACATGAAGAGCGCAAGAGGCGCGCTCTTGGGACCTCAATAATAACTTATATAGTCAACTAGGCATATTTTTTAAAAAATGGAAAGGTTTTGTTGACACATGTACATATTTGGCACCGAAAAAATCATTGTCAATGGTAGTATGACCGATGGGTCATAAATCATGAACTACAGTGAGCGGGTGAGCTAGGTACTCATTACGAATTGTTTCTAGCGAACTGCGGGGATTACCGTACATTTTTTAAATTTGGTGCAACACTTTTTTATCATTCGAAAAAGAGGGCATCCTAAATTATCATGCGCCTGGGGTACCCCAAGTGTTACATCCGCCACAGTCCACTGTCAATAATTGGTGGAAAGGTAAAAAAATAATAATACATTTTGTGTACTCGCTTACTATGGCTAACTTCGATGAGCGAAACCGGTCCTTTTCACAATAAATTTAATGTGTAATAAAAAAAAATATATATTTTTTAATTTTATAATGGATGCTGAAGTTACGGCTTCCAAGAGTGACACTTCTTTCTTCAAAAAATACTAATTTAATTTGACCAAAGCATCTGTGTGATTGATAAAATCAAACAATTGACAATAAACTGTGTAGAATACAACAACCAAGTACTGGCATAGGTATAGGTACCATAAATTAATGTTTCGTTTGAAGCACAAATTCAATGTGTACTCAGTTGTTTATAGGTAGGTAATAGTTTCGAAGTAACCAATTACTTAATCAAAAACCGATCAATGAAGCTAATTCGGGAAAAGTTTCTGGAAAAACTGTTCTAAAAATGGCCGAACCTGGTTTTGGATATCGTTTCGCAAAAATTAATTTTCAAGTCCGATGCCGTGACGTCATATCATTTGACCGAACAATCGTGGCTGTATTCGCATCCATTTTTGAAACAAGCGTATTTGTGTTTCATATATTTTAAAACGTAAATAAATGCAAAAGAATGTAAAGTTCAAACGTCGAACGTTTTATGCGATTAATATTTTTTAAAGACGTCGAGGATTTACCGTTTATTTAAAATGATACGACAGATTCTTAATTTGAAAGTAAATCAAAGCGGAGCATAATGTTTTAAAGATTCTTTTAGATGTGACCATGTGTAAAAAAAATGATTCCATATTTTTATAACTATTATTGAAGGTACATCTATTTTTTTTTTAAATAGACTAATCATCGTATAATGCAAAATCTAATCGTATCATTTTTGGAAAACAAACATATTCTAGTAAACAGTATTATAATCAAGTGCATAAAAAATAAACCCGCGTGCAGGTGGATGGAGGTGTTAAAACCAGGGCTGTGGAGTCGGAGTCGGAGCTTTTTGGCCGATGTCGGAGTCGTCGCGGTGATTTGGCCGGAGTCGTACTCGGAGTCGGAAATTTTGAAAAGTTTGAACTTTTTATTTTTGCATTTAATATGACAAATTTGGCTTTTGGTCGCATTGATAGGGTTGATAATTGAATACACATAAATAGGAAAATTAGGGGAAAAAAGTGACGATATTAAACTTTTTTTAGTCGGAGTCGGAGTAGTGTTTTTGTTCAATGTTGGAGTCGGAGTCGTGGATTTGGTAAATACCGGAGTCGGACTTTTTTTAACCGACTCCACAGCCCTGGTTAAAACCAAAGCTAATTTCAAACTAAGAAAAAATATTTTCATTTGTTGACAGTCAACATTCATTTGTTTTAACTCTTATCAATTTCGTCGGGCGGATTAAACAGCCAGTTAGATTATATTCAACTAGCAGCAAAGGACTTGGCATGGCCACCTGCTGAGGTTTTCCCAGAGGATCCCGAATCCTGCCTGTCTCTTATTTCAACCGGGTGGATTCCGTAACCCTGGGAGCCATTGTCATGACATGGTGGGAAGCATACATATTGGCAGACAGAGAAACGTATGGTGGCCATATGGTTCGAAAAGTAAGGAGACATGTCCAAAGAAAAAAAAGAAAGTATTTTTCAGGCAATTTTGTTGTTGGTGCGTCATATTTTCTCATAGAGTTATTAATAGTTTTCGTTTGTTAGTAATATCTTTTCTTCCAAAAAACCTAACCACATTGGAAACTTTGAGGCATAGTTTTAGGTATCCAAGTATAATTTTTCATAATTATGCTAACATTTTGAAATACTTTTTCTAGTTATACAAACTCGTAAATAGATTCCCAAGATTTATAATCGACAGCGCTCAGTGGAAAGCTAAAGATTTGGATGTCATATTTGTTTTACGGTGAGCGATTATTATATTTTTAGGAAAATGGAATAATTAAGATGCGTGACGTCAATTGTATTCAATTGTTGCCCGTGTTACAATAAAACTCAACTTATGCCAAAACAAACACATTATTTTTTGTATTCCATGAATAAACTCGTACGATACTGAAAGTATGGTAATTGTAAATAATCTTTTCAAACGTAAATACAACTTTATCAGAGATATCATATAAAGGTAGCATATAATCATCTGCAAATAACAAGTCACATATGAAATATCATCCCAGACGATATGTGCAAGTAAGGACGATTTATTATGTAATTGGATTATAGGAATAAAACAATAAATCAAAATAAATAATGGCATCTTTAAAATCAAAATAGTTATTATTTCGTTATGCAACGGTCAATTGTTAGCAATCTAACACAATCGAAATGAAATGACACCCATTGGCTAAAATACACGATATTCAGAAGCTTATATTCATTTCATATTGATTATAGGGGCATTCTTTTTGATAATCATGCGTGTACTTACGGCTGTTTTGGCGGATTATGTTGTGTAGGTCTGCCGGTATTTTTGACAGCTACGGCGTCCAGTTAGGTGCAAAATATAGCGAATATTTCGTATTTAACGGGCGAAACACACACTTAACAACAAAATAAAAAGCAAAATTTCAAGCTAAAGATTAACAAAGTATATATCTCGTATACTGTGACTGGAAATGATTGTTTTAATTGAATTCTTTCAAAGAATTTTAGTTTACTGTATAGCGGCGTGACAGCTTGACGCACGACAACCACCTCTAGCAGCGTTTCTAGGAACACTAAATTTATTTTCTGAACGCACGTTTTCACATTTTCTACGGTATCGGCTTCTATTTTCACATCTGTAGTATCCCACGTTCGCTATCAATGAAAAAATATCAATTATTTACCGTGACATCTACGCCCATCCGAAAAATAGCTGAAATGAAACATTTTTTTTTAGTCGAGATATTAGATTTACGTTTTGAATAGATTTAATAATTACATGAAGCATGTTTTACTTACATCATGCATTGTTTTTCGTGAGAAGTCGCAATAAAAGTTATACCCCGAATTGACAAAGATAAAAAAAGCCAAGCCATGTATGAAAAGGTGGTGACAGAAATATGTTCTCAGTGCAAAGTTATTACCAACTTTCATGAAAATCAGAATTTGGTTTCGCTCATTTCGAGTTTTACCAACTGAGAATACTTGTGAATCAGTACAAAACAATGTATTTGTGTTTTTTAATACCTTTCTCACAAGAATTGACATTTTTTCAGACAGTTACGAGTTTATTTGGCCTTAACATTTTGGTGTAAATGTAAAACTACTTGCATAATATGTTGCGCCTCATTGTAACGCCACTGAACTGTAGCTATGTTGCTTAAAAATGTATTTGAATAACAATAACTTCATCAAATATGAGCTGGCGTTCAAAATTATGAAATAATAAAATAGCCAATTTGTAATTATTTCAAATTTTATTTAAAATAAAGTAAATTATATTTTTCCTATTTATTCTCAAAAGAGTGATAACAGAGTCCCCACCCCACAATCCAAGGTCTCATTGCTGCCAACTTATCGTTGAAAACCAAATAGATATATAGTACATAATATTATTCATTTTTTTTTTTTGCAAAACAGGCATACATAATTACTTTATAGATAACGCTGCGCCTGCGTTTTATTTATCTTACGCGCAATGTCAATGTCAAAATATTGAATGATTTTCTGAAGTGTAGGTTAATCGTACAATTATATACATACTTGGCATCTATTATGAACAAAGTAAAAACACAAATCATGAAAAAGTCATTCAATAGATATTGATAAAATGATAATTTAAAAAGGTTATTTTATACTGTAAATGTATCTTTATAATCAAATAGCAGTTTTTTTGTATATATGAGTTTAGCTCTGCCAACACATGTCAACAGCGGGTAAGAGCCCGCTGAAATGAACTGTCAAAGCCAGTTTTGAATAGACCGCATATTGAATCGCTTGGAATTCATTTTTTTATTAGTAGTAATACTGATAGTATAATTTTACACACAAAATGCGTGCCGCTAGACTAACTCGTGAATTAGACAGAATAAAATGCAATCCTCCCTGGGGTATATCGTGCAGTCTTGTTCGAGAAGATGCTTTGGATTTGGAAGCAACAATTATGGGGCCGCGAGACTCCCCTTATGAAAATGGAGCATTTAGGGTTCTGATCGAGGTATCTGAAAAGTATCCCTTTGAACCTCCGCAAGTGAAATTTACAACACCGGTATATCATCCCAATATAGATAAAGGTACTAATATATTAAGCATAGAAATAAGAGATTTTAATTATTGAAAAAAGTACTACCACCAAAAGGTATGTAGTTATGTCAGGAAAGTTAACTGAATATGTTGAATTATTTTAGGGGGAAGAATCTGCATGGACCTTTTGAAAATGCCCCCACAAGGAGACTGGAAACCTACCATCACTTTAGAAAATCTACTCCTCGCTGTGCAGACCTTGCTTTCTAATCCAAATCCTGATGATCCCCTTATGATAGATATTGCAAATCAATATAAATATGACAGAGATGCATTTATTGCGGCTGCTACTGAATCTACTAAAAAGCATGCAGTCTGACTGCAAAGTTATGGATCCCTTTTTATAAAAAAATGGCTGTGGTCTTATGTACGCATATTAATTGTATTTATTTATAACGTTTCTTGTTTTATATTCTATGAGAAATCATTTGTATTCCATCTAAATCTATTTACTTTATAAGAAATGATGAATAAAAATTGGTTTTTAACCTCTACCCAGGATGTTTTTGCAATTGCTGATTGCCTGATACTCGTTGCCCGTTATATAGCTTACAAGCTCTGATTTTATTGGTATGTGCTATGATACTTGGTATAATGGTATTGTCACTAACTCGTTCTATTTTAGGTTACACTTGGTAGGTTATGGCTATGTACAGGTCCAGCTTAGTCCTATGATATCCATCGACCCTCGAGAGATGAGGATAACTGTATGGTAATTATCAGCACCATTGTCTGTCTATCACACTATTCATGCCTTTTCTACCTCGAATATCCATGCTTTCATTCCATTTGGGTTTATAAGGGATATTAACTTCAGTTATTCACTGGCCAGGTAACACAGATAACAATCAAAAATTGACGTGATTTTTTAGATCTTTCTTTTGATTATTGTATACTTAATTTATTACTCTTATCCTAGTATATATGTATGTATCTAATGAGTCTATGTTGATTTAAAAAGATTTAGGACAATGCACAAAAAATGTGATATAGGTCTTGGAATACTATGCTTCAAAATATTGGTAATATGTGTGATTGTCATTGCATATTTAATTTTTTTTTTTCTTTTGTAGATTTCATTAAATGTTTTCCTTTAATACCTGGATTTCTCAAAATATGTCATTTATACGCATTGCATGTAATTTTCTTATAAGGTAAATTCTGTTATTATAAGGTTAATTTTATGACAGACCCTTGTCTTTTTGAATTATGCGGTTGTTTGAATGACTGTAAAAGTTAGGATATACATTTAAGCAAATGAATGTCTGTCACGGATATTTACATACACTTACTTCTGCTAGAAAAAATAAGCGATTATTGTTGATTCAAAAAGGTTAATTATTTATTTTAAATAAAATGTATGAAAGTTAACTTTTACTCTCAATTATTTAGCTCCAATAATAGTTTTGCGAGGATCTGTTTAATCTGTAAATTATAAATAATAAGTCGATTTAATTTTATTATACATAGTAGTTCAATTTATTAAAGTAATTTTATCAACATATTTACATAATGAAGTTTAAAAAAACCAAGGGTAGCACAGTATTGCTTTTGAACATTTTAAAATTGATATTAAATAACAGGTTGTGGCCCGTAAGATATTTTTCATCATTTATGTTGTAGTTATTACAGTTGTTATTTGCTTACATGGCAAGAAAGAAGGAAAGAAGACTCCGGAGTTTTATTTTGCACTAATATGACTAGAATAAAATGGCGATATATATACAATAATAAATCAATGGCGGTTTTAACCATTGGCAATTTAAAAACAGATAGTCACATAAACAACTTAATACTAGATGTACATTGTTGGCAACAAATCTAAGTGACGTAATTTTGCAGAAACTAGTCACTCATTAGCCTCTTTTGAAAATTGGTATCATGAATACACCAACTGTATTGAGATTTACACAATCGTGGAATTTTGTTTGCCTCACAAATATTTTTGTAAAGCAGTTTTAAAGCAATTATTTTCATCTTAAAAAACTAAAATCACATTTATCGGTCAGTAAATCAGTTTTATGTCAACCGGTATCTGAAGTACGATCTCCCGACGAGCAACTATTTGAATTGTCAGAAGAGCTACTTCCGCTAGATGCTCTGTTTCCCTTATCCACTTGTCCCGCATTGTTCCTGCTTCTAGGCACAACGGTGTCATCGCTAAACTTGTCACCGACTGGAGTGTCTGCTTCATCGTTACCGTCTGCCAACTTATCGGCCGTCGTATCCATCTGGTCGCTGGAGGATCGTGAGGGAACTTTCGTTGAGTCAGTGGCAATTGCAGCCTTATATTCAGGATCGTTGGGACTCCGCGAGAATATTTGAGATATGCTAGGTCTTAATGTTTCTGTTGATTTTGACATGTCTTTCGAGAGGGTTGAACCTTCTGGAGGTTTAATTACATCATCATTCTCGTCGTCTTCGATGCACACTTTTGCAAGATGTGCCTTTTGTGCTAATTCAAATGCTTCAGGATATTGAGTACTAGAAAAGAAAATGGTATACATGACTGTGTGAATAAAATCACAAAGCAATTGACAATTTTTTCTGTCTTGTAACATAGATATTTATGTTTTTACTTTTCCTTCCATTTTTTATTGATAGATTGAAACTCATTTGTATACAAATAAATGTAGAAAATATATAAATGCTTTGGTATGTATAGTCAATGCAGATGGTATATCTTTAACTTTCAATGTGAATATTATAAAGCTCTGGCCTTTTTCTATTATTTTTAAACATTTATTTATGCCTTAAAAAGTTATGTAACTAGTATCAACAGCAGACAGAACTAGGTGAATTGATTTATTTGAAAAGAATGCAAAGATTGTGAAAAATTACTTAAATCCTATAATTGAAACATTTTTATATTTATTTGCATTCGCTATATGTGAGTGTATCTAAATTGTTGCTGATACTCAGATGTTCGGATCAGAAGTATTATTAAGTATTTTTCATGAAATTTTTGGGCCATCACAATTTTTTAAATGCCATATAAAATGACAATGAAAGATCATCGAGTTTTTTTTATATGAATCCCGAAAACCGAACACATTTAAAATTATTCTGCTTGTTAAAGATATATTAATACTAACCTGAGTTTGGTTCTGAGGGCTCTTATTTTCTTAAAAATGTAGTCCAAGTCTTTCTTCATGTCTAGCAAAAGCTGTGTATGCTTTTTGAATTCAGTTCCGGCTAATTTAAAGCGACTTGCACTCAGTAGATTACAGTTTGTAAGCATTTCATTTGTTTTCTCAAATCTTTGAAGCCTGAAATAAAAAAATATAATTACTGACTAGATTTTTTTGTGAAGTTTACAGATAGTATTCATAGACTGATTATACTGATGTTTTGTTAAGTATCAACGATTGACTCATACACAGCGAATGGTATCTGTTGTAGAGCAAAACGAGTGTCATTGCAGTTGAGAAAGTTAAAAATAATTCAATTAAGTAGCGGGCGGGGTATCAATTATTGTTTTTGACATGGATCATAATTGTCTGAACTAAAATTCTTGTCGGTGGGAATTTTATTTCAAACTCAAAATTGCTCACACCTATTACGATAGTCTTACGAATGGTTCAAGTGGTGTTAAAGGAATTTGAAATGTGCGGGAATCAGCAACACTACCGAGTTATTCTTTGTAGGTGTGAATTAGTTGTCAAAATGCCTAAATACCCTCTTACTGCCTTGAAAAATTGCTTTTTCGAGTAGTTTAATTTTCAAAGTAAACTATGAGTTACTCATTATAATACTAGACAGGACTATACTTGATGTTACTATTGTTTTTGGCTAATAGTTGGGTCACTGTTGATACTTGCAATTATTGAAATTATAAATTAATCAAGAATCTATTAATCTATCAAGAAAGACGTTATATTTACATTTGCTTTTGAGCCCGTATCATAGTCTCGACGTCAGTTTGGTTAACCATTCCAGCTAGTCCTTGTATAAAAACCTCCGGAGCCGAATAGTTTTGAAAGCATTCTATAGAGAAATCACTCTCAGGAGTGCCGTTTGCCATGATTGCACTTATTGCTTCGGTTTTCTAAACGAATTCTAAGAAAGATTTTGACATTACATATATCACTTATTGACGTTTTCTTGTTATTTTTGCTACAGTTGGCAACTCTGCTACTCCTGTCAGTGTCAGTCCGCTCGGTATTGCAGAACACTAGTTTTTAATATTGTGCTGGTTATATAAAAATCAGTTTTTATTCAATGTATTCTATTAACAGATGTCGGTAATATGCTGGTAAAATAATAATTCAATAATTATTATAATATTTATCTAAAAAATGAAACGCAGAAAATTTATACACGAATAAAAAAGACGATCAACTTCTTTTCGATAATGTCGATGAACCCTTTCAATAATTTGATATTGACTTACGAAATTAAAATATTGATTGACTTAATATCGTTGCAAAGGTTTCTTAAAGTAATAAAGGAAGATTGATTCTAATTTTGACCTTTCGATAGATTCCGGTGTAACTTTTTGGAAGTTCATTTCAATCTAAAATAAAAAATAATTTCAGTGATTTAGTTGTTTTACAAAAGCAGTCTTTGCAATATAAAGTCTGAAGATAACTCTGAATGAAGCGGTACACGTGTCACAAATAGTCACACGATATGTGTAATAGTCTAAGGTATTTTATTTTAATATTCTTGTCATCCATTTTATTGTTTCAATTCAAAAAAATAAATTTAAAAATACATAAAATATTTTTTTTTATATCAATATTATACAATATATTATTAATACTTTCGATGGCTTCGACGGTGACTTTATGGAGGTTAATTTGAATCTAAAATAACTTTGATTTTTCCACGTATTGTGACCCGTGTTTCGAATCTTTTAGAGGCATTTTCGGACTTCGGAAAAAAATGCTAGACAGCATAGAACCCGCGCCTCTTCATCAGAATCATTGCAAATTAAAATCGTGTGATATTGTTTATCGATGACACCTTATAAATAAAGTGCTAATTACAGTTTATAGTATACTACTTTTTTGACCAGTTCATGCCTTGCACCGTTTGCCCAGCCTTGGGGTGAACCTTAGGGGCGACGATGAGGGCCTACACTGCCATTATTATGGAAATGCGTTTCCGAAAGATTTTCCAGCCGAAGTAACCAAGGCGTGAGGCACCTAATTGTTGCGACACACATGCTGCCAAGCGAGCTGTACCATTTGACAGGGAATATCAAAATGTATCCTAGGATACTGAATTTTAGTACAGTAGAACCCCGGTCTAACGTTCTCGCATTAGCCGTTTCTATAGTCCCGGCGAAATACCCTTAAGAACAAAGTTAAAAAATCACGCATTAATCGTTCCCCGATTTATCGTCTAAAAATTACGGTCCCGTCACAAATATTATACCGATTGACCGTTTTTGTTGAATATTTCTCATAAGTACATTCGACCCCATCCAATCGGTTCGTAGAAAAAAAAACTGAGACGGCAATTGTGCAACTGTTAACGATCCATGGTCATAATGTTTCTGGTGATTACTGAACATCTGTGTCTTCTGTAGAAGAAAATGGCAAAAAACACAATAATGAACCTGGAATGACATTTGCAAAAGCGTATTGGCCTGCGGAAAAATAAAAGGATAAAGATGAATCTGCTGGAAAAATATGCAAATTTGAAGGGTCTTTGTTAAAATTGAAGTTTCAAACTTTGGAAGCAATGTAGAACGCATTCCTCATTTCCCGCATTTATAGTTTGTTTTTTATGGTCCCTTGAAAAACGTAGAATCGGGGTGTCATTCTAATACTTTATGTAATAAAAAGGGTACTTAACAGATAATTCGGCTGATCATTTTCAGCAGTGAAATTGGTGTGTTGTTTTTTCTCTTTTAATTTCTACATGTATGATAAATCTGTGCCATTTTGATGAATGATTTTTGTGTATTCCTATGTTATGTGATGTCTTTATTATACCTACATGTCAAATGCATGGCAGATTGGCATCAGCTGTAATGTCATGTATTGTATTTTTTCCCAATAAACCACCAAACACCGTTCATATATACTCTGAATCGTGGGCTGGCATATATTCGCGTCTTGATTAATAATATTTACGACCTTTTGATAACATTGAAACATGCATATACATCTATGTAATCCTGGATAAATAAATACATGTTCTAAATTAAATTAAAAAAGAACCAATAAATACGGTGGAACCCCCAATTACACTACTCCGAACTACGCGCTGGCTTGAAGTATTCGCCGCAAATCCCCCAAGTGAATGGTCGCATTTACAAGGCAATTAGTAATTAAATATTTCGTCCACATTTTTTTGCAAAACTAAGGGCATTCTTAGATTTGCCATTTTCATGGAAAAAAAATAAAATCCATAATTTTGTATGACTTTCAGTCCCCCAATTACACTACTCCAAATTACACGGTCCCGACTTTAGTGTAAATGGGGTTTTTTTTTGTATGTGGAACTATTATTTTTATAATAAGCTAGTATTAAAAATACATATGTCAGTGCCACCTGTCAAACTCACTCAACCAGGGAGAAAAAGAGCTCATTTGATATATGTATTCTGTTGTGCATCGCATACCTTTGTCAATACAAAGATAAATATTTACATATGTTCACAAATGAACAGCGAATTCTTTCATCGACGATTGTTCCATTTCATAGACCCAGCTCTATTTTCTCTTGAGATTGATAAAAAAGAAAATGATATCTGTTCATAATATTATCGCATATGGGAAATATTAATGAATAAACAGTTATTCATAAAAACAATATGATTATTATATAGGTATGTATTTAGAGATGACAATGAATTTGTTTTATCTGGTTAAGTTTTTCTACGTTGAATTAAATACAAATAGTTCTGGTGACATCGAATTATTTGGCAATTCTTGTAAAACTATCAACTAATTTACTCACGCTCTTTTTACGTGACAAATTTTTCGATATTTAATATAGGCAACAAAATAAATGGTCAGAATTCAAATGATGTTTCGGTCAGAATAAAAATGGTTTCCTTGGTCAGAATACAATTCAATATAAGGTCAGAAAAGAAACAGTAACGGTATGAATAAAATTAATGATTGTCAGAATAAAATTATTAAACGGTCGGAATAAAATTATTTAGCGGTCTGAATAAAATTATAAAATGATCAGAATTTGTATCAATTTTGGTCTGAAATGGTAAATAAAAACAAAACGTCAGAATAAAATTCGGCAAAGGTTTGGATTCATATATTTATAATCTCATAATTGCGTGTGTTCTCACCAGAGCACACAGCCATTCCCCTTGGATAGAACTGTCTATCCATATCCGTGGTTCCAAGAACAATAACGGGCATCCCTTCCCATACTAATTTATATATTGCGCAATATGAACATTATTTCTGATTTTCGCATTTTTGAGAAGCCGATTTGTTGAAATTAAAATTCTGAATTCTCGGTGACTTTCATCATCAAAATTATCCTCATTTTGATATTTAATTTCATATGAAGCAACATGTCGGCAAGTGTCGAAGTTTGAGAAAATATCTATGTTGAGAGCTGTCAAATTAACGTAAATACTAGTGATTTATTCAATGGCCGCGGCGCTAGTAGTATCTCTCGCCCATTGGACCATTTGTCGTATGACATCACTTTGCACCAATAGAAACGCTATACGATCTCCAAAAGAAATTCTGACAGATGTCAAAATAAATATGTCCAAATAATATTAAATATTACAAATTTCATTTAAATTCTGCCCAATGTTATTTAAATTCTGATCAATTTGTTTAAATTCTGACCATTCATAATTTATTCTACCCTCTGTATTCTAACCAACACATTATGACCATTCATTATAAATTCAGACCACTGAAAATACAATTCTGACCATATTAATATAAATTCAGACCAGAACTGTATTATTATTCTGAACGTTAAAATACGAGCCTTTAATATACAGTCAGTTCTCAACTTACGACAACCTCGACTTACGGCCATTCAAACACACGAAGGAGACCAAAACGACCAAATGACCCAAAAACGTACCAAAATTTTGGTCCTGGCGACTTTTGGCATCAGACGAATAAGAGGAGGAGATTAAGCCACTAATTATAGAATACCGAATGATTTTTCCAGTATCGACTTCACCTTGATTGTGGTAATTAGTGTTATATTATATGTATATTACATAAACGTCATATTCTGAAATAAATACCACTAACGTACCTCGCACTTTTTATGTCCAACATTTCATTATTTTTTTGTATGAAAATCGACTTACGTCCTAGGTAGTGGAACGGAACCCCGTCGTAAGTCGAGAACTGACAGCATAATTTAATTGTATAGAAATGTAATTTTGTTTTAATTCTCTATTCCTCGACAGTTTGACATGCCAGGACGTGTGGGCTATGATGGTAACATAAGGTCTACGTCAAAGTTTCCGAGTCGGAATAATGCGAAACCCGAAAATTTGTCATCGGAGATGGATCATTAACTACGCAGTTTTGTTTTGAGCCAACTCCATGAAAAAAACTTGATGTCGCTTAAAACTTGGACGATACAAACATGCTAGTTGCTAGGTAATCAATCAGGGACGAAACAAGTTGGCAGTCTGCGAGCCGGGCGAATTTTGAATCGAGCGCAAAATGAAAGAACACAATACAAAAATTATTTTTATTAATCGAATTTACTGCTGGAAATCAACTATAATAATCAGGGCTGTAAAGTCGGAGTCGTGGAGGCGGGGCTTTTAGGCCGGAGTCGGAGTCGTCGCGGCGATTTGGCCGGAGTCGTACTTGAAGTCGGAAATTTTGAATAGTTTGAACTTTTTATTTTTGCATATAATATGTCAAATTTGGCTTTTGATAGGGTTGATATTTAATTGAATATACATGAATAGGAAAATTAGGCAAAAAGATGAGGATATTAAACTTTTTTAGTCGGAGTCGTTTTTTGTTCAATATTGGAGTCGGAGTCTTGGTTTTTCCGACTCCATAGCCCTGATAATAATTTGGAATGTTCAGTTACATACGGATTACAAGATATTTCGTAATTATGCCGTCATTGTGACAGTAAAGTGTAGTATTCTTATCACTGTTATAAAAAAACGAACGAATTAAATGATCCAAATTTAAATTAATTTTCGATGAGAATTTAAATAAGCTTTGGTCTGAATTAAAATATATACGATCATTTTCACCGATAAAATTATCGGTGGTAAAGTTCTGTAACGTTATCACCAAAACAATTCAGACCATGTGTCAATACAAATTTGACCAAATAATTTAAAATATGACCAATTTCATTTAAATTATGACCATTTTATATAAATTCTGTCCTCTGTATTCTGACCGATACATTATCACCATTTTATAATGATTATGACCGAAACAGTATTAATGTTCAGACGCAAAAATACCAGAAAAATATGGACCTTAGCTTCGGGAAAGGCAATCGTGAGGGACCTACTGCATAATATACAAAACGGGTGGAGGTGAGAAACGAACTACTAGGCAAGTGACCTAATAAGTTGTTAAGGTACAAGCTGTGATTGTTTCAGTACAGTACCTTAGCCTTTGGTAAGTACTCTTGAGATACATTTGGCAATCCTTCGAAAGCGCCACTATTGGTTAGCCATCTTTAGTTGAGAAATTGTATGTAGTTTATTGAATAAAAGTGATGCAGTGGATACCAATGATACCATGTATGTGTTTCTAAGCACAATAAAATATTTGTTTTCCTATGTTTTATCTTCTTAAAAAGGTCGTGTTTGCCTTAGATTACTCCACGTCTTAAACCGATATTTTTTTGCAAAAGCGTGTTACAGCTTAACCTTACAAAGGCCCAAGATAACGGATTGATAAATGAAGTTAATAATTATATGCAATCGTAAAAATATGTTAAACTGCCTGATATGTAAAAATATGTTAGACTGCACTGATATGTAATATGCATCAATTAAAAAGGCCGTCAAAATATGTCTTCCAATCTTTTAAATTTAATTAATATTCAAAGC
Organism: Himalopsyche kuldschensis; assembly: GCA_028554975.1. Lineage (NCBI taxonomy): Eukaryota > Metazoa > Arthropoda > Insecta > Trichoptera > Rhyacophilidae > Himalopsyche > Himalopsyche kuldschensis. The sequence goes on along the minus strand of JAHFWI010000030.1, from coordinate 778,273 downwards.
TTAAAATACGTTAGGAAATAGTTTTGTATAAAGTGTTTCATCTGTTTAGAAAAAAACCAATCAAAACAAGTCGGAGGGGTAAGAAGAGGAGGAGGAAGGAGCGTGTCGTAATTTAATAACTATTTCGTGACGAAATGCGACATGCGGGGGCATACATAATACTAAGCATTGTGTGACGTCATACACTTTAAGGGCTGTCCAGGGCTGGCGTGAGAATAAAATACGGCTATTTTCTGATATTATACTATAAATTGGAAGCGCACTTGTGCGTTGAACGTTTGGCGGCAGATGCTTGCCGGTCTTGGGCCATCTGGCAGACACGTGCGGCTGGCGAACCGTTCCCAGGCCACGGTGTTGCGCCCGGGAAAACTGCTGTGACCATCAGATCCATAATAATTAGCACTGTTTAACAGTAATCTACTTTTAACGAGATTATTAAATCACCTATTACTGCTGGTGTGCCGACAAAAGGTCGAAAGACATGGCGTCGAAAGACAAAACGTACCCGGACAAAACGTCCCCGGACAAATCATCCCCAGGCAAAATGTCTACGTGACACAATGTCTACGCGACAAATCGTCCCCGGACAAAACTCTAACTGGCAAAAAAAATATTTTTAAAGTTTTTTGGTACGAATACAAAAATGAATATTAATTTTTAAATTGCTTTCACAGTTTCATAATTGTTTTATTCATTCTGCATAGATGAAATATCCGACATACGCAAGTCCAAGGGCGATTTGTCGCGTAGACATTTTGCCCGAGGACGATTTGTCGTGCAATCATTACTGCTACCACTCTCAATATCACACCACGTTATCACCATCAATATCATAAACATGAAATACAGATTTATTTTTAAGCCATCACCACTCCAATGTGGGAAACAGGGCTGTGGAGTCGGTAAAAAAAGTTCGACTCCGACTCCGTCATTTACCAAAACCACGACTCCGACTCCAACATTGACATATTATGTATATGCAAAAAAAAAAAGTTTAAACTTTTCAAAATTACGACTCCGGCCAAAAAGCCCCGACTCCACGACTCCGACTCCGACTGCTCAGCCCTGGTGGGAAATATTATGGTCTCCTAATTGTAAGACATTTTATTTCTCTCCAATTTACTGTTCGGCTAACGAACGTATAATCTGATAGAGATTTTGTCTGTCACCAGGCATACATCTACAAAGATCCGAGTAAGATTACATCGTCCAGCATGGCCTAACTGACCTTTTTGAAATCATATTTTTATTGAAATAAATAATAAATTCGGCACTTCCAATATGGAGCATATGGCCTCCCAATAGAGGTATACAAACATATTGTTTTCTTCGTGAAATTTTATGTTACTCAGTCGATCAACCTCTCGCTAGTTTGACAAGAGTTTTATGGGTAGGACTACTCGTAAACTAATCAATCTCATCGTAACAGAATTGATAAATTGACTGAAAAAAGTGCTGCATGTACAGGGAATTGAATCCGTGAGGTCAGTCACAAAGGCCAACGACTTTGATCACTGCGCCACGGATTCGACCAATACAGATTACACGATGAAAGACTTGACAATTAATGAATATTTATGCTATTTGCACAAAAAAGCATTATTTCTAAATTAAAATTGATCCTTTTTCTATTTCCGTTTTCATCGACAGGGGTTGAGTTGGAAGTAGAGACTCCAATTCTAGTATCGAGTACTCGATACTCGAGTATTTTGAAAAATACTCGAGTAATACTCGTTTTAGTAATAATCGTCGAAGTTTTTTCTACTGCGAGAATTATAAAGAAAAACATCAAACCAATTTAAAATTTGGGTCGCTTAATTCTCTATTATTGTTGAAATATATGTTGCATAAATGGAAATAAATGTATTAGTAATATTCAATAAGTTTCTTTAATTATTTGTCATTTATAAATATACACAAATTCGAATTAAAAAATATATTTTCGTACATTTGAAACTACTCGAGTATACTCGAGTAGTTTCAAAAGAGGCGAAACACGAGTCACATATTGCATTGCTGAATATTTATCGACATCATATCGATTTTAAATACTGGGCGGAAATTTGGGATTCTTTTCTGTTCATTAGTATAATAAATTAATTATATAAGAGTGAATGTGTTTTATGCGCACCCTACTAGAATGAATTCATCTGAAATTGATTCAACGGAAGCGAGTAGGTATGTGAAATAAATTTTATCTATCCATTGAAGCAAGTGTAAAGTAATTTCTATTATTTATTTACACTATACATTTTGAATTCGGTTACGCAAACATTTAGACTCAAGTATCGATCTACTTTCGACGAAAATTCAATGACGTTCTATTTTTTAAATTTAGAATTGGGTTGCCATTTTGAAAATAAAAAGTTAATCTTGTAAACTGAGCATTGATATACCCCTTTAAAAAAATATCATTTTTTATAAATTCAAACACTTAAAATTCTTTAATAATATATAGGTCGGACAAAACCCATGAATAGTATTCGTCGACTTATGCAATTATCTGGTTATTAGTATTTGCGATACTACATTGAAAATATTATATATAAAACCGAAACGGCGTATGCATGTATGTCTGTAATTCCCTTTTGCATTGTTGGTCATTAAGTTGCCATACAAACGAATATGAAAGAAAATATGTTTGAATTGTTATCGGCGAAGAAATTTAGTCAAAATGTAATAAATTAGTCTTCTACTGAAATTTTCCCGGCTTTTATTATTAATAATAATGTTTATTATTTACGTGAAGGTATTATTTGACATTTCTTTGACAGCAAATTAGATTTTTTCCTTGAATTTGGACATTTTAATGGGCGAGAATGGGGCTGTCATCAAATTAAATAAAGTTTGTGATTTTATTTTAACTCTATTTTGGATGTTAGATTTTGTGATATAATTATGTCGAATGATATAAAATTAAATAATTATTGGTCGCTTAGTCCGAGCGACGCCGGGTAGCAATACTAGTACCCGATAATTATAATTTACCCATATAATTCATTGACAACTAACATTTAAAAAATTGCCAATTCATGAAGATTACATTAACAACAATTAAACTTAGTGATCTCCTTTCAATGGTTTCGGCGGTAACTTTGTAGAAGTTCATTTTAATATAAAATTTAAAATAACTTTGATTATTCCACGTTTTGTGCTACTAACTGTGACACGTGTTCCTCTCTTGCTTCCCTTATAAGGGAAAAATCTCAATCTGATTGATGGCAGCTCATAAGTATCATTATCTGATTGCATTGTTTCGATTCTATCACCCCTTCCTTGTTTCCTTTAGAAGGAAAAAACCCGAAATTCATTTTGTAATTTCATAATTTAAAATATTAGAATCAATCTTGCTTCATTACTTAAGCAAACTTTGCGATAGTAAGTCTGAAGGTGCCTCTGAATGAGGCGAAACTCGTGTAACAGTTAGTACCACAATACGTGGGATAATAAAAGTTGTTTTAATTTTATATTAGTGATATCCTTTTATTTTGATATATAAACGATACAAACTGTTTACTACGCGTCAGTTCAAGTTCATTCTTACCCCGTGTCGTAGGTAAGCGACGCCAACCGGCAAGCGAATTTAGGCGAATCTAGTCAATTTAAAATGTAGTTGATCAAAGGTCTTATGTGCCATCGCTCGGCCAGACGCAATTAACGCTCTGGTGAGCTTGGACCGTTTGATATTTTCAAGCGATTCGGGTGCGCCATGAGTCAGGCACTTGAGGCGACTTACGACATATGCCGTCCTGACCGGATCGCTTCGCCCACCTAAGATGCAGCGTTACACTTGAAATGCATACAGATGTCGAATGGCGAAACCCGGGTCGTGAGCGAAAAAATTCATGGAAAAGTACAAAATTAAAATTTGTTCTCCTTTTAGGTGAATCTGAAACATTTCTTCATATTTCAAGAAGTTAAACATGTGTTTTCAGGTTTTTGGGTATGTACAAATTGTTTCTAGGATGTCGATAATTTTATTAAATTGAATTCACAATTTACAATGGTCTGCTCAAAATGTGGACTACATTGTGGACTTTGAAAAATTATTGAGCGAAACCAGTCTGACGTGGTCCGGAAAAATATGCAGAATACGTAGATACCAACAAGAGTGTATTTATTTTGAATTATATTTTGTTAATTATAAAGCCACTTGAACGCACAAATTTGTATTCAATGTTTATAATTCAATATGTTTCAAAAGTCAAAAATTCTTGCAATGTGAAAATAGATTAAGAAATTGCAAGAAGTTAAACCTAGTGATTTCCGCAAACAAAAAAGTACTCGCCTGAATTCACTCACGTTCATGTGAAACATATCGACATTCGAAGCAATACCTTCTAGTGGCATCCCCATTGCCAGGCTGGTTCTACTCTTTGGAAGAACAAGCAACTCATGTTCACAATACCTCAAAAAAAAAAATATCAGGAACATTAAATTTAGCATTCTCAAGAATATAATAATAGTGGAATTTTCATTTTGGCTTCGGACAAGCCGAAAGAAATATATGCCTACGTCCTGTATATAATACACATATTTAGATGATCAGTGTATTCCGTGCTATGATTTTCAATCTAAAATATCTAGGTCTTCGATATGAGGAGAAAATTTAAAAATATGAAAATACAGGTTTGTTTGGTGTGGTACTTTTAAAATATTATTCCCCCCACTCTACTTTCTTCTGTTTGACGGATGTGTCTGTTTCTCTCACTCCAACCGTTCGGCACGTCGGTGGGAACATCTGCGTCCCTCTCACTCCTTCTGTTGGTAAATACGTCTGGCCGTGACATGCTCGTGTGGTGTATATGATGGATGGCCCAGTGCGCCGAAATAGACGACTTACCACTCGAGGGAATTCGAACGTTGAATCTATCCTTACTTTTTTTTAAAGCCATGTCCGCTCCCAATTTGGAGCATATGGTCACCTCGCGGAGTTTACCTCAACATATTTTTTTTCTACGAGAACTGCATGTTACTCAGTTGCTCAACCGCTCTTTTCGAAGAGAGTAGGGGATGGAAAGGATACGTGCACTCGGGCAGAACTAGTGGTTCGCTAATCACTCTCCCTATGCGTCGCTCTTTGGGAATGGAAAGGTGATAAGGGATATTCAACAATACAAACACCCATGCCTTTGTACAGATTAATCGACTGAAAAAAACCGCTCGTACCGGGAATCGAGTCCGGCACGCAAGCCAACAAAGTTTGACAACGTGCGCCACGGACCGGACTCTTACCTTAACACTGACAATCTCACAATATACAGAGTGTACAGTAAGTCCTCGACTTACTCGATTAATTTGTTTAATAAGGCTTTCGTGTTTTCGTCCAAAGTCTAAAACCCCGTATGTTGAGGAAAACGTAAAAACAAGATTTTTAAAATAATTATTGCTAGTTTCAAAGGATAGGATAATATTTGTTTCTAGACCATAATTTTTAAGTCGGGGAACGATTAATGCAGGATTTTTGTAACATTGTTCTAATGGGTGTTTGGCCGGGACTATAAATAATGGACGAACCACGCGGGAAAACGGTTAATGCGAGAACGTAAGATCGAGGTTCCACTGTAGTTGCAAGAGACATATCGATGGCTTAAAGAATATTTTTTCGAACTCCACTTCTGGCCGAAAATTACATAATAATGCCATTTTGTTGTATCATCCAATGTGCATGTCCCGTAATTTTTTTATAACGAAAACTTATTTGAGTGCATCGTAAAAACGTTTTAGGAAAATTTGATAACTCCATTGTCGTTCTAAAACATACTCTGCTTATTGTCCTACTCCACCATTTTCAATTGTCACCTGTCATTCATTCGTTGTTTTTCAGCGGTGGTACAAATAAATCAATTGAAAGTCCTGTTTGAAATTTTCCCGATCGGTTTCAAAATAACAAAATAATCAGCTTCTCCTGCACAATTGACAAAAATGGAGATAGCAATTTTACATATTTAATCATTTGAAGTATTTATATAGTTAAGCAGTGGCGGCTCGTTCATACGCACTGTGGAACTGCAGCACCCCCAAGCAAATTGAGAAAAAATAAAGTTTTAAAAGACACTGACCAGACTGAAAATATTAATATTATTCAAGCGTGTATTTAGCTCGCCCGTGCACAGATAAATCCAATAATTATCACACACCGCTGTACTAATGTTAGAAAGTGACGCATCTTTATGATTTTGTGCAGTCCCGTTTTCTATGAAATATACTCAAGTCGTGGAGGGAGGGGAGAAGACAGTTTACAAATTAGAAGAAATAAACCACACACCGTACGGACGCAACACTGCTGGAGAGATAGTGCCAAAACACGCTTGTATACAAACGTGTTTTGGCATTATCTCTCCAGCAGTGTTGCGTCCGTACGGGTGTGTGGATTTATTTCTTCTAATTTGTTTTACCCTCTCCTGCATAATTGACAAAAACGGAGATAGCAAATTTACTCTTTAAGCCATCGATATGTTTTTTTGTCGATAGTATTTCGCAGCACTGCCTATACCGATCGGCGCACAAATTTTTCTTGGGCTTTCCCCAGTGAAACCGTCAGCTTTCACTGCCAGACGCAGCCCCTTCACAGAACAACACTTGCGCGCCCCCATTTCACCCCGTCCCACAGCCGTTCGAGCCCCCCACTTACTTTTCACCGCACCACACGCCGCAGGGCAAAGACGAAAAAGAAGTGCTATCGGAGAGAAACGGATGTCGAAGGAGTTCTGCTGTCGAGAGTAAGTCATGATTCTCAGGAAAATATGGGCCAATGTGAAAAGCGATATGTTTTCAATGCGCCCAGCGAGGTATTAAGAATAATATAAAATTTAAAATAACTTTGATTATTCCACGTATTGTGACACGTGTTTCGGATAAAATCACAAAATGGAGTTTGGGATATTTCCTTTTTACGGGAAGCAAGGATAGAATCAAAGCAAAGCAAACAAATAATTATACTGCTAATGACGTTAGCATAACAAAATATTAATTAATGAGATGCAAACAATTGGGAAGGGTTAATCCCATCATTGAAAATATTGAAAGCATCCTGTCCTATTTAGGATATTTTTTGATAATAGTTAGGTACCTCTTTATTATCTTAAATTCCCTAGTATACCCTTCCGATCCTACGTGTTAGGCCCCTTTCCGAGGCATCTTTGGACTTACTATCGCAAAGTTTGCTTAAGTAATGCAGCACGATTGATTCTAATATTTTAAAATGATAAAATTACAAAATGGAGTTTGGGATTTTTCCTTTTTACGGAAAGCAAGGAGGTATTCAGAGTTTTAAAAAGAACCAGAGATAAATTAAATCGTTTAAAATAACGTATCAATATGTCAGATTTATTATGAAATCGAATCTCAGTCCGGTTAGACTAATTTTTCAATCGAATTATTGATTTCTGTTCTGATACATGGATGTCTGTGTTGTCATGGGCTCTTTATATCCTTTCTTTCCCCTTCTCTTAGCAAAAAATAAAGTTGTGCAACTGAGTAACAAGCAAGTCGCATAGAAGATTTCTCAAAAAAGAGTGCCATATGATCCACGTGTATTAACAAAATTGGGTCATATGGTCATGAAAAGCTTTGCAAACCAATGCATTTTCTTTTATACTATTTTCTGGAAAATATCGAGCACTTGCAATTGAATAAGAATCTTTTACGTTGAGCTGTTTTGTTAGGTTGACAGCAACGATAGAACAGAAACTATTTTCACTATTTAGGTCTTGGTGGAATAGGATTATATTAAAAAATAATAACACATTCGTTTTTACTTATTCCACACTATATGTATCTATGTATTAAGATCAGCATAATAAACTGATGGAAATTATCAGTAGATATTTTTCGCGATAAGCGAAACCGGTCTTAGTCCTAATAAATCTAAAGTGGAATAGGTACAAACAATTTTGCTAAAATATATTATTTAACTTTTTTCTTTATTGAGCTAGCAATATTTCATTGATTGGGTTGGCGTTTAAATGGTAGAACTCCATTATAAAACGGTGAAAAAATACCAATTTAGTAGTTCTGACGATGGCGTAAGCCGAAATAGCTATGAACCAAATATCACACAATGTATGTAGAACTGAAATACTTTGCTATTTTTTCACCGTGTTAGCATCATTTTGTTTGAGAGAATTCTATGGATTTACCGATATATTCTGAATGATTATAAAAACATAACACAATTTTTACTGATTTCATATTTATTTATAATGATTGTCTTCTCGCTTCGCAGTATGGAGATTACTGGTGTAGAGAGAGCGATTAGCAAACAAATAGTGATTAGAATCGGATAAACTACATGTACATATTTTTATTAAATTTGAATCGCCTAAAGCATGTTCTTTTCACTTTTAAGGTGTCCACTGTCAATACTTGGTGGAATGGCATTATAATAAAAATAATAAGGTAAATGTACCAGTAGCTGACCGTTTAAGAGAAAATTTCAAAAAAAATAACGATTAAAGTTTAGCATTGTACCGAATGAAGGCAAAGCAAGTATACTCATATTGGATCATATGTCTTAATTAATATAATGTATTAAAAATTACGAAAGGCCCTGTTGAAAAAAAGTTGTGTTAAATTATTTGAGGTCATGTTTTTGTTTCAGTAGTTGACCATCTCACAAATTGAAAAATCTAGTAGCCGACCATGTCTAAGCAGGGGGCTTTATAGTGAACTTTCTTTCAGGGTTGCCTCAAGGCTTTCTGTCACACCACTCTTGGTTGAATCAAGTTGCAATGGGTGGTTCAGGAACAAGGTACACACCGTTACTAGATTGATCACCTAAGAAATTTGAAATAATACACTTTCCTCACTAGGTGTTGTTTTCAAATGGCCACCCTGGCACTCTATTGGGTATATGGCAGGGGTGGCCAGACTTTTTTGCCCGCGATCGACTTTCGTCTGAAATTATTGGCGGCGATCGACCAAAATTAAAAGTAGTAAAGTAGTAGTATTTAAAGCCTTGATTAATCTAATTTCCAGCCCTTGTTTGACCCGGGTTTTAGAAAGAGATTTTCGTTGATAATCGGCTAACTTCAAGATTTTAGTGTGCTGTCACTGTCACACGACTTGTCTCGCACGCTTCTTGGGACGGGCACCAGAGATTTGTACAGATCAGATAGGCGATCGACTAGGAATCGCGATCGACGCTTTGACCACCCCTGCTATATGGTGATGTGTTAGTGGCTCATTCCAACCACAAATGCTTTAAATTGTCAACTACTGGTACATGGTCAACGACCGGTATATTTACCTTAATACATTTTTAGCATTTATTCCACATAAAATCTCTTGGATCAGGACCGGTTTCGCTTAATCCATTATTGTTTATGTGGAATAAGTACTAAAAATGAGTCATAATTTTTATTTGTACTTTTCCATGAATTTCATTCGTGCACATGGAATGCCGAAACGCGATAACTGGGTCGTAAGCGACAAAGCTAATGGAAACGTACAAAATTCAAACGATTCAAATTTGATCTTGAGAGTTATAAAGTTTTAAGTTATAATATGTAGTTCTGACGATGTCGTAAGTCCAAATAGCTATCAACCATATATAACATAATTTCTGTAGGACTAAAATACAATGCTATGTTTTTTTCTCCGTGTTATAATGGAGTTCTACCAAGTAAATGCCAAAACAATCAATATAATATGTAAAATTGAAAAGTGTTTCCAGTGATTCGCAGGTTATTCGGCCATTTGTAAAATCCCCAAGGACACGAATTGAAATTGTTGATAGCCCGGTTAAAAGATTGTATATTTCGCACTAGGCTAAAAGTTAGATGATTCACAATTTTTTTTCTATTAAAACGAAAGCTCTGTGGGTAACGAATCGATTTTCAAAATTGTAAAGTTGTTATTTTGGCATTGACAGCATGGCACTTGTAAAAAAACATTTTACCGACGTTGAAAACGTTTTCTACAAAGGAAATGTAGAAAATATGTTGTTTACTCTCGCATCACCCCCAAGCACTATCGTTTTTATGACAGACGAGCATCGGAAATTATGAAGGATGAAAAAAAAGAAAAATTTCGTTTAATTCCTTATTTCGATGTGAAATTCAGAACATTCTCGAAAACGGTGTAGATTGGTTTCAATAATAGCTCTTTGCCTACTTTCAATTGAAAAATAAGACCATGAAACAAACAACTTGGCTACCCCTGCTATAGTACGCTTTTCCAATCATATCCGATCCCGATGAGAAGAAAATGGACCTTAGGCTATGGCCACAGTGACAGGTGTAAGTTTTGTCGTAGCGTGGCGACACTTGCTTCAAAATCAAAGATACCGCAATTGCTTTAATTAACTATGGCATCGTCTGAGAAGTCGAAGCGCAGTGTAAATGCTGAAGTCAAACCAGTTTGAAAATAAGCAGCGCTTGCTTCGACGTACAAATTGTTTACGTGATGACGCTGCGTTTACGCTTGTCACTGTGGCCATAGCCTTAGATTAAAACCTCAACAAAAATTTACTTTCGAAGGATTCGACGGTAACTTTCTGAAAGTTCATTTAACTATGAAATAACTGAATTATTGGAAAACACGTCTCCGACTCCGACTCCAACATTGACCAAAAACATAACTCTTACTCCGACTAAAAAAGTTTAATTTTGACACGTTTTTTTTCCAACCTTTCCTCTTTATGTGTGTTAAATTAAATATTAACCAACCAATCCCGCCGATAACCAAATTTTACATTTTATATGCATAAATAAAAGGTCAAAACACCGCGACGACTCCGACTCCACGGCCTTGGTTTAAACGGTTGAATAATAATCAATTCTCGCTAAGCAATGTCAGTTGGGAGGCGAAATCCTACAAATCGGGAGCGGACGTGGTAAAAAAATACGCTTGCCGAAATGACGTACCTAATGATTATAAATATTACCTGTACCTCTTATCTGCATGTGGGCCCTATCACAATAAAAAATAAAAGAAAAAACACTGAAATGTCATCCCCCATTCGTTTGTTGGTACCTAATGACAATATTAACAAAACAAAAAAAGCCGCGAACAACAATAATAATTAATTTGAAAAAAGAATCGCTCTTTTGTGCGTTTTGGCGGGAACGCGATAATGTTCCGATAGATGTTTTTTTTTCAAATAAACACTTTCAAGCGGTTCTCCGCCAAAAATACTATTTTTCAGAAGGTCATTAATATTTAATCACGTCTCTTATTCCAATCTTATATAAAAAACCGAAACGGCGTATGCATGTATGTCTGTAATTCCCTTTTGCATTGTTGGTCATTAAGTTGCCATAAAAACGAATATGAATGAAAATATGTTTGAATTTTTATCGGCGAAGACATTTAGTCAAAATGTAATAAATTAGTCTTCTACTGCATTTTCCCCGGCTTTTATTAATATAATATGTATATTATTTACGTGAAGGTATTATTTGACATTTCTTTGACAGCAAATTAGATTTTTTCCTAGAATTTGGACATTTTAATGGGCGAGAATGGGGCTGTCATCAAATTAAATAAAGTTTGTGATTTTATTTTAACTCTATTTCGAATGATATAACATTAAATAATTATTGGTTGCTTAGTCCGAGCGACGCCGGGTAGCAATACTAGTATTATATAAGGTAACTTATGATACCATCGATCTGGGACTCCCAAACCATGTTTCGCGGATCAACCAGTGTTCCGCTGAACTTTACAAGGTTTCCCGCGACTATTAGGAGAGGTTTTATGCACTGAAATACATTTAAAAATCATATACTTAAAATCGAAATGCGATCGATGATAAATCTCCACTGATGTTTATGACGTAAGCATCTAGGTACAGTCAGAGGATTATCTTTTCTCACACCGTGCGCATGAAAGATATCAGTCGCATGTCAGTTTAACGACAGTTGCCAAGATTGACAGAACGGCTGGCCCCGCTAATAAATATTGTTTATAAATCTGATAAAGCTCAGACCTCGTCAGAACTATAACTAGAGGGCGTATGCCGAAATAGCTATCAACAAATATATAAAATAATTTCTGTAGAATTAAAATACATTGTTATTTTTCTCACCTTATTTTAATGGAGTTCTACCAACTCAATCAATATATTTTGTACTTTTCCATTAGTTTTGTCGCTAACGACTCGGGTTTCACCTTTCAGCATCTTCAGGCATTTCAAGTGCACGGATGTACTTGAACTGACGCGCAATAAAATGGCAAAGTACAAAATTCAGATTCCATCGAGCGCCCTCAGCCGAAATCATTAATGATGATTCTACGCTCAAATTTCGTCCGTCCGGTGGCAAATTATCGGAACTCAATCACTGGGCACGTAAGTGTGTGTAAATCGTCAGGGTGGCATGCTTCGACCGATTTCATTTGTTTTCCCTCCCAAAAGTGACTCCCCGAATTGAGCTGAACAGCTGAACGAGGAAAACCGCCTTCTCCTCACTCCCGGCACCCGACGACTCCTCGTCTCCCGCGCGCCCGTCGCTGGTATCAAACAGTTTTTGTATTCGCAGACCTGTCCTTTGTGCGTTTGACGTTTGCAAACTGCCAGTGGAGGCTCTCAGCGAAAATTTAGACCGCGACTTTAATTTTGTTACATTGAAAAATATACGACTAAGTGATAGCTTTTTTGACGTGACAACGTCTTATAAATCGATGAACGCCCGCTGCACGCACGAAAAAACATGACTCATTGTCCCGTTTGTCGCGTTACGCCGAAGGCAAGCGTGCGAGCGAGAGCGCGGATAAGCGATAGAGAGGCACGATCGGCCTACCGTTCGGATTGTGCCGCATCTATCTCTCTTCCACTCGATTGGTCGACGCGTCTGAGTAGAAAAGAGACAGCGGCAGCACACAACTTATACACCTACAGTACCTACACGTGATCTGTTTACAACTGTTTATAAAGTGAAGTGAAATGTTAATGTGGTATCCATACAAAATAATGATAATTTAATAAAAATGATTCCATTTTATTCATAAAAGTATGCAATCATTTCATCAATGTTTTCTTATGACGTTGTCACGTTAAACTATCGTCCGTAAACCGACTTTACAGACAACCATTTTTTTCATAAAATATCAGTTCTGTGGTAGAGTGTGAAATAGGGACTCCAATTACTCGACATCTCAACTACTCGAGTATCGAGTAGTACAATTTTAAAATACTCGAGTAGTTTCAGATATACCAAAAGACATATTATTTGTTCCAATTTGCGTATATCAATAGATGATAAACAAATAAATAAGCTTATTTTATTTCATGAATACATTTATTTCAATTTATGACACCTATATTTCAAAAATAGTAGATACAGTGGAACTACGCTCTTACGTTCTCGCATTATACGTTTTCCCGCGTGGTGCGTTCATTTTCTATAGTCCCGGCATTTAGATCATATATTAACGTTTGTTTTATACGGTCCCTTGAAAAACGTAGAATCGAGGTTTCACTGCAATTAAACGTTTCAAATTTTCATTTGGTTCGAAGTTTTGAATTTTTTACACCCGCAGTGGAAAAAACTCTCTCTGTTGCTGTGGACATCGGCTTAAAAGTTAACAATCAATTAAATAGTACTATCTAGTTTTTCTGTCCGCTGCTTAAAACAAAATAAAATTTGGAAATAAACCTTCGTTTATAAATTACGAGTATTACTCGAGTATTTTTCAAATTACTCGAGTACTCGATACTTGAATTGGAGTCTCTAGTGTGAACGTTGTTGACTTCGGTTGCCGATGGCACGGGTGGATCGAGTCCCAGTCCGGGCAGGCAAATTTTTCAAACCTCTTCACCAAATACAGTAAATCCTCAAAATACAGTAAAGTTATGCGGTTTTTTTTTAAATGAAAATGACTTATGTAATAACCTACTTAATAGTAGGTCGTCCACATACTTTACATTCAACATTCATTGTTCCCTAGGTTTATGAACCTTTGAAGGAGTATGGACGTACTTTTGGTTCAAACAGTAGAATGAATAAAGTTCAATAAATAATTTTGATTATTCCGCGTATTGTGCTACTAATTGTGACACGTGTTTCGCCTCTGTCAGAGGCATCTTCAAACTTAATATCGCAAAGTTTGCTTAACCCTCACCTTACTGTGCTAAAAACTTCCGCGAGCTCCGGTGATATGTATTTACTACACCATATGAAAAAGTTATTTAAAAACCGGAAAAATGTGAATATTTCTAAACATTGCTTTGATTGACTATGGTTGAAGTTGAAATATAACAATTTTTGTAATCTAAGTGTCTGAAAAGAAGAAAAAATCATCGCAATTAGCTGCCGCTCCGACGTGTTCATCCGTCGGCAGTCGAATTCGTACTGACGAAATGTTTGGCTAGTTCGAAGTCCATCACTTCTACGCATGCGCTTTCGCGCCGGGGCTGAACACCTGCAAGAGTACTTACTTCGACTCGTGCACACGTTTGTGTGTATGGGTGATTCTTTGCCCGATTCTTCCACTAATTATTTATTTCCATCGCTGCAAATGAATAACCATACATAACTGTAATTTTATTTAATACTTAATAACATTACTGAGGAATACAAAAATTCTCAGATCAGTATCTATTATATTTAATAGAAATATTCTCATTATTAGAGTCGAGTTGTAGTAAATACATATCATCGTGCAGCGAAGGTTAAGTAATAAAGCAAGTTGATTCTAATATTTTAAAATGAAAAAATTACAAAATGGAGTTTGGGATTTTTCTTTTTTACGGGAAGCAAGGAGGGGATTATAGAATCAAAGCAAAGCAAACAAATAATTATACTGCTTACAAAAGCATTACAAAATATTAAATAATGAGATGCAATCAATTAGGATGGGTTAATCCTATCATTGGAAATACTGTAAGCAGTGGCGAACAACTGGTCCAATTTAGGATATTTTTTAATAATACTTAGGTACCCATTTATTATCTTAATTCCCTAGTATACCCTTCCGATCCTATAACGAAACGTAGCAAGAGCGAAAAGCTTACCACTAGTTATATAATTTCTATCCCTTTTCTCTTTGACAAAGAAGAGTCGAGCAATTGAGCAGCAAAAAGTTCTCGCTGAAAAACTTCTGTTAAGGTTAATTCCATAAAACTGGATGGCCCATTAGACTGATTAAATAAGCCACATCATTCTTCACTTTTGCCATGTCCGCTCCAAATGTGGAATATAAGGACTCCTAATGAAGTTAATCTTAATTTTTATACGAAAACTGCTTGCTGCAAAGTTCCTCAAACTTTAATTTTCCAAGAGAGTAGTGATAGAAATGATAGAGCTAGGACAGGGCTACTATTTAGCTTAACTGTCACCAAATTACGGCCCGCCGAAAATTTTCATCCAGATTTCTGAAAGATTATTATGATTTGTTTGTTTATTCACAACTATTTATTTCAGTTCATCAATTGGTACCTATAAGATACGACAACGTAAGAATCCAAAAAATATTTTCTATTATAAATTCCATTACTTCCCTAAATTTGTTAACATATACATTTAACATTAATAAATTAATATTTTAATTGGATTCCAGCAAAAAATCAATTGTCATCCGGCCCGCCAATTTTAAAAAAAAATCACTCTGGCCCGTTTCTCAAAAAGTCTGGTGACCCCTGGTAAAGCTAATTACTTATACTACGTCCTGTTTTAGGATCTAAATGTTTGAGGAAGAATTTTAGTCAACACAGATATCTGTGTCTTCGAACAGATATCAATAAGTCTATTGGAAAATTAAACTGCCTTAACTGAGACTCGAGCCTGAGAGCTCCGCAACCGAAGCCAACGACGTTGACGCACGACCGCAGGACCGACCGTCAATGAATAAAAAACCAAAATTATTTATCGGCTGATAATTGTGTCTGCCACCAATGGAATCCGGCCCCCTCTCGATAAGTATGACGTTTGGGGGGCCCCGGGCTGCCACCGTTCTGGCCCCGACTACCCCGCGTAGTTGGGGGTCTCCCGGTCCCACTTACCCGCAGGTGAGCGATGTCAAAAACAGTGATTGTGTTTTCCCGCCTTTTCACTCTTTCCGCCATGCTTCGGGAAATACCTCACCGCCTACCTATCCATTGGTCCGATATATTATATTTTATTAAATATACTTGCAGCTTATTTGGATATTTGGAAAAAACCCGGATATTCACAATATTACACTTATTTTACAAAGTCCTTAGGAAGACCTTTTTTTTCTAAATACTCATGCTTTTTTTCGTTGTAACGAAATACTTCCTCAGAATCACTGTCAATACTTGGTGGAATTGCATTATAATAAAAAAATTATAACGCATTTTTTGTACATATTCCACATTAAATTTATTAGGATCAGGACCAGTTTCGCTCATTGCGAGCATTATCAATCGATAAGAAATACAAACGCTGTATAGAAATCGCTGTATTTATTTTATTTGATAACGTTCACGGTAGGCAAAACTGATCCTGATGCCAATAAATTTAATGCGGGATTAGTACATACGGCTACCGTGTCGGACCACACGGGTTCGAATCCCGGTAGGAGAAGATTTTTTCAGTCGATAAATCGATTCTGCTCAGAGGCAATGGGTGTTTGTGTTGTTAAATACCTTCCTATTTTACCAATCCCAAAGAGCGACTCACAGTGACAGCGATTAGCTAATCACTTGTCCTGTTCTAGTCCTTGTATCCTTTACATCACTACTTTCTTCGAAAAAGAGAGGTTGAACAATTGAGTAACAAGCAGTTCTCGTAGAAAAAACATTTGTTGAGATAAACTCCGAGAGGAGTCCATATGCTCCAAGTTGGGAGCGGACCTGGTTAAAAAAATGTGTTATTTTTTTCAATATGATTTTTTTAGATTTAGGGTAGAAACATCTGTGTTACCTTGAACTTTAAATAATAGAGATATTTTGAGTCACGGTTCCCCAGTACAGTTCAGGATGCTGATTACATCTTATGAGAATCCGGGAGATGGATAAAGTAGAGTGATTCGAGTCATTCCGATCGACGATAGGAACGATAGGTATCAAATAGCTGGCGTCACGCGGAGAGCGAGCAGTTCTAAATTTATATTGGAAATAATACACACTAATTGTTTAAAACAAAAAAAAAACATTTTATTTCTTTGTTTTTAACATTGAAAATATTATCCATAATACCACGGTATTTCTTTTAAATTCAACCATTGGAGCAAAATTGTAATGCAATTGGTATTTTATAATTATTAAATTAATATTTATAACTTTTAATTAAATTAAACACATTATGTAATACTATTTCTACGTATATTCTGAAAAACTTCATGACCGGTTTCGCTCATTGCGAGCATTGTAAAATTTACTGCTCGTCCACCATGATGATTGTTAATCAGTCGACAATGCTCGCGATGAGCGAAACCGGTCCTGATCTTGAATTGAGTATATGTGTAAAGTAGTACGATCTTATGTCCTTTTTTATATTTAAATAATGCATTTCCACCGAGAAGTTATCCATTAAAAATGTTTGATAGCTTTGTCGATCCACTGGTTGCCAACCAGTGAAATAACAAAGTTATTACTTTTAATTTAATATTAAAAATAAATTATCATAAAGCTACCGCCGAATTTGTCAAAAAGAAATATGATTATTATGATAAAATTACCAAAAGAAAAACTGGTATCCTTTAAATAATATATTCAATAATGTGAATTTATGTAAAATTAATGAAATATGGTTTCCTCATTAGAATCTGCCAAAATTTGCGGTCCGTTTTCCCTACTTTCCCACGATGTGAGTTTTTGAATTTCGAACATTTATGGTGCTGTCTCGTTTCCTCGGCAGTTTGACAGCTCGTACAGTAAGAGTACTCCAAATCTGCAAAACAGATCGTAACAATTTTCCTTCATCACACAAGTTTGTTAAACATATACTAGTGAAATAAATTTTAATGTAATAAGTGGTGAAGTGTTGATGCTGTCATTATTTATATAGCTCCTTATAAAACTCAATACATAAAAATGGCGAAATAGCCATCAAATCAACAAATCAATTTATCACGTTTTTAGGCGTTCACTGTTAATATTATACTTAGTGGAATGGCATTATAATAGAAATAATAACACATGCTTTGTACTTATTACACATACAATTTATTAGATAACGACCGGTTTCACTCATGGCTCAGTTGATAATGCTCGCCATGAGCAAAACCTAAATATATACAGCGATGTTTTTATAGCTTTTCTTATAAAAAAATTAGTTAGTAAGAATGATTAACGATTTTTTTAAAGTATACCTACATATTTTAACGATCATTAGCGTCAACGGTTTGTTCAAGTGTTTTTTTTACTACCTACAAGAAATAAATCTTTAGTAAAACTATTAAGTCTTAAGCAAACTTTTTCTTAGATTTATTTTACAACATAACTTATCGATTCCTGACGGGGTGGAGTTTATTCCAACATAAAGATTTCAACGAGAACTGCTAGTAACTCATTTGCTCAAAATTTCTTTTTTAAAGCGTTTAATGATATAAAGATTGCTCTTCACCAAGACTAATGGTTAGTTAATCACTTCCGCGTACCCTGTTTTTAGAATTGGAAGGGTTTGAAATTTTTTTAAGGCATGATAGATATCCGTGAAAAATCGGCTCTAAAGATGCAACTGGCGTCCTATGAAATTATATTGAATATAATACTAAATGGAGAGATATTTAAACGGTGCTTTTAAAAAATAGTGCATTTGGTGACCCAACAAAGCTTTTAATTCATCAAACATATTAAATGACTGATTAAAAAACTGATGGAAACATTTAAATCATTTCATAGTGTAGGTTTTACCAAAAAATATTACAATGATTAACGTATTTAAACTTCTGAAATATACAATTTAAAATTATCGTTCATGTTGTATTTTGAATTCATTTTAAAGTTTTTATAATAGTTAACCATCACCTTGTCAAACATATTCAAAGTGAAAAAAACTGCTCCAGACATGAACATTAGTTTATTAATTATTAAATACATTTTTATTTCACATGTTTATGTTGGACATACTACATTAGTGTATGGCAGAATAGACCAAAGGAAAGCACCAGTAAGCGCCTGCCAGTCTACGAACGGCGTTTGCTGCGCTCGGTCGTGCATTGTCGCGTTTGTCTCGCTTGTGAATTTTTCACATCGTTCTATTTTCAAATAAGTCGCGATTTTCTTTTAAAAGGTTTTATTGAAATTTATATATGTATGGTGTATTTTATTCCATACGAAACACGCCAATAAAAAAAAATGTCTTTTTTAAAATCTACAAAAAGTTACTTAATTGAAATTTTATTTTATGATTAATTGAGTTTGGAGTTTTGTGTGAGAGTATTTTTTAACATTAACGGATTACTTTCAGGTATTTATTTATTTTGATTTTTTTATTATTTATATTGTTTATTATGATTTATGAACGGTTAATTTATGTCAACAATAATTATCTAGTAACGTCTCACTTTTCATTTAACCGAGGTGAAAGAATCGAAATATTGCATAAATAATTTAAAAAAAGGTATAACACTTGTTAAATGAAATAGCGAATATAAAGATTTATTTCGTATTTTGTTGATTTTTTAGCGATTATTTTATTAAGTCTAAAATTTGTATAGATTTTATAACATGTGAAATTTGCAATGAAACAAATTCATTGATGATTGTATTATTAATTGACGATTTTACCTTGTGATATTGCATTCTAACAAAAAATTAAACAATAAAACCTTGCTTTTTATGATGGTAAATAATTACCAAATCAATGTAATTTTTAGTATGTTATAAATAACGAGAATAAAAGAAATAATTTTTTTCTGTTATTATTTGTATGATTTCATTTGTTTTCTTTTTAAAATTTTCATTTGTGATAAGGTATATAAAGTATACATTCGAGGAGCTGTTATAAAACTAAAAACAATAAAATAGTTCAGACAATTGCTTTTAAAAATAACATAAGAACGAACAAATAAGAAAACTTCTAGTTATTTATTTGGCAGAAAACATCTGATGTCATCTTGAATTTGGTAAGTATACTCAATAAGTTAGATTAAAAACATTGAAACATATTTGATATCATTTGTCGTAATTTTTGTATTTCTTTGTATATGTTAAAAATCATTATTCAATTATAAGTGTGATTGTTTTATTGTATCATAATATAATAGATTGACTGATTATGTATTTAATGAGGATGTTAAAAGCTGACTCAATACGTCAATAGGATTTTGTAGCGAATGACAAAAGCAGAAAAGCTGCGTTATATTTACATCGGTAAAGTTATTCGCATTAATAATGAATTAATTCAAGCCAAAAATGATATACAGAGAAGATACGAGACGTTGGTTGAAAAAAATCGTCATCTAGGATAAAAGAAAAGTATCTAGATGTTTGCTGGTTTTAATTTATGAATGCCACAACATAATATCTTACGTTATGTGTCAAAGAACATATCTATGGAATAAGTTGATACGAAGATATTTCAACGCGTATTAAAAAAGGTTGTCTTTTTCATAGCTCCACTAAGCCTTAAAACAACTTTAGAATAAATTATATTTTATATTTAACACATATATCATAAAGCCAAAGCATCGCATTTAATGATATTGAAACAGCAAATTGTATCTGTAAAAAATAGGTAACAATAATTATTGTTAAAACCTGTTTAATTATTGTTAAAAGGAAAATGAGTTAGCTTTCTTTGCTTCTAATGGTACGAATCATTTTAATGTAAGAAATCTATGTATACGGCAGCAAAACGATTAGAAAATAAACCACAGAATATATTATGTTATTGTACATTCAAATCAATATTGTTGAATATAAAAATATCTACTTCTTACTAGATTATATAGCCAAGAAACGGCTCGAATGAATATACACTATGATAGATTGATTTTTTATCGACCCATCCACATGTTTCCCACGCCAATTAGTTATCTTTGCATTATGTCTCTCTTCTATAATTATTATTATTCTCTCTATATTTTAAGGCGAGCAAAACCAGTCCTGATATTCACAAAGCTGTACGTGGAAGTTGTATAAACATTTGTGTTATATTTATTTAGAATTACTCTCTCTTATATGTGCCACTGCTTCGTGTAAGGAGCGAAATATTTCACTGAAAGTGATTGAAGTAACGAAGCATCTGAAGGAAGCACGTCGTCTAAGACTCTATGTTGATGCTTTAATGATTTCTATGAATTTCGATAAATCCCTTTAACAGCTTTTGGGTGATTATCACTTCAAACAACTCGGCGTATTCCAGAAATAATAATATACAGATTTAATTACATTGAATATATTCTTAGTAGCAATATTATGTTGTATTTCCCCCCCTCTGTAATTCTACCATAATTATGGCAGAAAAGCGTGGACTGTGGACTCACGCCTTTTTAAAACCATGGCTGCTTCGAATATTTACGGAGTCTACGGTATCCCGTATGATCACTTATCATCTGTTATTAGAAAGGGATACGAAAAAAGAATGACGTTTTACTACTTTCCCCGTTTTAAGAATCAGTACAGACAGCCTTACAAATACATTAATATTTTACCATATTATATATACAGGGAAACTCCGATCTTACGATCTCGCATTATACGTTTTCCCGCGTGGTGCGTTCATTTTCTATAGTCCCGGCATTTAGTTCGTATTTAAAACATTCACGCATTCATCGTTTCCCGCATTAATCGGTTGTTTTATACGGTCCCTTGAAAAACGTAGAATCGGGGTTTCACTGTATAGGGTTAGCAAGTAAAAATTTATGATATAAAATTTAAAATAAATTTGATTATGTCATTGTGTTACTTATTGTGACACGTGTTTTGCTTCTTTCAGAAGCATCTTCATACTTACTGTCTGCTTTTGGCTTTTAGGCAAAGTTTGCTTAAGTATTCAGCTTACATAAAATAGCAATGACATAAAAATTGACAATTTAAAATTCTTTATGATCTATAAATATCAATATCATCTGATTCACTAGACTATTAATCACATAACCAATCAGAAACGGTGAATATATTTCAAAATCATACGTTGGGCTATTTTAGAAAAGATTCAAATACCTTTGTAGGTTTATTACAATAACCAGGGCTGTGGAGTCGGTAAAAAAAAGTCCGACATTGACTCCGACTCTAGCATTTACCAAAACCACGACTCCGACTCCGACATTGACCAAATACACGACTCCGACTCCGACTAAAAAATGGTTAATATCGTCACTTTTTTCCCCAATTTTCCTATTTATGTGTATTCAATTAAATAACCACCCTATCAATGCGGCCAAAAGCCAAATTTTACATATTAAATGCAAAAATAAAAAGTTAGAACTTTTCAAAATTTCCGACTCCGAGTACGAATCCTGCCAAAACGCCGCGACGACTTCGACTCCGACTCCGACTCCACAGCCCTGACAATAATACTTCAAATCTTAATTTTTTATTCTTAACATAATTTGGAGTTTGATTCGTTTGACTTTTGTACATTGCCACTGCAGCAAGATTGACTGAACTCTTCGTTAAATTTTGTAGTGTTTAAAAATAATAAAACATTGTTTTTACTTATTCCACAATTAATTTACCGAGATCAGGACAGGTTTCGTCCATCACGAGCACTTTCAACCGATCAGAATATATTATACATCAATATTAAGAAATTGTTTTGATTTATTTATTTATTTATAAATGTACAATGCAAAAATTACAAAATATGAGTTTATTGCTTTTGCAATCTGAAAAAAGATGAAAACATTGAAGGAAAAAATACTTAGTTTAGAGATATAAGAGTGAGAGAAAAAAAACATTCTCAAGAATGGTTGTATTCTCATTTGATGTATATTCTTATTAGTCACCAGTGCTCGTGTTGAGTGAAACCGGTGCTGATCATGATAAATTAATAATTGTGAAAAAAGTATATATTTTTTTAATATAATGCCTTTCTAATTATATTGATTCTTGATTTAATTGCACACGGTTTCGATATAGCATCCTACAATTCGATTGCGTTATTGGAAGATTACGTGCATATAAAAAGAAGTAGATTCGGTAATTATCAAATAAATAGATACCCGCTTTAACAATAATTGCAATGTGGTAGCCATTACGCTATTCCAATTTCAAAATAATTATGATTACGATTCCATTGCAGTTCTGATGACTGCACGGTTATATGAATAGTGGTGTGTTTTTTTAAATAGTAAAACATGCCGTTACTGGCAGCCATATGTTGTGATTCGATATTCGCATTGGACGCCATATGGCGACGCTCTCAAAACATCGCGACGCTGCGAGATAGATGCTAGCGTGTTTTTTTAGACCAGTGGCTTGCTAATTCAACGGAAGGAAAATCATTATTTTAATTCTTTTTTGTAACAAGAGATGTCGGTCGCTTATCTAAGTGTTGTGAGGTCATCTTGTGTTTGACCATACATGAAATAAGCTGCAAAAGTTTTCAAACACCACTTTACTCAGAAATATTAAATTAACCTTTCCTTTACGTTACCAATTAGTATTAAAGGTCCCAGTTATTGCATATTTGAAATATGCAATAAATTATCATAAACACAATATTTTAAAGATCGCATGTGTTTCTTGCAGGACTGTAAAAGTCGTGGAGTCGCGGTGTTTTGGTCGAAGTCGGAATTGAACTCAAACTTGTTTTATTCTTATTTTTCCATTATATTGGCTGG
The DNA here is from genome assembly GCA_028554975.1 of Himalopsyche kuldschensis. Taxonomy (NCBI): domain Eukaryota; kingdom Metazoa; phylum Arthropoda; class Insecta; order Trichoptera; family Rhyacophilidae; genus Himalopsyche; species Himalopsyche kuldschensis. Next base: position 754,636 of record JAHFWI010000030.1, on the reverse strand, counting down.
TAATTATTTCAAACGAAATACAATTAAAAATACCAAACAATCGTTATCAAACTATATGGAGCAGTGAAATGAGCGCTTCGATATAAGCGCACCGACGTTAACGCACAATTTTAATATTGTTTTATATTTAACAGATAAGGTCAGTAAAATTCTTTTAATGAGCATTCAACAATACAAAATAATCTTATATTGCGCGCTTATGTCGGCGAGCTAATGTCGGGGTGAAACCCATACAATTCACTAAACACATTAACATCTGATAATTTATCCAGTTGCGATATAAATAATTTGACTAAATGACTTGCACACTATTCTCTATGCCTCAGCTCAAGCTAATTCCTGCACTTGAAATGCCTAAGATTCCGAAAGGCGAAACCCGAGTCGTAACTGATAATAATCATGGACAAGAACAAAATTCCAAATATGATAGGATATATCGTGTTTGGTGCGGGGGCATTGGATGGGTTTAGTTCAGGGCCGTGTAGTAGTTAAAAAATGCACGACTCCAACTGCAGCATTTACCAAAGACACGACTCCGACTCCAACTGATTTTTTTTTAATTTCCTCACGTTTTTTCCTACTTTTTCTATTTATTTTCTTTCAATTAAATATCAACCAACCAATCCAGCCAAAACCCAAATCGTAACTATTATAATATATGCATAAATAAAAAGTTCAAACTTTTCAAAATTTGCGACTCCGACCAAAACGTGGTTAAGTTATTTCAAGCTCATGAATACATATGATTCCAATTAAATAGATTCTTTTCTGTGGTTAAGATATTTTTTATAAAATGAAATTCATGAGTCATTTTCTATTAACGACAGGTGTTTTAGGAAAGCTGTTCATAGTTTACACCTGTTTTACGAGTTTGATTTTTGTATATTTAGTATTGTTTAAAAAAAAAACTTGATGCCTGCATAGCGTTATGGTTCAACGAACATCTGTTTAAATATTGGTCCGTGTATACCGACGTGCAGAAACACACACAATTGCAATCTATGTTTTATATGTGTGCCTACAGGTGTTTAATGTGAGCAGTAGTCTCAAAACTTTTCCGATTTGTGCGCCTGTTTCGTGAGACTCCAGCGACTCTCAAAGTGGGTGCCGAGCAACGATAGGATGCGAATCACATGCTATGGAAAAAAACGGGACAAACTAATTAGTTCGATCCCGCCGACTTAATTTGTAACATAGTCGAAATATAAATTATTTCTTTTGATGGATTCGACGGCTACTTTTTGGACGTTCATTTTAATATAGAATTTAAAGTAACTTTGCCTGAATCAGTCTGATGATGCCTATGAAAGAGGCACAACACGTGTCGCTAATAGTTATACAATACGCGGAATAAACCTCCTTTAAAGTTTTATATTATTTATTAATTCATTCGATAACTCATCGGATATTTCCTCCAGATCACTGATATAAAACAAGATGGTTGTTATCAGTGTTCCCATTAAGCCGAGATCAGGCCAATCCAACAAATGTATGGTATTATTTCAATCATTGAGAAAATTCTGTTGAAATACTTGTAACTAAATGTTTTGTTATTATTTTTGCTTCCCTATTTTGTGGATATTTTAAGCAACATTTGTAAAAAGCCAATGAGATAAGAGTGCGCGCAGACTTAGGACCAGTGTGCGGTGGTTTTAAAGCTGCGCGTGGCCGCGTGCAGCTTAGAGTGGATATTGAAGTTATCACACCACCACTGTTTATACAGTCATTTATTCACGGCCCTTTTCTTTATGCAATAATTAATTCCATCTTCTTCCTAATCCATGTCTGCTCGAAATGTGAAGCATATGACCATCTGATGTTTGTATCTCGATAAGGAGAACTGCTTGTTACTCCGTCACTCAACGTCTCTTAACTTTGATGAGAGTGGATACAGAAAGGATAAAGCTAGGACAGGACTGGTGGTTAGCTAGTCACTCTCGCTACGTCCCCCTCACATGATCGGATGGGGTGGGAGGGCATTTTTAGACAACTTAAACGCCCATGCCTTCAAACACAATCGTTTAATCGACTGAACAAATACAGCTTGTACTGGGACTCAAACCCGTGAGGTTCGTCACGGAAGACAACGACGTTGACTACAGCACCACTGACCCGACAAAGTTACATATATAACACGTATTATTTGTAATACGGTGAAAAAATATCAATGTATTTTAGTTCTACTACAATTATAACATATAAAGTTGAACGGTATTTCGGCTTACGCCTTCATCAGAGCAGTTAAACTATTTACTTAGTTCTGTCCAGCTATACTTACTCTAGTTAGCTAGTCACTTTCGAACAGAATTGATAAATCGACTGAAATAATTAGTTCCCTGTATTGCCAGTATGATGCTTGTTTTTGCAAATTAATAAATTTATTACGTCTCATAGAAGTCGTAGAGCATAGACAAACATCGTGATTATTTATTTAGTCGATAAATGGCGGTCACAGCTGTCGCCATATTGTACCTCCTACATACTAAAATAGAACACACGTGCGTCCATATTGCTTTTCCAGAATGACGTTTCGCTTCCCGCCAAAAGGAAGAAAAAAACGAATGTCTTTTGGTGAATGCTCGATAGTCGATAATAAAACATCTTATTCCACCTCGAATCTTACTCATTGATGAATAATTAACATAATTTACGAAGAACTTTGTATTATCATACACTTTTCGATATTTAAATATTGTATTTAACTTTCGAATTTCGGTATCCATTTGCAATTAGTCATTCGATGTTTTAAAATGGATTCTAAATTTAAATAAAAAATTAAATCAACTCATTCATGTAAATATGCTAAAATGGAAATGTAATACGTTAAACGTTTTTTTTATGAATTGATTATTAGTATTTATGTTTAAATACAGGGCTTTTCCCCATTTAACGCGGTGGAACGGCGTTCCGGCACCTTTTTTCACAGATTTAAAAATGAATTAGACATACATTTTAATGATATTTGAATATATGTAATTACTAGTATTGCTACCCGGCGTCGCTCGGACTAAGCGACCAATAATTATTTAATGTTATATCATTCGACATAATTATATCACAAAATCTAGCATCCAAAATAGAGCTAAAATAAAATCACAAACTTTATTTAATTTGATGACAGCCCCATTCTCACCTATTAAAATGTCCAAATTCAAGGAAAAAATCTAATTTTCTGTTAAATACCTTCACGTAAATAATAAACATTATTATATTAATAAAAGCCGGGAAAAGTTCAGTAGAAGACTAATTTATTACATTTTGACTAAATGTCTTCGCCGATAAAAATTTAAACATATTTTCTTTCATATTCGTTTTTATGGCAACTTAATGACCAACAATGCAAAAGGGAATTACAGACCCACAAACACACATCCGCCGTTTCGGTTTTATATATGTAATTATATTTAATAAAAAGCTAAACATGAAGTGTGTTCCGGCATAATAATAATTAAGAATTTAGACTGAAGGTGCTTGATGGAATTTCAATATCAAATTTGAATCGTTTGTATTTCGTACTTTTCCATAATTTTTGTCGCTTACGACCGGGGTTTCGCCTTTCTGCATCTTCAGGCAAAATATTGATTTATTATATTCTTTAGTGAATGTGAAGTCGTGTAGATCTTATTTTCTATTTTGATGTCATTTGTTTCGCCATTTTGGATTCGTTATTACTTATTTTATGTTGGAATAAGCATGATGTATTGGTTAGTCGAAGTTGCGGCTAGGTGCTAATGCAAACACAAATAGAAAATGTGTTTTCAACTATTTACTATTCGGTTTTTCGTTGCCGTTTTATTTGAATTTATTTTTCGTTTTTTCTCCTCATAACTGAATGTGATTTGAATTGTATGATTAATATTCATTTTATAAAAATACACATTATGAATTATCAAAAACAACAAGATGAACTTTATAATTGAAAAACGATTATTTCATATAAAGTTTAAGGATTTTTTATCTTATGGCAATTCCTAGTAGTTTTTTAAATTGTTTATGATCATTCTTACTCAATTGGTTTTGGATGTAATAGTTCCTATTGCTAATAGGTCTTCAACATTTCAATGATAGTCTATTTTGTTTTATTTGCTTATTTGTAATACCAATTGTGTGTCATACCGTGTAAGTCTTGCTTAACTTTTGTATAAATATCGCTGTATTTTTTTCAATCATTCGATAATGTTCGCTATGAGCGAAACCGGTCCTGAACTAATAAATTTAATATGGAATAAGTACTAAAAATGTTTAATTATTATTATTTTTATTATAATGCCAATTCACCATTAAGAGTGAATTAAGACTTTGGGCAACTTTGTGATAGTAAATCTGAAGATGTCTATTAAAGAGGCGAAACACGTGTCACAATTAAAAAGACAATACGTAGAATAATGAATTTATTTAAAATTTAAATTAAGATGCAATGAATTCTACTTGCAATTGTTAATAGTTTGTGTGTTATATAATTATTCAGCTACATACAAATAACACTAATTGATAGAGATATAATAAATATAAAATTAATTAAATAAAACTATTCTTTAAAAACACATTTTATAACTCTTTAATTAATGAGAGGTAGCTTGTTTGTCTTTATTTAATATGTGAAAAAACTGAATCTTTACTGTGCAGATAATTAATACTATCAATTTATTTAGTTCACAATTATTGGCGCCATTACCGTTTCCCAAAATTAATACCATTAAACAGCCATATAGAATTAACGACGAAAAAAATTACAGGGAAGTACGACCGAGCGGGGCTTCCCTCTTCCCCCTGCAGTCCTCCTCCTCCCGCACACGTCACCATCTGTCCAATCTCAAAAATAGAACGCACGTGCGTTCCGTATCCGTTTCCTTATTAGAATTCCTCTTTTTTCGAATTTAATTCCATCCGGAACATCTGTGCACTGTTCCTCCTCTCCCATAGACAAACGACTATTGCCGGAGCGGAGGTGGCGGCCATGTTGGAAATGAAACTTAAATAAGGTGAACCTAGATACATTTCTTCTATTTATTGTATTATCACCAATGCGATGTCCCTATTCATGACTGGGTGCGTGTCTCTCTTTTTCTGTTGCATAATCCCCAAATAAGATAGAATCGGAAATGTTATAAATACTTCCTAGCACGGTAAATCTTATATTATAGTTTCTATACTATATAATGTATTCGGTTTCGATTATAATTACCGTTGCTTGACGAGCACATACATGTAATAATACTTTCAATGGATTCGGCGGTAATTTTGTGGAAGTTCATTTAAATTTTATATTACATGTAATAAATCTGAAGATGTACCAAACAGACGAAATACGTGTCACAATTTGTAACACAATACTTGAAATTACAAGGTTTTCAAATTGATTTGATATTAGTGATATTTGCGTTCAATAGAAAATTTCATCTAACATTCTTAGTCGAAAATGGGTTATTGACGAAATTTAATAATACATATATGCAAGGGTTTCCTAGACTATTATGTTCTTCTACTCCAAATGTTCAAAGCTAGTGATTATCAATCTTCACTGATGATTTTGACACCAAGTATAAGGCACAGGCGGAAGACCATATTTTCTCACACTGCGCATGAAAGAGATGGGGCTGGCCGCACCAATAAAAATTTTGATATAAAAGCAGACTTAAAATTTCCCTAAAAACCTAAAAAATATTCGAACTGTTCCGTTCAAATTTCCTGGTTTGCAAAGTGTTCCATCGCAGAAAACAAATGAGAACCCCTACGATATAGAAAAGCTATCATATTCAAAAGAACTACTGGCTTTCATATTTCTATTAAACATTCTTTATAAATCATTTTTCGAGTTTGAACTGTCACTTCTCGGTGAAGTGAATTATTTGAAATAAAGGAAACACATTTTTGTGTACTACTTCCACATTTTATATTGAAAAGGTCAGGACTGGTTTCGCTCACGTGACGATCACATGAAAATACTCGCGATGTTTTGTTTAATTATGTTTGCCATTACCCACCTGTTGTTGATGTTTAAGTCCGCCAGATTCATAAATCATGCTAAGACCAGATTTAACAAAGCTATAGCAAAAAAATGCATTGAGTAATGCCCCTGTGTTAGAGGTCTGCACGGGCCGAAATTTTAAAATTGTACCCGGCCCGAGCCCGACATTTTTCAACCTTACCCGAAAACAACCCGATTTTTTTTCGACAATTCTAATATAAATTAAAAATAATTAAAATTGACTCACCAATTATCGTGTGGAAAATAAATTTCTACTAAATTACTTAATAACTTAATGACGTAACAACATAAATAAACATAACCAGTTTTCTATTTTAAATATTTGTGTAAAAAAGCCCATTTCTTGCTGGTAAATTTAAGAAAAATAGAATTGCGACCGATCAAAATAACCATTTAGAAACAATGAGTTTGGGATCATTTTATGAAATTTTTTATGCGTATTATACAAACTCCTCAACAGCAGACATCATTAAAAATACTATGGTGGCGACAGCAGTCATTAAATTAAGAACAATGAATGTTGTTCTATCGAATAGATGTGATTATACGAGAAGATAAGGTAAGAGTACGTGAAGTTTATTATAGTATTAAATTTCTATTAACGATAATGATGAGCTCATTCGGAAATAGTCCGAACATGGGCCCGAGCCCGACCTGGCCCGAATCAAAATCCTCCGTACCCGGCCCGCGGGCCAAACCCAAGCCCGTGCAGACCTCTACCCTGTGTTATATGGCGCAATATAAATTGCGAGTGCTACTAGTTGAGGAGTATTTCGCCTCAGCTAGCTGGAAAAATGATATTTTTTCATAAATCCGAAGTAAGTCGGAGTTTTAAGCTTGTCACCGCCATCTGCGGTTCCTTAATTAGTGACTCAGACATTTGCGAAGACATAAAGGGGGTGTTAAACGTTTCCAAGCGGCGGGCTGTATTTTTATAAATATACAACCAGATCAATCTATCTATATATATAAAAATGAATGTTTGTCTGTCTGTATTTCCGCTATGGACTACTAAACCGCTCGACCGATCGATGTGAAACTTTACCAATTTATTGAGTACACTCCCGCAATGGTTTCTGGTCTATCAACTCCTCCCCCCAACCACCCCCCAACCTCCACCCCCAATTTTTTTTTAAACTTTATGAATTTTTCGATTTCACTCCTTTGAAGGTTTCTGGCATACTCCCCCCATACGCCCCCCAAATCCCACCCCGCCAAACAACCCCCCTCCCCCCCAAAAATTGATATCGAATTTTTAAAAAATTCTCGAGTACACTTCCGCGAAACTTTCTGGCGTACACCCCCTCCAACACCCCACCGCCCCCAATCAATCAATTCAAACAATAATAAGGCAATCAACAGTATAAAATACACATTAAATATTAATTAAGTAACAATACAATTAAAGATTCTAATTGACAAATATTAAGTGGATAAACGGTCATAGACATTATGTATTTTAAATTATCATTTTTTTTTAATCAATAAATATTCTTGGATAGGTTTATTAAAGTATCAATTAATTTTAAATTAGATGTAATTTTATCAAAAAAGTCTTAGATAATTAAGTTACATTAAATGAGCAGTGAACAATACAAAGTAAACGCAAAAAAAGTTATATTGAGCGTTAGTGTCGGCGCGGTTATGTTGCTCTTAAAATAAATCACAGGGAGATTTGTAAATGACTTGCAACTAATCTATAATGATTTTTTTATTGAACTCGAACACACAAATTAAATTCAATTCATTCTGCAATTGAACATACATCATTGCAACGCTTTCACAGGCATTGACTGTACAGAATATGAATTATGAAGTTTTTTATTGGTCCACAGTTCGAAGGTTGATAATCGCTCCAAGAAAGCCAATATCCTTAACGATATTAAAATCAAACGCGAACTTTTAGCAACTGCTGTTAGGGGCATTGACATTTGTGCGAGTGGACAGATGGAGGTGTTGGGTACGATTCTCAGACACACCTCGGTACGACTGTTAAACAAAGATCTTTTGTTTTATTATTTAAAACAAAGCTAAAGGTTTCCCAAACCACCCATCAATGGACATAATAATATTCAATTGAAGGCAAAATAATTCATTCTTTCTTGGTCCATATTCGCTTCTTATGTGTGGCATATGGCCACCATGCGGCACCTTCGTGATATGCCAGCATCCTTTAGTTCTTCTGAGTATATCCTATGGATAATACACGACGATCGTCCAGCTCGAGACTAAGCCAGTTTCAATGTCTCTCCGTCCCCAATCTCTGAGTTCCAAACCAACCTCGCCTTCAATATACGAGCCTTCGCCAGGTGCCATGATTCGTGTCTGCTTCAAGAAATTACATGACATTTTAGAGCTATCGTCATGGGTTTGAATTTCAGTATGGGCAGTTTTATAAATTGACGTGTTCATATATTCACCGAAAAAATCACGATTCTTTTAAATTGTTGGATGTTTTTTTCCCATGTCCGCTCCAAATTGGTACATATAAATTCCTTACGGAGTTTATATCATCATATTTTTCCTACGAGAACTGCTGGTTATTCAGGTTATTCAAACTTTCTTTTTCGAAGAGAGTAGGGATTGAAAGGATACGAAGACAAGAACAGAACTAGTGGTTAGCTATTAGCTCTCGCTACGCGTCGCTTTTAAGGATTGGAAAAGTGGGAAGCTCTTTTTACAACACAAACATCCATTGCCTTTAAATAGAATCAATTTATCAACTGAAAAAAATCTACTCGTACCGGTACTCGAACACGGGCGGTCCGTCACAGGAACCCTCAACAGCACCACTGACCAGGAAATTTTTAGCTGACAAATTGAAATTTAGATATCAAAAATGTAATAATTCTAATCGATATAATATTTAAAATTAGAAAAACAACAACTTTATTTTGTTTGTGGTGGCAGTTTTTTTCTTATTTAGGCTCAAAATTATCTTCAGTGAATGGGCTCGCCATACCAAGTTCACAACAACGCAATACACCCAAACCTTTTTTTGTGCGATTTCAAAGTTATGCGTTTTTTTATGCAATATATTTTTGAGACTATTCAACATACACATGGAAAAACGTTATTAACAGCGCGTTGTTCACCAACTAACTATCCATGTAAATTCCAGTGTTTCAGCTGTTTATTACAATGTTACCTTGACACGTGAGTCGTTGTACATGCTATGTTCCCATATTAAGTCATAGCTTTTTTGTACGATTTTCCACGGAACGCATCTACCGCACTGAAAAAGGTTTAGATGTATTTCTTCCAGGGCTGTGGAGTCGGGGTTTTTCGGCCGGAGTCGGAGTCAGAGTCGTCGCGGCGCTTTGGCCGGAGTCGGAAATTTTGAAAGGTTTTTTTTTTTTATTAAATTTAAAAAATAAATATTTGGCATTACAGCTTACGCCAATGCGCCAAATATTCTTAATTGTGAAAGTCATACGAGATTAACTAGATGATAAGTAATGAATCAGTTGTGCACAAAATCAACGATAAATAACATACACCCAGCCCAAGATCTCTTTTTTTCAATTGAAAAAAACTGACCTTGCCGGGAATTGAACCAGGGTCTCTAGATCGCTAGGACAAAGCTCTTGCCACTAGACCACAGGGGTCGACAATAATATGTAAAATTTGGCTATTGGCCGGATTAATAGGTTGATGTATAATTGGATACACATATGTAAAGTAGGAAAAAAACGCGACGAAATTAATCTTTTTTCTGTCGGAGTTGTGTTATTGGTCAATGTTGGAGTCGGAGTCGTATTTTTTTTGAACGACTCCACAGCCCTGATTTCCTCTAATCTCGTTATATGTTATGATTCTAAGTCATCTTCTAGCACTGGAAGTGTTACATCACCTTTTTGTTTACACTGTAGTCCCCTCGATTCCCTACACCCGCAAATATGTTAGAATTAAATAAGCGGCTATGTAGATGTCGACCGTCGTAGCCGAGTGAGCTTCTGCCATACCTAGTGGTGCGGCTAGAGGTTCGAATACCCAAATGGACATACTTACTTGCCCTCCTCCACGCCCACCACTGCTTTCCCATCCGTTAATTTTATATGGCAGTATCCAGTGGCGTTGTAAACGTCAAAGGTATTAAAAGTTATTTTATTTACTGGGAGTGTCTAAGGAGCAACTGCCAGAAACATGGTGGCGTACAGTTATGTGCGCAGAAATTCTCTCTGGTCAAACGGCAAGCTTTTAGTTGAGTATTATCGCCCACCGTATGTCGCCAAAAACTCTTGGATGGACACGTCGCTCTTTCCTTTCAACATCAAATTTGAATCGTTTGAATTTTAAATGTTATATTATCCAATGAGCTTTGTCGCTTACGACTCGGGTTTCACCTTTAGGCATCTTCAGATATTTATATACTTGAACTGACAAGTAAGTCACTTAGATAACTTAGATTAATTGTTACTTTCGCAATCTGGAGTGAATTAGCGAATGTTTTGATGTTAATGAGGCTCAATGAATTGGATAGGTAATTGTATGGGCAAATTAACATATCCCCAGTCCGTGGTGCAGCCCGGGTTCGAGTCTCGGTACGAGCAAATGTTTTCAGTCGTTAGATCGATCTTGTTCGAGGGCAGTGACGGCTGGTGACGGGGTGGTGGGGGTGCAAAAGGAAGATTCAACTATTTTTCCGTACTACAGAAGAGAAACAGTTGGTATTGCGAACATCTGAATTGAAAGTCCATGCTATAGAAGTGTTTTAAAATCCAATGAATAGGAAAGAACTCTTGCAAAAATGGTTGAATCTTCCATTGCACCCCCCCAACACCCCGTCACCAGCCGTCACTGTTCGAGGGGATGGGTATCTGTGTTGTTAAAAATTCCTTCCCACCTTTCCTATCTCAAAAAGCGATTAACTTACCAGTAGTTCTGTCCAAGTCTACGTATACTTTCAATTCCTACTCACTTTGAAAAAGAGAAGCTGAGTATCTAAGCAACAAGCATTTCGTTGAAAAAAGCTTGTTGAGATATATTCCGTGAGGAGTTGATATGCTCCAAGTTAGGAGCGGAAATGGCAAAAGTACAATATTCAGCTATTTTTAAATGTGATATCGATAAAATAAATCACCAGCCAAAAACACGGAGATCCCTACTAATTTTTAAGGTCAGTTTTATCCGTCGTATTGTGAACACCTAGAACTACCTATGTCAAGTCCTGCTCGACATTGTAAAATTTGGTTGGAAATTGATTTTTTAATAATTTTCAATTATCGTTATTTCGAAATTGTTTTAATTAGATTTGAATGCTTTAAATGTGATAATTATTTCGGTATTTCGTGCGGTAAGCATGCTAATAAAATAATCAATCAATTTATTAAATCTATTGAAGAGTTGCTGGAAGGAAAAAATAATAAATTGAGGAGTGCAAAAAGTTAAATTCGGGTAAAGGGTTAACGAATTTGTTTATTACGATTGGTTGAATCTGATCTTAGAGTGCGTCAACACGGGAACCAAATAAGGTGGCATTGAACACACGGCAGCAAGCCCAGAAATTTAACTTATTACAAAAAAAAAGTCTGATATTTACGAGTATACTTTGTCAGTCTTCCGTGGGTTAAGGCTGTATTAAGTGAGTGGCCAAAATGAATCAGTTTGACAAATTATTCACTAACCGCTTAAAACTTGCCACCAATGAATTATATCTACCTGGTAAAAAGTTTCGGATTAAGCTGCCGGAAAATAAGTTTAGAAATGCGCCCCCTGCCTTAGTCCGCCGCTGCCCCGACGCCATAAATAATGGCCGACGGCGCTGTGGGAACCACCTGCGACCGCCAGGGCCGGACCAAGACGACGGAAAATTGCCGCGGCGCTTGACACTTTTTTTAAAGTTATTTTAAGCAAATATAATCTTCTAATTCACCCTTGTTATATATTTTTAAGTTAATATTATTAATTATCAAGAAAATTATTTTTTGTACATAGCCTCTTCGGGTGCCGGGTATCACCTATGATAATATTGATTGTTTGTCCCGATTTGTTTACATTCCTGTAATAAAGACCTTAAGCTAAATGAATTGGAACAGCTAGAAATTAATAGGTATAATCAATTCAATGACATTCTTAACGAACAGATTACGATTAACGCATCACCTCTTCTAAATCCTTTAACAAGCAGCAAGCTAAAAACAATTTGAAATAGATTCACTTAAGACAATTTTCACACGATAAAAATAACCCAAAAATACCCAGATTAATATTCTCAGGATTACGCCAGACCAATAACTTATTCAAATTTTTCCATGTGGCGTTAGTATGGTTGAGCAGAGAGGGGATGTATGGGGTACCCTGTCTAGCCTAGGTATATAGGTCTGTCTAAGATCTGTGTAAGAGCGTCTCCGTTTCGGGACTCAATCCGTGATTAACTTTTGCCTGGCTGAAGGTGAAAAAGTCGACCACTACTGCTACATTATCTTAAATATCTATCTTAATATTAGTTTTACAATGAACAAACTTTTGTTATTCTTAAATCATTGCTTTTTACATCTTTTGCAGTAAAAAAATATGATTTTGATTGACTAGTTTCGTCGCAATTAAATAAAAAAGAAAATATATCAGATTATTATTGGCCGAAAACCATTTATATTGTCGCTACCAATTGCCAGAATTAAAACTTCACTGCGCATACGCCATAAGATAACGTTATCTTATCTCAAACGCGCTTCTTTCAACGAACATTCCAAATAATATGAATGATTTTTACATTAAAAGGTGTAGATAAGAAGTCGCATTCACGGTTCGCATCGCCAGTCTAGAATAAACAAGAGCACGATCAGGTTGTCTCATTCATGCGTGACTTAAAATATGAATAGTTGTAGGAAAATTATCGAATTTCATAAAAAAATAATTATAGAACAATGTGTAAAGATACGTCAAAATATACGCAATATTTTTTTTATTGCAGTCTATGCCAATACGGTCATACCAATGGGGTCTTTTTTAGACCCCCCTTCGGCCTAGGAGATAAAGACAGTCTTTCGAAGGTTAAGCTTACTTTATTTGAATAAAATATTAAATGTACTAAGATTGATAATATGTGCAAATATCGTGCCGCTCCTGTTTTCCGTCACCAAAAGGGTTTGATTGAAAACGGTGCGGCGGGGAAGAGGAGCCCGCGGGAGGATCGCCGATCCTCCGCTCCCCGAAGGGTGGCGCGTCGTAAGATGGGTAAGGTGGGCAAGTCGCCACCTGCGACAAGGCAGTGTAGGGGGCACGTACTTAGTTAGGCTCCCCGCACGACTGGGGCAATGTGTATATACAACTATTGCCCCAGACGGCGCAGTATTTTTCAAGTTTAAATTGAGTTTTTGATTAAGATTTGCGGATTGTTTTTGTTTCTGGCGTTGAGGATATTCATTCATTGCAAGAATCAACGAATAAACAGCATTTAAACGTTATCACTTCGATAAAAATAATAAAACATTTTTAGTATTTATTCCACATAATATTTATTGGATCAGGACCGTTTTCACTCTGTTGACAATGCACGCCATGAGCAAAACAGCTCCTGATGCAATAAATTTTATGTGGAATAAGTACTAAAATTGTTTTATTATTTTTATTATAATGCCATTCCACCAAGTATTGACAGTGAACACTTTAAAAGCAAACACTTCAAACTAAATCTTAGTATTTAAATAACGTAGTAAAAACTTTGTCACCGCATCAAAAAAGATAAACTATTGTTATAGTTAGTTAGGCCCGTTGACCAGTGGCCAAAGATGTTGTATTCGGCTGTGGTCAAAAATGACATTCCTAATATGAATCAGCCTCATAAATTGATTCTAAAAATTATGTCTAAAACTTCCTTCCACTCTTTCGATCCTAAAAACAAAACTTAGCGACAGCGATTGGCGGACCCCTACGCTGTACCATCCCCATTTTTACATTGATACTTTCTTCGAAAAAATAACAGTTGAGTAACTGAGTAGCATGCAGTTATCGCATATCATAAAATCATTATACATTGTACACTGTTGCACAATCGAACACTTCTGAATCAATTGTCTTCTTTTTGCGGAGAGCGGTTTGTTTATTTCAATTCGTATCACACCATAATGAAAGTAAATGGCTCATAATTGAATACTTTTTGGATTATCCATGTTTCTTCTAATTCTATCTGCTATTGAATGCACTTTACAAAGATTAAGCCAGTTGAATTTGTTCATATTCTTTTATCAATCAAGTATTAATCACCTTTTCAGAAAGATACTATAGTGTCTTAATTTTGGCAAAAAACGTCATGTTTGAAGTTGCGACATCTTGAACTGCAGCGATTGCGTCCTCCTGCCAGCAGCGATGGAAAGGAGTGCTACTTAAATATATAAAAACTAAACTTAAAGATGAAGTAGACGGGAAGAGCTCTGACCTGACTTGGAACATGAAGCTCCATTAAATAGATATATTTATAAAAGAATTCATACCAAATTCATTGGTTAATACAGATTTAAAAACACCATGTCAAAAAGATGTTCAAATATCATTAAAAAAATGTACGAAATAGCGAATCGTGCAAAAGCAGAATGTTCGAAAATCGAGGGCCGACTGTATTTTGAAACCTTAACAATACAGAAATTATCCAACCTTCCATTGGTCTTAACTACTCACGTATGGCTGCTCGGATACTAATTTATATATATACTTAAAAATGTCAAAATTATTTGCACGCTGCGCCGTATTTCCGTTTCCGTAAGCGCACAGCTGCCAAATACCCTTTTGCCTCATTGCCTAGCGTTTTGATTCACCCACATCTCCCCCGAAAAGCCCCTGCTTAACGAATAAAAACAAAAATGCACGAATTATGTCCCGCAATCTTCAGCGATTGTATTGCGACTAAGTTTTTGCACCTCTGTAAATTTGTGATTTTTTAATTAAGATAATAAAGCAGTGCAAAAAATTTGATACAAAGAAAAAGTTTGCAGTTTCTTAAAGACTTTATTTATATAAACATTGACACCGCCTTATGTGGTAGGTCATCAGAACTCTCTCGAACGATCTATTGTTCACCTCAGTCGATGAGTCAGTCGATATCAGGAAATAAATTCATTCTTATAATAATCTATATTGCAATCTATAGCGGTGCAATGTAGAGTTATTTCAATTTCTCTTATCTCTTGACGCCCGACAATGCATGTGCTTCATAAAAAGTTCATAAGGCGATAAATCATCCCTTATCAGCGGGCGCATGTGTTAACGATTTTTGAAACGGCCATTGTTTTTCTTTCTAAAGTAACCGTTTGTTTTCATACAGCAGTGAGAGATTGGACTGCATTGAGAATGCACGCGCCTAATCCTCTCCCTCAGAATTAAATTCGCGTCAAATTCCTGATATCTTCTTCGCTATCGTAATATTTGTGTGTTGTATAACGTCTGTGTAAATCCTTGACGATTAAATAATGGGTGCGAATGAGCGCACCCACATAACGCTTTGAGATCGTCTTTTCTTTATAAGAGTGCCATGTTTCTCCTACTCCGTCCCCAAAATCCCTCTTCCTGAGTGTCGGATAGGAGGCTCCTTCTCGATTTACGAGGGAGCCGAAATAAAGGTAGTCTCAACATATATGTACATTAAAAAAATCACAATAATAACCTATATATGTAAGTGTGTTGATTTTTTAGTGTGAAAATAAATTTTAAAAATTATGATTTACAGATATAAGATTTTAAAAACTACATTGGAAATTGGCAAAGAAGTCAACCGAGTGAGTTAAAATCACTAAAGCCTTTCCTAATGGCATCCCCATTGGCAAGCTGATTCTATTCCTCGGAAGAATAAACAAATCATGTTCACGATTCCTGAAACTACTATCAGGAACATTCGATTTAACATTCACAACTTCTGTATCTTGAGCGCACTTATAACAAAAATCAATAACGACACACCTCTTAAAGTGTCCACTGCCAATACTTGATGCAATGGCATTTTACTAAAAAATAATAACACATTTTTTTGTACGTAAGCTCGCCTTGGATAGAGATAGTAATAATTATACGACCCGCTTATAGGATGAGATGGGTGGAGTTTTTAGACTGCACAAACACCCATGTCTGCAAACAGGATTCATAGATGCTATTTAACTAGGACTCAAACCTGTGAGATCCGTCACGGGAGCCAATGACGTTTACCACTGCGTAGAGGTCTGTTCAAAATTCCTCCCGGCTCGGCCCGAGTCCGAGGCTTTTTTCCAAATATCTTACCCGAGCCCGACCCAAACAAGAAATTTTTCCAATACCTTACAGATTTCGACAATTTATTTTTTTTCGAAAATTTTTATGAATATTTATAATATGGTTGTAATTTAGATGAACGATAATGGCGTTGAAATTTGTGTGTACTCAGACCCGCCGAGCCCGGCCCGACCCGTACCACGTACCTTACCCACGCCCGTGCAGACCTCTACCACTGTGCCACGTATCTTCTTAAACACATTTGATCCAAACGATTTTCTTTTGTCATAATATTGATATTACGTTAAACGAAGTATATTTTTTTATGTTGAAATAACAGCTATTCAAATGTGCTATAAAAACACACGAAATGAAAATTGAATCATTAGAATTCGCGTGTGTTCACAAAATAATGTATAAATTGACCCGGCGGCGTGTTCGACACTGGCCGATAATAATTTATGTTGAAAAATGCTCAATTTATGTCCACACCGCTCTGGCCACATTTCGCCAGCCGCCAGCTGTGCTTCCCCGCATTGCCCGCACGGGGTGAGTACCCCCAGGGTTCCAGTCCCACCCACTACTACTCACCACGTAGAAAACAGTGATTTGTAAGGGGACGCATGCGGGCGTTTCATTTCGCATGTGCGCGTTTCCGAACAGCATTATCACACGAGTGCGCTGTACATTTTATTCAAATGTAAAGGATCCACGAACGTATTTAGGATTTTCAATTTTAATCTTCGGCATATTTATATAACAGGGGTGGCCAAAGCGTCGTTCGCCTATCTGATCTGTATAAATTTCGGTAAAATATAGTTATAGATACACGGGACAGAATCCCAATCCTCTCCTGCTTAGCTCCGCCTCTAACGCCTCCCCCAATATGGAACAACTTCTCTAGGCTCCTCCTCCAGACTCTTTCATATTTTGCATATCTTGTCTATGAATTTTGACAGCTGTCGATTTTTGTCAAAATTGAGATAAAAATTGACGGATTCCGCGGCATCTGAAGGTGTGAAAACACGCGGGTGCCCCGAGTCGACCCGTTTCCTGAAAATTTCCCGCCTCTGTCGCGGATTTCATGCATGTTGCATTTCATTTCAAGAATTGCAGGTTATCCGGCACGCTCGATAGTATTGCCAGTGTGTTTTTTTTTCTCTCTTTAATTTATTCCACTACTACCTCTGCGTAGGTCATTTACATATTTTTTCATTTAATTCATGATACTCTATATATATACTGACTATATCTACGATGACTCCTCTCGAAATGAACAAAGAATTTTGAAAATTTTTGCTTCAACCATCCGGGACATACACTAAGTAAGATTGTACACATGCACATACATATTTTGTGAACTTTTCACTTTAGAAAACAGTCCACTCCCCGCGCACACATTCAGCCACTCTATCGTAATCCTTTGATTTGTTCACTCCTCATTCACACTTCACACTCATTCTATCCCCTTTTATCTCGATAACACACGTTTTATCGAGATAATTTACTTTTTAGGTAGCCGGTGCCGGGTAACTTTCATTTAAATTCCAACACTGCAATCCTTCTGTTCTTTATTAATATGGCACAATACGTGGAATAATCAAAGTTATTTTATATTAATTATCAAGAAGCCTAACTCTTTAATGCATGTTCATTTGAAATGGTATGCAGTTATTTTACCAACAGCGAGAAAACAAGCGACCCTTTTTGTTATTAACTATTTATGTAGATAGAACAACGGATCGTGAAATGTTTGTTTATTCGGATCACGATTCAAATTTATCTGTCTCTCCTAAATCTGTAGCACACGAGCAGTCGGAGAACGAAAGATGGAATTAATTGAAAGAGTTAAATTAAATAAGAGGTAAATTACCTACATAGGTAGTAGTGGAATAAATTAAAGACAGTTCACTTACTGGCAATACTGTTGCTGGACTATTTTATAACTTACAAACGTCAAACGTTCTATTCTCACATAAAACCTTCTTAACATTCGATATCTTATTTATATATCTATGTATCTATTAATTAATTTATTTGTCATGCGTCATGTACGTAATTTTTACGTACTTTTTTTTAATTTTTAACTCAATTTTGACAAAAATTGACAGCTGTCAAAATTCATAGACAAGTTAAGCAAAATATGAAAGAGGTCTGGAGGAGGAGCCTAGAGAAGTGGTTCCATATTGGAGGGGGAGCTAGAGGCGGAGCTAAGCAGGAGAGGATTGGGATTCTGTTCCGTGTATCTATTACTATATTTTACCGGTATCTCATCATATTTGGATGAAGTACAAAAAATATGTTTCATATCAATGATTAAATTTTACCACCGTCCGCTAAAGGTGTGTGAATTATCACAAAAATATTTGTAAGAAAACACGAAAGAACTTTTTTATGAGTAAATCGATATTTTGTTTAAATATTAATGGGGAACAGTGCACCGTTGCAACATTATAAGAGTCGTCACTGGTGGTAAAAAGAGGATTAGTTTTTAACAAATCGCTTTCTCTACACTCAAAATATTCAGGATATTCATGAATATACAATCGATTGAAAAATCAGTGTTCTTTTAAATTAAAAAAAGGATTTGAACCTTGGCCACGCAACCAATAAGAGATAAGATTTTAATTATACAATCAAACGTTTAGACTGATAATTCATATCAGTCATATCGTAGCATTAAGAAAATCTCGAATCTGTAATGTTGTCAACATCTGAATTATTATGAGCAACCCAACCCGTTCCATTTTCACCGTCTTCACCCCACAGTAGCCCTCCCGTTTGGCCGGCAGTGATTGCAAAACTTTTCGCGCAACGACCTGCCAATTATAAGGGATGATAAATCAGCGTGTTGCCCATTTCCCTTTCATACTAACTACCCCGATAATGCGATTGTTTTGTAGCGATTGCTGTGCAGATGGCCGAGAATATAAATTCAATGTTGTTTTCTTTCAACCCTTATTAGTTCGAAGAACGAAATTTTGAGATTCATAAGATGTTTTTCTGTATGTTTAAAAAGAAAATCTCTTTCGGCTTAATTGATTCATAGTAAACAACATGTCGTGATTTCCATTGCAAAATTGAATATCTAGAAAATAAAATAAAAACACATTTTTTGTACTGGTTTTTGTAACACACTAGATCTAATCGGATCAGGACCAGTTTCGTTCATCATGACCATGATCAACTGATGATTTTTTTTAAAGATTAATACAATAATCGATGTCCGCTCACAATGTGGAGCATACGACCGCCTTATATAGCATTTCAATAGAAGTTGCCAAACGATTGAAATATGCAGCGTGTTTTTTGGATTGGCCTGCTCAGCTTACCTGTCAGCTTAGAGGAAACATTGACCATGGCACATACATATTTTGTAATGATCGAGACCGGTGTTGTTCATCGCGAGCACTATCAACGGATCATTGTTAAATATATGTGGAAGAAAAATCTAAATGTCATTCCACCAAATATTGACAGTGAACATCTTTAACGTGATAAGAGTGCAAAATATTCGTTGTGGATGCGGATTAATTTCGTGTGTTTTTCAATATTTTGTTTTACTATGTTCGAGCTATTTTTAAAATGTTTTTATGCCTCTATGAAAATTGTTCATTTTGCATATTTGCAATTTTTCAATTGAAACGAAGATATGTAAAACCGTAATTGGGATGTTGATTTACGTATCAGAAAAACACATTTGTGTTTTCTTTCTTACAGTTTCACTCCACGCAATATTTCATTACTAGAATTATGAATATATTCCGACTAATTTTTTCAGGATTAACGATATTATTTTTGTTTTTTTTACCAATCCCTAGAGACTAGAGGTCTGCACGGGCCGAAATTTTAAAACTTTACCCGGCCCGACTCCGAAAACCTCCAAACCGGCCCGGCCCGAGCCCGAGACTCATTTCCAAAATCTTACCCGAACCCGACCCGAGCCCGACATTTTTCATCCTTGCCCGAAAAAAACCCGATTTTTTTTTTCTAATAAAAATTAAAAATAATTAACTCACCAATTATCGTGTGTGTGCAGTTTTGCAAAATACATTTATTCTAAAATACTTAATAACTTTATGACTTTACAACATAAATTGGTTACCAAAAAATATTAAGAAAAATCAACTTAATAAATCGAATTGCGACCGATCGAAACAACAATTTAAAAAATACCTATTGTACAAACTCCTCAATAGAAGACTAGTCATTAAATTAAGAACAATGCGTGTTGTTCTATCGAATCGATGTGTTCATAAGGGAAAATAAGGTTTTTAAATAACGAACAAGGCGCCGAAAAGATGACTGTAACGAGTACGTGAAGTTTATTATAGTATTAAATTTAGATTAACGATAATTGTGAGCTCATTCGGAAATAGCCCGATTTTTGTTATATTTTTTGTGTGCCTGGGCCCGAGCCCGTGCAGACCTCTACTAGAGACTAAGCGATCCTATAAGGTAAAATGACGTCATATGATTGTGAGAATTTTCAGCATAATCCATAGACTGTTTCGTTTCGTTAAATTTATCCCACCCTAACTAATCCTTCCCTAAAAAGTTATCACATTATTTGATACCCTATTCTGCCAGTTTCGAGATATAATGAGGAATATTTTGATAATATTGTGACGTAAAATTATTTATGTGTTTCCATTACAATTACAAAATCGTCACTTTATTTAAGAACCTATTCTTACCCAAATCAAGAAATACTATATATTATTATTTAATGTGTATTAGGAAACAATACAATTCATGACATAAGAGCTGACGCCAATGCACCATGCGTTGAATAAATATTATAAAGTCAGCACATAACATATGAAAAAATGAGAATTCCACCATTCGTGAAAAAGTTAAATTGAATGTTCCTGATAATTTTTTGAGGAATCGTGAACATGAGTTGTTTGTTCTTCCAAGGGGTAGAACCAGTCTGCCAATGGGAATGCCACTGGGAAGAGCTTTAACAATTTTAAACGGCATTGCTTCGGATGTTGACATATTTCATATTGACGTGAGTGGGTTCAGACGAATACTATATTTTATGAATAAAAGTTGATTTTGTCGGAACTCACTATATTTTTTTTCTCTCTGTACTTATGGCTACAATTTGTAATTTTTATTATGTGTATACAAGTACGTATTTACATATATATGTAAATAAATTTGTCTAATGCATGGCGTATTGGCGTAAGCTGTAATGCCATGATTTGTATTTTTATGAATAAATAAATAAATAAATAAACAAAACACAACAATCATTTAACAGAAAATGCCATGAAAGATACAATGTAAAAATTAAAGGAGAAACATCACCGATGAAAATGTGTACCTCCATATGCAGTGCACTGATCAGCCGAAAAGCTTTTGCGACAAGCAAGTACTAATAAAAATAATGATTGGCTTAGTACATTCAATGGATTCGGCGGTAACTTCGTAGAAGTTAATTTTAATATGAAAATTAAAAATAGCATTGATTATTCAACGTACTGTGTTACTAATTGTGACACGCATTTCACCTCTTTCAGAGGCATCTTAAGACTTACTACCGCGAAGTTTTCTACTTAATTACTTAAACAACCTTTGCGATAGTAAGGCGAAACACGAGTCGCAATTATTAACATAAAAGTGGAATAATTAAAGTTATGCTAAAATTTATATGTTTGGGTTTGGTTACGACCACGTATGTTAAAACTGGGAGCATGCAAGTTTATATAAAGTCTTGAATATGTCAAGTTTATCAACTTGGCCCAGAAGAGGAAGAGAGAAACGTTTTAATATTGAAAGTGAACTTCGAGCTTCAAGCGAGTGAAACGAAAGTATTTCTAAAACATACTTGGTAGGATAATACTCCTTTCAAGAATTATCTTAGGGAACTTAATAAAAGAGCTCTGAAATCAAACCTTCAATGGGTTTGTAATCTATTAGAAATTAAATGCATATAATTGACAGCCTTTCTTTACCTGCAAAATATTCAATGTAGATCTTGTCTTTCATTTGTCACCAGTTTCAAATATCTCAACTTAGAGACTCCAATTCGAGTATCGAGTACTCGATACTCGAGTAATACTCGTAATTTATAAATGACGACATATTTCCAAATTGTATTTACTTATAATTTTGATCGTTGGTTTTAACTAAATCTTACGCGTGGTTTTATTGTCAGGTCATATTTATTTTTAACGGTTTTGGCGTTGACAATGCTGTGCGGGAATTTCTTTTGTTACTTGTGCTGTCTTATGAACGACTATGATGACAAGAGACAAAATAAAATATTGAAAAATAGTCTTTTGATTTTTCG
This sequence comes from Himalopsyche kuldschensis, assembly GCA_028554975.1. Lineage (NCBI taxonomy): Eukaryota > Metazoa > Arthropoda > Insecta > Trichoptera > Rhyacophilidae > Himalopsyche > Himalopsyche kuldschensis. Next base: position 732,167 of record JAHFWI010000030.1, on the reverse strand, counting down.
ACTGCACAAATGCGCTTATTTATTTATTAATAATTCATTTAAATAAACAAATTTGAATTAAAAAAAAAAATAGTACATCTGAAACTACTCGAATATTTTATAATTTTACTACTCGATACTTAAGTAGTTGTGATGTCGAGTAATTGGAGTCTCTAATCTCAACCCGTTGACCATTTCCTATAAACTATCATAGTAAAATCTGACTTGTTTGTCGGACACATTGCGCAGCTTACACAGTACGGTGTTGCCACATATAAATATAATATCCCGCTAACGGGGGAAAACCCGCTCGATTTTCCCGCCAGTTTTCGCGCCCTTTTGAGCCAGGCCACAGGTGCCCGAGATAACTAGGTATCTATTTTCTTATCTGTCTTTGACGTAACTGATTTGATATTTATCGCTTTGTGCATTCATTCTGCGCTTATCGAAATGTTTGAACATTTTAACGGAATTCCATTTACGCGCGCGAATAGTTTGAATTGAATTACATTGTAATATTATTATGAGTGAAATTAATATTTTACACGATGAAAAAATCTACTCTTAAATTAAGACATTTATTTTTGTGCACGGTAATAATTAAGCAACCTTAAAGTTTTGTGGTGAATAACTTATGGAGGTTGAAATTTGATAGTATTTGTTTTCAAATACAGTATGATTACATCTGTTAAACACTGTGATATGTGTGCGCCCGGTTATGTAAAATTAACAAGGGCGAATATAAATTGTTCTATCAAGCAATATTGGAGATTAACAGAGCTCAGCTTAATAGTATCACGAAATTAAAACGAACAACTTAATCTTCCAAACTCGCCATTGTAACACCTCTTTAAATAATCAATTGCCAGGATTGTTTTTTTTCGGCGATTCCCGGCTTGGAAACCGATGGCTAACAATTTCAATGGTCCATTAAGTACCACATGTAATAAATTGAAAAAAAACACGTCACTCAGCCGTCTAGATATTTCGCGTGGAGAACTTGGCCAAAAATTATTTTCTCTATCTAACCCACATTTTATTACGAAAACAGATCCATACGAAGGCGCCCTTAATTACGCATTCAATACGCCGTCGAAAAATCCTCGCATGAAATTTCGCAAGTGACCACATCCCTCCATCTCCCGCGGGTTGACGGTGGCGCCTCCACCCTGTCCCGGGCGGGTGTGTGCCCCGCCGTGCGGTCGCATCTGGCGCCGGGACTGCTGAATCCCATCGATGGATTTTACATTAGAGCGAGAATGTGGCGCTGCGAGCACATTAACGCCACCCGCGGGACACGCCAATCTGCTTGATGGGGTATTGAAATAAATATTATAATCGGGTAATGCATGCGACGTAAGCCGAGTAGGCTGTGTTTTAATTATAGCGACCTTAGATTTGGTTATATATCAAACTCATTCAAATTTACCACACACACAATATTTGCGCAACAAACGTTCTGAATAGACACTCAAATTACTCGAAATTTCAACTACTGGAGTATCGAGTACAGTGAAACCTCGATTCTCCGTTTTTCAAGGAACCATGAAAACCAAATGACAAATGCTCGACCGATCGATGTGAAACTTTACAAATTTATTGAGTGCACCCCCGCGATGGTTTCTGGCCTACCAACTCTTCCCCCCAACCACCCCCCAACCTCCACCCCCCAATTTATTTTTTTAAACTTTATGAATTTTTCAAGTTCACTCCTTCGAAGGTTTTTGGCATACCCCCCCATACGTCCCCCAAGCCTCACCCCGCCAAACAACCCCCCTCCCCCCCAAAAATTGATATCGGATTTTTACAAATTTCTCGAGTACACTTCCGCGAAACTTTCTGGCGTACACCCCCTCCCCCACCCCACCCCCTCAATCCCCCCTACAATTGCTGGCGTAGCAACGCGCGCAGGGTACAGCTAGTTGAAAATAAAAAACATGAAACATTTAAAAACAAAAAATATTAGACTTTCTTATTATACCTATATTTTTTTTTACAAAGACATGAAATACGCTGCTTCTTTGCAGTTTGACACTTCAATTTTAACAAAGACCTAATTTTTGCAACAGATTCATTTATATCCTTGGAGAAGAAAAATATTATTTCATTTTCGAAGGTCAATAACGCTTCTGTAAATGTCATTCCTTGTTCATTTTGGCATTTTTCGCCATCTTCTTCTACAGAAGATACAGATAATCAGTAATCACCGTAACCATCATTTTATTTTACGTTTTAATACCACATGTGCATGATTTTTTTACAAATATTTATTCCTATCCAGTGGCGGCTGGCGACAGAGTATTAGGGAGTACAAAAAAAGATTCAACTATTTTTCCGTACTACGGACAGCCAAAGATTCATAAGACTGGCACTCCGTTGGTATTGCGAACATCTGAATTGAAGGTCCATGTTATAGAAGTGTTTTAAAATCCAATGAATAGGAAAGAACTCTTGTAAAAATAGTTGAATCTTTTTTTATACTCTACGACTCATATAGACTACTCACGGAGTTTACCTCTAAACATGTTTTTTTCTTACGAGAACTGCTTGTTACTCAACCTTATTTTTTGAAAGAGAGTGGGGATTGAAAAGATGCGATGTTAAGGAATGTACTAGTGATTAGCTAATCGCTCTCGTTCCTCAAAATCGGCCCCTGTGGTCTAGTGGCAAGAGCTTTGTCCTAGCAATCGGGGGGGCCGGGTTCAATCCCCGGCAAGGTCAGATTTTTTCAATTGAAAAAAAAAGGACTTGGGCTGGGTGTTATGTTATTTATCGTTGATTTTGTGCACAACTGATAAATTATTTACCATCGAGTTAATCTCGTGTGACTTTCACAACTCTTTTTTGGCGCATTGGCATAAGCTGTAATGCCAAATATTTAAAAAATAAATATTTGAGTACAAGTGTTATTAAAAAAACAGTTATTATTACTAGCCTCGATCATAATTTAAGCACTATTTACTGAGATAGTGAACAACATTAAGCTTACAAAAAAGTCCAAAAATATTTTATGCCTCACAATAATATTATTGTGGTATTTTTTATAATAATAACGCTGGCACGGAATCGACAGAAACGAAAAAACGCTTCTAGATATTTATCCAAAATGGTACTGGTGGCGACAAGGGACTTTCGCAATACCGGAGGAATACACGAATATCGGTATTCGAAATAAAATACCGGCATTGAAAATATAATTACCGGCATCACAAAATTATATAAAAAAATGTTTGACTGGGATTGCAATACCGGACGAATAAAATAATTTAAATTCATTTCATACAAAAAACAGTTACTCTCAAAGAACGTCCAGAATAGGTACAGACTTTTGTGTTTATGTTGTAAATCGTACGAAATCAATGTATACTTTGTATATTTTATGACATTAACCCATTTTTGTATATGAACACATATGTTTAATGATTTTTTCATCTGTAGGTGCTATGTTTTTCTATACTTTTTATATATAGTATAAATCTCTCCGGAATTGGAAGGTTGAGCTGTAGTAGAACTTCGTATCTTCTTATTATTCTCGATGACCCTCCTATAGGTGAAAAGAAAAAGTAAGCCGACCTCTTGAACTAGCTTTAATAGGGATTGCTCACCATTGCAGCGATCGTGCCCACCTGTCAGCAGCGATGGGAAGGGATAAGCTTGAATATAACAAATAAACTTAGAGACAAAAGAGACGGGAAGAAGTTTGACGCTGATGCGCCTCAGAGCTTGCCGCTCCATAGCAGGGTGCGCTATAGGAGGATTTACAGTATATCATTTCCATAAAATGTTGACCTTAATGAATGACTTTGATTAATTTTTATTTGTATATACGTTGACACCGCCTTATGTGGTAGGTCATCAGAACTCTCTCGAACGATCTATTTTTCACCTCAGTCTATGAGTTTAAGTCGATATCAGGAAATAAATTCATTCTTATAATAATCTGTATTGAAATCTATAGCGATTCAATACAGAAGTATTTCAATTTCTCTTATCTCTTGACGCCCGACAATGCATGTGCTTCATAAAAAGTTCGTTAGGCGATAAATAATCCCTTATCGGCGGGCGCACGTCTTAACGATTGTTGAAACGGCCATTGGTTTTTCTTTCTAAAGTAACCGTTTGTTTTCATACAGCAGTGAGTGATTGGACGGCATTGAGAATGCACGCGCCTAATCCTCTCCCTAAGAATTAAATTCGAGTCAAATTCCTGATATCTTCTTCGCTATCGTAATATTTGTGTGTTGTATAACGTCTGTGTAAATCCTTAACGATTAAATAATGGGTGCTAACCGCACCCACATAACGCTTTGAGATCGTGTTTTGTTTTAAAGAGTTCCATGTTTCTCCTACTCCGTTCACAAAATCCCTCTTCCTGAGTGTCGGATAGGAGGCTCCTTCTCAATTTACGAGGGAGCCGGAATAAAGGTCTTCTCAACGTATTCCCTCAAAAAGTGTAGTTCTGGTGTCATTCAAACGTGATCCTATCTTACCACAAAAATGTCCGCCTCCAAAGAAAGTTCAATGATTGTTTAGTATGTAATCATAGATTAATCATATTCCAATATATTTCGTGCCTGTATTCGGATTTTGAATGCCACTGGTTCCAGTTGCGTAATTTATTTATGTAAGAAAATGAAAAACATGGCATTACAGCTGACGCCAATGCGCCATGCATTAGAAAAATCACAAATTATAATAGTTTATTGCTTTTGCAACGTAAAAAAAGATAAAACCATTGTAGTCATCAGAACAGAGAGAAAAAATAAATAAAATCACATTGGGAAGAAAGTAGTCAACCGAGTAAGTTCCGGTCTAAACAATAGTATTCGTCTGAACTCACTCACGTCAATGTGAAATATGTCGACATCCAAAGCGATGCCACTTAAAATTGTTAAAGCTCTTCCCAGTGGCATTCCCATTGGCAAACAGGTTCTAACCGTTGCAAGAACAAACAACTTATTTAATCTGGTGAATTCACTACCGAAATACCGATATTTAAGTATTTTTTTAAAATAATCCAAATACCGGAATATCAGTCTTAGTAATATCGGCACTCCAGTCCCTAGTACAGAAGTAGGTATAAGATTATCCAGAATTTTCTTAGCCTCGCAGAAAAACAGCACCTGCCGATTCCCACGATCTTTCACTGTTTAGTTTGCAGCAGCTCTATCAAAGGTATTCTTTATTGCGGTGTCTCGAAAGGTTTCGTGGAAAACAACCCCCACAATGCTTATTTTTCTCACGGATTATGCATGTGCGTCCCGAACAAGATTCAGATAAACCTGCTTATACATCATACGCGCGCGATCACGATGAAAACCAGTGATATATATTTGTGAAATAATTTGACTGACTAGATTTTATCGAATTTGTAGTAAATAAATTATTTATTTTAAGCTAGATAATATTATTAATAATTTCGACAGAGGGTGCTCGATGGAATTTCAATACCAAATTTGAATCTTTGGAATTGTTTAATTCATCTTTTATGTTATTACGAGTATTCGAACCCGGTTTCGCTCGGACCAGTTTGGGGTTATGTTCACCTCGGCGCGTAAATTCAGACGGGCCAAGTTGAAACAACTTTTTTCAAAATTCAAAAGTCTAGGTCAATTAAAATGGAATTAAAATGAATATTTCAGACTAGCATTGACATTTCACAGCCCCTTTCATATATTGACAGCCCCATTCTCGCCCATTAAAATGTCCAAATTCAAGGAAAAAATCTAATTTTCTGTCAAAGAAATGTCAAATAATACCTTCACGCAAATAAAAACATTATTATATTAATAAAAGCCGGGAAAAGTTTAGTAGAAGACTAATTTTTTACATTTTGACTAAATGTCTTCGCCGATTAAAAATTCAAACATATTTTCTTTCATATTCGTTTTTATGGCAACATAATGACCAACAATGCAAAAGGGAATTACAGACCCACAGACATACATACGCCGTTTCGGTTTTATATATGTACTACTCGATACTCGAGTAATTGGAGTCTCTACACACACATTGATAACGAAACAAATTTACCGTCGAAACTTTCGCGAGCGAAATCAATTCGTTTGTTTGAACTTGCAACAACAACTTAATTCATTGAAAGTCATTTACATCAAAACTTTCGCTAATTCATATAGATTACGTTAATAACAATTCAACTTAGTGGTCTTTTTTTTTTTTTTTATATATTAACGTTTACTACGCGTCAGTTCTAGTTCATTCGTGCACTTGAAATGTCTGAAGATGCTGAAAGACGAAACCCGGGTCGTTAGCGACAAAACTCATGGAACACTACAAAATTCAAACGATTCAAAATTGATATTTTGACTGTGATAAGTACATATACATATGCACGTTTTTCTCGACTTAAGACCAAGACACGTTCCTAAAATGTCGAATTGGTCGTCCAAGTTGAATTTCATACAAAATATGAGTAAAAATAAATCATGTACATATACCGTATATAAAGGGTATTTTTATAAGGACGCTTAGTTTTGAAATGTAAATAAAACGGTTCCATGACAAATCAGAACATGACAATTCAGAACATGACGTTTCAAAACATGACAAATCAGAATATGACAATTCAAAACATGACAAATCAGAACACGACTTTTCAGAATATGACATTTCAGAACATGACATTTCAGAACAAGACTTTTCAGAACATGACATTTCAGAACATGACATTTCAGAACAAGACTTTTCAGAATATGACATTTCAGAACATGACATTTCAGAACAAGATATTTCAGAACAATCGGCCTATCTACGGACACCGTCCGAGCGCGCTCGCTTTATAATATTGGGTTTTCACATACATATTTGTCTATAAACAATTTACCAATTATGAATAGGGCTGCCACAACAAGAAAATAACTGTAATTATGAGATCGCCGAAATTAAAATAAATGTTCACTAACTATTGTAGTTAGTTCGCGTGCATTTTAAAATTCATTCGTTGGGCTGGCACAAATATGTATATATATATATTGACACCGCCTTATGTGGTAGGTCATCAGAACTCTCTCGAACGATCTATTGTTCACCTCAGTCGATGAGTCAGTCGATATCAGGAAATAAATCCATTTTTATAATAATCTATATTGCAATCTATAGCGGTGCAATGTAGAGTTATTTCAATTTCTCTTATCTCTTGACGCCCGACAATGCATGTGCTTCATACAAAGTTCATAAGGCGATAAATCATCCCTTATCAGCGGGCGCATTTGTTAACAATTTTTGAAACGGCCATTGTTTTTTCTTTCTAAAGTAACCGTTTGTTTTCATACAGCAGTGAGAGATTGGACTGCATTGAGAATGCACGCGCCTAATCCTCTCCCTCAGAATTAAATTCGCGTCAAATTCCTGATATCTTCTTCGCTATCGTAATATTTGTGTGTTGTATAACGTCTGTGTAAATCCTTGACGATTAAATAATGGGTGCGAATGAGCGCACCCACATAACGCTTTGAGATCGTCTTTTCTTTATAAGAGTGCCATGTTCTCCTACTCCGTCCCCAAAATCCCTCTTCCTGAGTGTCGGATAGGAGGCTCCTTCTCGATTTACGAGGGAGCCGGAATAAAGGTCTTCTCAATTGGCGCCCAACGTGGGGCACTTGGCCCTAACGTCTAGTGCCTCAATTCTTAATTGTTGCCCACGACTAGGGCTAACGATGTTTGACAACATCGGAACTCACTCCCGCCCACTTCATGCTCTGAGGTCTCAAAGCGTCTAGGTTCGTATAACCTAGTGGCGCCCTGTGAATAATAATAATTTTGTGTTTTATAAATAATAACGTAAATAATTCTGAGTGATCCGCGAAATAATAATATCTGTGCTTCGTTTATAACGTGAAAGATCGCAAGCGCTCCGCGAAGAATGTCACAATGCTAATAATAATAATTTAAGTGTTTCTTTTGTAATAATGCGAATGTTCGCGCTTGCTTGCGGAGAAGCGATAATAATAATATCGGTATTTTATTTGTTTACTAAAGGTTATTAATAATAATTTTGTTTATGTTGTTCGTAAACAACGTGTCAAGGGTGCCGCCCACCAAACGCGCAGCTAAAATAAATTGATGCGATAGCTACCGAATACCGAGGGTAGTCAGCCACGTAGGTGACGAGGAGTGTACCAGGATGTGAGAGAGCACAATAGCATGGGGTTAAGCCATGCAGGACGATACAGCAACCTGGATGACTCACGAAGACGACTGGGGAGACGGCGTCTCCACCATACCGGTATGGCCGGAAGACAGTTGTCATCCGTGCCTACCGCGATGACCCAAGAGTGGGCATCATGGAGCCAAGGACCGAGGGGACCAGCAGCCGCCTTCGAACCTGGAGTAGTGACGGCGAGACGTAGTGATCTACGTCCATCAGTGCCGGGCCTACTTCACCCTAGATCGCGTGAGCGTGCGTGGCGACCAGAGGTGCCGTGGCACCAGCATTTGGAATCCAGTCGTCCAGTCAGGGTCGTATCTCGTGCATGAGACCTAGCTTGCCACCACAGACCTTCACCGAAACCTCGCCAGTCAAAGGCGACACTCGCATATTAGCTTTGTATCGCGACTTATTGCAGACCTCCGTGACATGATTGAAACAGCAAAAGGGACCGACGCGACGAAAATCGACACCCGATATCGCCGCGTTCAAGACGTTGTGTTATCGCGCAAGATAACGTGACACCGCGCCGACCGAAATCAACGCACCCATTGTTCCTTTTTAACGACTCCGCTGTGTCGCTTATATGCTTTGTTTTATTCATGTGATTTTTTTAAATGTGTATGTTTTTATTTACGAAAATACTTTAATATGTTTTCAAATCTAACTTCTTTTGATTCTTAATCAGGATTTGGAAATTTGATCTTTAATGTATGTTTCCTTTGATTTATAACTTGGTTTACGATTTTTTTGCTTTGATTTATGTTTTTACTTGTGATTTAGGCATTTAACTTGAGTAATGTTATACTCAAACTATGCTTTGAAATTGGATGTATCCTTTCAACTTGATGTACCACGGTCCTTCAGACAGTAGTTGGGTTCTTTTGACTTGTATAAAAAAAAAAAAAAAATTTTTTTTTGATATATTTTTGTATTTTTTTTGCTTGCGAAACCATTGATTGAGGAAGACGTCCGAGATAGTTGCTGATTATCAGAAGTAGGGGGATTTGACACCGCCTTATGTGGTAGGTCATCAGAACTCTCTCGAACGATCTATTGTTCACCTCAGTCGATGAGTCAGTCGATATCAGGAAATAAATTCATTCTTATAATAATCTATATTGCAATCTATAGCGGTGCAATGTAGAGTTATTTCAATTTCTCTTATCGCTTGACGCCCGACAATGCATGTGCTTCATAAAAAAGTTCGTAAGGCGATAAATATCGGCGGGCGCATGTGTTAACGAATTTTGAAACGGCCATTGTTTTTCTTTCTAAAGTAACCGTTTGTTTTCATACAGCAGTGAGAGATTGGACTGCATTGAGAATGCACGCGCCTAATCCTCTCCCTAAGAATTAAATTCGCGTCAAATTCCTGATATCTTCTTCGCTATCTTAATATTTGTGTGTTGTATAACGTCTGTGTAAACCATAAACAATTAAATAATGGATGCTAACCGCCGCAACCACATAACGCTTTGAGATCGTCTTTTCTTTATAAGAGTGCCATGTTTCTCCTACTCCGTCCCCAAAATCCCTCTTCCTGAGTGTCGGATAGGAGGCTCCTTCTCGATTTACGAGGGAGCCGGAATAAAGGTAGTCTCAATTGGCGCCCAACGTGGGGCACTTGGCCCTAACGTCTAGGGCGTCAATTCTTAATTGTTGCCGACGACTAGGGTTAACGATGTTTGACAACATCGGCACTCACTCCCGCCCACTTCATGCTCTGAGGTCTCAAAGCGTCTAGGTCCGTATAACCTAGTGGCGCCCTGTGAATAATAATAATTTAGTGTTTTATAAATAATTACGTAAATAATTTCGAGTGCTCCGAAAAAAAAAAAAAAATATCTGTGCATCGTGCGGATAACGCGAAAGATCGCGAGTGCTTCGCGGAAAATCATTAATTACGAGTTTATAGTTGTCAATCAATAATATTTGTGTTTTGTTGAGACATAAGTATGTCGCAGAATTAATAATAATAATGTAGTTTTTTTAATAATGCGAATTCTCGCACGTGCTTCACGGATAAGCGATAGTAATAATAGCAGTATTTTGTGTGTTTACTTAATAACGTGTAATAATTAATAATAAATTTGTTTGTGTTGTTCGTAAACAACGTTGTCAAGGGTGCCGCCCACCAAACGCGCAGCTAAAATAAATTGATGCGATATCTACCGAATGCCGAGGGTAGTCAGCCACGTAGGTGACGAGGAGTGTACCAGGATGTGAGAGAGCACAATAGCATGGGGTTAAGCCATGCAGGACGATACAGCAACCTGGATGACTCACGAAGACGACTGGGGAGACGGCGTCTCCACCATACCGGTATGGCCGGAAGACAGTTGTCATCCGTGCCTACCGAGATGACCCAAGAGTGGGCATAATGGAGCCAAGGACCGAGGGGACCAGCAGCCGCCTTCGAACCTGGAGTAGTGACGGCGAGACGTAGTGATCTACGTCCATCAGTGCCGGGCCTACTTCACCCTAGATCGCGTGAGCTTGCGTGGCGACCAGAGGTGCCGTGGCACCAGCATTTGGAATCCAGTCGTCCAGTCAGGGTCGTATCTCCTGCATGAGACCTAGCTTGCCACCACAGACCTTCACCGAAACCTCGCCAGCCAAAGGCGACACTCGCGTATTAGCATTGTATCGCGACTTGTTGCAGACCTCCGTGACATGATTGAAACAGCAAAGGAACCGACGCGCCGATATCGCCGCGTTCAAGACGTTGTGTTATCGCGCAAGATAACGTGACACATGTGCCGGCCGAACCCAACGCACCCATTGTTCCTTTTTAACGACTCCGCTGTGTCGCTTATATGCTTTGTTTTATTCATGTGATTTTTTTAAATGTGTGTTTTTATTTACGAAAATACTTTAATATGTTTTCAAATCTAACTTCTTTTGATTCTTAATCAGGATTTGGAAATTTGATCATTAATGTATGTTTTCCTTTGATTTATAACTTGGTTTACGATTTTTTTTGCTTTGATTTATGTTTTTACTTGTGATTTAGGCATTTAACTTGAGTAATGTTATACTCAAACTATGCTTTGAAATTGGATGTATCCTTTCAACGTGATGTACCACGGTCCTTCAGACAGTAGTTGTGACTTGTATAAAAAAAAAATATTTTTTTTTTATGGTATATTTTTGTAATTTTTTTTGCTTGCGAAACCATTGATTGAGGAAGACGTCCGAGATAGTTGCTGATTATCAGAAGTAGGGGGATTTGACACCGCCTTATGTGGTAGGTCATCAGAACTCTCTCGAACGATCTATTGTTCACCTCAGTCGATGAGTCAGTCGATATCAGGAAATAAATCCATTTTTATAATAATCTATATTGCAATCTATAGCGGTGCAATGTAGAGTTATTTCAATTTCTCTTATCTCTTGACGCCCGACAATGCATGTGCTTCATACAAAGTTCATAAGGCGATAAATCATCCCTTATCAGCGGGCGCATTTGTTAACAATTTTTGAAACGGCCATTGTTTTTTCTTTCTAAAGTAACCGTTTGTTTTCATACAGCAGTGAGAGATTGGACTGCATTGAGAATGCACGCGCCTAATCCTCTCCCTCAGAATTAAATTCGCGTCAAATTCCTGATATCTTCTTCGCTATCGTAATATTTGTGTGTTGTATAACGTCTGTGTAAATCCTTGACGATTAAATAATGGGTGCGAATGAGCGCACCCACATAACGCTTTGAGATCGTCTTTTCTTTATAAGAGTGCCATGTTCTCCTACTCCGTCCCCAAAATCCCTCTTCCTGAGTGTCGGATAGGAGGCTCCTTCTCGATTTACGAGGGAGCCGGAATAAAGGTCTTCTCAATATGTATGTGGGATCTGGCGGTGGAGTCGGGCAAAATAACGAAGGTTTTAGTTTTATAATAGGTCTTTATTTATTAACAGTCTTAACACCGGCTTATTCTAGCGGAAAAAATATCATAACAAAAAAATCTTAAGATTAAAATTTACATTTATATAATATTTTTACATGCTTCTCAAATGTCGTATCGAGATCGACTTGCACAGAATTTTTATACCCATAATAATAACATTAAAAATTATTAATTATGTTGTTATTATTAATTAATAATTTTTATTGTCGATCTCGATATGTTTATATTTTACTAAAAAAGTTAAATTGTTTATAGACAAATATGTATGTGAAAACCCAATATTATAAAGCGAGCGCGCTCGGACGGTGTCCGTAGATAGGCCGATTGTTCTGAAATGTCTTGTTCTGAAATGTCATGTTCTGAAATGTCATATTCTGAAAAGTCTTGTTCTGAAATGTCATGTTCTGAAATGTCATGTTCTGAAAAGTCTTGTTCTGAAATGTCATGTTCTGAAATGTCATGTTCTGAAAAGTCGTGTTCTGATTTGTCATGTTCTGAATTGTCATATTCTGATTTGTCATGTTCTGAAACGTCATGTTCTGAATTGTCATGTTCTGATTTGTCCGGTTACCAAATAAAACAAGTTGAGATTTCGACTAAATTTTAATTTTATTTGTAAGTATATTTTACGGCATTAAATATGGAATATAGCATCAAATGTCTGCCAATATCTATTCATTATAAAATGGGCCATGTCGTTTTTCATATATTCATATTTTTATTGTAATTTTTGTAGCTATTTATTAACAAAAAAATGATATTTAAATCTAGTTATCACTCTCTGGTTGCAAGATACTGGTCGTATACACGAAGGCAAGGATGTAAAGGCCAAAGGGCCTCAAAATTAGCATACATTGATATAGCTCAAATTATATGTTTGATACAGTTTTGACACATGTATTTGGTTTGACTATTATATTTTGCTGTGACATCGACAAATGCATATTCAAAACAGTAACATAGAATGACCGATGGGTCGTAAATCATAAAGTACGGTGTGAAGGTGTGCTAAGTACTGATTTGTTTCTAGTAAACTGAAGGGAATACCGTTAATTGTTCAAGCCATACTCTCGATCACATACAATAGGAAAAGAAAATTGCAATATTAAGAAAAGACTCGGAATAATATCAACATTAATTGTAAAGTATAAGTGATGATAAATTATGGATATATGGTTACGGGACAGAATTCCAATCCTCTCGAGCTAAGCTCAAGAAATTTATACATACTGGCTTATAATTTTTTGTTTTGACTTTACTCTTTGATTTTGGATCATTATAAAAAGTGGAATCAAAATGATTGAATCTGAAGAATATTACTGATTATTGTATGAGTTCTGAAAGAAGAATTTGTTTTTTAATATTAGCCTATAGTAAAATTATTCTTTTTATTTTAAACAAATAATAAAGTCTCTATCTGTATAATATTATTATTTGTGTAGTTTGTGGTTGCATTTTTGCTCCTGTATTCTTTAGGATCTTCTATTATAATAAATTTAAAAATTAAAGACGAAACATTTCAAAAAAAATCGTAAGCCTTACATTCATTTCATTTAATGTCCTTATTTTTCATAAATCTTTACAAAAATTCTGTCCCGTGACCATATATCTTTAATTTACGTTTTCTCATTCGAAAAAGAGGGTTGCCAAACTTATATTGCGCCTGGGGCCTCCCAAGGAGATCATCTGCTAGTGGTGCTATATGCTCTACATTGGGAGCGGAAACGGTTTACAGATGTTGCCACGTTAATTGCGCTCTTTTTTATTGTAATCATAATCTGTTTAATCCGATTTGATTAGCATAACAAACGCGTGTAAATAGTTCAAAAATTACCCATATGCTCGCGGGCTTAACGATGTATTTTTGGATGCAGGTGTGCGAAATCTTTTACGGCTGCGGTCGGCGCCAGGTGTTCTCAACGCAAGGGTAGGAGAGAACCATCCCTCGGCGTAAACACCTCCCCCTCTTCCTGTAGCTACACTTGGATAAGCATGCCATGCCACCTCACCGACTCACCCCCTTCCAAATGTCAGATGTTTGGATTAGTTGTTGTATTGAAGAACTATTTGACTGTAAACAACAAAAATGATTTCTTCAATTTGCCCTTTAAGCATGGTTATTTATTTATTTAGCAAAAAACAATACAAATCATGGCATTACAGCTGACGCAAATACGCCATGCATTTGACAAATTTAAATAAATTTAACTATACATACATATATACATAATACAAATCACAAATTGTTGTCATAAGAACAAAGAGAAAAAAATAATAAAATCACATTAGAAATTTTCAAAGAAGTCAACCGAGTGAGTTCCGACCAAATGAACTTTTATTCATAAAAAATAGTATTCCTCTGAACTCACTCACATCAATATGAAATATGTCGGCATCCGAAGCAATGCCGTTTAGAATTGTGGCATGCCCATTGGCAGACTGGTTCTACCCCTTGGAAGAAAAAACAACTCATGCTCACGATTCCTCAAAAAAATATCAGGAACATTCAATTTAACATTCTCAAGAATGGTGGAATTTTCATTTTGGCCGCGGATAGGCATTATAATAAAAATAATAACACATTTTTAGTACTTTTTCCACATGAGATTTATTTCATCAGGACCGGTTTCGCTCATGGCGAGTATTATCAACTGATGATCAGTGGAAAAAGTACTAAAAATGTGTTATTATTTTTATTACTGTTCTATCATATTCTGAAGTCATGTTCTGTTTTGTCATGGAACCTACTAAAATATATGCAACTTTTTTATCGAGAAGTATTCAGTGTTACTAAAATTATAGAATGGGTACACAGATATCAAAAGCTTGGGAGCCATCGATATAATATATTTTGCATGAAATCGAATTATTTCTACTTAGAATATAAATGACATCCACAAAAAAATGAATACTCTTCACAAATTTATGCCACGTGACATTATAAATACTAATGCGGTATAAACATTAATGTGATTGCCGATTAGTGTTAATTTATTTAAACTGAATGAAAAGTTGACCAGCTCTGCACTGCGCAGTTCCGCATCAGGCCGTATATTTTTTTATTTCTTATCGAATTAGTATGAGAACGGAACACCTGCCGCTCACCTGTGCCTGTTCATTCTTCCTCTTCCTGTTCCAGCCAGGTATGAACTCGCGTCCGTCTATCTAGCGAATCTAATAATATCGAATGAATTTTACAAATCGTCTTTGCCTATGCAATATCTCTTCATTCAACGTTTAACTACACAAAGCTCATTATTATGTTTTGATGTCAGTATATTATACAATGATTTGTTTACAGTACAAAATAATATGCCCGTAACTAGTGATTCCAAACCAAGGCCAAAATTTGTATCCTGTAATTTTGGGAGTCATATAGTATCAAAGTAGATTTACCCACATTTCGACTTTTCGAGAAAAACAAAGAAAACTTTTTAAATTTCAAAAACAGCCAATAAAAGGCTTAAACTTTAAATATGTATGAGCGGCCACATTGCAACATCACTTATCATAGCACTGTGATAGGTTGAAAGTATGATAGACCAAACAATTATAATTTTAAGTTAAGTAATTAAGTATTTCGACTGAGGATGCTTGATGGAATTTCAATATCAAATTTGACAGGGGTGAGTTTAAACTATTTTATCAAGAAATCTTAGAGATTAATCGAGCTCAGCTCAACGGTCTGCCAATTTTGAACGAGCAACTTTATTTGCCTAGTTCGCCATTGTTGTACCCTTTTAAATAATTGTTATTTTTAATTTATTGTCATTTATTAATAATTGTCATTTATTTACAATTCAAGCACTTGCTATTATTAAATATCAATTCACTTACTATCATTAATATTAGTTCAAAGACTTGAAATCAATCAACTCACTAACGAGAGGTCAAATAGGACCCTAGATTTATTTTAAATATTCTTATGTTATCATCTGGTCATTAATATTTTCAAAAATCCCCGTAATTATAACAAACCCACTTAAATCATTGAAACTTGTATTCATTCAAATTTCGCTAATTTACATTTTTAAAACCTTTTAACTTAGTGATCTACTTATATTTTTGTATATAAACGATACAAACTGTTTACTACGCGTCAGTTCAAGTACATCCGTGCACTTGGAATGCCTGAAGATGCCGAAAGGCGAAACCCGGGTCGTTAGCGACAAAACTCATGGAAAAGTACAAAGTTCAAAAAAATCAAATTTATTATAATTTTGTTACCAAAGTCGTGAACCGTTCTGATTTTGATACCAACCATCATTCTCTTTTACGTTTTTATACGACATGATGAGTACATGAATTTTATACAAATATTTTATTGCTACCTATTCATTTTGACCAGAAGAATAGTGTGACAGCATTAGTTCAGTTTAGAAAAATATGGTATAGATGTTTTTTAATCTACTTATACTCTATATACTTTTGAATTTATTCGAATTATATAGTAGCTATCTTTTTATGAATATTATATTTCGGCTTTCATTATTCCATTATTGAAGGGTGAAAATGTTTTACTGAAATATTATGCCTACATGCAAGATCAAAAAAAACTTGGAAGCGTAGAAAAAAACTGTCTTTTGACGAAACATATAAAGAGTCTTTTTATAAGGACGCTTAGTTTTGAAATGTAAATAAAACAAGTTGTTTGTGAGATTTCGACTAAATATTGCGTGGTGTGAAACTATAAGAACGAAAACACAAATGTGTTTTACTGATACGTAAATCAACATCCCAAGCGACGGTTTTACATATCTTCGTTTCAATTAAAAAATTGCAAATATGCAAAATTAACAATTTTCATAGAGGCATAAAAACAGTTTAAAAATAGCTCGATCATAGTAAAACAAAATACTGAAAAACACACGAAATTAATCCGCATCCACAACGAATATTTTGCACTCTTATCACGTTAAAGATGTTCACTGTCAATATTTGGTGGAATGACATTTAGATTTTTCGTCCACATATAAAGGGTCAGAAGCTGTATAAATATCTTTATATGTTATAAAGGGTCTTTTTATAAGGACGCTTAGTTTTGAAATGTAAATAAAACAAGTTGTTTGTGAGATTTCGACTAAATTTAAATTTCATTTGTAAGTATATTTTACGGCATTAAATATGGAATATAGCATCAAATGTCTGCCATTATAAAATGGGCCACGTCGCTAAACTTGACTTTTTTGACAAATTTGGGTAAACTTCCAACTGCTCCAGAACCCAATCAGGCGTTGTCTGTGGTCGTTTACCTGAAGTTCCTTGGTTAGTTGGATTTTATACGGGTGCAGACATAAGGCCCGCTTCAAAATTCGCCAAGTTGAAGTCGCAGAAAAGCCAAGTTCTTGTGAACAACGAGAAATAAGCTGCCTTGGGTTTTCCTGTACACTTTCACACACAACAGCAATGTTTTCACCAGATATTGTATTTTGATGACGTACAGGTAGGTAGGTGTTGGCCGATTATTTACCAAACTGGTTGACTCAAATTTGGCCACTAAACAATGAATAATCTACTCAGCAGGACAAAGTAACATATTTTGAGCGTCCCTATTGAAATACCCTATACATACAGTGAAACCTCAATTCTACGGTTTTCAACGATTAATGCGGGAAAGTTTAAAATATGAACTAAATGCCGGGACTATAGAAAATGAACGCACCACGCGATAAAACGTATAATGCGAGAACGTAAGATCGTGGTTCCACTGTATTAATATGCGTGAAATCGTAAAAAATTTTGCAAATTTTCTAGTAAAGTTAAGGAAAACGAAACGCTGGAAGACTGTGAATTGAGCTGAATGGATTGGCCAGAGAAGAAGAAGTGACCAACCTCTTCAATCCACTCATGGTATCAATCGACGTAGAATTAACAGTAATGTTCAGCCACGTGGAAACTTTACACGAAATGTTTTCTATAAAACAGAGTAATCACATAAAAACACAATTTATACATGCTTGTCAGAAATACAATATACAATAATTTATCAATGGACACGCTATGTTATTTCAACGATGATTTTTTTGATTTATTGACGCCGTATTATTTTATTATCAAAATATATATTCAAAGGGTTTTTTTTTTGAATGAATGAAATATTCAATTAAATATACTATGCCGGGGGAGTTTCGCCTCCTTCTATTATAATAAAAATAATAACCCATTATTAGAACTTATTCCACATAAAATTTATTGGATTATGACCGGTTTCGCTCATGGCAAGCCTTATCAACTGATAATAAATACAACGAGACAATGATTTTGCTTAGCTGTAAAACCAATTGTTTATCATACGTTGTAATTCTTGCTTAAATTTTGTATAAATATCACTGTTATAATAATTTCACTAACATTGACCGGTATCGATGTCTTTTGCCGATTGTCTATGGGTCGACACACGCGCCACCTACTGAAAGTTAATAAAACTGTACTATGCCTATAACCTTTGCGCAAGTGTAACAATAAATTGTCAAAATAAACTGTATGTCAGCACATAAAAAATGATAAAAACATTGATTTTTATATAAAATACCTACAATTAGCAAATTTTATTATGCCAAAAGCCTCCGCGCAACTGCATGCAAAAAGTTCGTCAAAGTTTCATTGCAATCGGATGAACGGTATGGCAGGGCATAGAGTGCGAAAAAAAAACAAATATTGATTTTTATTTATTAGATTGCATGTATTGTAAATCCAACACATTAATATACCCATTTTTCAGAAATTGTTTGGGTCGTTTATATTTTTAAAAAGTCGCCGCGTCTTTAACCCTTTATAGGGCAAATTAAATATTATGAAAATCGAATTTAGACGATATTTTAAAATATTTTTGTGTCAGAAACATCAATATTTTCATTTTCATTAATACATTGACCAATTTATATTTTTTAAAGTCAACTGTGCGACATTGAAGTTGGAAGTTTTTCCATTAAAACATACAATCGTTCTAAGCCTACAACAGCCTTTTTTTAGAAATGTATGTGTATTTGTATATAAAATGATTATACAAATAGTTTTCTCTAAAAATCGCAAAACAGCTTTCATAATGCAGGTCCAAATGCAATACGATGATCCAAATAAAATATTACCGGTAAATGGTGAGCCGCATAAAAAAACAAAACACACGTAATAAAAACGATTTATTAGTTAATAATTACAATGACACTTTTTTATTTAAAAACAATCAAAAAACTTATCAAAACATTTTATTTACTTAATAATCAATGCGACACTTGTTTTTTTATACTACTTGATATTTTTTTTATATCGACTGGTAATTTATTCGACGTACATCGCAGTTGATTGATCAAGTTTTCATCGGCCAGCCTGTTGCGACATTTCGTTTTTACTATTTTCAATTTTGAAAAGAACGACTCGCAGCGATATGTGGTTCCAATTAATGCAGCTATAATGTACATTGCCAGCTGTCATACACAAAATGTTGATATAAAGTCACGCCCCTGCTTTGTTTTGTTTGATTTATGAATAACTTTTTTTTTTTTTTTAACCATGTCCGCTCCCAACTTGGAGCATATGGACTCCTCGCGGAGTTTATCTCAACATATATTTTTCTACGAGAACTGCTTATTACTCAGTTGCTCAACCTCTCTTTTTCGAAGTGAGTAGGGATGGAAAGGATACGAGGACTAGGACAGGACTAGTGATTAGTTAATCGCCTATGCGTCGCTCTTTGGGATCGGAAAGGTGGGAAGGGATTTTTCAACAACACAAACACCCATGCCTTTGAACAGATTTATCGACTGAAAAAATCCGCTCGTACCGGAAATCGAACCCGGGCGATCCGGCACGCAAGCCAACGCCGTTGCCACTGCGCCACGGACCGGGCAATGTTAAATATATTTGTAGAAGGCTGCAAACTCCAATAGAGCGGCTGAAAATCTTAAATTGGGCCGCATGCAGCCCGCGGGCCGCGTGTTGGACAACGCTGATTTAAAGCCTTGCGTATAAAGACATTGATTTTTGGGAAACAACGCAAAATTTGCGCCATTTGACAAATTTTATGACGAAATAGTTTTATCGACGACGCATTCTGATACTATTATTGACTTTCTTTTGGGTGGTATAAGGTATTTTGACCTTAATGCGAGTGGTTAACATATTAACCAATTTAGGCCTTTGATCTATAAAGGGTTTAACTCATATTTCAATAAAAATATCAATGATGCTAGTTTACGCGGTGTTTTAATGTGGTGTTTAGTAATTTTGAAGCTATGCTAAATGCCGGTTCGTTATTTAGTAAATATCCCAATTTGCAGATGTATCCCTCCGTGTTTACACAGCTTGGGAGTAATTTCTGGTGCAGTGGATGAGCTCGTAGCTAATTAATTATCAGTGGTTTAAATTTATCTATCGCATCTGCAAATGTTTACAAACTGTTTGCCAATACGAATCAGCCGGACGGCGAAAGGTATCGATCAGAGAGCACGCGCCGCGTCATTTAAGCCTGCTTGCTATAGATCAGAGCTTCCCAACCGTGCCACGGACCCCTAAATCTGCGAAAAAATAATCTGCGGACCCCCGAAAAAAAACATAGTTTAGTCTTGTTTATATTTTATAACAAAGAATAGTAGCTTTAGAATTGAGAAAAATTATTCATAGCATGTAGTTCGCAAAACAATTTAATGAGATGGTTGTGGTTGTATGTTTTTACACAACAAATCAATATATTGACTGAGTAGGCATTTACTTGGTAGAACTCCATTATAATACGGTAAGAAAAATAACAATGTATTTTAGTTCTACATAAATTATTTTATATATTTGTTGATAGCTATTTCGGCTGACGTCCTCTGACGTTCATAGTTCTGACGAAGGCGTAAGCCGAAATAGCTATCAACAAATATATAAAATAATTTATGTAGAACTAAAATACATTGTTATTTTTCTTACCGTACACATCAATATCTTGTTCATGAAGAAATGCTAACTCGTAATGAGTCTTACAAAGTCTCCGTGGAAAGGCATGATCTGTTCTTATTTTTTATCAAAGGTAATGACGAAGATTTGTAGAAGGTATGTAGTCGCAAAAGAAATTAGGGTTACCAAGGCTTCTTTTGCAAAAGACGGATATTCTTGCTGTCGCCTTATCCAAAATTCTGAAATAGTTTTTTCATTATATTCTACTTCAAGCAAATTATCTGATCTGATAATCGATAAAATTTTCGCGGACCCTAGATTGGGAAGCACTGCTATCGATGGGCTCCGCTCCCAGTTTGATTATTCATTATTTTTATTCCTCCGTGTAAACCGGACATGGAAAGCGTGATCGAAAGCGCAGGCTGTGCTAGCCAATGAGTAGGGGATGGCAAATAAAGGTTTCAAACATGATTTCATTCATTCCAAAATTAAAAAGAATCTTATATATAAAACCGAAACGGCGTATGTATGTATGTCTGTGGGTCTGTAATTCTTTGAGAATGATATAACATTAAATAATTATTGGTCGCTTAGTCCGAGCGAAGCCGGGTAGCAATACTAGTATGGATATAAAAAAGACTTTTTATTATTGTCGGTCTACGAATGATATTCTTTTCACGGTGATTCTATATGAAATCAAAATACTACGGGATAATTATCTGCATCAAACGGATTGTTTTGCTTGAAAATGGTTTCAAAAATATTTGAAAGTTTAAGACTGAATTACTTTGTTTTTTGACATTGATTCAATTGATGAACCAAGGTGTTCACTGTCAATATTTGGTGGAAAGGCATTATAATAAAAATAATAATACATTTTTAATACTTTTTCCACATAAAATTTATTTGATCAGGACCGGTTTCGCTCATGACGATCATTGTCAACTGATAAGGAATACAATAAAACAGTGATATTTATACAAAAGTTAAGTATGACAAACAATTGGTAAAACAACTAAGCAAATAAATTGAATCAAATTACAAGAAAAATAGACTATAAATAAAATGTTGAAGACCTCTTAGCAATGCAAGTATTATTAGTTTGCATTGCTAAGAGGTCTTCAACATTTTATTTATAGTATATTTTTCTTGTAATTTGCTTCAATTTATTTGCTTAGTTGTTTTACCAATTGTTTGTCATACTTAACTTTTGTACATATAAATATCACTGTTTTATTGTATTCCTTATCAGTTGACAATGCTTGCCATGAGCGAAACCGGCCCTGATCAAATAAATTGTATGTGGAAAAAGAACTAAAAATGTATTATTATTTTTATCATTTGATGAAGTTAAGGATTTCGACTCTAGATGCTTAATGTGATTTCAATATTACATTTGAATCGTTTTAATTTTTTACTTTTCCATGAGATTGGTCAGAAACGATTCACCAGGAAATCCTCAATGATATTACTTTTATTTTTTCAAGGATAACATATAAACGACACTATTAACTATTCATCAGTTCAAGTTCTTCGGTGGACTTGAAGCGAATGTAGAAACCGTACGGTGAAACCCGGGCCGTGATAAAGCTGATTGGAAGTTACAGAATTCAAAGTATTCAAATTTGATATTGAAATTCAATCATGCACCATCAGTCGAAATCCACAATTTGCTTGTGAAAAAGGATTAAAATAATGAATGTTTATAGTCGTCGACTAAAGGTATCACACGATAAAAATTGAAAGACTGAAGAGGGAGCTGAATAACGACGATGAATATATTTATATAAATGAACAAAGAGACCAGTCGAATTAGCAAAAAGTTCACGCTATAATCTTACATTTTTCATCACTATTTTTTTTAAAAATGCGAATCTTGTTTTGGTTGTTCTCTTTTCCTTTTGCACACAAATATAACACATGGATACCATAGACCAGGACTTTTTTTCCATTTAATGCGGTGAAACGGCGTTCCGGCACCTTTTTTCACAGTATTTTTTTAAAATTTCAAAATCAATTAGACGAAACAATGTTTTCACATTGTTTCGTCTAACATGATTACAATATTTATTTATATAATTCGTCAAAATGATAAAATATGGTATTGTATTGAACCGGATGAGATGTGGATAAATTCGAAATTGGCGCTCTCCTGTGGCGATGAGGAAGAAGGGACTTCGTCCACGTGCCCATAGGTCACTCGTGATCAAAGACTGATAACGGCGAGTAATGTAAGACGCATAGACTTATATACTTTCTGTTTGTCTGACGCTTGTGATTGAATGCACGTGCCTAGCGATTGACAATGTGTGGAACATTTTTACTATTTTCATTTTCTTTATTTTTTACTGCAGCTTAACCCCAAGTTTAAAAATGCTGATTTAAATGATATTTGAATGTAATTTTATATAGTAAAAGTCTTGACATGAAGTGAGTTACGGCACATTTATTTTTCAAAAAAAGCCCTGCCATAGACTAGAAAAAAGCTCTGCGACGCCGAAAGACTATAGAGATATTTTCGCGCCGCAAATTGGGCGGGAAACATTCGCCGTTGCTGTTTCTCGTTCGCAGTTTTCAAGCCTGCCTGCTTTATGTCTCGAAAGATGCGATGACGCAATCCAACGGCTCTTCGGTGTTGCCACATGGCCAGCAGTGGGATGCACTTGAATGATGCCAGGCTGGGAATATGGACCCTGTCAAGTGCATGGGATCCTAAGAGCATATTTTAAGCACAGCTTTGCTTTGTTCGGCCTGCAATAATCTGCTGTTTGTCTTTTGTCAAGCTATTTTGACGTTTAGTTGCAATTTTTTATTGTGTCAATTTTTCGTAAAAGTTTCTGCAAGAGTTAGCGTGAATTGAACTAGGCAAATGAACAGTGATTGTAATATCAAATTATTTTGTTAATAGCACTTGTGTTAACAGATTGATTACGGGGAACATGGAAAACGCTTCGTTTCTCTGTGTATTTTGGTTTCTCCATAGCCAACGTGTTAATGTGCTTTTTATTTTAACCCTATAAGTAAAACCAAAATATTTTTACATTCGAGCATTTGGCTTGATGGAATTTCAATATCAAATGTGAACCGCTTAAATTTTCTACTTCTCCACGAGTTTTGTCGCTAACGAGTCGGAGATCGCCTTCGAGCATCTTCTTGTTAGTTAAAGTTCACTTGTGCACTTTAAATTCCTGATTCGATAAAATTCTTAGCATTCTTTTGCAACATGTTGTGGCAATTTCAACATAAAACAACGATTCATAGACTTTCTGCAGACAAAATTTAGATTTAATTGCCTTAAAAAAATTACGTCAAAATAAAAAGGCGTCGACGAACCAAGCTTGGACTTGTTGCGAATGCCTTAAAAGAGCCTGAATCCTGCCTGTCTCCTCAACCAACCAGATAGGATTCAGTCTTGGCGGACCTACGGAACGCTGGGATCATCGGAGAGAAGCGAGCATACTGGTGGGAGACCAGGATACCGCTCGGCGGCCGTATGCTCTGAATAAGGAGGGTATACGGAATAAATCTTTCATTCAGAAATCGAAAAAATTCTTACTTCACGAGTATCAAAACTACATAATATCTTTTTCGTTTAATGTGTAATAAGATATTATTTATCGATATGCCGCTCAGGATGTTTTGTGTGTTCAAAAAATGATCAAGATACCTATTGACTTTCTGTTTATTTTCTTTACAGCTTAACCAAATGAAGGATTGTTAAATGTTATCAATTAATTTACTTGTATCAGTTATTGATTTTGATATTTTTTTAATCAGGAAATATACTATTCTGAGTAACGCTGAAGTTAAATTTTATTTTTTTAACATAGCAGCAAAGAGTGAAGAAATAAATTTACTTTGATGCGGGATATAATTATTAGATTTTCCGTATTTTTATATATACGAACTTCATACTGTGAGCCAGCAATAGTACTTTACTTAATAGTTTTTTTCGTATCTTGAGTTGCTCTTTTATTCACAGCCGTAAACCCAATTAGATAATGATGCAAACAATATAAGATACCAGACATTTGTATCGGAGGAATGAATCCAGAAACGTGTAAGAGAAATTACAGTTTTTGTAATGAAATAGAAGATCGAAAATAAAACCAAGCCACGCAATGTGTTCGCTTACCGAATGTTGCAATTAGCCATACGTGTTTTCCTCGCATATTCCCACTGGGCACAGTGGCGCACTGCGATACACCCAATCCTTTTTAAGGGGATAGATTAGTCCCAGAAAGTGTCGTGTATGAAAAAATCGCGTTCCAAAAATCAAAATATTGCGTAACAAAAATATATTAAAAAACAAAACTCACACAGTCAATTTCATTATTGCTTTAAAAATCCAATTTTGCTTGAATCTGTTTTAAAAGTTTCAGAGCAGAGTCATGAATTACATCACATGATTTTGCGCAGGGTCTCATTAAATATGTGTATATTATATCGATGGCTTAAAGAGTTATGTTGTCAACTCCACTTTTGACTGAAAATTACTTAAAAACGCCATCTTGTTGTATCATGCAATGTGCATGTTCCGTAAATTTTTTATAACCAACACTTATTTAAGTGCATCGGAGAAACGTTTTAAAAAAAATTGATATCTCCATTGTCGTTCGAAAACCTACATTGGTAATTATCCAACTCCACCATTTTGTATTGTCAACTGTCATTTATTCGTTGTTTTTCAGCGGTGGTACAAATAACCCGTTTGAAAGGGGTTGTTTTTGTTTATAGAACTAAATTTTACATTCTCAAAATAATCAGTTTTACGTCGAAGAGCGTTGTTAGAGGATTCATACCCCCTTCCAAAGTACGGAAGCCACTGCAAAGGAAGCAAGTGAAATCGCCCTTTTTAAGCCTCCCCGTCATTCTGCTCACGGCCGCGGTGTTAAATTTCGATTAGGGGATGACATCGTTCTCCGCAAAACGAATTTAATATTTGTAATTTTTCGATCGTAGATACCATTTGTTTTATATAAGTGAACAAAATTTGTCATTATCAATATAGCGTTTTATAAACAGTGAATTCTTTTTTTCTTAAATGGCAAATCTTATATTATTCGTGTGTTAAAGAAATATTAGCAATAACTAAAGTTTTATAGAAATTTTATATCAAATGAAATTGCGAGATTGTGTATGAATAATATTTTTCCACAACATGCATCTGAGAAATTTCAGTTGTTTTTTATAATGCCTATCATTTAAATCGAAAAATATCTACATTTAAAATGTTTTTTTTTGAATATTTTGAATCTCTTAACCGCTTGAGACCCAAGCGGACACGGGTGTCCGGATCATGTGCCGACCACCAATCCCAACCGGACACGGGTGTCCAAAATACTTCGAGATAAATAATAATTGGTATTAAAATGGAATATACGCAATATATTAATTAATATGTGTAGTCCCATCTATCTAGAATCGATGCAATTAGATTTTTAACAAATATATAATTTATTTTAAGTGTTTGATATAATTTGGTAATTCAATAAAAAAAATCAATATTTTTATGCGGTGGCAACCCTGAAATTGTTTTCGAAATGTAAAAATTTTCAATTGAAAAAATGGAAAAATCATAAAACAATCCATTAATATGTGTAAAAAATATTTTAAAATTATAATTACTATTACTTATTTTTTTATTGGCCCTCAAAAACACGTGGTCCTGGTGGCACAATAATCATTTTCTTGCGTGGTACTCAAGCGGTTAAATTTCGAACATCAATCGAAAACAATACGTGCATCTATCATTCGACAGAAATATATAACATTGATGTATGAAGACCATGTTTAATTGAAAATGAGACGGCACCTGTAAATTATTTTCTATATAGCAACAATTTGAATCCAAGTTGTGCTTTTTCACGAGTTTGTCGCTAATGACCCGGGTTTCACCTTTCGGCATCTTCAGGCTTTTCAAGGGCACAGATGAATTAAATGACGGTGAAAATTTGTGACATACTTTTATTATTATTTAGGGTGACTGCTATAGTGAGTTGAACGGCTATAGTTATGGTGAACTTCTCGATGTTAACAATTTACCGACCGCACAGTTTGTGCTGTTTTTTGCAAAAAATAACTTAAAATAAAAGATTTCGTAAATAAACTAGTCTAGAAATTTCGATGCGTAAAGGCGCAGTGGCAACGGCTTTGACTTGCGTACCGGACCGCCCGGGTTCGATTCCCAGTACGAGCGTATTTTTCAGTCCATAAATCTGTTCAAAGGCACGGGTGTTTGTGTTGTTGAAAATCCCATCCCACCTTTCCGATCCCAAAGAGCGACGCAGTGACAGCGATTAACTAATCACTAGTCCTGTCCCACTTCTCGTATCCTTTCCATCCCTACTCTCTTCGAAAAAAGAGAAGTTGAGCAACTGAGTAACAAGCAGTTCTCGTAGAAAAAAATATGTTGAGATAAACTCCGCGAGGAGTCCATATGCTCCATGTTGGGAGCGGACATGGTTATAAAAGTAAATAAACATTAGATTATGTATTTTTTAAGTAAAGTTGCGTATGCTTAAAGACGCCAACGTGTGGCGTATGCGGTAGGGGAAAATAACGCATGGCTGAAAGAGGACGCCAACGTGGCGTTTGCGGATCTTAAAGAGTCGAGATAAAGGATTTAAAAAAAATTCAAATTTTTAATATTTATAAAGGAATAATATGCATTTATGCTTACTTTTTTAAAATATTGAACATTTTCCAAAACAAATTAGAAATAAAGAACTATTATTATGTCATTAAGAGTGTAGAGATGGCAAATCTATCGAAAATATAACATACCACGTGGAGTTGACTAGGGAACTGGTTTACAATTAATAATACCGCTTTTTATTCAAAACTGAGACGCGATTCTGGATTGTTCTAATTGGGAAACTGTGTTATATTGTCTATCATGGTGTATGGCGTGGAAGATAAAGAATGCAGTACTGAAAATAAGTGTATCGCATACCACACGTTTTACTATAAAACACCACAGCCGAAAGACAACCGCAAGGCATAGTAATAGAAGAGGTGGAAAGACAGCTGGATGCGTCCAAGACGCAAGTATACGAGTCAAATACACTCAAATATTTTTTAAATGGCTTATTTATACATGGCACTTTCTACAAAAACCGTGTATAAATAAACCGCGTTAAAAAACGTGATTCATAGAAAAATTTAAGTTGCGTATCGTGATTATAAAAAAGAACAAGATTATTGTTTACAATTACACAAATTATCAGTCGTTTATGTTTTTAATCCCCCAATTTCTAAACATAGTTTTTCTACAAGAAATGGTCGTTACTTAGTCACTCGATTTTGCTTTAGTTCAATTAGAGTGGGGTTAGAAAGGATTAGGCTAGGACAGGACTGGTGGTTAGCTAATAGCTCTCGCCTCTCCTCCCGTTTATAGGATCGGATGAAAGGGAGGGAGTTTAAAGACAAAAACATCTATACTTTCGAATAGAATCAATTTATGAAAATTTCCATCCTGGAACTCGAACCTGTGAACACCAAAATTGAAACTAATGACGTTGGCCGCTCGGCATTTAATTACATAAAAATGATGCGAGAGAGCTGTATTCAGTATTATGTTAGCATCATTTTTTGATACGGTGAAAAAATAACAATGTATTTTAATTCTACAGAAATTATTTTATATATTTGTTGACAGCTATTTCGGCTTGCGCCATCGTCAGATTTACTAGATAGATAGTTATGACGATGGCGTAAGCCGAAATAGCTGTCAACAAATATATAAAATAATTTCTGTAGAATAGAAATACATTGTTATTTTTTCACCATATTATCATGGAGTTCTACCAAGTAAAAATGCCCAGTCAATCAATACATCATTTTTTTGTTTTAGTACATGTATGAACTATCGTAAACAAATTTGTCAGTTGATTTTTCATTTTAATCAGTTTAGTTTGCTTTGCATATTAATTTTCTAAAGCTCCATGAGGTTCGGTGAAATTTTCGATATTATGAACTTGTTTTGAAATTTGATTTGGCATTCTGAATGTTTATTTATTTCAACACATTTTAAATTCTTCTTACACTTAAAAAATGTTAAGCGACTTGTGAGCCGTGGGAAATATGGAATTGTCCCAGATAAGCCGAAGAAGTTTATAATGTTACTAGTATGAAACATCTCGGCCACCTTCTATCCTTTGAAAAAATGCGGAATATCGCTTGTTCTCGATCGATATTTCGAGTATGGCAATTAGCGCGGAAAAACTCAAACAGATGTCACCGAAGGAGAGGTGTGAGTCTCGGGTGTTATTAGGGTGGCGTCCTCGCTAATCCGCCTTTGATGGTTCGCGTCCCGGCTATAAAATACGCTTTCTGATTGGCCATTTGGCAAGAATTCCGAAACGCTGCGTTTTGGCGGGAATGGCAATAATGGACGGCATGATGATTGTAATTCCAATGCTGCGGCGGAAATATCATTGATTTTGTAACGGAAAATATTTATAATTAATTGTATTTTTCAATATGGTATGGTACATATAACGAGTTTTAACTGATTTACCTGAAGTATTCGCGAGTTTGAGAAACCTCTAAAAAGTTTCACATGGCAGTCGGCCATCATTGTAACCCAACGATCTCGTACCTTAAGATTATGGCAAGAAAGCATCTAACAACCGCTTTAGACCCTGAACCATTCTTCTCGATGACCTTCCGCATGTAAAAAGATAAAGTAAGCTCACCTATTGAACTGTCTCTACTAGTGTTTTCTAGCTATTACAGCGATGAGGGATGGATGTATTCACTCTCAAAATATTGATATTTAGGTGCTTCTGAGAGACCGAAAGCTATTCTTCTAGATTACCCTCCAAAGGTAAAAAGAAAAAGTAAGCTGACCTCTTGAACTAGTTTTACTCGGGGTTGCTCACCCCTGCAGCGTTCTCCGGTCATCACCGATGGGAAGGGAACGCATTTGAATATGAAAAATAAACTTAGTGACGAAGGAGACGGGAAGAACTTTGACGTTAACGCGCCTCAGAACTTGAAGATCCATCAAATAATTATCAACAAAAAAAAGACATGGTGATACTACATTTTTATTTGAACGCCAAAAGCACAATCATTATTTTTTTAAGTTGTATTATTGAAATTATAATTCAAAAAAATGCCTTGTTGAAATTTCAATATTGACTAAAGTCGTTGGGTTAAACAATGTTGAGAAACACTGAAGTAACACATTCTGTGGTTTTAACAGCGGCACACAATCTGTTGCTTAAAGAAAAAGCATAATGCTGTTCAACTTTTAAGAAGATTTCGAAATCAAACTTTATGCGTACACATTAAAATTGGATACTCAAAACATTATTAAAACTGTTACTAAACTTGCCACCTGTCGCATTGTATCTATCTTTGAGAAGCTTTATTCTAGGAAAATCAACACTAATGCCATTCTGATTGTTTTCAGATAATCATTACTACAGAATTAAAGATGTACCACTTTTACTTGACCGCCGCCGAATTGAAAACTAAAATTGCCCTCAAAGAGTAAATATCTTAATCCCTTTCGGTTCTGTATTCTAAAGATCTAAAGGTTTGATTTCTTTTTTTACAGACAATGGAAGGAAAGGTGATAAAAGAAGAAATTATTGACAAGGACTCGAACCCTGGCAGTGTCACCTTTTCGGGGAGCGGTGGTGAAAACTCACGAAGGGGCAAAGGTAATCATTTTTATTTTTTTTGATATTAAGTTGTAATGACAAGTAATGTTTCAAATTATTTCAAAATAATAATAAACCAATGAATAACTGCGATAACTTCTTTCGTGTTAAATGTTGCATAAAGCAGCGGCTGCCTACCTTTCGGAGGTCACGAACCATGTCATAATTTTGAATCTTACCGACCACTTACATTGTTTTTTTTTAAATAATGAAATTGTATTTTTACATATATTTTATAAGAGGCATGTTTGTTGCTTCGTGCTTAAATTGGCTCTCATTGGGCCACTACAATAACATTGTGGACTAGGTATCAATTTTTTTCCAAAGGGCTGGCGACCATTGGTAAAACATAGAAGATCTTTACAAATATTCAGTAGCAATTATAATAAAGAAAAGAAATGAGAAAACTAGCCCGCCAATAATACAGAATAATGCTTAACAGTTTGTCGGGTTCCTGGTCGAGTTTCAACGTGAGCAGCCCACGGGCTCTAATCCCAGTTCGGACTGTTTAATTTTTGAGTCGACTTATTGACTTCTGTTCAGAAGTTTGGATGTTATTAAAAAAATTCTCCCATGCGATATTAAAAACGGAACGTAGCGAGAGCGATCGGCTTACAACTAGCCCTGTCCTAGTCCAATACTTTATATCCCCACTCACTTCTAAAAAGTAGAATCCAAGCACATGAGTAACGAGCAGTTCTTGTATAGAAATGCTGTTGAGAAAAACTACACTTAGAGGCCATGTGCTCTAATAATAACAGGAGTACAACTTGAGTGTAGTATTCATGGAATTTATTATTGAAAATTTTTGATTTTTTGATTAATGTCACATAACGAAAGCAATTTATGTTTTACTTAAGATGATACTCAAACCGTTTCCACGTCAACGGTAATATTCTACTCCCAGGTGATTTCGTTTTTAAGAATTTCAAATACTATTTTATAAATACGCTACTTTTTTATTACATAAGTTTAAAATTCACTTAACGAAATGTGACTCGAAGTAAGTAATTTAAAAAGGTGATTTTTGATAAATCCTATGAGTTATGATCATTTAATTCGCACGCGGGGCCATTTTGCGCCACCTTCCCCCACGTTTTAAAAGGGGAAAACTGCCGACTTGACACATTCTACTTTTTAACGGAAGATCAGCAAGAAATTTGACTTTTTTTTAGTTTAGATATGATTTTATTTCTAGTTTTCACAAGTATAATATGAATATTATTATTCGATTGAACTTATCTTCAAATAATTCTTCTTTTTGAAACATTCATAAAAAAATAAAATTGATTACTTTGTGCATAGTAACGTTTGTATTTAGATCAGTAAGAAAACTTTCTGCTACTTTATAAATTGCCCGATAAAACAAATTCATACGGAACCTTGCTACTGATAAAGTTAAATATTTGTTTTGTAAAAAGATATATATGAATATGACGTCACCTTTAGACTGATTGCGCGCAAGGACAAGGATGGGGAACCTATTTAATTTTGAAAAACCGTATTCTTTTATGTGTGGCCGCATTCAAGAAACGTGAATTACATTTGTAATTTAAAATTATACTAATAGTTTATTACTGACTTTTGCTTAAAATTATTATTTGTTATCTGCATGGTAAAGGATTCTAGTTTTATTGATTGAATTGGCAATTCACTTGGTAGAACTCCATTATAACTCGGTGGACAAAATATGTATATCAATGTATTTTAGTTCTACAAGTTGTTGTTATCAATGCAATAACTTGAAGGGCTCAATCTTTAGACATTGTTTTATAATTCTTTTAGATATTTCAATGTATGTGCTAGACAGCATATCTTCAAATCGAAAGCAAATTATCAGGAGCTACTATTTATTCCTCATCAACACGCGAAATCAAAGCCGTTGAAATAAAATTCACGGGTTGCAAAAATGTTTAAAAAAAAAAAAAACTAACAGCTGGCGAAAATTAACGTACGCGGCAATAAAATTAAATATTCCATTAATTTTTATTTTTTATTACGCCCATAAATAAGGTCTTTAATATTTAGCGTCGGATAATTCATCTCAAAACTGCTCCGGCGGCCATTTGCCTAATACCTTTTCCCGCGCTTTTAATTTATCTTGGAGGAGATTCTTTTTGCGCGGGAAGCGGTGTTGCCAGTAATTGGACGGCTTTATTTGTGATCATTTTACAATGT
This sequence comes from Himalopsyche kuldschensis, assembly GCA_028554975.1. NCBI lineage: Eukaryota > Metazoa > Arthropoda > Insecta > Trichoptera > Rhyacophilidae > Himalopsyche > Himalopsyche kuldschensis. The sequence continues at coordinate 699,384 of JAHFWI010000030.1, read as the reverse complement.
TTTCGGCCATTTTTCAGTCTCCTTTGTAAAGATAAATGCTTTTTTAGACACTCAGCATTATACGTAAGATTATAGTTTTAGCCAATATATCACAACGAGGTATTGTTTCACTACAAAGTAACATCATCATAAACTGGAGGTCTGCATTGGCCGAAATATAGTAATTTTACCCGGCCCTAGCCCGACGATCTCCGACCCGGCCCGACCCGTACCCGAGGCTCATTCCCGAAATCTTACCCAAACCCGACCCCGACAGTTTTTTCAACTTTTCAACAAAATTTTAATCAACATTTAAAATAATTTGATATCAACTCATCAACTTATAATATGTATGTACTTAAGATATATCATACAATAATGATGTCTAAATCCGGAATAATCTATAGTTACCCAAATATTCGAATATCGTTTAGTTTAAAAAATACCACGAATATATCCGGATATTGTATATTCGAATATCCGAGTTGGAATCCTTTATATCTAGTATACAAATAAATAATACGGTAAGAAAAATAACAATGTATTTTAATTCTACATAAATTATTTTATATATTTGTTGATACATAGCTATATCGGCTTACGCCCTCGTCAGAACTATTTATACAGAACTAGTTCTGACGAGGACGTAAGCCGAAATAGCTCTCAACAAATATATAAAATAATTTATGTAGAATTAAAATACATTGTTATTTTTTTACCGATTATAATGGAGTTCTACCAAGTAAATGCCTACTCAATCAATAAATACAAATAAATATAAAATTTAAAATAACTTTGATTATTCCACGTATTGTGTAACTAATTGTGACACGTGTTTCGCCTCTTTCAGAGGCATCTTCAGACTTACTATCGCAAAGTTTGCTTAAGTAATGAAGCAAGATAAATTCTAACATTTTAACATTTTAAATTATGAAATTACAAAATGGATTACGGGTTTTTTTCCTTCTAAAGGAAACAAGGAAGGGGGTGATAGAATCAAAAAATGCATTAACATAATGATACTAATAAGGTCCAATCACTCAATCATTTTTTGTAATATATTTGTTTGCTTTGTTTCGATTCTATAACCCTCTCTTGCGTCCCTTAAAAAGGAAAAATCCCAATCTAATTGATTGAGTGATTGCACCTTATTAGTATCATTATGTTAATGCATTTTTTGATTCTATCACCCCCTTCCTTGTTTCCTTTAGAAGGAATAAAACCCGTAATCCATTTTGTAATTTCATAATTTAAAATGTTAAAATGTTAGAATTTATCTTGCTTCATTACTTAAGCAAACTTTGCGATAGTAAGTCTGAAGATGCCTCTGAAAGAGGCGAAACACGTGTCACAATTAGTTACACAATACGTGGAATAATCAAAGTTATTTTAAATTTTATATTAAAATGAACTTCCACAAAGTTACCGCCGATTTTTCATTTCATTATGTATTAGTCTTTTGTATTGAGGACTTGGGCGTCAGCCTAATCCTCTTCATCTGGATATTTATTTAGACTTGGGTCATGGTACACGGAGCTGATTAGCGTTCCGTGCACCAATCTGTCTTGTCGTGTATCTCGTCTTCTTCTTCAGCTTGGAGTCTCGGAGTCGTCTTCTTCATGTTCCCGTTCCTCTCAGCTTGCAGTCGAGATGTCGTCTTCTTCTGCTGCATCATTCCGCATCCTCCGGGGTCCTTTACCAAGCAGGTGTGAAGGAGGGGAGGATTTGGGGAGCTAGGGTGGGTCGTGTAGTAATACGTCTCTTGGTCGCGGAAAGTCGGCGTGTGCGTATTTAACGTATACGCCTTGGAGGGCTTTGATAGATAGGTTCGGGTGATTATCAATATCGTCAAAGAAGGAAGTGATGAGTTTACGGACGTGTTTGCGCAACGAGTCTATCTTAAGGCCGCGTTCGATCGTGGTGTTGCGCACGTACCACGGCGCGTTGACGATACTGCGTAATGTTTTGGTTTGTACTACTTCAAGCCTTTTTACGTGCTTTTTGTTTGCGTGCCCCCAGATTTGGCATCCGTACGTCATTATCGGACGGGTTATCGCAGTGAATAGCCGAAACCATCGAAAATATTACAAATAAATAGTTTCAAGTGTCATGTCGAAATCCATTGAATATAGTTGATGCTTAGATCATTTTTAATTTACTCTTGCCGTACATTTATTTTTAATTTTTAATTACAAACAGGCTCTTTAATTGTTTTATTGTTGATATCATGTACCCGCATGGTATATCATTTCTAACTGCTCGGAGTTAACGCACACAATTCGTCCAAAGAGATTGGGGACCGTTATTTAGAATATAGAGTCGAATAAATTGTTAAAATTTTCTTCGTTTGATGGATTTTGCAGCGAACATTTTTTTCTCTCAGACAAATGATATCATTTGCTGACTGGTACTTTTCTGTGTATAAAAATGAATTTCGTTTGTAATTTAAACAATATAAGTATAAAGAGTCTATGATAATTATTCGGTAAATTATGGATATATGGTCCCAATCCTCTCGAGCTAAGCTCAAAAAATTTATACATACTGGCTTATAATTTTATGTTTTGATTTTACTCTTTGTGTTCTTGTGGATTATTATAAAATGTGGAATCAAAATGATTAAATCTGAAGAATATTACTGATTATTGTATGAGTACTGAATAATAAACTTATGTGACTCAAAGCTAAGCTCAAAAAATTTATACATACTGGCTTATAATTTTATGTTTTGACTTTTTTAACCTTTGAGTTCTTGTGGATTATTATATGTGGAATCAAAATGATTAAATCTGAAGAATATTACTGATTATTTTATTCTTTGAGTTCTGAAAGAAGAATTTGTTTTTTAATATTAGGCTAAAATAAAATTATTCTTTTTATTTTAAACAAATAATAAACTTATGTGACAGTCTCTATCTGTATAATATTATTATTTGTGTAGTTTGTGGTTTGCATTTTTGCTCCTGTAAATTAAAACAACTCGATTTCATACTTATTGCGAAGTATTCTTAATTAAGGATCTTCTTTTATAATAAATTTAAAAATTAAAGACGAAACATTTAATGTGCTTATTTTTCATAAATCTTCACAAAAATTCTGTCCCATATATATCCATAATTTACCAATTATTTAATAAATTTTAATTGCTGATGACACGCTTGAAAAAAAAGGCAAGATGATGTCCTTGATGTGTTTTATGCTCGAATTGATTTTGAGTGACTTCAATATAAAATGAATGCAAATTTATTCGGGAATCGACATTACCTCGATTCTTCACTTGGACAATATCGAGCATAACACGACGGGCTCTTAGAAAACGGATTATACGCATGATACTTTGTATCAAACTGATTTCAGTGGCTGAGCTTGTACCTCTAATTTATTGTATTATTTTATTTTCGATTTTTAAGCACACTAGTGCATGGTTCAAAATCAGTCCAACTCGGGCCATGAATGTGAGGCGTAAATTCCTTTTTCTATGTCGATAGCGCTATTAAAGGTGGCTATGAAACATTGACTGCAAAAATCAACTTTTCAATTCTCAATTAATCGATTCTGATTTAAAAGAAAAACCGAATGCTATATTTAAAAAAATATACTTGCAGATCAATTTTCAAAAATGTCACTAGTCCCATACTATCCCTAGCCTTTGGAACGTACTCTTTCCCAAAAAGAAGATTGAAGAACTGGTCAACAAGCGGAGTCGCAGGACAATTTGTGTTGGGATAATCATCTGGAGTTATCCTTAGGAGTTTATATTATCTACTCTGGAAACGGACTCAGTTAGAGAAAATTTTAATAAGTATCCCGAGCAATGTTTTTTTAGAGGGTCAGAGAAACTTAAAGATGTGGATTTATGGACAGGCAATATTTAAAATAGATCAAACAAATTTATATATAGTATTGCTTTTACTTGTAGTGTTATCCAGTTATAGACTGAATTTTCTATTCGCGAGCATTATCAACTGAGCTATCATCAGTTATATTTAGAAAGATCAATACAATTTTAGAACCAAACCATACGTAAAATTATCCAAACATGGAGTATGGAACCTTTTCAATGTACTTCTTATAATTCCCACAAAGAGATATAGTTGTAAAATCAATGAAAACAATCAAAATATTCATAACAAAGAGGTCACGGATTATCCATCTATGATCAAAACTTTGAACTAAACACTAAAACGTCATTCTTTTAAAATACGGCAAAACTGTGTAACTAAACTTTGAGTTATGCAACATATATTTTCCGTATGTTTATTTATATCGCTGAAGTAATGCTTTGTACGTACCTAAATAGGTTAATGTAAGACCTAATAAATTTGAGATAATTTAATTTAAGATTCCATTTCCTTATCACTCTTATCCGATATTTATTTAGCGATGAGATGAGGAGGATGCGGGGATAAAGAGGGCGCGATTATAAGATGCAGGTCCCTGCATACAACTTCACTTATACGGATTGTGTCATTCGGACAAATTACCAGTCAGGGCTTTTCAACTGTTGTTTTTGCCGTTGATTCAACATTTTTAAATCGTTTTTATATATGGGATTTAATTCTAGATCAGAAGTTCTCACGGCAGATTGCACTGACGCCAGATCTTTAACATAAGCGGTCTTATGGAAATTTCTGATGGCCGTACCAAATTTTTGTTTCAAGTCTGTGGTGTTTGAGGTTAGCCAAATGGACCTAAAAATGTTTGTCAATTTACTATTGGTATTAATTGCATACAAAATATTTCATTTTTAGAGTCATAGTTGACAAATTGACGTGTAAAACATCATTTCCATGAAGCTGTTGGTGGCCGCACCCTAGCCCTCTGGTGGCCGCACAAGAACACTGCTGTTCTAGACGTGCCTGTATCAGATTTTGGCCATTTGGACTTAAGGGTCAGAAAACATTAAAAAAAATCCTTCCTTTAACGCTAGAAATCCGCGTAAATAAAAGGACAGTTAATTTTGTAAGACTAGTTAAAAGTTGCTTTCCAACAGCAATTTTTTCATACTTTCTATTGAAACGACCTTTATTCCGGCTCCCTCGTAAATCGAGAAGGAGCCTCCTATCCGACACTAAGGAAGAGGGATTTTGGGGACGGAGTAGGAGAAACATGGTACTCTTATAAAGAAAAGACGATCTCAAAGCGTTATGTGGGTGCGGTTAGCATCCATTATTTAATTGTTTATAGTTTACACAGACTTTACACACGGATTTAGAGAGTTCTGATGACCTACCACATAAGGCGGTGTCACTATGTATTCGGCGGTAACTTTGTGGAGGTTCATTTTAATATAAAAAATAAAATAAGTTTGATTATTCCACATATTGTGTTACTAATAGTGAGGTTGTTCGCCACTGCTAAATTTATTTCCAATGGGATTCACTGTTCCAAATTGATGCAACTCATTAGTTAATAGTTTTTTAATGGTAACGTCATTAATAGTACCACAATTCTATGTTGGTGTTTATCCTCCTCCCTGCTTCCTCTTTTTATAATATATCATGTAAGAATATTAAAATCGTTCATAATTTATTACTCAAACAACCTTTATTGATGTAAGATAGTCAGATAGTCTGAAGATGCATCTGAAAGAGGCGAAACACGTGTCACTGTAAGTAACACAATGAATGCGGAATAAATTAAAAATAAAATGACTTGGCTATGTAATTGAGGTATATAATCTTTTTTCTTCTTGCTACTAAGACGCTCAACCTTTCTTTAGTTCGATGAGAGTAGAGATAGAACGGACAAAAGACTAGTAGTTTTCAGCTAGTCGCCCTCACTACGCCCCGCTTATATGATTGGATGTGCAGAAAAGATTTTTTATAAAATGCTTTCAACGGAAGCCAACGACGATAACCACTGCAACACGGACCCGAAAAAATGATATAAGTTAGTCTATTACTGTTCATTTGGTTTCACATAAATAATTTGTTGACCATTAATTGAAAATAAATTCAGTGTTCAAACGTTTGAATATTATTTTAACACTTTGTTTACAAGCCCTTTTAATTACTTTGGTAATTAGAATTTTATTTCGCAACTAATGGCTAATTAAAAAAAGCACAATTTTGTGCATCCGTAATGAAAATGCATTTTCTAACACCTATTATGTCATATGAAAGCATCTTCAACCAGTTACAGTTGCTTGGAATGAAAATTATTTGTCATGTTTTTATGATGTTTATACCGATGGTTCAAGATTAGAGACTCAATTATATTATCGATTACTCGATACTCGAGAATACTCTTTTTGAAGAGTACACGATACTTATTTAGAAAAATACTCGAGTAATACTCGTTGACTATTCTATGCGAGACTTTCTTTTGTTAGTTTTGCTTTAGGTCCTGCTGACTTATCTTATCAATGACATGTTTATGGTGACAAGAGAAAAATTTAAAAGATTAAAAATTTGAGACGTTTAATTCTAAGTTTTATAAATTGAAATAAGCCTATTTATTTCTTTATCATCTTTTTATATAATCAAATTTGAAATTATAATATATAATTTGCCACATATGAAACTAGACGAGTATACTCGAGTACTTGAGTATTTTAAAGTTTTACTACTCGATACTCGAGTAGTTGAGATGTCGATTAATTGGAGTCTCTATTCAAAATCAAAACGAGCCTAAAGTTACGAATTAGTTTTAGTCAAAATAACTCAGCGAAGATTTTTTAACGGTGTCTAGAAATATATAAAAACAAATGAACTCTTGTTCGATCTTCCATGAACGTTTTAAAATTTATTTTTCGGATTTGAAGTCCCTGTCGCTGTGCGAATTAATGTGAAACGAAAAAATGTTCTTCGTCTGGTAATAGAATGAGGGTACCCTCAGATCTAAGCCAGCATGAGTTGGTATTCTACAGTTACTGGCTTAGCTGGTGCTAGTTCAGTTGATTCAAACCGATGGCATGTGATTCAGAATTTTTAAAAAAATGATGTACCTATTTGTTCTATAAAAGTATTTCGGTAAAATTACATTGCGTAGAATATTCAAAATAGTAATGATTAAATTGTTGCGTGATGTGATTCGCTTTATTGAGGATTTCGACTGAAGGCCATTTTGAATTTTGTAATTTTCTATGAGTTGTGTTGCAAACGGCCTGTGTTTCGCCATTCAGCATTTTCAGGCTTTTCAATTGAAAAATTCAAACGATTCAAATTTGATATTGAAATTCCATCAATCACCTTCAGTCAAAATTATAGTTTGCTTAGTTTTAAATATAATATAAAATATTAAGAGAGATACCTTTTAAGGTCACTGTCAATACTCGTTAGAATGGCATCATAATCAAAAATATTTAGACATTTTTGTACTCATTCCAAATTGAAATTAATTGGATCAGGAAGCATTTACATATGTATATAATGCTCGTCCATATATTTATTTATTTTAAGTTTGTTCACCTGTTTTCTTGTTATATCCGTTTTATGTATGGTATAACTCTCGGAAAAGAGAGATTGTGCTACCGATTTACTGGCAGCTCTCTATAGAAAAAACCTCTGATATGTTGGAAATGCTGGCGATGAGCGAAACCGGTCTGGATTCAGATAAATTTAACATGGAATAAGCACAAAAAATGACATCATTTTTTTATATTTAACATACGAGATGTTTAAATCTTGTCTTGTCGATGGTTTTTTCTGCAAAACGATGGCATGGCATTTTTAGACATATTTTGCAATATATACGTAAAACATTAACATACAATTAACACATCAATGGTTTGTTTCGGTTAGTTGCTGAAGAGGCTGTTTAGAAAGAAATGCAATGCACTTGTTTACTTGAATACAACAAACGTTTACCTCCATTGTGATTTGCGAAGCTCACAATTTTAATTTCCATCGATTTATGAGAAGTTTTTCTTTGCAAATTTGTTTTCTTATTTTCGTAAAGCCGCGTTCACATCCAACATTTTCGCATCGTTTGCCAAACTGTGACGCCGCTTGTTTATTTTATCATTTCAAGTGTCGTAGTTATCGTCTGGTTTGACGTTTTCCAAACTTCGAAATAGACTTTTACTATTACCAATCGGTTATAGTAAATGAAACCTAATTCAATTTTAGTTGTGAATGCTACTAGATATTAAATAATTATGTATATGTCAAAGAGACATATCAGTATAAAAAGTGGATACAAATATAGTTCAACATGCATCCATTAAAATCACTGTCTTGTTTATAGCCTCACTAAACCTTTTAACAAACCCATTAGAATAAATACCTATTTTATATGCAACAAATGAAATCAAAATTCTAAAGCATCGCCTTTAAAGCTATTTTTTTTTGAGTGGCATAACAACTAATGTCAATGCGCCAAATACTTTATAATTATGAAAGTCATGTGAGATATTCACGATGAAAAATTTTGTAAGTCAGTCGTGAATAACTCAACGAAAAACGACATAAATTTATATGACCAAGATAGATATTTCAATTGTAAAAATCTGAACTTACCGGGACTTGGATCCAAACCCACCTGATTGCTGGAGCAAAGCTTTTGCCACTATACCACAAAGACAGACATGGTATATTGAAAGGTGAGCATGATTAAAAGTGGTTTGTTGAGGTGTTCAGAAGATTTTGTAGAAGTTGTATTGAATGAAATGGATGGATTTCTTTGATCGCCATGTGTTCAATGACTTCTTATTCCGCAATGCTGAGTATATTCATATTATAAAATAGATACAAAATCAATTAATGTTTACTTTGCTTTGATCCTATATCCCCCTTCCTTGCTTCCTGTAAAAGGAAAATTCCCAAACTCCATTTTAAAATATTAGAATCAACTTGTTTTATTACTTAAGCAAAATTTGCGATAGTAAGTCCGAAGATGCCTCTGAAAGAGGCGAAACAGGTGTCACAATTAGTAACGCAATACGTGGAATAATCAATAAAGTTTTTTATATTATTAGATATAAATCATATTAATTGTGAAGTAATCATGTCAAACATCATCTCTCGAGGAATAATCACAATTTTTAACTATCAAAACTATTTTTAATTCTCTTGAGATCTTTTACAGATCCACTATATCCGGCCGCACAGTTTGAGAAGAACCGCACGAGGGGTCCTGATTTATCTGTTTGAATTTGAAGCAGAATACTTAAATGTGTTCCCGCCGTAATTTGCGTTCGTTGTTATGTTTATTTGTCGCCATGTTTACAACTTGTTTGCTGCCGTATTTAGTGTTTAGTGCTAGGATCTGAAAAAACGTAGCGTCGGAAGAGCAGAGAAAACCCCTACTAAAAAATAAGGTATTATCGAACGAACGCGGGAAGAAACCATTTTAGAGATGGTTTAGAATTTTAGAACAACGATTTTTTATGGTATTGCACATTTTGGCAAAGTGACCAGAGACAATACATTCAGAATGAAATTTATGATATAATGAGATCGATTATTTAAAAACCAAACCAAAGGTTTTCCCACTTAGTCTTTTGTGCGCTTAGATTCCTATTATATAACAATGTTCAAGACCACTATATAATACAGTAAAACCCCTATTTACACTAAAGTCGGGACCGTGTAATTTGGAGTAGTGTAATTGGGGGAGTAAATGTGATACAAAATCAGGGATTTTGTTTTTTTTTCTTCGAAAAATGCAAAACTAAGACTTCCTTAGTCTGACAAAAAAAAAATTGACGAAATATTTAGTTATTAATTGCCTTGTTAATGCGACCGTTCAATTGGGGGATTTGTGCCGAATATTTCAAGCCAGCCCGTAAAGCATTAACCATTCTTTTAAAATCATACCTATTTTCTAATGTTGAGAAAGTGTGCTGTTTTTTTTTGGCAAAGCTATTCTCGGCGAATTTGATGATGGTATTCAATGTTAGTTAGGATGGTTATATGTCTTCAGCTATCAAACGTGGACCACATTCAATCTGTTGAGGATGCTGTCTTATGTCTTTACATTGACATTTGCCTGCTTGTCGAATGAATATACGTAAATATATTTAATCCATTTCTGCCCCAATGTGGAGATATGCCCACCTAACAGAGGGATCTAAACATATTTTTTCTATGTGTGTTTTTTGTTACTCTGTCGCTCACCATCTTATTCATTTCAAATTATAAGGCTAGGGATAGGACATGTGGATAAGCTAGTTGCTCTAATCAGCTAATAATATCGGATGGATTGTGTGAAGGAATTTTTAGAAATCATGCCTTCGAACTGAATTGATAATTTCACTGAAAAAATGCTGCTTGTACCGGGAATCGAATCTGTGAAGTCAGGCAAGGAAGCCAACGACGTTGACCAATGCACAACGGTTTCGATAATTCAATTAACAGCTTTTCTTTAAATATGTTTTATTTGAAAAGGGGTGGGACAGAAACAATCTTTTGTAATCTTGCATTTTTTTGGTTTCCATAAATCAAAATCAGCTTAATTGTCATGATAATTTTTGCATTTTGTTGTATCTATTAGTCTCAGCTTATAACTTTTGTATCTAGACGACAATATCCTTTCAATTTGTAGTCAAAAGTGTAGTGAAATATAAATTACAGAATTGTTTGTCAGACGCATATAATATATAAATCGGGGAGCTGAAGTCAAAACGTGGAGTTCTATTTTCTTAGCGTGCAAAAAACCTCTTTATTTATTGCTTTGCACAAGGCGTTTAGTGAAATTATCCGTAAGCCGGATTTGCAGGCCGTTAAGGCTGACGCTAGGCCACCTGTCGTCCGAGAGGCGAGGCTCCTTCCCTATTTCCGTCGCTATAAGTCAAATTTACCGCCAAATACGGTCGCCATCTTTTTATTAGTGTCGTAACGTCACAATTCCAGGACAAATGGCCACTAAATGGCTGCGAAATGAATACAGGACGTTGATATAACTTAATAATAACACAACATTATCGTTAATACTTTCAATATGAGCGTGTATGAATCTCTTATTACATTTTAGAATATTTGTTAACACTAAACAGCAAAAACCACAGACAAAGTTATCAGTTTGGGTGTTTTTTGATCATTTTTTAAATGCAAATAAGATCAGAAGCAACTCCTTATAACATTAATTCAACATTACTATAAGTTTTATTAACTTTTCTGACATTCTGAAAAATAAACATATAATTCTCAGTTTTTTAAATTTGTGCATTTTTAGTACCGTCAAATGGGGTAACTTTGCCTACTATGGGGAAAGGCACTCCCTAGTCCATTTTTTAATAAAACTGCTCACAATAATTAGAATGTTTACATAAATTTTTCAAAACGTTCTATATTAGAAACATTTAATATTACAAACTGTTTCTCATGTCACTTTATTGATAGGTAAAGAAACCCCATGATAGGCAAAGTTACCCCATTTGACGGTATCGCATTTATGAAAAAAAATGTGTGAACAGAGCACAGCTTTTTAATACTTAGGTAGAACCAGCATTTGCGGTTGTTTGTTTTCCCGAAATGTTTGCTTTCTGCAGAACTACACTCAATGTGAATCTTGGAAAAAAAAAAAAAGTGTTTTTGTAATATTTCACTAGTTGCGTAACTATGTTATGATGTGAGAATTATTTGCAGACTTATACTTCGATTGATATTACCATTTATTTTTATTTAATTGATTACAATTGTTTCTATGTTATTGTTTGATTTAAATCACAATATACCTTCGTAAACAAACATTTCCTCGCGTATAGGATGGCCAACATAATATAGAATATTGGCGATTGCCTTCCATTCTTATAATTATTGATGTGTACTAAAATTGGTCCTTGGTGCCAACTAATTTAATAAAGTTAATAACTTTTATCTGACTGGGTGTTTGACAATTGCCCTAAAAATATGAGATTATTAGTATTGCTACCCGGCGTCGCTCGGACTAAGCGACCAATAATTATTTAATGTTATATCATTCGACATAATTTTATCACAAAATCTAACATCCAAAATAGAATTAAAATAAAATCACAAACTTTATTTAATTTGATGACAGCCCCATTCTCGCCCATTAAAATGTCCAAATTCAAGGAAAAAATCTAATTTGCTGTCAAAGAAATATCAAATAATACCTTCACGCAACTTGCAACAATAATGCAAAAGGGAGTTACAGACCCACATACATACATATGCCGTTTCGGTTTTATATATAAGATTAAATCTAATTCTATTATATTGCTTTGTATAAATCGACAGCGATCTAAACGGTCTGAAAAAACACCACACTAATAATAAAACCAATTCCTAATTCTGGTTGTCAGTGACACTAGCGGAAATTTTCTGCAACTATTCGCGACGTAACAAAAACAGTTGTCAAAGTTAATATTTTTAAACATAATAATACAAATATGTTACTCCGAAGCTCTCCATTAAATAATATTACACAAGTATTCAAAGCGATTGTGTAAAACGATAATTTCGTTTATTAATACCACGCGGATAATGTATTAAAGATAAAGTAAGTAAGTAATCAGCTGTTGCGAATGCGCCATATTGTATTCACTTATTTCCCCTTGAATCATTCAGCCGCGTTTGTTTTTCGCTCAGAACATATTTGACGTCTGATGGCGCCCGCTAATTGGACGAAATTTCAAAGACAGATGACGCCACGGGTAGGTAGTACATTTTCCTCTTTTTCTTTTTATACGTTTCCCGCGCAAAACGGTCGCAGCAGATGTTGCCAGCCTGTCATATTTTTTTAACTCCCTCTTTTGATTGCCAAGCGTTACGGGAAAACTTATGTACGGGCGATTATCAAAAGTAATAATGATATTATGCTAGTTGGTTTATGGAAGACAACGTGCGCTGCGGATCGATGACGAACGTTGGGAAACTTTTAAATCGCCTTTCTTAATGCGTCGTATAGATTTATTGAAACGTGGTAACATAATAAGCAACTGTCGTATATCCCGTTTCTAAATAAACATGACCAAAGTTGTACACAATTTTAAAAATAGATAATTTATAAAAAGGATTTATTAAAAATACAGTGACATTTATACAAAAGTTAAGCAACACTTACAAGGTATGCCAAACAATTGGTATTACAACTTACCAAATAAATCAAAGAAAAATAAAAGCAAATGATTAAAATATTGAAGACCTCTTAGCAATACAAGCTACTACATCAAAAACCAATTAATGTAAGAATAAGTTCTAAAAATATTTTATTATTTTTATTAAAATTCCATTCCACCCAGATATAGACAATAAAAATAATAACACATTTTAATAATACTTATTTCACATTAGATTTATTAAGATCAGTACCAGTTTCGCTCATGGCGAGCATTATCAACTGCTAAGAAATACAACGATACAATGATATTTATACAAAAGTTAAGTAAGAATTACAAGGTATGAAAAACAATTGGTATTATGTCTAAGAAAATAAATTGAAGCACCATAGACTTAAAATGTTGAAGACCTCTTAGTAATGCAAGATATTACATAAAAAATAAATGAAGTATGAATGATCATTAACTAAAACCAAAATAAGTGCATTTAATAAACAAATTTTAATGTCTGTAATCTATAATGAGATAAGAATTGTTGTCTATTAATTTCTAAAATCTCTTGTTTATCGAGTTTTAAAGATTTATGATTAATTTACACGACTCATTATGGATTACAGACATTAAGATTTATTTATTAAATGAACTTATTTTGGTTTTTATTTTGTGTGGTCAAATACAGAATGACCTCATAGCGTTAAAATAAACAAGCGACATCTCTTCATTGTAAAAGTAATGGAATCTATCAATCATTCTTTTTATCAGAATACCGTAAAAACGGGGTCAATAGAGACACTTTTTACCCTTCACGACTATGTATCTTCATACCTGCGCCACATAATTCAAATATGAATGGCTAGAAACTTGTTTCTATGGTTCTACTACACATTCATGACAATATTTTTCAAATATTCACTACCGTTATTAAGATCAGTCAATTTTGTTCGATGTCTCGATGAATAGAGACGGGAGAGGATAAATCGACACTTGGCAGGTGAATAGAGCCAAAATACAGATTGTAATGATTGGAATATATCAACCTCTATTCTATACGATTCTCTATTCATTCCGTTTGACGGTTCTTATTAACCAAAAAAAAAAACATGATTGATTTTAATTTTCGTCCAACAAAAGAGAAGTTTTTAAGGGGTCAAAAAGTAAGGATGCAAAGGCATCGAACTCAAACACATTTATTTCGGTTTTGTCATTCGAGAGATAGTATTATCGTTATTGAAAAGAATTATATATAAATAGTAAAAATACATTGGATACTAAGTAAAGTTGTGCTAAAGTTCAATCCTTGTTTTTGTCTCTACTCACCTGCCAGTCTCTATTAACCCTGTTTTGCTGGTACATTATAGTTTTTAAGGGGTTGTGTTGAAACAAGTTTAACCCATGCAAAAAAAAAATCGCGTGTTATAGCACTAAGCAGTATTTCGTATTTAATTAGCAGTTATTCAGAATATAATACAAGAGCATCGCTGAAGTATCCAAACATCATGATGTATTTATTTAATTCAGCCCTGTTGTCGAAGCCATGCCCCCCCATCTCAGTGTTGAGTTTGTATGCAGAGCCCTGGAACGTGCTCACCGGCGAGTGCTGCGGATTCGCCCCTAGGCACGAACCCATTAGCGACGCCACTGTTTCGAATTAATGGGTGGGAGGGTTGTATCCCTGATATCAATTAAACAAATACATTTACCTTTTGAGTGATATTCTTTTTTCAGCCTACCATTGCTACGGTGAAACATTCGCAATGGTGATGAAAGAAGCTACCATGGAATTTTGTTGATAGAAATTTTAAAAGACGTTAAAATTTAAGTTATCTTCTATATTTCTTACGTGACTATAGTAAATTGCACCTCGCGATGGCTGATAAACGTGAAATATTTATTTTGCCGTCGTCGTTCATTCAAAACTAACAATTAATTTACTGACTGAATTTCCATACACTTGGTAGAACTCCATTATAACACGGTGAAAAAAAGCGATGTATTTAAGCCCTACAAAAATCTTGTATATAAAACCGAAACGGCGTATGTATGTCTGTGGGTCTGTAATTCCCTTTTGCATTGTTGGTCATTAAGTTGCCATAAAAACGAATATGAAAGAAAATATGTTTGAATTTTTATCGGCGAAGACATTTAGTCAAAATGTAATAAATTAGTCTTCTACTGAACTTTTCCCGGCTTTTATTAATATAATAATGTTTATTATTCACGTGAAGGTATTATTTGACAGCAATTTGGAAATTTTAATGGGCGAGAATGGGGCTGTCATCAAATTAAATAAAGTTTGGATGTTAGATTTTGTATCGCTTAGTCCGAGCGACGCCGGGTAGCAATACTAGTGACATTAAAATAATAAACGGTTAAATTTTGAGATGTTTACTGTCAATACTTGGCGGAATAGCATAATATTAAAAAAAAAAAAATCTTTTTTGTGCTTATT
Source organism: Himalopsyche kuldschensis (assembly GCA_028554975.1). Lineage (NCBI taxonomy): Eukaryota > Metazoa > Arthropoda > Insecta > Trichoptera > Rhyacophilidae > Himalopsyche > Himalopsyche kuldschensis. Next base: position 683,989 of record JAHFWI010000030.1, on the reverse strand, counting down.
ATACATAAAATTTATTAGGATCAGGACCGGTAACGCTCATCGCGAGAATTTTCAACTGACGAAGCTGCAGGAGCAGATCACAAATGACCGAATCGGGGTCCTGATCTTAAAAAAAATTGTGTGGAATAAGTAAAAAAAATGTTTCATGTCTGTAAAGTCGGTTTACGGACGATAGTTTAACGTGACAACGTCATAAGAAAACATTGATGAAATGATTGCATACTTTTATGAATAAAATGGAATCATTTTTATTGAATTATCATTATTTTGTATGGATACGATATTTTGTATATTTGTTATACGTTAATCAGATTTTTAATATGCAAGAATTAATTACCTTTATACCCGCAATGTTGTTGTTATATAAACAATGAAAACCACATTAACATTTCACGTCACTTTATAAACAGTTGTAAACAGATCACGTGTAGGTACTGTAGGTGTAAAAGTTGTGTGCTGCCGCTGTCTCTTTTCTAATCAGACGCGTCGACCAATCGAGTGGAAGAGAGATAGATGCGGCACAATCCGAATAAAAATCGTGCCTCTCTATCGCTTATCCGCGCTCTCGCTCGCACGCTTGTCTTCGGCGTAACGCGACAAAATATGGGACAATGAGTCATGTTTTTTCGTGCGTGCAGCTAGCGTTCATCGATTTATAAGACGTTGTCACGTCAAAAAATGTTTTATTATTTTTTAATAAAATATATTATAGTTGATGGCTATTTCGGCTTACGCTCTCGACAGATACATTATTTATATTTTTATACTGGTGTAGAAAACGTATACGATACATCTTCTCACCTATTTTAACATCCTTATATTGAAATAATATAAAATTAATTATATAGTTTAAAGTAAATAAAAATATTTGGCATTACAGCTTACGCCAATGCACCAAATATTCTTAATTGTTAAAGTCATACAAGATTAACTCGATGATAAATAATGAATCGGTCACAAAATCAACGATCAATAACATACACCCAGCCCAAGTTCTCTTTTTCAATTGAAAAAATCTGACCTTGCCGGGAATTGAACCCGGGTCCCCTGATCGCTAGGACAAAGCTCTTGCCACTAGACCACTGGGACCGACGGAATTATGATTGATTTTATGTATTTCTTTATTAGAGAAATTCTCAACATCCGATTCAAATATTTTTCTATAGCAGCAATTGCTGTGGCATAATAAATCAATTACATATATACGATTTTAATAGTCAAATCACTTTGTTATCCACTATTACAGATTTTCCGTTTTTTTTTTGTAAGTGGTCTTCAAAAATTTAATTATAGACAATTTCATTGGTTTTCAAACCTTGTTTACAAGACTACTCTACAGTTTTTTTAAGATTTATTTGCTTAAATATTATGTAATGTCTTTCTACCAATAATTGACAATGAAAGAAATCTGTGATTCCTGTAAAACTAAAAACTGCCCTTTTTACTCTTTTGTCAGGGATCATCTTCCTCGCTGAATTCGTGTAATCATTCCATAATATTTTAAAATAAAAAAAAGGATTTTTTTAGGATAATAATATAAGTAAGTTTCCTCGGTATTGAAATCGGAGTGAGTGGGTTTCGAACGTGGAGCAGGGGTAGGTTCGAGAAAGTTTAGTGTCGGAAGAAACCGCGCCACGGGCGATTGGTGGAAATTAAATTTGAAAACCGAACGCGGCTGTCGCCAGGGGCATGCTTCGTTGTACTGAGAGCAGCGGGAGGGGCAAGGAGGCCTTTATCCTTCAGTGGCGGCGCGTCGATACGACGCAAATTAAATTACATTACCGTTTCTGAATATCATAATATATCAGAAGGTAATTTTCAAAAAACTGGTCAATTCCAAAATTATTTTTTTACTGCCAATTTTAGATTAAACCAGGGCTGTGGAATCGGAGTCGGGGTCGTCGCGGCGTTTTGGCCGGAGTCGAACTCGGAAATTTTGAAATGTTTGAACTTTTTATTTTTGCATTTAATGTGTCAAATTTTACTTTGAACTTTTATTTTTAATGCATTTAATGTGAGTTGGAGTCGTGGTTTTGGTAAATGCTGGAGTCGGAGTCGGACATTTTGACCGACTCCACAGCCCTGAATTAAATTTTTGAGACCTTTTTTCATCACATGGAAAAGTTTGCATTTTGACACATTATCTATAATTCTTTAATTTTGAAACTTATGAGGAAAAAATAATGAAAATTTCTCACTTTCTCAGATTGTCATCAAATGGATTTGACCAAATTGGAAATTTACCTCCTGATATATTGATTGAATTGATATATTCTTGTTAGAACTCAGAACTATGATTATGCTGATTTTAGTTTATCTGAATATACCTAGAATATATTTTTTTAATAGTATAATAATATATATCATCTTACACACACAAACATCTCTATTTCGGCTTGTTTTGTTACAGAAATAAAAACACAATCAATTAATTTAACAAATTTGAATCAGTTTTGTACTTTTCCATAATTTGTGTCGCTAACGGCTTGTATACCCATACAATTGCTTATCCAATTCATTGAACCTCATTCATATCAAAAAATTCTCAAGAGAGTTTTGAAAGAAAGAGTTTTGTTGCTAACGGCCCGGGCTTGCCCTTTGATATCTTCAGGCATTTCAAGTACACGAATAAACTTGAACTGACCCGTAGTAAACGGTTTGTATCGCTTTTATTTAAGAATAAAAGTAGATCACTATGTGAAATTTCTATCATCCTAACTGGACGAATGATCAAATGTTTTGATGTCAATGAAAACCTGTGAATTGGATAAGTAATTGTATAGGATTTTAAAATATGATGTAAATAACGTAAATAGAAATGGACAGCTAATAACATGGAAATGCCTACGAATTTAAATGGCGAGTTTTGCATTTTAAGCTATTCAGCTGTGCCCTATTTATTTAAAGTATTTACTGGTAAAATTAGTTATGGTCACCCGTGTTATGATGTAAAATTTTAGTCCCTCCATTGAATGAAGTATTTGTAATAATTTGCATATTATATTATGATATTTAAACATTTTTGTTTATTTAGTAACGAGTACGGTATTCCGTGTGTAATTTAAATTGAATAATACAATTTTTAGTTTTTATACTGAATTATAAAACGGCTACATAGGTTAAAAAATAATTACGCACACCATTGGCTACAGGGTGGTTTTAGAATGCGGATCCTTGCAGGTGTTATATAGTACACACTGTGCCAAAGTTTCGCTCACTTCTTTACTAAATATAATAAAATATTACTATGGGGAACGTCTGGTAATACCTATTCCTTCGTAATAGAAACACGAGTTTCTGGAAAACTTTAAGGTATATCTGTACATGCCTGTATTACATGATCAAGTACGTCTGCCAAATATTCTGTAATCGATCACGATGAAGGATTAAATTGCCAACGAATTTTGTAAAACATTTTCTTTATTTTAAGTAATAAGAATGGTTCGTGAAAAATATTATCGACGTGGCTTAAGAACTTAAGGATTTTTTTTAATTATAAAAAAGAAATAAAAACAATGTTAGTATTTATTTATCTCGTTGGATTCTAGCGTCTTATATTTTGGAACAACTAATTGTGGTGTGTTCAAAATTGATACAAAAAAATCATTATAGTTAACAGTTTTAAAACCAGAGCTGTGGAGTGGTCAAAATAAAACACGAATCCGACTCCAACATTGACCAAAAGCACGACTCATACTAAAAAAAGTTTAATTTCATCACGTTTTTTTTATTGCCATTCCTATTTATGTATATTCAATGAAATAGTAACCAACTCATTTAATTAAATGAAGTCTAATTTTACATATTAAATGCAAAAATAAAAAGTTTTTTCGGCCAAATCGCCACGATGACTCCTTATTTACACCAGATCAATAACTTATTAATTTTTTCCATGTGGGGTTGGGATGGTTGAGCAGAGGGGGGATGTATGGTGTACCCTGTCTAGCCTGGGTATATAAGCTATCTCTAATACACGTTTAAACATACTTCTGACGAAGGCGTAAGCCGAAATAGCTATCAACAAATATAAAAAATAATTTATGTAGAATTAAAATACATTGTTATTTTTCTTACCGTATTATAATGGAGTTCTACCAAGTAAATGCCTACTGAATCAATAAGTTAAAAAATATATTTTGCATGGAACGTATTATCGTTTTTTACATTGATTTATATGAGAAAATTAGTTTCGCTTAACGAGTGATTCACATAACGAGCAAGGTTCTGGAACGAATTATGCTCGTTATGAGAGGTTCCACTGTACAATAAATAGTTTTAAATAATATATATTAATATCGCGCGATTGATGTATTCAAACCTATTTATATAACCAACCCCCGATATCACTGTTGCCATCTACGGCGTGGTATCTACGCTACGCTGGCCGTAGACACTGCTGATTACAATGCTTTAAGCTTAGACTCTACGATCAAGAATGAATCGAGAGAGAGAGAGAGAGAGAGCAAAATTAAGTTTTTTAGAAAGGGAAAATGGGGGGAATGGTCCGGGCCAGATGAAAACACGTTTTCCAGACAACCTCTACTCATGAATAGAATTATGTTGATAAGAGTGAAATGTTTTCCACTTTGTTTGCGTTTAGCGTGTTGATAAAATGGATTGAGCATTTAAAAATAGCTTTAAAAATACTTAAAAGAACATATTTTTTAAAAATCTTTTTGTTGAAACTGAAAAAAGTAAACAGAAAAATGTATGATTTAGAATCTGACACTTTTTATTTATTCATTACTAAAGCAACTTTATGATAGTAATATTTTCGATGGTTTCGGCGGTAACTTTGTGGAAGTTCATTTTAATATAAAATTAAAAATAACTTTGATTATTCCACGTATCGTGTAACTAACTGTGACACGTGTTTCGCCTCTTTCAGAGGCATCTTCAGACTTACTATCGCAAAGTTTGCTTAAGTAATGAAGCAAGATAAATTCTAACATTTTAACATTTTAAATTATGAAATTACAAAATGGATTACGGGTTTTTTTCCTTCTAAAGGAAACAAGGAAGGGGGTGATAGAATCAAAACAATGCAATAACATAATGATACTAATAAGGTGCAATCAATCAATCAATTAGATTGGGATTTTTCCTTTTTAGGGGCCGCAAGAGAGGGTTATAGAATCGAAACAAAGCAAACAAATATATTTCTAATGACGTTAAACATTACAAACTAATAAACTATAAACTAATGAGCGAATTTACTCCTCACTTTCTTGGCCTGATGCAGAGCCTGCGCGGGATTGATCTTTTAATGATGCGCTATGGTGCTAAGAAAAAAGATTTTTTAGATAATCAGCTTCATAGCTTAATTGATATTCATTGTTCTGTGTATCCGTATACTGAGAATACACCGTGTCAGTAGAGTTTTATCTACTTTACGTTAAATCTAAATATAAATTAAGAGTTTTCCGTTCTCCAAAAAATATTCGCAAAATTTATCGAATGCCTCATAGTAAGTGTTGGTCTAGATTGTGTCAGCGTGGCCTACTGGGACTGTATGAAGTCGGATAACAGCAACCAGCTTCGGCGTTCATCTCGTGGCAGTTCCACAATACGTGATTAGCATCCTGACCGCCGTGTCTACAAATGCAATCCGGCCATTCGACCAACTTGCACATCCCAAATAGTTTGGCTTTGAACATAACAGGGCCCCACCTTAGGTTTATTTTTTTTATTTTTTAGATATCAATTTGACGGAGCACGAAGTTCTAAGGCGTGTAAGCGCCAAAGTACTTCCAGTCTCCTTCGTCTCTAAATGTTTTAAACTCTTGAATTTTATTTGTTGACATTCCCTTCCCATCGCTGCCGACAGTGTAAAGATGTATGTAGCCCATTAATTCTTCTCCGACTATCTGATCCTAAAAACAGGGCTAGTCATGACAATTGTCTAACTGCTAGTGTAGCTCTTTTTATCTGCGAAAGGTGTAAAAACAATGATTTAAGAATACCAAAAAAAAAACACATTGTATCACTGATATTGTTAGGCGATTTTGGCGAGAAAATGCTCATAAAAAAGTAGCGTAAGCTTTAATGGGATATGAGCTTTCTTTTATATTTAGAAAGTTTGCGTAACACATTAAGCTTTAAATATAAGTTTGCTTTTGTAACATTAATTTGTCATTTTTAAACTGCAAAGAAATAGCGAAAAACATGTATAATAAACCTTTTAAATTTGTTTTAAAATGAGACGTGATTTAATGTGTTGGATGCTTTTTATTTTTAAGGCTTCCCTCTTAAGATTTATCTATTTGCGAAGAAAACATAACAATCAGATTCTGTCCAACTCTTTCACACAAAACTTCGTGAAACGGAGGGGTTGGAGTTGGGGGAGTTTGGATCGACTAACTCCCTAATACGGTTAGGGATGCAAGAACAAAACAACGAGAATTTGTTTAAACAAAATACGATTTGCAAAGGGTTATTCAAGCATTAATTTCAAATATTCCTCATAATTTTGTTTATTCGAGACGCTGTATTTTAGTCGCGTTCGAAATTTAGAACAATTATTATTTGTATATAAGTTTGCAATTTGAAAGCTAGCATAAGTCTTTACCACATTTAAGGTGATAATCTTCAATTCATTGCTAGTGTATAGCATTGTATTATGTACAATTACAAATTGACCGATAGCAAGGGCACCACGATCAGTAGCGGCTGATGACAGAGTATTAGGGAGTACAAAAAAAGATTCAACTGTTTTTGCAAGAGTTCTTTCCTATTCATTGGATTTTAAAACACTTCTTTAAGATGGACTTTCAATTCAGATGTTCGCAATACCAATGGAGTGCCAGTCTGACCACGATAGTGTGAATGATGTGAAAAGCTCAACCAAAATCATTTATTTACTTACACATTTTTATATGCAAGATATAATTGAAAAAATAAACTTTAACTTAAATGGCTGTTGAAGATAGCTACTATATGGTGACAATTTTAGTTCCTAATTCGGCGGCGGTCAAGTAATGGTGGTACATTTATAGAAATGGTAAAATTTGTTCCGTCTGAAGGTGCTTGCTAAAATTTCGATATCAAATTTGAATTGTTTGAGTCAGTTGAAGTTCGTTCATGCACTTGAAATACCTGGAGATACAGAAAGACGAAACCCGGGTCGTTAGCGACAAAACTCAAAAAGTATAAAATTCAAACGATTCAAATTTTTAAAAAAATGTATTGATTCATCATATTTTTAAGGATTAGATCAGTTGATTATCCTCGCAATGAGCAAAACCGGTAATAATAATTAAAAAAATATTTTTACTGAAAAAAGGTTCAATTTATATTATAACAAAACATACCTTCGTAGATTATTTCAATTTGATTCATAATAATATATAGTATTCATTCATTGTTTTTCGGTTGCTAAACATATTGATAATGCAATATAAATAAACCGAATCCCCCACACAATTCTTTGTCCCTAAATTTGCCAACGTCGGCTCTCGTGCCGCAGACGTAATTTCACTGCCGCACGTTGTCTGGTGTTGATAGGTTTTAAAGTATACCGCCTTGAATAGAAAAGGCTGCTTGCATTGGACTTGTAGGCGGGAATTTCGCTAAATCGTGATTTTAACGTAGGCGGGCCAGTCTTAAATCAATTCAGATATGTATTTATTTAAAACGTTACTATGAATTTCTTAGTATTCATATAACATCGTAAATCGTTAAATTTTTGATTGCTGCTGGATGGAAATATTGATAAATGTGTAGTCTTTTTAATATATTTTTTAACATATCATTACCTTACTTTGAAAAGGTTATAAAAGACATTTTTGCCTAAAATGACTTTTTGGTCGGAAAAGCTTGTATTTAACGCATTCTATTATATACCAGGAGGTAGTTTTCAAAATTGGACAAATCCATTTAATGAAAAACTGAAAATGAGAGATATTTTCATTACTTATTCCTCATAAATTTGTGTTTACTATCAATATTTTTAACATATGTTTTAAATGAAGGAATTGCGAATAATGTGTAACAATTCAAACTTTTCCATGTGAATAAAAAAAGGTCTCAAAAGTTTAATCTAAAACTGGCAGTTGAAAAAAAGTATTTTGGAATTGTCCACTTTTGAAAATTAGCTCCTGATATATGAATTTCAGAATTATCTGAATAACGGAGTTAGCAGAATATTGGACTGCATCTTCACACTATTTTTACGAAATTTATTTGACAAAGATCTAAGATTGTCATCATTATTTCCATCATTAGATCTAAGAGAAAATTTCAACAAAAACAACGATTAAGGTTTAGCATTGTACCGAATGAAGGCAAAGCAAGTATACTCATATTGGATCATATGTCTTAATTGATATTATGTAACAAAAATTACGAAAGGGCCTGTTTAAAAAAAGTTGTGTTAAATTATTTGAAGTCATGTTTTTGTTTCATTAGTTGACCATCTCATAAATTGAAAAATCTAGTAGTTGAAACAGGGGGCTTTAAAGTGAACTTTCTGTCAGAGATGCCTCAGGGCTTTCTGTCACACCACTCTTGGTTGAATCATGTAGCAATGGGTGGTTCAGGAACAAGGTACACACCATTTCTAGATTGATCACTTGAAATAGTACACCTTACTCACTAGGTGTTGTTTTCAAATGGCCATTCTGGCACTCCTATTGGCTAAATGGTGATGTGTTAGTGGCTCATTCCGACCACATATGCCTTAAATTGTCTTAACATTACAATTTAGAGCAATATCGCATCTGCATTTCTTTTTTGGGCCATTTTATTCTCAAAAGGTCAAACTACTGGTACATGGTCAACGGCTGGTACATTTACCTTATGTATACAGAAATACAATACAGAAACTGTTATTATATTCATAGTATTAGTATTGCTACCCGGCGTCGCTCGGACTGAGCGACCAATAATTATTTAATGTTATATCATTCGACATAATTATATCACAAAATCTAACATCCAAAATAGAGTTAAAATAAAATCACAAACTTTATTTATTTGATGACAGCCCCATTCTCGCCCATTAAAATGTCCAAATTCAAGGAAAAAATCTAATTTGCTGTCAAAGAAATGTCAAATAATACCTTCACGTAAATAATAAAGATAAACATTTTGTGTTTTTGAAAGCATAATAAAAGAATGAAACCGGAAAAATATCGTTCTGTAGAAGACTAATTTATTAAGTTTTGACTAAATGTCTTCGCCGATAAAAATTCAAACATATTTTCTTTCATATTCGTTTTAATGGCAACTTGCAACAACAATGCAAAAGGGAATTACAGACCCACATACATACATACGCCGTTTCGGTTTTATATATAAGATTATTAATTGATTAGTTAGCTTTGTAATAAATTCAAACTAAAAGTACCACTACAAGTTTGTGTTGAGTAAACACGTACAATGATAATACGTAATTTTCATTTTGAATGTTATTACTGCTCATCCATTACTTAGAATTGTCGAAAACTGTCTGTTATATAAAAGCGATGGTAGTGTTAAGATAATCCATTTTTAACGATAAAGTTTTCAAAGTCCGGTCCGTGGCGCAGTGGCAACGGATTTGACTTGCGTGCCAGACCACTCGGGTTCGATTCCCGGTACGAGCGGATTTTTTCCAGTCGATAAATCTGTTCAAAGGCATGGGTGTTTGTGTTGTTTAAAAATCCCAATCCCTTACCACATTTCCGATCCCAAAAGAGACGCATAGTGACAGCGATTAGTTAATCACTAGTCCTGTCCTAGTCCTCGTATCCTTTCCATCCCTACTCCCTTAGAAAACGAGAAGTCGAGGAACTGAGTAACAAGCAGTTCTCGTAGAAAAAATATGTTGAGATAAACTCCGTGAGGAGTCCATTTGCTCCACAAGCTGGGAGCGGACATGGTAAAAAAAAAAAGTTTTCAAAATTAAATATACCGCTTTATTCGACAATTATTCTTTACTTTCACCCTTTCACACGATAGCACAAAAAATACTATAATAATGAATACTTCGATCAAACAAGACATTATGGAATTTCCTGCCATCATTTTTATATGAATTACGTGAATAAAAATAAAATGCATTTTTAGTACTTTTTCCACATAAAATTTATTTGATCAAGACCGATTTCGCCCATGGCGAGCATTGTCAACTGATCTAGCTCGCCATGAGCGAAACCGGTCCTGATCAAATAAATTTTATGTGGAAAAAGTACTAAAAATTTATTATTATTTTTATTATAGTGTCTTTCCACCAAGTATTGACAGTGAACACCTTAAAAGTGAATTACGTGAATGTTTTGGTTAAACGTGACTTAAAAAAGAGATGTCACTGTCATTGAAATTTCACCGCTTCCGTTATTTTCAACATTTGCTGCTCATAGCGGCAGTACAGTTTTGAAATCGTGTTCACTTCGCAGCTCCACGTTTCCATGATCCTTATGAGAGAGCCGTAATCTGAGTGATATCTCAAGCATTCCCCGGGGCAAAACATTCATCCTTTGGCCGCCTTTGTGGTCACCGCCAAGCGTAACTTGCTTTGGTAACTTTAATACAGATCTTAAAATAATAATAGTTAGCTTCCTATAACGAAAAATATCTATCCTGCGATCAGTTAACTATAGTAGAATCGCTGTAATTTATATTGGAGAAACACCTTGATTTTTTTTAACGAATAATTCAATCTGAAAACCAGATGTTCTTAATATGTGGGGTTTCGAGGTTCCACTGGTATAACATGTTTAGGTTCCGCGGTGAAAATAAATATGTTGTTCTGATGGTTGAAAATACATACCTTTCAATCGTCATATAATATAGCATACCTCATTACTCCACAAAAAATAATCCTTTATGGAGGAATGGGTTAACTCAATTACTAATATAAATAAATAAAACATATATTTTGCAAATGTCAAGATCGGTTTCTCTCATCGCGAGCATTGTCAGTTCTATTTATAATATATAAATGCAATGCCTTCCAACTAAAAAATTTTACTTGACAACTTGAAAGTGATTTTTTTTTGGATATCAGTTTGACGGAGCATCAAGTTTTAAGGCGTGCTAGCGCCAAAGTTATTCCAGTCTCCTTCGTCTCTACATGTTTTAACTCTTGAATTTTATTTGTTGACATTCCCTTCCCATCGCTTCCGACAGTTGAGAAGTCAGTTTTATATTGCGTCTCTACCTAGGGAGGGTCATTGAGAAGAATAGATCTCGGCCTATGTCGATTCTCTGAGGCCTTCTCGTCATAATTCTGCAAGCAAGAGATTGTTGGGTTATCGTGAAGGCCCACAGCCTTATGAAACTTTTTAGAGGTTTCACGAACGAATTCGCGTTAAGTTATTAGATACTGATAGATAAGAGAGTGGATAGATTAGTGACAGAAATAACAAAATTACATTTTTTATCGAACAAAAACATATTTTATATTTGAAATTAAGCAAATATTTTTACTTAATATTGAAATAGGTACATGGTAATGTGATCAATTTGCAAAATGTGTGACGTCATTCATTGGTTGAATTTTGATTGAATAGTTTTTTTTAATAACCAAAATTGTATGTAAACGTGTTTCAGTGGATAAAGTAGGGTTGTTAAAATTATCGGAATTTTTGAATATAGTATCGCAAATACTAATGACCAGATAATAATATAGGAATATCTAAAATTAATGTGGGTTTTTATCCGACCTTTTATTACTGAGCTTATCAAGTGTTTGAATTAATAATTAATGTCATTAAGTGTTTGAATTATTAATAAATTATAATTATTTAAAAGGGTATAACAATGGCGTGTTTGGGATATTATGTTGTTCAATTAAAATTGGTAAACTATTAAGCTGACCCCTGTTAATCTCCAAGATTTCTTGAAAGAACAATTTATATTCGCCCTTGTTAATATATCATAACCTGGGAAACACATATAACAATGTTTAACAGATGTAATCATACTGTATTTGAAAACAAAGAGTGAGCTTCCACTCAGGTATCAAATTTCAACCTCCATTAGTTATTCACCACAAAGCTTTAAAGGTTGTTATGTTATTACCGTGCATACAAATAAATGTCTTAATTTAAGTCAAGGCGCACACACCACCCCGCAGTCTCCTTTACTTTGCCCCGTTCAGCTGTTTCGCAGTCAGACGTCTTAGCAGACCGAGGGCCTCGGGCGTCCCGGCGCACAGTCGACTCGGCAAATACACTGTGAAGTGTTATCATTCCAAAGGGAAGAAAGAGGCTTTGCCAGCGCCCGCAGCGTCGTCGCTTCACCGGAGACACGTGTAGCGGGCACGTGTCGACCGCACTATTGCAATGTTAGGGGTAGTTAATCATGCGAAAACAAACAGCTGATGTTCACTGCTAGTTTCATCACAAGTACCACCGCATTTTTAATTCTAAATACATTTCACACGTTTCGTTTTGGATTGTAATATAACTCAAGCATTCAAAAATTAAAATATATTTGTGGATTAAGAGTAAAGGTTCTCCCGTAAAATTTGGCTGTGGCCGCATTAGGAACATCAGCTGTCGAACGGTAATGTCATGTATGTTTTTGAGTTTTTGCGAACTAACAATTCTTGATGCACAATCAATGCATACGAAACATTCAATTTTCAGTGTCTTTGTTGACAAATTAATGTGTGAAAAACACATTTTAACTAAAGATCAATATTTAGTATTAAGCTGTCGGTGGCCGCACATGAGAACCACTGATTTAGAGTCATCTTTTTAGTTCTATAATACATTGTTTATCAAATTTGAATCGTTTGAATTTTGTACTTCAGGCATTTCAATTGCAAGAATGAACATGAACTGAATTTATATTTATCTAAGTGAATAAGTTTAATTATTTTTATCGAATCCGTGATAACTCGGCACAAGTCAAGTCGGCACATGACAGGTTGACACACAGACAATTCTTCACCTTGACATCTTGACAAAAAGAAAATTTCCTTTTGAAAAAATGTATTTGAGTTCTACAAAAATAATATATTGTTGATGGCTATTTCATAATAATGCTTGAATTGATAAATCGATATTATATTTTTCTGGAAATGAAAGCAAATCTGGGTTTTAATTGAGTGGTAGTGAACGTACATTAGTTTAACATCATGGTGATATTAGATATGGATTGATGTTTGTTTGCTAAAAATGTTTGAATTTGATAACAACATGATTTTTCATAAATTATGATCAATTCATCGTAATTCTGTAGGCATTGATATGGATATGGCTGGCTTGTTAGATTGTTCCATAAAACTTTTGCATAATTTAGGATATCGAATTTTACGTAATTATGTAGGCATGCACTTGTCATAGTGTGCCAGTTGGTGTTTTTTCCATAAAACACCCCCTTCGTGCAGTATTTTGACGGATATCGAATAAAAAGAGGAGCGGCGTGTCAAATTGTCTAGGTGCTGAATTGTCTATGTGCCAACTTGTCATGTGCCGACTTGACATGTGTCGACGTGCCATGTGCCGACTTGACTTGTGTCGATTGGTCTGGTCAACATTTTTATCTCAATTTAGATGATTTTGCGAACATCTTGATGTTCACGAGGTTCAGTGAATTTGATAAATATTTGCATGGGTAAATTCCATTTGCAGGTATTTTCAATGTGATATTATTAATCGATGATGTTCAACTAAAGGTTCCTATTGGAATTTGAATATTAAATATGAATCGTTTTAATTGTGTACTTTTCCACGCGCTTTATCGTTAGTCACCCAGGTGACACTTTTCTGCACCTCATGCATTTCAAGTGCAAGAATAAACTTGAACTGACGCGAAGTAATTGCATTGTACAAATTACTAAATTCAAACGTTTCAAAATTGATATCGTAAGATTTAGTTATCAGCGCATAGCATGGAAATGCATACTAATTTAATAAGTGAGTTTTAATATACCTATTATTAAAGGTTGTTGATTATTAAATTATTGGTTTATTGAATTGTTATTGTATATGTTACAGTGAAACTGTATTCTCAGTGAAAATATATTCTTCTCAAAGCTGTCATTGAAATTAAATTTGACCACCCTATCTTCAGCCCAATGTTTGTCTGTGTTTTTCTTTGCTGTCAAAAAATATCAAATTTTCATGAAAAGGTCTATCTTACTTGCTGATTTTAGTTTCATTTTGAAGCAAACCAAAATTTTATGGCAACTGGAATCCAACAATGCAAAAAGAATTACAGACCCACAGACATACATACGCCGTTTCGGTTTTATGTATGTACTACTCGATAGTGAAATCATGTTGTCATACAAATCTTGATAACGAAACAAATTTACCGTCGAAACTTTCGCGAGCGAAATCAGTTTGTTTGAACTTGCAACAACAATGCAAAAGGGAATTACAGACATACATCACCCGTTTCGGTTTTATATATAATTTATATTTAATGGCGCATCATGTATCCAACAAATACAAAACACGTTGTCGATCCCTGTGGTACGCCAATGATCAGTTCGCTTGAGATAAACAGGTGTTTAATTTCCTGTTTGTCGGAAGAGTATGTCCTTTTCGTTCTTAGATGTTAAAATTGATTTCTTATTAACCAATCTTATAAGTAATCAATGACTATTCATAAAGTATTGGTTTCCAGAGAATTTATTAAAATGGTAGAACACGTCAACAAATGTAGTAAGATTCTTTTCTAGCTAGAATTTCGATTGAAGGTGCTTGATGTAATTTAAATCGTTTTAAATTTAAAATTTTCCATGAGTTTTATCGCTAACGATTTGGGTTTCGCCTTTCGGCATCTTCAGGCATTTCAAGTGCACTGACGCTAAGTTAACCTGTCAAGGAGTGAAAAGATCTATACTGTGTGTAATTCATGCGCCAAAATTATAAATGCTCACAACACATACATTACTGTATTGAACCAATCGTACGTCATCACTCTTTTTTCGAAAAACGGATATGACGTTTATATACGTCCACACTCCTTTAAAGGTTAATAGGTTTTTTCGCATATATATAAGAATAAAAGAAAGTCACTTAGTTTAATTTATATTATCTACATTGGTATAAATTAGCAATTGTTTTAGATGTTAATAAGTTTAATATTTGAATTATTGAAAAATTAATATTAAAAAACTCTGCTTTCGTTCTTCAAAGTGTTTTTGACTTCAACAGTCAGTTTTAAGTTCATTCGTTCACTAGAAATGCCTGAAAATGCCGAAATGAGAATCCCAGGTCGTAAGCGGCACGAGTACACAGTTCCAACGATTCTAATTGAAAACCGAGATAGTCTGAATCTTAATTTTTTATGGCGGACTTCAGTATCGACTGCTAGGTGTTTACAATGTTTTAGCGATATAACTTTGTGGGTTTATAATTGTTTTATATGCATATTATTATTTTTGGGAAGTCATTGTGTTTTTGAAGGGGATAAACCTTCGAATTTCGTATTATTCTCTCATTACAGAATGAATGCTGCAATCATAGAACGGTGCCGTCGAAAAATAATCATTTCATAAAAAACAGAAATGAAAGTATGATTTAGGTATATTAGTTGAATTACAACATTATTTAAAAATGCAATTGGTGAATAAGTATCGTTTAGTATAATCAAACTTACAACAGCCTAATATTTCATATTTGAATTTTTTGAATTTTGTACTTTTCCATGAGTTTTGTCACTAACGACCCGGGTTTCGCCTTTCGGCATCTTCAGGCATTCCAAGTGCACGGATGTCTTTGACGCGTAAAACAGTTTGTAAATGTTTATATACAAAAATATAAGTAGATCACTATGTTAAAAGGTTATTAAAATGTAAATTAGCGAAATTTGAATGAATACAAGTTTCAATGATTTAAGTGGGTTTGTTATAATTACGGGGATTTTTGAAAATATTAATGACCAGATGATAACAGAATATTTAAAATAAATCTAGGGTCCTATCCGACCTCTTGTTAATGAGTTGATTGATTTCAAGCCTTTATTATTATATTACATAAATGATAGTAAGTGAATTGATATTTAATATTAGCAAGTGCTTGAATTGTAAATAAATGACAATGAATTAAAAATAACAATTATTTAAAGGGGTACAACAATGGCGAACTAGGCAAATAAAGTTGCTCGTTCAAAATTGGCAGACCGTTGAGCTGAGCTCGATTAATATTTCATGTTAAAAAAATTGAATTTATTGGTAAAAATATGTTAAACAAACACTTGCATATGATGGCATCAATCAAAGCCGGTCAAAATACTTCTTCCTATAAAAATTCACGAAAATCTATGCAAAAGGTAGGTCTGACAACACCATACATTGTCAATAATTGAAAAAAATACCAATAAATGACAAAGTAACTGAGATGCGTTAAATCAGCTTACGCGCCGCGGACTTACGAACGTGGATGTGAGATATTATAATGAAATGCAGGAATCCTGATTTTGCCTCAAGGGAAATCCCTTTATTCCAGCGATTTATTCGTCAATCGATGTATTTTATTATTGAAGCTTATCCTGAAATGGAATTGCTGGTATTTCCATTTAAAATATATGTAGATATTTTTATTAAAATTTATCGTTCCAAAATGGCTACGCATTTATCGTACGTCACGGGTCTCCGAAATGTTAACGATCATTGACTATTCACAACAAACATACTTTCTATTTCTTCAACTCGAAATTATTATCACGTATTAAAATTCACTCAGATCGTTATGGTAAGAATGAAAATCTGACGCAGGGAGAGTGTGTGATTCAAAATACGGTCAAAACTTTAGCTTACACACTCGCTTGAGTTAAGTGTGATGTACAATAAACCAAGAAAAATATATATCTGCAAAATCTTGGGGAAAACGCATCATTTCAGATTAATAAAACATTTTTTTTTGTACTACTTAGACACACATCATATAAAGATCAGGACAGATTTCCTGACCTTTTTATGATTTATTTTTACGTTGTTACATGAGAACTTTCAATACACATGTAATTTCAATTCATGAAACAAACCAAAAGTTAAGCAAGAGCAAAGCAAGCA
This sequence comes from Himalopsyche kuldschensis, assembly GCA_028554975.1. Lineage (NCBI taxonomy): Eukaryota > Metazoa > Arthropoda > Insecta > Trichoptera > Rhyacophilidae > Himalopsyche > Himalopsyche kuldschensis. Next base: position 667,035 of record JAHFWI010000030.1, on the reverse strand, counting down.
GTTTCAAAAGTCTTAAAACAGGAAGAAGAATGAATTATCTATGGACCAGGCAATGCAGACTAATGGGGAGTAAAGATTTCATAGCTTAAATCGTATTTGAACTTTCAAACGCGTTTTTCTCAAAACTGTGTTTTCCTAACTGGCCTCCACGATATCTCAAGAACGGGTTAACCGATTACTTTGAAATTTGAATGGTAGATTAAAAACATGTTTTCTCATCGTTTGAATTAGGGTACTGAAAAAATTCCTAGTCATTTTGTTTTTACGTAACCAAATAGTCGAAAAAAATCATGAAATTTGAACGATTTTTACAGTTTTATAGATTAAAACGCCGTTAGATTTTTTGATTTCCGATAAGCCAATCAGCCAGTCGGACTGAGGCCGTTTATCACCCTTTTTTCGTCATGAAGATTTTAGTCTGAAAATATTTTGACTTACTGTTAAAATGTCAATAAAATTTTTGCTTAAAGCTATAAAGGATAATCGTGGTCCTAATATACCGCATAATTTTGTTCCACACACTCGGTCGAAATATAATATAAATACGATAGAGGGACAGTGAGGGAAATAAATAATAATTTATTCACGACAAAACTTTAAAACAATAATACGAACAAGGCGTGTCAATTAATAACCCTGCAGCGAAAGTATTAAATATATAAGAGAAATAATATAATTAGACAATGAATGCCCCGAGCCTGAAAATGACTAGCCGGGCCATTATACTTTAGTCTCTTTCAAAACTAAAAGTGGGGCATGATTGATCGCTGGAGTCCAAATCCTTTCCTCGTCTTCTTTTGTTTTCTACTCCCCTTGCTCAGTTTGCGCCTTAAGCCTGCGCCACACCATGGAAAATCGGCGAATAGTTTCAGCGCACATAATTTTATATTTTATATTTTTTCTATTAATACTCAACGGAAGGCGCTCGGTCGAATTTACTGTCTGGAAAATTCTATTCTTTCTTTGACTACTACATTATTCACTTTTAAGGTGTTGACTGTCATTTCTTGGTGGAAATGCGTTATTGAAATAATTAAAACACTTTATATATTAATATTTGCACATTTATTTTTCTACAGATCAGATGCAGTTAGTAAATAAAACACATACAATTGTTATATTTCAATATATATTCATTGCAGTATCATTTTTTCATGTAAAATTTTAAGCCATATCTGCTACCAATGTGGAGCACGTAGACTCAGACAATGGAGTTTCTCTAGGCATTTTTTTTACTACGATAACCGCTTGTTAATAAAATTTAAACTCTCTTTTTCAAAGAGCAAAGGGATAAACAAACATTAAGCATCAGGATAAGAATAGTGGTAAGCTAACCTTCCTCATCAGCCTGGAACAAATTAATCGTTTAAGCATATATTTAGTAGTGGAACGTGCTAATTTCAAAATCGTGTAATAAGTCTTCATCTTAAAATTTAGCTTTAAAACATTCGATTCGAAGGTTTTATATTATATTTCTCAGTGATCTGTTAAATAACGATTCCTCTATCTCTAAAGTTATTTTCAGAAAAGTATCGCTGATTGTATTTTCAATATCTGTAGGAAATCAATAGCAAACCTTATTTTTAATATATCAGCGATTAAACATTTCGCTGAGCTCATTTTTATCACAGTGTGTTAGAGGCTTTCAGAATGGGAGTTCACCGAATCTTCGGTTTGGCTGTTGTCTTTATAAATTAAAAGACAATAATGGTGGAATATTTATTGTCTGTGGAAATCTGTCGGTTTTTGTCTATTGTTTATCGTTTTTGCCCTTTTCTGTATGTACCGTAGATATTGCAAAGGGGACGCACGGATCCGCTTCGGGGAAAAGAAAAAGGATTTAGCATGAAACCAATAATTCATAGACTCTTTGCAAATTGCTTTGCGGAAATAATATCTTACATATAATAGACATTTACATTTGAATCCATAACACAATAGATGTGGATATTTTTACACGGTGAGAAAAAAGTAACGTATTTTGGTCCTACGGAAATAATATTATATCCGCCATCGTCAGAACTATGTTTAAACGTTCATTCAATTATCTATATATACTGTTGTAGACAGGGCACACAATATGTATTCTCTTCTGTTCTACCATCCTAATTTTATTTTGTAATAATAAATTATGAAATGTGACAAATGTATTTCTTGAAGTGATAGCTAATCTGGGTATTTATTGAGTGGGAACAAACGTAAATTAGTATTGTATTAAGTTTATTTATTTAAAATTGCATTACCCTTCCTTAATGGTGTGAGTAGCGGTGATGAATTAATATTAGTTTGTTCATTAAAAACGTCTAAATTAAATGCTCGAAAACTTTAAAGAAGTATTTTTTTATATTAAAATTCATATATGATAGCATTTATTATACTATAATTTAGTGTTAAGTTAAAGGCAAATTTAGGGTATGAATATCTTTTGATTCATCAAAGTTCAACACCAAAAGAATTAAGTATCATTTAGACGCAGTAAGAAAGCAGTAATATATTTGAGTTATTTAAAATATATTTGATAGCTATTTCAGCTTAAACCCTCGTCCAAACTATGTTTTATCATTAATTAACTATGATATATATATAAGGTAAATCGTACCAGTAGCTGACCGTTTAAGAGAAAATTTCAACAAAAATAACGATTAAGGTTTAGTATTGTACCGAATGAAGGCAAAGCAAGTATACTCATTTGGATCATATGTCTTAATTAATATTATGTAACAAAAATTACGAAAGAGCCTGTTAAATTATTTGAAATCATGTTTTTGTTTCAGTAGTTGACCATCTCACAAATTGAAAAGTCTAGGTGTTGACCATGTATAATCAGGGGACTTTAGAGTGAACTTTCTTTCAGGGTTGCCTCAAGGCTTTCTGTCACACCACTCTTGGTTGAATCAAGTAGCAATGGGTGGTTCAGGAACAAGGTACACACCGTTTCTAGATTGATCACCTAAGAAATTTGAAATAATACACTTTCCTCACTAGGTGCTGTTTTCAAATGGCCACCCTGGCACACTATATAGTAATGTGTAAGTGGCTCATTCCGACCACAGATGCCTTGATTTGTCTGAACTTTACAAATTAGAGCCATCCCGCATCTGCAATTATTATTTTGGGCCATTTTATTCTCAAAAGGTCAACTACTGGTACATGGTCAACGACTCGTACATTTACCTTATTTATCTACTGGCGTAGAAGAGGTACACAATACATCTTCTCATATATTCTAACATTCTAATTTTCCTAATTTCTAATTAAGGAACATAGTATTAATTGTGACAAATATTAAATGCTTTAGGTTTAAACATAAAATTAAGCTGTTAACTAAAGCTTCACCAAGTAAATAAAAATTAAGTCTATAGAACCTCTAATTTTTGATTCCACGTAATTAAAATTATGTTTATTTATAATATGGCAAATATAATGTTGATTTTTGTCAACTAAATTCTTAGTTGATTTCATCAAGATTGTTGAAACGCCATTATTAATGTGTTTATTATAAATAAGAATACAAAGTGTATATCATTGAAGAGTTTGTGAACCTTTTCGATTTTAAATTCCTCAACTGTTTTTCTGTTGCATTGATGCAACGATATTCAGAAGTAACAATTTATGAGAATTAAGAAGAGTCACAGGCGGTTAAATAATATATTATATGTATTTGAAGGTATAAGCAATTATACCATTTCCTTCATCACATAGCTATCATACATTGAAAGTTCTCGAATGCCCAGCCCGCAAAGTGTTGTTGTTAGCCAATGCTTAGGGGAGGGTGATGGTTAACTTGAACAGAAACATTTTGGAGCACCTACCACGGAACCGTGGCTGTGGATTCAGGACTGCAGACTAAAGAGGAAATATAATGTGCACATTTTAGCCCTCAGGGCTTGCTGCCTCACAGGGAGCGTTTGCGGGAAGCATCGTATCAAAACCCATCTCGAATAGAATATAAATACAGAATTCATTCATTTGTCAACTGGAAAGAAAAAAGGAAGCATTCATAATGAAAGGCATATTTTTAATCACTTTTAAGGTGTTCACTGTCAATACTTGGTGGAATGGCATTATAATAAAAATAATAACACATTTTTAGCACTTTTTCCACATAAAATTTATTGGATCAGGACCGGTTTAGCTTATGGCGAGCATTGTCAACTGATAAGAAATACAACAAAACAGTGATATTTATTCACAGTTCTAATAAATATTTCTGTTTCATATTGTTTGCTTTTATTTGTAAGAATTAATATCCCCCCCCTCCTTTTAATTCTTTTCGCAGAACTTTCGTTGGATATTGATTACAGACATTAAGAGTTATTAAATGCACTTATTTTGTATAATTAAGTATTTCGACTGAGGGTGCTTGATGGAATTTCAATATCAAATTAGAATTTTTTGAATTTTGTACTTTTCCATGAGTTTTGTCACTGGCGACCCAGGTTTCGCCTTTCGGCATCTTCAGGCATTCCAAGTGCACGGATGTACTTGAACCGACGCGTAGTAAACAGTTTGTATCGTTTATATAAACCATAAATTTTGGCTAACAACACGAAACTTCAACACTAATTTACTGTAGAGTTCAGTCAATCTTGCCGTACTAGCAATGTTGATATAATTAAGTATTTCGACTGAGGGTGCTTGATGGAATTTCAATATCAAATTAGAATTTTTTGAATTTTGTACTTTTCCATGAGTTTTGTCGCTAAAGACCCGGGTTTCGCCTTTCGGCATCTTCAGGCATTCCAAGTGCACGGATGTACTTGAACTGACGCGTAGTAAACAGTTTGTATCGTTTATATAAACCATAAATTTTGGCTATTTTGGTTTTTAATTTGCTAATGATTATTTTAATAAATCGATTTTTGATGTAATAGCTTGCATTGCTAAGAGGTCTTTAACATTATAATTATAATCTATTTTTCTTACATTTTGCTTAAAATTATTTGCTTAGTTATAATACCAATTGTTTGTCATATTGTAATTATTACTTAAACTTTGTATAAATATCACTGTTTTGGTGTATTTCTTATCAGTTGACAATGCTCGACATGGGCGAAACCGGTCCTGATCCAATAAATTTTAAGTGGGAAAAGTAGTAAAAATGTTTAAATATTTTTATTATAATAGGTACAATTTTTTTACTTCATTCAACCAAATGTGTATTGCGTTTCAAAGGCCGACAAAAAATGTCCATTTGAAATCGTTTTAGCATTAGTGATATTTTCACGAATGCTGCAGTCTTAGTATCGACACTCTTTTCCGGGCGACGATCGCCTATTCAGGAGGCAGATCAGCCATATAGGGCGAAAACACCCCTCGCCCTACTGTCTGCGGGCATTCGGAGCCCTGTGTAGGGCCTAGGGGGGCAGATGAGCGTGTCTTATCGCGGTCCGAGTGGGACACTCGTGGCGCCTCGCCAATACCTACGCCAGGAATCGACAACAGTATGCACATGGCATTATCAAGTTATTTTTTAACGTCGAACGAAAATAAAAATATGTTACTTTCTTATAAAGGGTATTTCAATAGGGACACTCAAAATATGTTACTTTGTCCTGCTGAGTAGATTATTCATTGTTTAGTGGCCAAATTTGAGTCAACCAGTTTGGTAAATAATCGGCCAACACCTACCTGTACGTCATCAAAATACAATATCTGGTGAAAACATTGCTGCTGTGTGTGAAAGTGTACAGGAAAACCCAAGGCAGCTTATTTCACGTCGTTCACCCTTTATTTCATTAATAAAACAAACATAGGATGAGCGCACTTGAAATGAATTGAAACGTAATCCTAAAACTTTTTAAATATACTGTCATGTAATAAAAATAATAATACATTTTTAGTAATTTTTCCACATGAAATTTATTTGATCAGGACCGGTTTCGCTCATGGCGAGCATTATCAACTGATAAGATATAATAAAACAGTGGTATTTATGCAAAAGTTAAGTATGAAAAACAAGGTATGTACTAAAGGGTCTTTTTATAAGGACGCTTAGTTTTGAAATGTAAATAAAACAAGTTGTTTGTGAGATTTCGACTAAATTTAAATTTCATTTGTAAGTATATTTTACGGCATTAAATATGGAATATAGCATCAAATGTCTGCCAATATCCATTCATTATAAAATGGGCCATGTCGCTAAAGTTGACCTTTTTGACAAATTTGGGTAAACTTCCAACCGCTCCAGAACCCAATCAGGCGTTGTCTGCGGTCGTTTACCTGAAGTTCCTTGGTTAGTTGGATTTTATACGGGTGCAGACATGAGGCCCGATTCAAAATTCGCCAAGTTGAAGTCGCAGAAAAGCCAAGTTCTTGTGAACGACGAGAAATAAGCTTTTCCTGTACACTCTCACACACAGCAGCAATGTTTTCACCATATATTGTATTTTGATGACGTACAGGTAGGTGTTGGCCGATTATTTACCAAACTGGTTGACTCAAATTTGGCCACTAAACAATGAATAATCTACTCAGCAGGACAAAGTAACATATTTTGAGCGTCCCTATTGAAATACCCTTTATTAAAGAATTCGTTTTATTTCGATTTTTTGAATTTATGGTCTTTGATAAATAATCGGAGTCTACAACTATGTTATATTTGTTTACTAAAATAATTAAAAGGGCCAATAAAAAAAGTGTTAAAAGGATATAAAAGAATTTCATGAATTAACTTGACATCAGTCTGCCGAAATCCTTAATAACTTCAATGTATACATAGACATTTTGCAATCATTTAATCCATATCAAAATTTTTAATTTCGAAATCGCATATTACGACCCAACTGTTTCCAACCCCCGTCAACACAGATGTATGCCTATATCGAGGCGCGGTAGAGATTTACATAAGACCAGGAGGTCCGTCTGGGACACGACTCCCGGCTGAGGATACTGATAGCACAGCGAATGATACCAACCGTTGGTTTAGGCTGGTTTGTGTTTTGCTGATACCGCTTCACACAGAAGAAACGACGCCGGTGCCATAGGCATAGACACTCCTTCCAATTGAAGCCCTGCAAAGCCCGTGGGTATCGGAAAAGTGTGCATGCACACAAAAACGTTGATATGACGGACAAATTTGGGCGCCCGTTCAAACTGAAAGTCCGTTACATATTAAAGTGGGTTATCTGAAAACGTGTATTGTTTTATATATTGATAATAAAAACTACGGCATAAATTATTTATATAGAAGGCCAATGAAGATTCTACATATTGATTCAAAATATTGTGTGATTTAAAAATAGAACTACGATATGATTGACTGACCAGCTGGTAGAAAAAACAATGACATACATTTTAATTATCAATCAAAAATGAAAATTTACAAAGCTCATTACATCGAATATTGATTTCTGTTCGGAGACATGGATGTCTATGCTGTTTGATTCTCTTCCATACCCACCCGGTCCTTTAAATGTGTTTCGTATTTTATGTAGGCATACTCTCATAGTAAAAGAAGTAAATGGATAACCATCGGTTCTCGTAGAGTAATTATATTGTCATAAAATCAATCAGGACTCCGTATACTCCACGCTAGGAGCAGACATGGAATAAAAATCGATGTTAAAATACAGCGTTTGTACATACATATGTAGGTGTATAGAAACCTTACTCAGAGAGTGCACGTCAAATGATCGATCACCACGCGTGAAAACTGCCACACATTTATTTATTATAAACGATACTACAGGATACTTTTAATTTTACCTTTATATCGAAGCTTGGAAGACAACGTATAAATGCTTAGGTGCATTATACAAAATCTTCTTATTTTTTTTTTACAATAAATTACATTAGTTAAAAAATCGAAGAGCGAAACCAGTTCTGATTGTGTCTTAAAATTGTGGATTCAGTAATAAAAAGGGTTTTTTATTTTTATAAATATGTAGTATGCAATGAATATTTTTTATTTTAAACATTCCCACTAGAAAATTTTAAAACAAGCTTTGCAATAAATAAGACTTGTATCAACACACTCCCCTCGCCAAGAATCTCATTCTACTCTTCAGCTGTTTTGTTTATTGTCTCTGCCACTTTATCTATGGTACACCATGTGTTGACAATGCCCGTCTCTATGGCTAGAAAAAGCATGGGCGCGCTTGGCGGGAAACGATTTCGCAAAGGACAAACGGCGAGCGTGTCTGTGATCGATGTTTTGTCAATATTTTTACGGGTTAAATATTGAATTTTCCCCAATTTGAATATTCGATTGTGTTAGTCCACCCAATAGTCTTTTACACGAGGCATACGTTCCAGGAACCACAGGATCAGATCATATAGTCAGGAATATTAAATAGGACATTTGTACGTATTATCAAGCACTTACTTGTTTTAATAATTTATACAACTAATACTGATGTGCTAAATTCGCTTCTGATTGGCTTTCGTAGAACTCGTCTCTGATTGGCTTTGATTGCTGTTTCTCTGTTGTCGAAAGATTCAAATTCATTACATTGTAGTTTTCGTATCTTATTTGTAAAATGATGATGAATTAATGTCACTCGTCTGATTCTGATTGGTTGTCGACGGATTTGTTTCTGATTAGTTGTGGCATATTTTTTTTTTCATACAGCTCAAAAAAAATGTTAAATAATCAAACGAATGTCGCTTGCGTACACCAAGACATAATAACAGGGCTGTGGAGTCTGGGTCGGAGTCATCGCAGTGTTTTGGCCGGAGTTGTAGTAGAAGTCGGAGTCGTGAAAACTTTTGAAAAGTTAGAAATTTGTATTTATGCACAAAACATGTAAAATTTGGCTATTGGCCATATTGGTAGGTTGATATAGAGTCGGAGTCGTGCTTTTTTTTAACTACTCCACAGTCCTGCATAATAATAACAGAGGAATTCGTTGTTTTGAATTTTATGTAATCGTTAGCTAAATAGCCCTGGTAATCATATCCGGTAGAGGTCTGCACGGGTTCGAGCCCAGCCCGGCCCGTGGACCGAGTCGAGACGGGTAACAAAGGACTAAATTTGGGCCCGGATGGGCACTGGGTACAAAAAACATAATACATAAATCCGATTATTCCGGATGTATACGCCATTATTTGATATCAAAATTACATTTATATTATAATTTGACGAGTTGATATTAAATAATTTTAAATTTTCATTAAAATTTTGTTGAAAAGATGAAAAAACTGTCGGGCTCAGGTCGGGTTCGAATAAGATGTTCGGGAATGAGCCTCGAGCCGGGTTGGAAATTTTCGGACTCGGGTCGGCTAGAATTTTTAAATTGCAGCCCGTGCAGACCTCTAATATCCGGGTTATCTTTGTATTGGTATTATCTCTGAATAAAAAAATTGCAAATAATTACACCTAATGTATATGTTACAGTGAAAATATATCAAGTAATAGATTTGTATGACAGCATGATTTCACTGGTTACGATCATTGAAATTATTGGCCCAAGTCGATGATTTGCCAGCCTACAATTTTGGTTTGCTTCAATGAAACAAACTCAGCAAGTAGTCCCTTTCATACAAAAAGAACCAAAGAAAAACACAGACAAACATTGGGCTGAAGAAAGGGCGGTCATATTTAATTTCAATGGCAGCTTGGAGAAGAATATATTTTCACTGAGAATACAGTTTCACTGTAACATATATAAAAATAGGTCAACCTGCTGATTTTTTCCATTAAAAGTGTTTTAGTGAAACCGACATGGATTATTCTACGTGTTTTAAAAATAGGGATTTGAAAATAGATTTTCCTGGCATACATGTGGCGCGGAAACTTAAAGCATATAAACAAAGATTGGCAGCCTAAACCTTCACCGCAGTCTGTTAATGAACGCTGCACATAATTTGGCATTCCCTCGCAAAACCGATCGCCGTTTCCGCTTTAGATTTTCGGCCATTTAGACATGGCCAGCGATCGGCAAAAGTATCCGGCGCTCGGGAGAGATACGACCTGCGGGGTCATTTTGCGGGCAGCACCGCCAAACCGAACAATGCCCGCGCGCCATTTTAATGACGTCGCTCATCATCGCCGCGGTTTTATCAGCCAAATCGGCGGCCTGCGCTTCGCAATAATTATAAGGAAAATCGCCGTGCCAATATGGTAACACTGGCTGTTTATCTTAAAACGTCTCGTTCGCTGTATAGCCGGTACCGTCAGGTATATTAAGTCACTAACGAAAAAGGAAATATTATTTATTTACGGTTTTCGTTGTGTGACAAGTTTCGTCCTTTTTTATACACATTAAGTATATTTTTACTGAATAGATTACAATTCTGTTTATGAAAAATCATTGAGATTAGATATCGGAGTTTTGATTACAATACTTTAAGTAAAAAAATTAGCTTGAATGGTCTGAATTGAAACGTTTGTTATGAAAAATATGACAGCGGCTAAAAATTCACACATTAAAAATATATAACAATAAAAATATTTTAACCTTTTAAGTATGTACTTCTTCCACATTTAAAAAAAAAATCAAGACCGATTTCGTTCATCGTGAGCATTAATGTCATATTCAATACTTATTTTGTTTATATAAAACAAATATTTTGAACGATCCTGCAGTATACAATAAATATAAGTTTTTATGAATATTATTACATGATGACGAATCCACTTCACAAAGACGCAAAAAAACACTTATTAATGTATGTCACGATGATTTCGCTAAATGAAGTTATCAAAAAGTTTGTATTTCGTAAAAACCGTTCTTCAATAAGAATTTCGTGAAGGTTTTTTTCTTTATCTCAAAAAGTGTGAGTTTTTTTTTTCATATTTTCGTTCACCATTAACCCTGTTGAGTTTTTCCAGCTGGTCTTGAAGCCTCAACGACGCGGGAAAACTGAATTGGGTGAGGGGTTAGGGGGGATAACGAGAGCGAACTGGGCAATTAATGCAATATTCGTTGAAATATGGCCACGTTTACTCATTGGAGAAATAGAAATAAGAATGTTTTTATCTGGAAATTATTGCACACAAATCAAGACCGACTGAAATAAATTGCAGAACTACCGTACTGTTTTTATGCGACGGAACGATTTGAGTCATCTATCGATATTATAGTAAAACAATTCGAATCGTATAAGTTGATCACAATATTAAAGTTATATCCAATGTTTAAATGTCAATTAATTAATGTATTTTATGGAGCTTCATTTTCTGAGGCACGTCAGCGTCAAAGTTCTTCCCATCTCCATTGTTTTTAAGTTTAGAACTCACATTCAATTTGCATTTTCGTCTTCATCTTTGCTGACAGGAAAGCGCGTTTGCTGGAATACAGTTATAGTTCAAATGTCAGTTAACTATATCTTTTTATTTATGGAGGGTCATTGAGATGAATGTTTCTCGGTCTAAAGCGATTCTCAGATGTTTTCTCCTCATAATTAGGTGAGAGGTCATTGGGTTATAATGATGGACTTCTGTCTTGTGAAACTTTTGAGAGGTTTCACGAACGAGGTCGCGAATAGTGGGTATACTTACGCAGTATAAGAATACATGATATCTATATTTTATTACTAGAACATGTTTAAAAAATAACATTTTATTTAATTTAAAACATTATTTAGTGTCGTATTAATCTTGAATTAATATCAGTCACCCATACGAACCATAACGCCTCCTAAATTCTTTTCCATGTGCCGTTTGTTTTATTTTGTCTTGCGACATACCATTATCCTTCAGTTCCACCATATGTATGTATTTCAAAAAGTTGACATGATTGAAGCTTTCCAAAAGTATTCATGGTACGTGCTGCAGTCAGTACCAATGTCTATACATATCCGTTGACGTAAATGAACAGAATTTGGTTCATTCACCAATCTCTGAATTTCTCACTTAATACCACTTCACCCCCAGTATCTCAGTATATATCCTCCAAGTTCAGTGTACGATTATCCGATTCTTCGCTATGAACCACGATTCGATGCCCTATAGCAATACTGGTGGAGTGCTTGTTCTATGTGCTACTGTCCGAGGAATTAAGAGCCTACAACGTTATTGATGATCTCTCCATGTCAGTTTGAATTCTGCCAGAATCATGAAAGTGAAATAATTCATTGAGTTAATCTCAGCCAAATAAACTATCGATACAATATCAGAAGTAAGCATATACAGTGAAACTCCGATCTAAAATTCTCGCATTAACCGTTTTCCCGCTTGGTTCGTTCATTTTCTATAGTCCTGGCCAAGCACCCATAAGAACAATGTTAAAAAATCCCGCATTTATCGTTCCCCAATTTATCGATTTCCTCGATTTATCGTCTAAATATTTTGATCCTGTCAGAAATATTATACCGATTGACCGTTTTGTCTTTTTAAAAATGTAAAATTTTTGGCTTCATATTTTAAACTTTCCCGCATTTATCGATGTTTTTACAGTCCCGTGAAAAACGTACAATTTCACTGTATTCTTTAATAATAAGTATTTCTCGGTTTTCCCCGAGTTCATCCCTGTGTTTCGGGCGCACTCAAAACGGCTAGAGCGGCACTCGATCCAAGTACATATTACTCGAGTGTCGGACGTCGCTCGCAATGCGTCGACCGGCGTCCTATATTTTTCAAAAGGGCGCCGCGACGTCAAGCGCCGATCTTATGGAAAACATTTTCTTTCCTTTACAATTATTATTATTCTCCTCCCTACAAATGACATGCCTTTGTACGTGCGCCTGCGGCTGAAAGTATGATGTTGATTTTCAATAGACGCAGGAGTAACGTTGAATCCGTACCAGTTTATAAATATTGAGGTCTCGGGTTCAAATTGGTACCCCGTTTCTGCGCAGTGCTGTGACAGTTGAATTGTCATAAGTAAGATTGTAACTTATTTTTAAATATTTATATAAAATGGTACTTAATTATGATTGTAAATTAAGTTAAGTCAAACTACTCTTGAATTTATTTATCTTCTGTGAAGAGACAGATTGGGATTGAATCAGTTTTCAGAAAAACAAGCTGATTTGCCTTTTTACATAATGGGGTAATATTAAGAGAGGACATTTTTGAAAAAAATAATATCATTTGGTGTCAAATCGAGTCTTTCGTGTGGAAAGAGTTGGAACTAATCCAGATTTTTACAAGTAAACGCTATTCAACTTATACATATATTTTTGAAATATATTCCCTGAAACTCTTTTGGTATTTTGAACATTAGTTCTTTTATGAAAGTAGATCATTTTATATAAAATTGATTAAATATTAATTACCACGCACAAAAAGAGTTAAAACAATCAAACGACACAAAGAAGGGCAACTGAATGATACAATAATTGAGGGGTTTAAATGCATAACCGCCTCTCTCCACAAAGACAAATTGTTCAGCAATCGAAAAAATGATTTTAATCTTCAAGTATAATATTAGAATAATTTCCAAAGTGATCACAAAAAGTTTGTATGGTGAAAGAGCGGTAGGTCAGTGTTCCCTGGCTCGTGATTTGTGCATTTAGATTGTGGTGGTTTTGAACTTCACATATGGTGGAGAGAGGCGGTTATGCATTTGATCGTCATTTTCGATGTCGATTTTAAATGACTTAGAGGTAATTTCTTGTTGGTTGGAAGATTGCAGGGCATAGAACGTAAGAACCGGATCATTAATCAATCAATATCTCAAAAATGATAGTATATGGATAGAGGCGGTTATGCTTTTACATCCCTCAATTGCCATATTTTATATTTTCATGAATACCTCTCTCTTCAGTACTGACATATTTGACGTGTTTTCAGTACCAAGTATTTGAATCTAACCATTTTTTTTTTTTATATGTAACAATATTACAACCTAACGCAGCTGCAACAGGTTTAACGCGTGCTGGCCAATGATTCTAAATTATATTTTACAAATATTTTTTGATCACATATATTTGCATTATACATATTATATTATATTTTAAATGCATTTATGGAAAAGTCATTGACCTAGTATTTCAATTCATTGTGTTGCTTCTTATCTGTATACATAATATATCGTTTATTACAATTAGTGCAATAGGTAATCGGTATATATACATACATATGTGTATGTTATCAAGTTATTTTTAAAACTAAAGCGACTGGTATATATCAACTATTAAATAAGGAATACATTATATAAATATATATGGTATGAAACTGTCGTGTGACGTTAAGCACGCCTCTAGCCTTGCAAGTTCTCATCCACTTTAAAAATTGGGTTTCGCGCCAAAAGCAGACGTTGTTGGCGGGAAAAATTAATAGCGACGCGTCAGTCGCACGACGCGACGCCCGGCGCCTGCTGCGGGGATCCCCATTATACATTTCTTGGTCGTATCGATATTTACCAGATGCTCAGCGTTTCCATTGTGTTTTGTACTTATATTATCCACGACGTTTATGATTGATGGTTTTTCTATTATCAATAATTAACCGATATTCTGAATTTGAAATTCCTCTTGTTGGCGTTCTATTTTTGAATATTTTTTTAATGTTTTGAAAATTAATTCGTTACCATAATTCGTTACCATATGGCCCAGTTATGTTATAGAACTGTTAATTAAAGATTGGCTTAAAGCGGAAAATCCACATTCTCAAGAATTCAATTAATGTTATCTAATTTAAAATGCTTAAATGAGTCGTATAGTATATAAAGTAGAACTATCCACTTTTGACTTTTCGAGAAAAATACGAAAAACGAAAAAAAAATATAAAAACCCATAAATGCCTGACAATTAAAATTTGTATGAACGGCTACATAGCGTTATCCCTTAGGATAAGGTTGAAAGTATGATTGACCAAACCACTCTACTTTTGTTTCCAAAGTCGTGAACCATTCTGAATTTGATACCAACCATAATTTTTTTTACACCACATGTACATTTTTATTCAATTATTTTATTGCTAGCCATACTCTGTGTGACAGCATTAGTTCATCTTAGAAAAATATGGGATAGTTCTACTTTTGATACTATACGACTCAAATATTGAAAGTGATCTTCGAGCTTCAAGAGAGTGAATCGAAAGCATTTTTAAAAGAAGCTTGGTTGGATAATTCTCATTTAATGTCTCGTACAATAATATCACAAATGACTCTTATTTTAATTTTTTTTTACTATTTCCACGCCCAACTTGGAGCATATGGACACCTCAAGGTGTTTATCTCGACATGTTTTTTCTACGAAAAACTGTTTGTTACTCAGTTGCTCTCTTTTTTAAGAGAGTAGGAATTGAAGGGATACGAAAACTAGAAAAGGACTAATGGTTAGCTAATTAACTCTCGCTACGCGTCTTTTTTTTGGGATCGGAAAGGTGGAAAGTGGTTTTTAACAACACAAACACCCAATACCTTCAAACAGAATTGATTTATCGACTGAAGAAATCTGCTCGCGCCGGGACTCAAGCCCGGTCCATCATGGAAGCCAATGAAATTTACCACTGCACCACGGACCGGGCAGTCTTTCTCAGCCGGGATTTTTAATTACTCGCTTACAATTGCGACTTGTGGACATTTTTCTACTGACTCCAAATTTCATGATCGATCCTTACTCAGAATGGTTTTCACATATGAACTCGCTTCGACTCTCGTGGTGTGAACACCTCTCTGAGCCGAAATCCGATCTTCTAAACTGCCAGTGTTCTAGGACTGGTGAGCTGTTTTAACAGGTCACTAGACCGAACCCGGATACTATCATCATCATCTGACCGCTTTCATCATCATCATCCGACCGATATCATTAGCATCATCTGACCGCCATCATCATCCGACCGCTATCATCATCACCATCATCAACAACACCAAGACACCGAGCGACCGCATGAGCCGCATGAGCCAGACATACCAGAAGACTGCCCAGCAGTCGGGACTCCTGCCGATGGACACCTCGTCTTTCGTGATGCACAAAGCACACAGCGCATGGGCGAGTACCACTCCGCATGGATTACCGACTACCGCGGTCGACTTTTGCCTTCACTCACCCGATCAGACGGCTTCTGAGAACCATCAATCATCATCCGACCGCTATCATAATCATCACCCGACCGATATCATCAACCTCGACCGCCAGCAACTTCGACCAATTCAACATCTCCACCCTCACATCATCACCACGACACCAAGCCTTCCGGTTGCCGTAGAAGCCAGCAAACACCAGCCGACGCAAGCGCCGCAACGGCTGAAAAGATCTTTACTTACACATCTTAAAATCCATACCGATGAAAGGGATTAGGCTAACGCCCAAGTCCCCAAACAAATACCATGTATCAGTCAGAATGGTTTTCAACGTTTCAAACATAATGTGCTTCATGAAAAATCCACAGTGCAAAGGTAATATGTCGCGAAGAGTTAAACCAATTAACGCTAGTTCTAAGTAACAAGTTAAATCGTTATGATGGTAAAGTTAGTTCTCGAGTTGACTGCAGGCGATAAGACAATCTGCGCTCAGTTATAGAACTCACATTAAATCTAACGCAAACTTGATCTGCAATAATCTTCTGGACTATTTTATCGTTCCTAACTGATTAATTTATCCTCGAACTCAGGTAATAATCGATACCTTTATACAAAGTCGATTTAAGTACATTTCATTGTACCCTCGAAAGAAATCGGTTGGATTTGTATTTACTTGTAAGAACACTGTTCCAATTAGGTGAGAATAGTTAAGTATGTAGTTTTGGTGACCAGACCAATCGACACAAGTCAAGTCGACACATGACACGTCAACAGATATCAAAGTCGACAATTCAACAAGTTGATACAAGACAACAGCACCACACCTCTTTTTTATCTCCGTCAAAATCAAAATACTGCACGAAGGGGTGTTTTATGGAAGAAACACCAACTAGCATACCGAGGGAAGTGAATGCCTTCATAATTACGTAACATTTGCATGCTAGATTATAAAAATAAAGTCGTTATTACAATCTAACATAGCCGCGTCAGTGCTCCTTGTCCCTGTGTCAAGTTGTCTAGGTGCTGAATTGTCTATATGTCAACTTGTCGTGTGTCGACTTGACATGTGTTGACGTGCCATTTGTCGCCTTGGCTTGTGCCGATTTATCACGGAACCGTAGTTTCACAATGATTGTTAGATATGGTTGATAGATATTTTGAGTTGAAGCTTTAATTCTGATAGTTATGTGGTTACGATACGTCCCAGTTTGACCAGGGTTATCCCAGTTTCAGTCCCTGGTCCTGGCCGATTGGGTAAATTGTCCCAGTTGCTGTTTCGCGTGACGATGAGATACGTTTCAAAACTTCTGACTGTACTTTCAAATTCATTGAATCAAAATTTGGTGTCGTGGCGAGTATCCACTCTCTTTAAAAAAAAATTACGCCAAAAAGTGAAAAATAAAGTTAAGCCTCAGTGCTTTGATACATGGATTCAATTATCATAAACAATTTTAAAAAAAAACTGGCAAAAATGATGCCACATATTTTATTTCAGAAACGCACCTTAGGAGCGTGTTTTCTCATTAATGAACCACATTTGGTCGGATGACCGAAGCCGCACGCTAGAGTTCACTATAAAAGCGATTCTGTACTACAAATTAAACTTTTGCATAACATCCAGCGACTTTTTTGAAAATAATTTAAAGATTTGTAGAACCTTAGATAAATATTTTTTGACAGTATTTGTTTCTTTTTACCTTCACCAACCCACCTCTCTCACCACTCCTGTCCTGGATACGGGCTTCAAAATTATAGTCAGCCTATCTTTGTGGAACTAAATATTACTTTCAATAAATGCGAAAAAACGACAACAAAGTTTTTCACCTCTTTCTGTTTTTATATCAGCATAAAGTAATAATATCTTCACAGAAAAAAATCACTTAAAAGTCATTTATTATTATCAGTTTGATATTTCCGAGAGTCGTGTCAAAGTAATGCAATCTTAGACCATGGTCTTTGAATCCATGCAAAAATATAATTAGGTAGGTGTTTACAGTTTTGTGTGTGAGTGTGAGTGTGCAATTTTTACTACTAAGCGTGGTTTAAATGGGTTAAAAAAAATAGCATAAGCTCACTGTCAGTGTTGCCTGATCCCTTCGTGAATTTGTGTCGCTATCAGCACATTTCGGGAGACAGTCTCTCCCTACCTGGCAACATCGTGTAATCCACAATCCAGTGGTGGTGCGTCGCCCAGTGCGGAGTACATAATGTAGACTCATTCGCAGCTCGTGTATGAGATTTATGAAACTTCTAGGGAATAATTGAAACATTTAAACTTGGACCTCGTATAACACGGTTACATGGTTCCACAAAAACGTTGGATAAAGCTATGGGTAGTATCTATATGTCTTCAAATAGAAAACTCTCAAGTTACTTTAGAGGTAAATTTTTGGAAGTGCATTTATAAAATTCCAAATAAACGTGACACGTGTTTCGCCTCCTTCAGACGCACTTTCTTACTGAATCAACCTTTGCGATAGTACGCCTGAAGATGCATCTTAAATAGGCGAAACGTGTGTCACTAATAGTCACACAAAACGTGGAATAATTAAGCCATTTTAAATTCCATATTAAGTTTATATATGTATGTTATTTAATTTGATTGCGAGTAACCAATTGATGAAACTTCCCTTTCTGGGAGTTGAACTCGAGAATCAACACACACCACTGAGTCAATTTTTTACAATGAACTTCCAAAAATTTACTACTGAATCCATCGAAAGTATTTCAGGATTTTATTTCCAGCATTTGTCTTAATGGAATCAATATCAACATAAAACTAAGTCTTAATCTTTTAACTGCCAGCATGTGCATGAATGGTGGTACCTCGCACGCCACTAATTTTATTGTAAAAATAAAACGTTCTAAATATATATTTTTAAATGTTTATTTGTAAAAAACTTGCCGATTACGATGCGATTGTGCCGTTATTTATCCATAATAACAAAATTAAAATATTTATGACTCATCAGTTACAATTGATTATAGTTAGTAAAATCCCGCTTAAAGCGAGCGTCTAAAGACGTCATTTTTTGTATGATTGGCGTGCCGCCGTTCACGGAAAAGTTCACGTCTTAAGATGTCTGTGGCAGCCATCCAGTTTACACCCTATTGTGCTTGGAGCAAAATACATGTATTGATTTATACCGTAATATGTCATGCAGTGTGACTTTTCATAATAAATATTATCATTTAAAAAAGTAAACACTTTTTGCCTGTTAGTGACAATAGTTTCGCAAGCCACTGGCATAAAGAGCGTACACACAATCTCTTCGGTACACAGCGAGGGTTCAAATCCCGCCCATCAAAAGTTATCTGTAGTGCACAGTCTAAACGTTCGGTAATAAAATTACTATACCTACTATCAGCTGTGGGCAGATGGAATACAGAGTGACGGATCATCCCAGTAGGATTAGGCCAACCAACGAATCATCTGTCATATATTCCAGCCAGAAATATATAGAAACTTCAATTTCAATCGTATCATAAAATGAAATAGGTAAAAGGCGTTTCGTAATACACTTGGGCCTCGTATAACACGGTTATATGGTTCCACAAAAACGTCATGTAATACAAATCCGTGTTATACAAGGTTTGAAGTTCATAAAAATTAGGGTTTGCATTCCAAAAAATGATCTAATTACGTATTTCCTTATGAGGTTCCAAAATATTTTGTAATTTTCTCTTGATTTTCGAACTCCTTTCCATTATTATAGGATCATTTTCAATAAAAAACAATCTAATTCAATAGTCAATTCCAGGCCGTTATTTATTGTTTTTAATGTGAAACATGTAGTCAATTCGCTGCAACTGCTTTCTGAGTCATTAATTGTGGTAGGTTCATCCAACATTTCGGCTTTTTTCTTCTTCGTTCAACGTACGATCCTCCAATATTTCTTTGATGTCATGAATATCAATGTCATAAAAAACTTCTTTAAGCCATTTAATATAAAGCGTGTTATATAAAAATATGTCACAATTTATACATCCGTGTTGTATAAAACCGTGTTTTACGAGGCCCAAGTGTATATGATATTTTAAAACTATCAACTTGAGTAGAAGGCTGGTGTTAGGAAAGTACAAGTCTTTAGCTAAGCGCTTTCATACCCTTCTGTTATATTTAAAAAAAATAAAGTTAAGATTTGGTTTTGATCACGTAGGTAAAAAATGTGAGCATGCAAGTTTATAATCTTGAGTGGGTCAGGGTTATCAACTCGGTCCCGAAGAAAAAGAGACCAATGTTTCTATAATATATTGAAAATGATCTTCGAGCTTTAAAAAAGTGAAACGAAAGCATTCCTAGCATTAAGACAGCACATAACAGATAACAAAAAACAAACACTCATTCAATAAAGAATGTCATAAAATACACAGTTTAGAAATTAAAAGAGTAAAAACAAATTTAAAAATATAAATTTGGAAGAAGTGTAAAAATTTAATATAACACATTAAAAGCGGCACTCTTTAACCGTTTCAGTACCATAAGACCACTGGTGGCCACCGCGTACGGATGTCGCGAATACCGTCTCAAATATTGCAAAGTATATACAAAAAAACTTCCTGTAAGAATTCTTATTATATATTTCTTTATATAACTAGTGACAAGTATACACTGTCTTTAGAAACAAATAGCCTTTCTGTCATCTGTCAATCTTGTTGGAAAAAGGATTTCTTTAGAAGTCGATGTCTTTAAGGCGACCACTTTGTTCGGTACTGAAGTGGTTTTAAAGTGATTTGAATGTTTTTTTATTTATCATTTATATAAATTTAATTCACATTTTTTTTTTTTGCTGTCTCTCTAGACTTTTTTTCACTTACTAGTTTACCAATCATGGTCTTAAAAGCAAAGTTATCGTATGCTTGCATAGTGAAATAATAAAAAAAAATAGTGATAAAATACAAGACTATAAGAAAATCGTTCTGAAAATAGTATTTCCTAGTCTAGGTCCAGCAATAAATATGCATCCGTGGCTCAATCGGGTGGGCGTCACACAAGGTAAAGCAGCCATTGTCGGGTCCAGTCGGGGAGTGTTTTAGGGGGGCCTTTGTGCGGCGATCACCTGCAGGCGAAACCGCGACGTCTGCCAAGCCCCTACCACTCAGACCATCAGCACCGCACCGCTTTTGTGTACATATGCCAGATACCTTGACCAATATATTATTGCCGGTACAATGGTTACACTTTAAATGTAGCTAAACACAGTCGCTGAAATAATTTAACGTAAAAGAAATCTTTAAAACTTATTTAAGCTGGATACACTTTATGAACTTCAATGAATTTGTCAGGCAAATGTGAAAATTGTGATAGAAAACAATTCCGATTTTTTATTCAATGTATCATACATGGATACACTTTTACAGTTTGTTTGTAGTACGGTGATTGATAACATTATATGTAACCGTCAACGAGCGACTTTAAGTACATTTGACGGTAACTTTTTAGGACACTTTTAAGGTGTTCACTGTCAATAATTGGGTTTATTATCAAAATTTAAAAAAAAACCTGTTCTCTGCCACCAGCGTGTTAACACGCTATACAATTTCGTGAACGTAGGGCCGGCAATACAAAATGTGCGTGTTAACACGCAGTACTTGAGGCCACAAGCAACGTATAAAATAATTTTAAAATATCGTGCATATAGTGACATATATTGAAATCGTGATGCAATGCTTGAACATTAAAGATATTGTATCGTAATCTAAATATAATGCATCGATTTTAAAAAGAGCTTTTTCGTTGTGTTGAAATGTGTGTCTAACAAGGCATGCGTAGAACGAATTTTTTAATGTACATTTAAGATTAAATTTACTATAAATCAGTTCCTATACAAAATCACTTTCAAGTATTTTCAGTGTAAGTGTTGTGACAACCCTGAAGGTTTGTGAAAGTTTTGTTGGTATTGTTTTTGTATAAATGATGGCATAAATGACATATCGTGTATTTATATGCTAAGTTTTTGTGATGGACTATTAATATATGTCCAAAAATAATATATTTATTAGGTTGTATTTTTGAAAGAAAATCACCGCCCTCCATACACGGCCATACTAATCCTGCGCGGGACAGAACAGGTTAATAAGAGTTTGTTTGTTCTTTTTTCACAAGATTTCACAAGAAAATTCTTGCAGTGAGGTCCTGATCCAAATACATTTATTGTGAAATAAGTACAAAAAATAGCTTGTTATTATTTAAACATTGTTGAAGTTCATTTTTCCATCACAGTTATTCTACTGTGTGTTAATTCTAAAGAGGAATCAAGAATATCTTGTTTCAGATAGTATGACGTCGCAAATTTATCGAATGCCTCAAAGTAGGCCTTGGTTGAGATACTTACATTCAGCGTGACCTACTGCGCCTGTATGAGAACGGACCGGGGCAAACAACAGACAGCACTGCGGTAAATTAAAAGCGCCATGGTGGTCGTGTCTACAAGTACAATCCGACTTAATTGCCTATCCCAATATTATCAGAATAGCGTTTCATTTTATAAAAAAAAAACACAATAATTCACCCTTTTTCTTTCACCACATTACGAGAATCATTTTTAAAGCTTATGTAACGTTTATTATGTTTTTCTTGTCATCGTTATTTTGTGTAAAAGTCATACAAGAAAGGTATCTATTAAATCTGATTGCATGTCAATAAAAACCTCCTGTCCCACTTTTTGAGTGAATCTTTAA
This sequence comes from Himalopsyche kuldschensis, assembly GCA_028554975.1. Lineage (NCBI taxonomy): Eukaryota > Metazoa > Arthropoda > Insecta > Trichoptera > Rhyacophilidae > Himalopsyche > Himalopsyche kuldschensis. Next base: position 644,500 of record JAHFWI010000030.1, on the reverse strand, counting down.
TGAACAAGTTACCCTGTCGTGGCGTGTCTGGTGGTTTTGAATTACGTGTCCCAAACAGCCATGCATACATGGTTACTCGGCAAATATAACGAATAATTTGTATATATTTTTTAGCAATGGTTATTACATGCCTAGATCACACTATCAATAATTAACGTATATTAATTATATTCAATTAAATCTAAGGTTGTCTATTATTATTTTATATTTTTATAGAAAGATTTATCTTTGGCTTGTAAAATAATTTTCTAATAAATAATAAGTTAAAAACAAACTATCCGTTGCAATGTGGAAATGGCCAAAGTAAATACAGTCAAAATAAATCTCCGGTATTTGTGATGTAAAACTTAATTTGATAGCTTTGCTGTTCCTCTGACTGTTCTGTAAAAGTTTACACTTGTTTCGTCTCTTCAAGAAGCATCCACAGATATTGACATTGACTTTCCACAATGTTGAGACTATCAGTATGAAACGGTAAGAAAAATAACAATGTATTTTAGTTCTACATAAATACATTGTTATTTTTCTTACCGTATTATAATGGAGTTCTACCAAGTAAATGCCTACTCAATCAATATCAGTATGAATGTATGGCCGAAAAAATATGAGCTCTTTTTCGAATTTGTAAAATTTTTCAGTTCGTGGACATTTGTATTTGATTAAAAAATAACAGAAATTCGAGAATATATTGACCAATCAATAAGGATCTTGAGGACTAATGTACAAAAATGTTGTAGTGCTACAAAGCAATGAAATAAGCACATGCTATTAACCAGTGATGTACAAACGCGGCCCGCGGGCCGCATGCGGCCCGAAATGGTTTTTTTTTCCGCCCAAAATAACAAATACTTCTCTCAAAAAGCTCGTGCACGCTATTGACTATAATTCTTTCATAAAGGAACATTACTGAAAAAAAAACAAATAGTGCAGCCTGGTATATCTAATTATTGTAATTGAAAATCATGCAATTTCATATTCTTTTGTGTTGTCTACTTCATACTTTCATTTTAAAATAAGCTTTCAAATCGGGTTGTGTGAAACAGTTATATGTTTGTTAAAGACCCCTTTGTCAAGAATAGAGATCATGATATGTTCCATTGCCAAAGCCGCTGTAAACTCAAAACATGCATTTTTGCTTTTGGGTCCTGAGACCTGAGAAATTGGATTGATTGAGTAGGCATTTACTTGGTAGAACTCCATTATAATACGGTAAGAAAAATAACAATGTATTTTAGTTCTACATAAATTATTTTATACATTTGTTGATAGCTATTTCGGCTTACGCCTTCGTCATAGTTCTGAAATACATTGTTATTTTTCTAACCGTATGAGAAATTGGACTTTTATAAATAGGTCTTAATTTAAAACTGAAGTGAATATTTTAAATTTAACATATGTTTACAGATGCTAGTCACCTTTCTATTACTGGCTTAGAAAACCAGAGTACTGCAAATCAAACAGGGCATGTTTTCAATCAAACGAATCTACACGGCTTCATTCACGGATTAATGAAAGATCAACAAAGATCTTCTAAAAACTTACTTGTAAAGCTAATATTGGCCTGCTTAGTTATTTTATATATAGAGCGAACATCGGTTAATCATCGGTCGGGAGACTATCGTTCATATAGTAACGAGCTCATATAAATGGTGTTCATTATATGAACACGTTTTTTCACTAACTCAAAATTGGCGTGTTCTTAATTTAATTATAAACTGGCAATACCTGCCAATTAGTGAGAATGGTCTATTGTCATTAATCGATAGAATTGCGAAATGGTTGCTACACAAATTCACTTCGCAGAAAAGGTTTTTCTTCTGCAGATTTTCAGCGATTAAAACTTTACTAGCCACATTATTTTTGAGCTTAATTGCTTCTCGTTTTGTAACATGACAATATTTAAGCCAAACCATTTTTAGTTCGGATGATATACCTATCGGCTTTTAAAGCGAAATGATCGATATTCATCGTTTTCCAATCAAGCAGAACACATCAATTATAATCGGAGATATTATATCGAACGCCATTGTTATCAGCCATTATATTTTTTTATGTCTAGACAACCGATGATTTAATCTTGCATTATTTATTTATACATCAACGTATGTATGTATGTGTATTAAAAAACTCACAAAATATAAGTTGATTGATTTTGAAATGTGAAAAAGGATTACAAAATCATAGCTAGTCGTCTGAACTCACTCACGTCCTCGTCAAATATGTCACCATCCGAATCTATGGATGTAGACTGTAAGTTGACAATGTGAATACAAAATATTTTAAACTGCAACTGATTTTAGTCCAAAATGATATTAAAATAACTCTTTTTTTACACGTTTTTTTATTCCTGAAACTAGAAGAATCAGAAGTGTGAGGAAAAAACAGCGAAGAACAGAGTCACAAAAATTCAGAGCAGGAGATAAATAAATAATATTTTGTAGAATATCTATATTTTTCTATTTACTTATGAAATATACATCTAAGACCTAAGTTGGGTGCACGCGCGGCCGCGCAGCATTTTGAGTCCCCAAGCGCTGGTTCAGTGTTGGCGCGCACTCTAATAGATGAATTAATCGACCCGATTGATAAATACTGCTGAAAACATCTCAATGATCCACAAAATAAAGAAGCGTAAATTAATAAAACATATTTAGTCCATATCCGCTGACAATTTGGAACATATGCCATACTAATGAAACATTTCAACAGATGTTGCGAGGTGATTGAAATTATGCCGCTCGTTTGTTGCATTGGCCTGCACAGCGTTTAAATTTTCCGCGTAGCGTTCCATTGGCCGCTGACTGCGATAGCAAGTTTATGTAAATTAACGTTTTTTTACTACTAACAGACAATCTCAATTTATTTTCAATAAATTTTTTCAATGATAAATGTTTGAAACTTCTTCTGTTCTTAATTGTCATAGTTTTGTTCTGAATAATATTTCTGGCCATGCGTCATTTCTTCCGGCTACCCCCTACCGTGGAAAAAACCTTCCGCATAAAAATATAATAGTGTATAAACAATTTCCAAAACATTACCTTTACACTGTTCATGTCACCCGGTAGTTGTATCGTGGCGTGCGGAATATGTCACACAAGTATACCTCGTATAATGCACATTATGCCATCAATTTATCATAATGATTCCGAATCATTAATTATGCAAAAATTTCGCCTCGTTATGTACGAAATCAATGTTACAAAAATGTCCCCTGACATCTGTCACAAGAGCTTGGTTTCGTTGAGGGAGGGGGGGGGGGTGAATAAATCGATATTGTAATCGCACTGTCAATCAGATTTTTAAATATGTCAATTTATTACTTAAGTATACACATTCTTTTATAGTTCATTGTTTTTATTGGTGCATAACAAAGGCGAATGAAAAGCTTGAGATTTTGTGATAGGGACAACTTATGTATTTATAAGACAAATTTTTAATTGATTTATTAGAGAGAATGAACGGAATTGATGAAATCTGTTAAAAAAAACATTAGGTTATTGCATTAAATTAAATAAAAAAGACATTGAGTTAGCAACATTGTGTTATGGGAAATTGAGTGAAATGGGTAGTACTGAAGCCAATAAGTGAGTTATACAAAAAATGTGCATTTCAATGAAGAAGCGATAATACAGTCCCTGTTGTCTAGTGGCAAGAGCTTTGCCTTAGCGATCAGTAGGCCCGAGTTCAATTCCTGGCAAGGTCAGATTTTTTCATGTATGTAATTTTTCGTTGAGTTGATTCATGACTGATTCATTATTTATCATCGAGTTTATCTCGTATGACTTTCACAATTAAAATATTTGGCGCGTTGTCATGAGCTGTAATGTCATTTTTTTTTTAAATTCAAAAAAGAACACTACAAAGTACTGAGGCGAACCGGAGTCAGTAAGGACCTACCGTACGCACGCGCGGCCTCTGACGACTGTGGCTGTGACATAAGAACGTTGGGTTTTTGTTTGTGGGAATCGTGCTAGTAAAAATAGAATAGAGTGTATGAAAACATTAACAATAAGATATTGCTTAACGACACCGATTGTATTTTTTACTAAATAAACGAAATTCTAGTTTACATTTGCTACTATAAACGAGACAATTGACGTTAGATAAATGGTATTTATTTTACTTTGTACTGAATAGGTTTTATTTAAAATTAACTATCGCATTTTAGTTGAATTGAATTGATGTAAAAAACCGTCTTTGGCGCCTTATCGACCCTTTGCAATCGATAGCTGTGGATATAGTGTAAAATATAAACTGCCTTAATTAATTGAGATGTTTTCAATATTGTATGCTAGCTAGATTAGTATATGAATTATAAGAAAGTTTTTAAAGACAAGTGTTCTTTAAAACAGTATTTCTTCACAGGAAGCGGCAGTGGAAAAGATAGGTGTCGAAGTCCAGGGTCTCCAGGGATAGGAGGGTCACCAGACGGGTCACCATCAAGTGGAGGGGTTGTCAGGACCAGCCCACACCATAATGGGAGTGCTGGTAAGGATTTTTGACGCTTATGACTTTTTGACTACTTAATTTACTTAATGACGCTATGTGAACATGAATACTATACTATCAAATATTCTGTGTAAAGAAAAACTCTATACGAATACAGATTGTCACTGTTCATTGAATATAAGTGCTTAATTTTTATCGTAAATTGATCATGATGTATTTAAGTCGTGAATATATTATTTTAACTTGCAAATTCTACAGTAACTCGGTAATGTAGTAGTTATCTTAAAAAATCAGTCACCTTTTAGTTGTACCTGAAAAACACATTAATTGTATTATACAATGTGACAAGTAAACTGAAAAACTTTTGAATTGTTAAGTCGGCCACTTAGAAGCAGAGAAACCTTACTCATTTATCTCTTATTTTCAGGAGAGCCAAAAAACAGGTTTCCCTAGTAATCAATGTTACATAATTATCAACAGAAACAAATTGTTTTTTTTCATTATACAATCTTTTGACAATTTTCTCAAAACTAAAAAAATGTACAATTAAAAGAAAAATGTTAAGTCGGTGATAGTCTTCAATGGGTTGGATGAAGCACGTGATCAATTTTAAGCTACTAAGTATATGTTAATTAATCTGTCATTATCTAACATTATTATCAACCAGAAACAAATTGCCCGCATTATCTTTAAAGGCTAATTATCTATCTGGCTATCTGATTTATTTATTAAATATAAAATAGTAATTTATTGTAATGTGTTGTTTTAAGGTTTTAGTGGATCTATGGACCAGCAAGACGTATTGAACTATCTTCGCATCCACTTCTCTTAACGATATGTTTCTTTAAGACATCACGTCAAATATTATTTTGTATCTAGTGGCATTCAAAACTAAATACGGGCACAAATCGAGATACGTTTCTTTTACCCTAAGAAGCCAAACTGTAACTGGCGTTCAAGAATCAATCAAGGGGAAACGTATGGATTATTTTACGAATGGTTGCGCAGGTTAAGGACCTGCCTGAAGCATTGATTTACTTGTCAATATTGATTATCAATGCACAAGAGAATGAAGATATTCAAAGGGACAGTGTATTTGTAACTTGACATCACCACTTAAAATCATCAGATTACGAATACAATGTATTGATTTGGATTGGTGACATAATGTATTTAAAAACACTAATATGAAATCAAATCCGTCAGGTTCTTCATCTCCGGGAGTAGCTGGGAGTGGCGTTGACAACGGTGTTGGAGGTAGACCACCACCAGCTCGTCTGAAGAGGTTTCTCTCAACACTTGTCCAGTTTGCTGCAGAGATGAGCGGAGATGCTGGTGAAAGAGTCAGATCTTTGGTGCACAGCCTGGTTGTAAGTATATTTTCCCCATTTACTTCGATTAAAAATCAAAAACAAAACCTACTACACATTCACAAATTAAGCTTATTGCATACTTATATTGTATATTGGTCAACGTCGTTGTCTTTAGTGATGGACTCATCGGGATCTAGTTCCAGTACGAGCAGTACTTATTCAATCAATTCTTCGATTCTATTCGAAAGCATGGGTGCTTGTGTTGTCTACATATTAGCCTTATCGTCTCTATTCCTACTCTCATCGCACTTAATAGAGGTTAATCAAAGTTCTCGTAGAAAAAACCATGTTTGGATGCCTCCATTACATTGCCATATGTTCCGTGTTAGGAGCAGGGACATGTATAAAAAACAAATATATTTATTCAAAGTATTTTTTAGCCTCTGTGGTCTATCGGTAAAAGCCCTAAATTAGCGATTGTGTGGGATGGGCTCGAGTTCCAGATAAATTATAAATTCATATTTTTTCAATTTAAATTTATGAGCTTGGATATGGGTATGTGTGATGTTTTTATTCGTAGTCCTATTTCAAGTGACACCAAATTAGTATGATGCTTATTTTGCACGATTTACTACATTGCATCTTTGAATCTTTCCTAATCAAAGTTGTACTATAAAATTCATTTCTTCCTTTAGAGTTCCACGATCAGCGTTGAAGAATTCCAACAGGCCCTGCAAGAGGCCACCAACTTTCCACTGCGACCTTTCGTCTTGCCATTCCTTAGAGCAGCACTGCCTCCGCTTCAGAGGGAAGTCCAAACGCTGGCCAGGAATGCAAAGCAGGCAAGTGTTGTTATCTCTTACAAATATATTTCTTTAAAGCATTTGATAAATTTGCAAAAAGATTTGGGAAAGGGAATATTATGATTCCTCTTTAGATTACACTCTACCACCGCGGTGAATTCTCAGTATACTAAAACACAGGATACTTAATATCAATTGAACTAAGTGGCTGGAATATCTTTATATTTTTTTTTGTCTTAATCACCATAGCGCATGGTTAAAATAGCATTCACGTGCAGCTTTGTATCAGGTGCATGATGAGTAAATTAATTAAAAGGCGTAATTGAAACAGCAGCTTCATAGTCATGGATGTAAACGAGCTTTATTGATTCGAATAACTCGTTGAAAAGTGCGATTCAAAAATTCAAAGATTCTATTTAGAACACAAAAAAACTAACAATTTATTTGGTGTGATGTGGTATGTTATCATTAACAAGTAATGTCTTAATCAAGAGAGGTGTTTTTAAAAATTCTAATGTTGCAATTAATTGATAGATCACTCTAGCTTAATCTGAAATTTTTCATTCCCCATTGATTTAAATTATATAGTAACATATTCTTAAATGTCAGTTTTCTCTAAATAGTAATTTACTAACTTCCAAAGTTTAAATTTATATTATGTATCTTCGGTATTTCAGGAGATACCAGCTTTGTATTCTTGATGTATATTGTTATCATACATCCAACATTTTTTTTTTTTTGGATATCTATTTGACGAAGCTTCAAGTTCTATAGCGCGTTGGTGAAATTCTTCCTGTCTCCTTCATCTCTAAGCTTAGTGATGTTTTCGCATTCCCTTCGCATCACTGCTGACAGGAGTGCGCGATCGCTTTTGTTCAAGAAGTTAGTTTATTTTTTCGTCCCTACCGATGGAGGGTCATCGAGAAGAATGGCTCTCGGTCCATATCGATTCTCTGATGCCTCCTCGTCATAATTCTGCAGGCAAGATATCGTTGGGTTACAGTGAAGGCCCACTGCCTTATGAAACTTTTATAAGGACATAGCTGTACTGTTTCTTTTGGGTATCCATTTAAAATATCACAAGATTTCGAATTCGTCACCCCAGTGGTATTTATGTTCAGTCGATTTGATAAAACCGCCAAACCCGCCACCCTCAGCGGGGGAAAACCGCCCTCCGTCTCCACATCGCCACACCGCGGCTGGCAGTGCAAACAAAATGTGGGCGGAGATTAGGGGGCGATCGGTTAGGTTGGGGATTGGAAACGAATAGGCACCCCCGCAACAGATGGCAGCCAAGGAGAGTGACGACACTTGCTCCGATCGAGAAATTTGGCCCAATCTTAGGGCTGCACCTAAACTTATTGCAGTTTGATAATTCATGGAGAGACGTTGGAACTGGATGGGTCACGCGATACGGATGCCGGCCGAGGCAAGTGCAATGCAAAACTCTTCGCGCTACCCCATGTGACGGCCGGTTTTTTTAGCTTTTTTTGGGATTTTTTTTTGACGAACCTTATTAATTTTACCATATATTGACATTTTAACAGTGAGTCAAAATATTTTCAGACTAAAATCTTTATCACAATATGTGGTGCGATGACAAAACATGTTTTTAATCTACCATTAAAATTTCAAAGCAATCGGTTAACCCGTTCTTGAGATATCGTGGAGACCAATTAGGAAAACACAGTTTTGAGAAAAACGCGTAGTTCAAATACGATTTAAACTATCAAATATTTACTCCCAATCAATCTGCTATGCCTGGTCCATAGATAATTCTTTCTTCTTCCTGTTTTAAGACTTTTGAAGCTGCCTGATTTGCTCTTGCTTAAATGTTGGTTTGTTTTATGAATTGAAATTACATGCGTATTGAAAGTTTTCATGTAACAAGCTGAAGCATCAAAATGTGACCGATGTCCCGCCTCGAAACAAGTGTAGTCTAACTGCAATAACTTTCCATCGACTTCAAATATTGTAAAATCACTTTACCAGCATATTCTACTCGTGTTTAAGAATCATTCTATGCAAAAAAAAAAGATTGTTTCAAAATATCACATGGGTTAACCCCCTTAAGGTAAATCCTACAGTTTCTATGACAGTACGAAGTAGTCATGATAAATTATCGTAACTTATGAAAAGAAGTGTCCAATAAGTACTGCAGATTGTTTAAACCAATCAAAACAGTGTGATGTATTGCAATTCACAATAACGGCTATCATCGTAATAATTATCTTACATGTAATATCAAGTACAGTGAAACCTCGATTCTACGTTTTTCAAGGGATCGTGAAAAAACGATAAATGTGGGAAAGCTTAAAATATGAAATAAAACATTTAAAAAACTTATTTATTTTACCTTTGACATACATTTTTTAAAAAAGTCCTTAATAATTAGTTGTTTCTTTGTAGTTTTGCACTACAATTTTAACTGTGATCCTTCGAATTCGCATAATTTCCTGACTGCAGATTCATCTATGACGTCGGAGTAGAAGGCCAATAACACTTCTTCAAATGAAATGACTGGGTCATCATTGCATTCTTGGCCATCTTCTTCTTCGCTGCTCTCAATAGTAGCATCACATGATGACTCGATTGTTTCGACGCCACATGAGGCTAGCTCGCTGTCACACTGCACATACGTATTAAAGTCGAGGTCCTTCTGAGCTCCAAGACGCCAGTCTTCACAAATAAGAATCGAAACTGCAAGTGTGCTATTGTTAAAGTTTTATGGTCATAATATTTTCGGTGATGTCTCACTAACTAGCACACTTTCTTGCAGTTTCTGTTCTTTTCTGCGAACCGATGGGATGGAGTCGAATGTGTTTGTAAGAAAAAAACAAAAAACGGTAAATCGGGATAATATTTGTGACGGGACCATAATATTTCGACGTTAAATCGGGGAACGGCTATTTTTTAACATTGTTCTTATGGGTGTTTGACCGGAACTACAGAAAATGTACGAACAACGCGGGAAAACGGTTGATGCGGGAACGTAAGATCGGGGTTCCATTGTATTGGAGTAATTTTAATAATGAACCAAACAGTTTTTTGCCGATACACATTGTGGCACTATCTAGAAATAGTGGCGGGGTTTCGACAACCCTGCAATGTATATTTAGTGTGAGGTGGCACGGGGACGAAATAAGTAGTAGAAGGGTGAAGAAGCGAAGGAATTATAGAAAGAGTGTTGTCGGAATCGGTTGTCGGATTGAAAGGTTGCACAGCCTGCGTCGCCAGTGACTGACGCGATACTTATGATCAGGGACGGCACAAATTCCAATTCGAAGTCATCTTGAATTCGGCTAAATTAACAATGTTGCTTTTTATATGAAAAACAATATTATAAACATATCCACGATTCGTCAATTATATAATACTAGTATTGCTACCCGGCGTCGCTCGGACTAAGCGACCAATAATTATGTAATGTTATATCATTCGACATAATTATTTCACAAAATCTAACATCCAAAATAGAGTTAAAATAAAATCACAAACTTTATTTAATTTGATGACAGCCCCGCCCCATTCTCGCCCATTAAAACGTCCAAATTAAAGGAAAAAATCTAATTTGCTGTCAAAGAAATGTCAAATAATACCTTCACGTAAATAATAAACATTATTATATCAATAAAAGCCGGGAAAAAGTTGGTAGAAGACTAATTTATTACATTTTGACTAAATGTCTTCGCCGATAAAAATTCAAGCATATTTTCTTTCATATTCGTTTTTATGGCAACTTGCAACAACAATGCAAAATGGAATTACAGACCCACATACATACATACGCCGTTTCGGTTTTATATATAAGATATTGGGTTGTCCGAGAAGTAATTTGGTTTTTTTGGACATTTTTCTGGCATTGGCATGATTTTATTCACATCATACATTTAACATATCTGCACCTGAGAGGTGAATGACACTTTGTCAAAATGGCTCGTTTTCGTACGACTGTTAAATTCTTTTTATGAAGTGTATTTAAAATTAAAAATACAAGTGGTTTTCTTCCACTATTTGTAATGATGCAATTGATAATAATGCGATTAAGTCAAGGTTGAGAATACTACTCGAAAGAGTACATAAAACTATGTCAATATCTCAATTTTGGCAAAAATCGACATAGTGTAGTTTACCTCCGAGGTACAGAAAAACACTTTATATCACTTAAACACAGTGACTGGGCAAATCAAATTTTCTTTTTTCAATCTTCTACCATTTCAATACATTCATTGTCGTTATTTGATTTGATTTGAAAGCTAAAGTATCCATTAGTTTTGACACTTTTGACCTGGGTTTCGCCTTTTGGTATCTTCCAGCATTTCAAGTGTGTGAATGAACTTACGTGAAGTAAACAGTAGGAAATACTTGAATATGCTGAAAATTGAAACCCGGGTCTTAAGCGACAACAGTTTTGGAAAAGTAAAAATTCAAACGGTTAAAAATTGGTATTGAAATCCCATCAAGCACCTTCAGTAGACATTCTAAATTAAGCTTTTTTTTTAAATATGTCCGCTACCAACTTAGAGCATATGGACTCCTCGCGGAGTTTATCTCAACATATATTTTTCTACGAGACCTGCTTGTTACTCAATTGTTCAACCTCTCTTTCTCGAAAAGAGTAGGGATGGAAAGGATACGAGGTCTCGGACAAGACTAGTGGCTAGCTTATCACTCTCGCTATGCGTCGCTCTTTAGAATAGGAAAGGTGGGAAGGGATTTCCAACAATACAAACACCCATGCCTTTGAACAGATTTTATCGACTGAAAAAATCCGCTCGTACCGTATATCGATCCCGAGCGGTCCGGCACGAAAACCAAAATTTACACTGCGCCACGGAGCGGACAAATTAAGCTATAGTATCCAATAATTGAATCCTGCACGAGCTCGACCCAACCCTGTTAATAAAACACACAGTGCCCCTCCCCTCCTCCTCTCCGGGCGGCGGTCTGCGTAACAGCTGTTCCCAGACTCGCGCGACACAAATTTTAATCTGCCGCCACCCCTGTGCAACCCCTGTGGGGGCACCTCGGGCACAGGTGGGACCCCAACAAAACGATAAGGCTTTTCTAGCACCGTCTGATGTCGCCCACTCCCAGCTTGCAGCGCGTTTGGTTTACTACCTAGTTTAGTAGTTGTTATAATATGGCAACTAATTAATGTAGCATCTAGTTTATATATATTTGTTTTTTTTATAAAAACTACAAGCTAGTACCCAGCATGAGTTGCTATGCCACTCGAAGAAAGAACGTGTTTTTGTATTAATTCTGTTTATTGGAGTGCTTTTGGAACCAAAAAAGATATATCAGGAGATAATTTTCAAAAGTAGTCAATTCCTTTTGAGAACTTTTTTATTCACATGGAAAAGTTTGAATTTTTACACATTATCCGTAATTCTTTAATTTAAAAGATATTTTAAAGATATTGTTAGTTAACACAAATTTATGAGGAAACAGTAATGAAAATATCTCACATTCTCAGTTTTCAAACAAATGGATTTGACCATTTTTGAAAACTCTCTCCTGATATATCCAGTGGTGGCCGTGAATAAGATAGCTGGGGGTGCTGAGTAGAGACTCCAATTACTCGACATCTCAACTACTCGAGTATCGAGTAGTAAAATTTCAAAATACTCGAGTACTCGAGTATACTCGAGTAGTTTCAGATGTACCAAAATATATATTTTTAATTCGAATTTGTGTATATAAATAGATGATAAGTAAATAAAGAAATATATTGAATATCATTAAAACATTTATTTCAATTTATACCACATATATTTCAACAAATTTTCAATTAATTTTAAGTTTCGTTTTTATATTTCTCGCAGAAGAAAAAACTGTCGACGATTATTACTAAAACGAGTACTACTCGAGTATTTTTCAAATTACTCGAGTATCGAGTACTTGGAAAATGGACGAGTATACTCGAGTATCGAGTACTCGATAATCGAATTGGAGTCTCTAGTGCTGAGGTTGGTTAAAAGTTTAAAAAATATTTATTCGCATTCAATTTTACAACTAACCTTAAAATTACTTAAATCAAAAACGACATTCATTCGATAAATCATAAAAGTTGTCCATTTCTTTCCTTGAGTAAAACACATTATAATGAGAAAAAATTAGAAGTAGTAAAGCTCGCACACGTACGGATGAAACACTGCAAGAAAGACAGTACCAAAGCAAGCTTGTATCTGCGAACTACCCTCCCCGCGCCCCTCTTTCAAAAACTCGAATATATTCCATCCCAAACGGTACTGCTTATATCTTGCGTGCTTATCCACACAACAAATCATCGCAGTTTAATCGCAATCGGATGAACGGTATTTTTACGCATACGGGACAAACAAAAAAACAAATACTTTCGATGGTTTCGGCGGTAACTTTGTGGAAGTTCATTTTAATATAAAATTTAAAATAACTTTGATTATTCCACGTATTTTGCTACTAACTGTGACACGTGTTTCGCCTCTTTCAACAAACTCCTCTTTCTTTACTTAAGTAAACTTTGCGATAGTAAGTCTGAAGATGCATCTGAAAGAGGCGATACACGTGTCACAGTTAGTAGCACGATACGTGGAATAATCAAAATTATTTTAAATTTTATAAACAAACAAATATTCATTATTTTATACATATATAGTGACACCTCCTAGTATGGTAGGACATCAGCACTCTCTCGAACGATCTTTTGTTCGCCTCAGTCAATGAGTTTAAGATATCAGGAAATAAATTCATTCTTGTAATACGGGCGGCTCGCTCCCAAATGTCTCTGGCTGTGTCACTTCGAGTGCACGGTATCTAATATGAAGTGCATAAACCCATAAATAAAATTGCTTATCTAGCTTGACGCCCGACTGCATGAGCTTCATAAAAAGTTCATTAGGCGATAAATCATCCCTTATCGGCGGGCGCACGTGTTAACGATTTTTGAAACGGCCATTGTTTTTCTTTCTAAAGTAACCGTTTGTTTTCATACAGCAGTGAGAGATTGGACGGCATTGAGTATGCACGCGCCTAATCCTCTCCCTAAGAATTAAATTCGCGTCAAATTCCTGATATCTTCTTCGCTATCGTAATATTTGTGTGTTGTATAACGTCTGTGTAAACTATAAACAATTAAATAATGGATGCTAACCGCAACCACATAACGCTTTGAGATCGTCTTTTCTTTATAAGAGTTCCATGTTTCTTCTACTCCGTCCCCAAAATCCCTCTTCCTGAGTGTCGGATAGGAGGCTCCTTCTCGATTTACGAGGGAGCCGGAATAATGGTCTTCTCAATAGATAATCAAACACAATGTATATTATTTGTAAAATACGTACGAAAATATTCAAAATATATATTTTGGGATGACAGCTCATGTCAACAAACTCGACGATGATTTTTTATTAAGTCACTCGGGATCAGCTCAATGATAAGTTACATCACATACACCTATGTCCAAGAGTTCAAATTTAAAAAAAACAAACTTATATTGAATTGAACCTCGACCCTAACTGACAAAGGTCAACTGATATATACCAAAATATAGAACACTTTTACAAAATGAAGATTAAATAAAATATTGTTTCGGACTCTGCGGAAGTAAAAAAATATATTTTTAATTATATCAAAGCTTAACTGTTGAATAAAAACTTTGCAAGTAGCGAGGTAACTGTAGATTCAAATAAATTTGGAAAACATTTGAAAACAGAAATTCACTAAGTGTTTGAATCTATTTTAAAAGATTGAAAATTTACAGTTGTATCTCGAATTTCGCACAAAATTCCTGAAAATGTGTACGAATGTTGAATGCTCGAAGGAGGTTCTTTCAGTTGCCTTAAATTTAAGAACAACATATTCTTAATTACCGTCGTCAATATTGTTCATGAGTTTTTCTTTCAATGATTATAATAACATTTCATAACTTATTTTATTTTCTCTAGCCCCCACTGCAGTACGTGCGAAGTCACGAAGCAGTGGCCTTGGAACCCGGGGCCGCTGATCCTGCTGATATGTTCCTGGGAGCTCCTGCTTCTCCGACGCCGTCAAAAAGAGGCCCTACTGACTTGTGAGTAGCCTTTCACATTATAAGCCATTTTATAAAACGACATTCATACTTTAACATATTTTTAAACCATGTCCGCCCCAACTTGGAGCATATGGACTCCTCACGGAGTTTATCTCAACATGTGTTTTTCTACGAGAACTGTTTGTTACTAAGTTGCTCAACCTCTCTTTTTCGAAGAGAGTATGGTTGGAAAGGATACGAGGACTAGGACAGGACTAGTGATAAGCTAATCGCTGTCACTATGCGTCGCTCTTTGGGATCGGAAAGGTGGGAAGGGATTTTCAACAACACAAACACCCATGCCTTAGAACAGATTTATCGACTGAAAAAATCCGTTTGTACTGGGAATCGAAACCGGACGGTACGGCACGCAAGCCAACAACGTTGACATTGCGCCACGGACCGGAAAAATAAATTAAAATATATTATATAGAAAATTGATCTAGAACAGTGCTTCCCAAACTTTTTCATTAATCGGATTCCTAAATATTTTACGCGGCAATTGGGAAGCGCTGCTCTGAGATACTGAAACACAATTTATTTCCTTTTGTATGATGCTCTACGATCGGATTGCAATTTTTTTTTATACCGTAAGAAAACTTCGGTGGATCAGAAACGGTCCGCAAGCCACTGGTTACGAACTACTCATGAAGATCAGGTGATTGAGAATAAGTTTTGCGCATGAAGTAAAAGATAAACAAAACCTCCGTTTTTAATTACCGTTAAAGTGTTTCCCAAAGTGTGTTACGCGTACCCTCTTGGGGGGAAGGGGGGGGCAAGAGTTTACTAAAGGTATACTTAAAAAAGACAAATTTGTTTATTTAGATTTTTATAAAAGTATATGCGATTTCTTTTCTGACGAGGGGTACTCGGAGTTACTAAAATTATAGAAAAGGTAAGCAGATGATGATTTAGAAACACTGGACTGAAAGCTAGTTTTATACCGTTGACAAATTTTAAAACTTCAATTAGTAGATCTGATGTTATTTTTCGTGATCTTTTCTAACACTGGCCGGTAATATTTCAAAGAGAGAGGTCAAAATTTAATTTATTTTTTTAAAAACACTTGCACAATTTGGCATTTAAACCGTGCAGCATCAACATAATAAGAGGTCACAATTCCCATTACGATAAAAACATATCACACTCATATCACTATTTGAAAAAAAAATATTAAGGAAAATCTTCAATTATATCGGACTTCGTTAACACTCGCCGTATCCATGTGTATGTAGATGTCTTCGATACAGCCATTTTTTTACAATTTATTTTTCTGGTATCGTAAAAAATTTCATGATACAGCTTAAGCCGAATAATTATTGGCAGTCAGTATTAATATATAGAGGAACAGGATTAAAAATATTTGATATATAATGTATATAATTGATTTGAGGATTTCATTTATTTATTTTTTCTGAAATTTGAAAAAATTTGAAATTTTTAACCAACAGCCCGTGTTTTATTTTTTATTTGAAAGTCGTACGAGATAAAGTCCAAGCTTGTTTCTGCATTTGAAATGCATGAAGATTCCAAAAGGCAAAACCGAGGTTGTTTTTGACAAAACACATGGAAAAGTTCAAAATTCAAATGTAATTTCAGTATAAATTTGAATCGTTTGAACTTTGTACTTTTCCATAAGTTTGCTACCAAACGATCCGGATTTCTCCTTTGCTATTTACTACGCGTCAGTTCAAGTTCATTCTTACAACAGCCCGTGTTTGCTATTTTTATTTGCGCGTCGGTCCGAGATCGTAAGCGATAAAACGCAAGGAAAAGTATAAAATTCAAACGGTTTAAATCTAATTTACATGTGGAAGATAGTGAATTGCATGTTTTTGTAGTAAAATTATTCTTATTCGAATGCGAAATTTTTGCGACTCGAAAATTGTTATTTTGAACTCGATTTGACTTATAAAAACAGTATGTCTTTAAAATTTACTACGCGTCAGTTCAAGTTAATTTGCGCACTTGAAATGAATGAAGATGCCATGCCGTAAGGTGAAACCGGAGTCGTTAGCGACAAAGCACGTGGAAAAGTACAAAATTCAAACAGTTAAAATCTTACTGCATGTTTTTGCGGTTAAATTATTAATTATTTAAAATTCGACGATGAAATTTTAACGACTTGAAAATCGTTATTTTGAATTCGATTCGACTTATAAAAACAGTCTGTCTTAACAATTTACTACGCGTCAGTTCAAGTTTATTCGTGCACTTGAAATGAATGAAGATGCCATAAGGTGAAACCGAGGTCGTAAGCGTTGAAAAGTACAAAATTCAAACGGTTAAAATTCAAATTCATTTGCAAGATGTATTGCTTGTTTTTGTGGTTATTTACAATTTGACGATGACAAATTCGAATCGTTATTTTGAATTCGATTCGACTTAATAAAAACAGTTTTTCAATGATTGACTGTGAAAATATACTTGATAAACTTATATTTACTTCAAAGAATACAATAATTATTTATCATCGCACTAACAATGAATTTGAAAACATCCGGGATGTAAATTTTCTACGGTAAATTAGCCTATAACTGAAACGGGAATTCAATGTGTTTTCGTGTTTGCTGTACCACTGAACCATTATAATAACGAAATCAGTTGATAAAGAGCTGTCAGCACGTTACCGAAATTCAAAATTGTTTTTAAAATGTCCGCCCGCGTTGATAATATATTTACGGTATTATTTTTAGTGATTGCATCGCAGTTTTTAGTGCAAAAATGTAGTGCGGATGTATCCTGCACTCGATTGAGTTCTGAAGCAACGATTGCAAACTGTAAGAGTACTTCAAAGTTCAATGTTTTTGAAGCAAGTAGTGTTGTGACGATATCGTCTACTGTTTCTCCAGTACTTCAATTGAAAGCGAACAGTTGTGGAATATATAAAATGAATCCAGGTGCTTTCACCATATTAAAATCGCTAACTCACTTGGATTTATCGAATAATAGTTTGAGTATTTTGACAGGAATGGAAATGCTAAGTAGTTTACTGATCTTAGATATTTCACGTAACTACTTCACAACATTGGCACCATTGAAGATATTCGGAAACCATCCACGTCTTTACAAGATAATCATCAGAGAGAATCCAATAGACACGTATAATGACAAACTATTCATTGGTAATACGGACTTGATAAGTCTTGACATGTCAATCAACGATTTGACAGTACTTCCTGTGAAACTTTTTGAGAAAAATCTTCAACTTCAAAATCTGAATATGTCACGAAATCGAATCACTTCTTTACTTCCAAACCACTTTATCGGTTTAACCAATCTTAAAGATTTGGACCTTTCAGAGAATCGATTAGTGACGTTACCTCCAAATATATTCAGCAAGAATTTTTTATTGCGAATTTTAAATTTGGCAGGTAATCGAATGAATAATTTAGAGGTTGCAGTTTTCCAAAAAACGCCGAAAATAAACACGTTGATAGTTTCTCGTAATAAGATGACGAATTCTTTTTGGAATGTTACCATATCATTGAAAGAATTAATCGAATTAAATCTGGACAAAAATTCTATTGATGAAGTCTATTCATTTGTTAGTTTTCCAAATATGACGCACCTGTCACTTACGTGTAACAACATTGCACAACTTCCAATTGAGTTTTTTGGTCTTAATTCACTGCTGAAGAAGATGACAGTTTATGGAAACCCGTGGAAGTGTCCTTGCTATAGGATGATGATGACTTTAGCAGAAAACGATGGAGTGAAGGTTATTCCAGGTTATCAGACAAACTATACTTATCCTGTGTGTACGTTCATCGACGAAGAACAAGGTTGTGATGCTGAAAAAATAGATGCTGGTCTCTGGAACGATTGGTTAGAGAAAGGTGGTAAAACGTCTTGCGATGAAAGCTAACACTTTTAATGTGTCAATTATTGGCGAGAAAGTATTAAAACAAATAAATAAGACATAATTTTAATACTTCTTTCCACATGTTTTATAAAGACCATGGTTGGTTTCGCCTGATAGTTGAGAATGGTCGCAATGAACGACGTCAAGATTATAAGTGATAGTACTACAATAACATTGTGTTTTATTTATTAGATTAAATTTTAAAGTTTAAATATAATATAATATACCTTTCGTTTTTATCTATAGTTGCTTTATAAAGTTAGACAGCCAAAATAAATATTTAACCATTTATGTGCACATGCGCTTATGTGTAATTATTATTAATAATAATACGGAAAGAAAAATAACAATGTATTTAATTTCTACATACATTTTTTCTACATAATATTTATGTAGAATTAAAATACATTGTTATTTTTCTTTCCGTATTATAATGGAGTTCTACCAAGTAAATGCCTACTCAATCAATTAATAAAATAAACTGAATTTATTAATTTATTTGAAATATCCATTTTATTAGTGTGTTCGAAGATTTGTGTATGTGTTTTGAGCGTACGGTAATATAATGGAGTAAATGCCTACTCAATCAATAAATGTTTTGTACGTGTTCATTGTTTATGTCATATCATAATAAACTTGCAGTAAATGTTTTTTGAATTGTAAAAAAAATGTTTAAAAGACTCACTGCGGTATACCTACGAAGAAAAATACTGTCTGGTCAAATGTAAAAAAAACAATTCAAATCAATTATAATTTAATGGAAGTGGTAATTGATAACTCATTTTAAGATTGACAATAGGATAACTACCTCAGAAAACATGTTCTGATTCGATATCTTACTGTAATAAAGATTATAATATTATATAATTATGGCATATCCAGTGCAGTAAGTTGACAGTAATGTTATTAATTGATTATTGGTTGTTGATTGATACTGTCAATGAGCAATAGATGACGCTGGGTGAATAAACAAATAGGACAGCGCGCTGCCACCTGGCGGTGATACGGAGAATCACGCTCATCCGCCATTGGAAATAAGAATGTAGAAATTTTGCAGTTGACAGGTTAATTAATTCGACGGACGTGCGTTTGACACTTTAATTACAAAAACTAAACTATGGTAACGCGGCGTTTGGAAAGCGGCAGAGTTTGAAGCGCGATTTTGAAAAGTTGTTGCAAACTTTTGCGTTAAGGGGGTCGGGCAGGTTCTCGCAGTTTTTGACAGTGGCAGAACGCACAGGTGTGCCTAGGAAGCTAACGAGATTATTTCACGAATTACAATAGTTTCTAAGAATAAAATTACGGGACTATTTCACTGATCACACTGAATGAGATTATCTGCACGCGTTTTGTTTGTGTACCGTAAAACGGAGTGAATAGAGACACCTTTTACCCTTCACGACTATGTATCTTCATACCTGCGCCACATAATTCAAATAAGAATGGCTTGAAACTTGTTTTTATGTTCCTACCTACAATACATTCATGAAAATATTGTTCAAATATTCATCCTTATTAAGACACAGTCAATTTTGTTCGATGCCTCTATTCACATTGTATCGGGATGAATATATGAACCTCTATTCTATACGAGTCTCTATTCATTCCGTTTTACGGTACTTATTAAGAGATGTCACTATTCGTATAAAATGTTTGAATTATAAAATCGTCGACCTTGTCCAGTATAAGTGGGTGTAAAGTGGACCGTATATATGCATGCTTTTTCTATGGCAGGCACTGCGTTCATGGAATTGTAGACCGTATGTATATGTTACAGTGAAACTGTATTCTAAGTCACTTTTAAGGTGTTCACTGTCAATACTTGTTGGAAAGGCGTTATAATAAAAATAGTAACACATTTTTAGTACTTTTTCCACATGAGATTAATTTCATCAGGACCGGTTTCGCTCATAGCGAGCATTATCAACTGATAAGGAATACAATAAAACATTTATGCAAAAGTTAAGTATGAAAACAAGGTATGACAAACAATTGGTAAAACAACTAAGCAAATAAATTAAAGCAAATTACAAGAAAAATAGACTAAAAATAAAATGTTCAAGACCTCTTCGCTTCAGCAATGCAAAACTAACACATCAAAAATCAATTAAGTATGAATTAACACTAACAAAGTAAAAGCCCAAAATTAAGTGCATTTAATAATAATAAATAAATCTACATGTCTGTCAACCATAATTAGATGGAAATCCCGGTAATGAGTTCAAATGAGTCAGTTCCTGTAACAGAATAAAAGCCATATCAATTCTTACAAATTAAAATCAAACAGAGGAAATAAAAATTATCAGAGATAAAAGTTGGAAGAAATACAATAAGCTTAGGTTTAATGAATTGGGTATAGCAATGGCGAAGAAACGAAGACTAATTGATCATTTAATAGATTAGAATTGGGAATATGTATTTTAAGTGAAAATATATTCTCAGTGAAAATATATTCTTCTCAAAGCTGTCATTGAAATTAAATTTGACCGCCCTATCTTCAGCCCAATGTTTGTCTGTGTTTTTCTTTGGTTATCTTTTTATGAAAGGGACTACTTCCTGATTTTGTTTCATTGAAGCAAACCAAAATTTTAGGCCGGCAAATCATCGACTTGGGCCAATAATTTTAATGATCGTGACAGTGAAATCATGTTGTCATACAAATCTATTACTTGATACATTTTCACTGAGAACACAGTTTTACTATAACATTTTGACACCGCCTTATGTGGTAGGTCATCTGTCACTATTCAATATGAGTCAGTCGATATCAGAAAATAAATTCATTCTTATAATAATTATATTGCAATCTATAGCGGTGCAAAAAAAATTCTTTTCTTGACAATAAATCATCCCTATATTTAACGATTTTTGATATTGTTTTTCTTTCTAAAGTAACCGTTTGTTTTCAGCAGTTGGACTGCATTGAGAATGCACGCGCTTAATTCAATTATTTAAATTCCATCTTCGCTATATGTGTTGTATGTGACAAACTATAAACAATTAAATAATGGATGCTAACCGCAACCACATAACGCTTTGAGATCGTCTTTTCTTTAAAGAATTCCATGTTTCTCCTACTCCGTTCACAAAATCCCTCTCCTGAGTGTCGGATAGGAGGCTCCTTCTCGATTACGAGGGA
Source organism: Himalopsyche kuldschensis (assembly GCA_028554975.1). NCBI lineage: Eukaryota > Metazoa > Arthropoda > Insecta > Trichoptera > Rhyacophilidae > Himalopsyche > Himalopsyche kuldschensis. The sequence goes on along the minus strand of JAHFWI010000030.1, from coordinate 622,881 downwards.
GCCGGAATAAAGGTCTTCTCAATATATATACATACGTTTCATCTGTCACTATTCCAATACTTTGAGTGTCGCTTAAAAGTAAAATAGACAATTTATGGCCAAAAAAAATCTTTTCAATATTACTTTACGATTTGTCATCTATATTTATGTGAATATGTTTAAACAATTTAAAATTTAAATAATCACAATTCAATTATTTAACCATCTATATGTGTGACAGAAAGCTTGTTTCATTCAATATTTACAATATTTTCATGATTGGTACTAAATATTCGGCACAAATTCTTAATTCATGGTCAGTAAAAAGTAACTTATGGCCCAATAGAAAGCGTCGGGTGGGAAAAATCGCCGACATCTGAAATGAAAACCAAGCTTGAGTGTTATCAAAGTTAGTGAGTGCCCGAGGCGTAGACTGGTGACATCTGTTGGAAGTATTATAAAACTGACACCCCCTGCCCCCCCCCCTTTGGTACGCCTGGTTCGTTTTCCCGCCTGACGCCCCTTCGATAAGAAAATTAAAGAATCTTTTCAAATGTCATCAATATTTAAAAAACGAACTCTGTGTTTTTTTTCAATTAAACAGTATTGCTTATTGGCTGCAAAGATTGGTCAACGGACTAATTCTGGTGAACGGTTTTATAATGAAGTATCTTTTTTCAAATGCGATTAATCATTCGTTAAGAAAATAAATGACAGTTTATTCATTTACAAGCAAGTGTTGCTTGGTTACAAGGTTGCGACTCATGCGGTCAAATTATCGGCCGGTGCTCGATAAAACTACTTCTTATGTGTGAGCACGTGCTCATTGCGCGAAGAGCCATTGTTTATGAGCGTTACATTCTTGGATATAAAGATATGATATTTACAGGATGTTATTTTATAAATTTTGGAATTTGACCTTTTCGTTCGAAGCTTGGTATACCAAAGTTTTGTTTTATATTGAAGAAGAGATCTGTTATGCAAAAAATAAGCCTCGGATGTGTCCATACTGAAAATTTATGTTAAAAGTCAGTCATCTAGGCAGCGGTCGCCAACCTTTTGGAGCTAAGTAAATTCAACAATTTTTAGCTCTCAGACCACTATTGTGTTTTTTCTATACAAGTTACATCTCAGTATGAAATTGTAATAATCAAGAAAAATGCAGAATAAAACTATTATGTATACAAGAAATATATATATAATTAAAAAATATGCGTCCTCTTTTTCGCCAATTGTGACAAGTCTTGCATTAATAATACTGCACCAAGCACCAAATACAACACATTTAAAAAGCTTTCTTTATATTTTTTTCAATAAAGGCAACAAAGATACCGGATATTTTAGTGTAGCAAGCATGCATCGTGCAATGCGACAAGTGCAAAAAATAAATAGTCGCAAAATAATATATAATGAACAATCAAAAACAGTTCTGCCAAAATTCGCTCGCAAACCACTGCCTGGTGACCGCGCAAATAAAGCATATAAAATAACTGCAGAGCTTATTCAATCTCACTGTACTAATTAAGTTCTTGCCCATGAGCCATGTTAATTCGTGCACATAAAATGCATGAATATGTTCTCAAAATTTATATTGAAATTCCATCAAGAAACTTCAGTCGAAATTTTCTTGTGAAGGGTGACTGAAAATCCAATGAAAAATAATTTTTACTATTTTTTTTAAAGATTCGAGATAAAATAAAATAGTGGTGGCTTTTATTTAGACGTCATAGTTGGTAAAAATATTTATTTCACCTAATAGTAAGGTATCAACCAATGGCTGTATAGAACGGTAATAAAGAAATTTCGAAACACGTTTAAGAAAAAGTTCTGACAGCTAAGAACTCACCGGCGGGCAACTATATGTTTAAGGCGTCAAAAAATATTTCTCAAATTATCACATCGAATATGTCAGTATCTGAGATCTCTTAAGGCTCAAAAAATGAATACAAACTTTTCGTTTTTATAGTTTTCTTAAAAGATATTCAACAAAAAGTATATAGAGGTTATCAGAACTGTCAAAACTTTTCATAAAATAGTTACAATATTAACGTAAATATTATTTTGAATGTATATATGTAACAAACCAATTGAATAAATAAAAAATTCAACAAAAACTCTATTTTATGATAGCCAATTGGAGTGCAAAATTGACATAATATTATAAACTGTGTGTCACAACCCTTATCGAGGATTCGTAAATACGCTCTAAAAGACAGGTGGTATGGTAATTAACATGGGATTGCTTTCATAATGGATCAAATACATCTAAGCCTTTAAAATAACGTAAGTAGTTTTAAAGTATTGTCCTTTTTTAATTTTTGAAAAAGTCGTAGTGTACAGGGCAAAAAGTAGGGAATTCTTCTAGCTGGTAACAGGTCACATATATTTCAAAATTGGAATAATCCAAATGGAATAGGTTGGCAACACTCTGTATATGATAAAGTATTCAAAATGTCTACGTATAAGTGAGGTGCACAGGGTGTTCGAAATTCGAACAGATGTCGCCTCAGCTGCTGCGAGTATTAGCGATTTTATATCAAGCGAACGCCGTGTGCTATATTAAATTTATAGAGAGACTTAGATAGTTTTTAATATGGGTGTAGACTTCATATATTATTACAAATATATGCATTGATAGTTTGATTTGAATTTTACGATTTATTTGAATGGATGGATGTTAGGATAATTTGAATAAATCACATTATTTTAGATTAGCCAATAATTTAAGACTTAAAATTGTAAGATAAATAATATGTGCAAGAAGTTTTGCTCTATAATTATATATACTACAATAAAATTGACATGCACCATTTCTATACAAAACTAATTATTTGGTCAGTTTCTAATTCGATAAACGGTCAGTAATAAACACATAAAACTGTCAGTAAATAAATATTTTTGGTCAGTATACTATTGGAACTTTTATTTAAAAAAACTGACCATTCCCAATTATATACTGACCAAAATTAATTATCTACTGACAGTGTTATGTATATTTATGTTACTGACCATTTTTATCATATTTACTGACCGTTTATTTAATTAGATACTGACCAAATAATAGTTTCTATGCCATCTGAATAGTACAAAGAAATATTATAAATGTTACAAACATATTGCAATGCAATTTAATCAAAGATATCAATCTGTTTCACTTTGACAGTGAAAGATATCACATTATTTATAAATACGAGATTATCTTAGCAATATGAATGAGTCATTTTATGCAACGTTTTGTTTTGCCAGTTCATCATTTCCTGATGATGCATGCTTTCCCAAGCCAAATGGGCTTCGCTCATTAGTGATTAAGTAATATTTTCCCCTTGCGCTAAAATCTGCACCGTGTCCCATGAATGCTATTTTTCTTCTTCCTTTTATTTCGATACATCCGATCCTTAATAAATGCGCTGTTGAACATCTTCGAGCTGGAAAAGCTTTAGGGCTAAATATGGACTCCTCGTATAGCATCCACGATCTCTCGTGGCTGCAGGCCGATAAGGCGCATCCAGGTTGCGAACGTCCACCGTTTGGGTAAAAATCTACGTGTCCTAAAAAATCAAAGTCAGATTAAGAAATAAATTTATCTGTCAGTTAATACCTAACCTAGAACCAAACCTAATCTAACCTCAAATATCATGTATCTAATAAAACTGTCAAACAATTATTGCATTGTCTTACATTATATAATGGGTTTTTATATTCTTGGTTCCGTGACGCCACATCCCACAATGCTTTATACTTTAAAACCCTATCCTTAGGTCATGGTTGGACTGTGTCCTTCACGTAGAGGGGCTTATTCCATTTTAAAATATAATTCAAGATGGCTGTCGAAAGTGTTCTCGAAAATAATTATTTGCTTGATGTTATTTGCCAGTAATTCTACGTGTTGGAACAAATAATTTTTCTACGTGTTAAAAAAAACCTAAAAAAACCAAACCTAACCTAACCTAGCCTAAACTAAACAAAACAAACCAAACCTAACCTAATCTAAACTAAACTTAACAAACCAAACCTAACCTAGCCTAAACTTAACAAACCAAACCTAGCCTTACCCAACCTGACCAAAAATAATATTAAAAATAGCTTATTAATTAAATATATAATTTGAATATTCCACGCATCAGCAATTAATTAATAGGTAACACTGTCGGCAGCCATCTTGAATTATGTGTCAAATGCAAAATTTTTGATTCAGCACCTCATCTGAAGAATTACCTCATAGTTTATATAAATTTGCTGATTTTATAAGGATGGTCAAAAATATGGACTGTGTGCTTTTTAATAATCCATCTATGGCAGACAATGTGAAGAAGGCGTTATTTTTACGATGTTGTCAGTGCAGATAAAACACTATATTAAGGAGGCACTGTTTCTATTTTTACCAATAAATACGCCAGGGTTTCACTTTTTAGAGTTGGAACAAAATATATGTGTGGTTATCATAATACGGCCAATTTCCCAAATAATAGTACGATGAATAAAAAACATGGAGACCTAAAAACGCATAAAGTAACTCTAATCGTACCATAGATATAACACTCTCTAAAGACTGTTGCAAACAAAGACTTACCGACGCTTTCTTCCAATCCATTCACGCCTCCATCAGTGTGGATAACATCAACGAAGTCTCCATCGCTTGCTGCCAGTCTGTCATCGGCTGACTCCAAAAAGAAGCAAGGTCCAGCTGGATCGAGACCAGTAATTCGAGAGACTCTTTCTTGTGTAGTTTGGAAGTATGTCTTACCAGCAAATCCTGCTATATGAGCTCCGAGACTGTGTCCGATTATGTGAAGAGATTTAGAGCTTATTCCATCTTAAAGTATATAATTAAGTTTACATATTCGAAAAGATTTCTTAGTAGTTTCCATCGAAAATGCAATTAATTTTTATCTTGTATAATTATTTGCCAGTACGATCACTGTGTACTGAAGTGCTTTCATTTAAAATCTAGATTTAGATTATCTATGATAATATGTATCTTTAAGCTAGAATAATATTCTAATTTATAAATGGAGTGTATCACAACACGTTTTTTTCCACGAAAACTGCTCGTTACTGGACCAACCTCTCTCTTTCGAAGAGAATGGGGTGCAAAGGAAGATTCAACCATTTTGAGTTCTTCCTATTCATTGGATTTTAAAACACTTCTATAGCATGGACTTTCAATTCAGATGTTCGCAATACCAACTGTTTCTCTTCCGTAGTACGGAAAAATAGTTGAATCTTCTTTTTGCACCCCGTCACCAGCCGTAACTGGAAAGGATACGAGGAATAGGACAGAACTAGTGGCTAGCTAATCGCTGTCACTATGCGTCGCTTTTTCGGGACAAACAAACACCCATAGCCTTTGATCAGATGTATCGACTAACAAAATCTGCTCATACCAGGAATCGAGCCCGGGCGGTCCGACACGGTATTTATTATCTTGTTTTAAAATCATTGATATTTTCTCTAATAAGAGACAATTAATTGAACATATCAGTCCTCAGGAGGCGCATTTCCAACAGTCAAAATTATATTCTATCCCAACTTTCAAGTCAAAATGTAATGTATCCGAGAAAAATTGTCTATTTTATTTGTGTTTTACAGAAATAAACAAATGCATGTATTGATATCAGTAAAAGTTACGTTTCTAAAGTTATAAATTCATCATTCGTTTTAGTACTTTTTCCACATGAGATTTATTTCATCAACCGGCTAGAATAAAAAAAATGTAATTTGCTTTAATTTAAAATAACTAATTTACCAATTGTTTGTCATACCATGTTTTCATACTTTTACTTTGCAAATACCTGTTTTATTGTATTCCTTATCAGTTGATAATGCTCGCCATGAGCGAAACCGGTCCTGATGAAATAAATTTCATGTGAAAAAGTACTAAAAATGTTTTAAGTTTTATATTAAAATGAACTTCCACAAAGTTACCGCCGAAACCATCGATAATGTCAATCAATAGAATCCAAAAGGAAAACAACAATATATGAACGTAGTATTAAAATAAAATAAACAAAGTTATTATGATACGCTTAAATTCGTCTGCAATATAGTTTTTGAAGTGTATAGTGTATCATGAAATGCTTACAATGTTATGCAATATAAAAAGGTTAACTTATGAATATTGAACCTTCCCATCAATAGTTCATTCTAGGAGACACACTTATTATACTAGTATACTAAGCGAGCCGATACTTCATTGTGACCACTTAAAGAACTTCAATTTCCCGTCATAGTCCATTACCATCATCTCGATTTCAGTGTACGATCGATAATCCGCTAAAACGTTTACTAATTTTAATAGGTACATTGGCTGTCAAATACGGAGGGAAATTTTAGTTCCATAAACGGCCACGATGACACATTGGCCAGCGTACAGAAGTTACACTATAAAAAAAAAATTGCCCACTTAACTCTGCAAAAAATCTCACATAATTATAAACTTTTTTTGAATTATTTATCGCTGAGTAATAAATTCAGTATATTATTATTCTTTAAGTCTTACTTTTGGTGAATTCCGCTATAGTCCTGCCAAGCTTTTCGCCAATAAATCTGACACAAGTACTTGATTTGTAATATTGCTTTTTGATGATACTGCCGGAATTCAGGGTTAGTACATTGTACCCGGAGGCTTTCACGAGTCTTTGAGAGACTATCCTTGGGGCCGCACTGTCGGAATCCGACATGAATCCGTGAACGAAGATGACAATAGGTAGACTGGAGTTAAAGTTTGAAGAGTTGAAAAGTGTCTCTGTGACGTCCATTATGCTAAAAGTCTCCTATAAATCATTGTTTGATGAAACAAAATTAAATCACTTTTAAAGTTTAAACTGTCAATACTTGGTGAAGTGGCATTATAATAAAAATAATACACCATTTTCAGTACTTATTTCACATAAATTTTGTTGGATCAGGACCGGTTTCGCTCATGGCGAACATTGTCAACTGATGCTCGCCATGAGCGAAACCGGTCCTGATCGAATAAAATTCCAAAAAAAAAAATAAGTTCTAAAGATGTTTTATTATTTTTATTAAAATTAAATCAGTTTTATGATTGATGAAGTACTTTATGACAGTAATTGTTTTTTTTTTTTGTTCTGGTATATTTAAAGGCTGTATTAATTGACTTATAAGAACTCAAAGCGTCGAGATACAAAATGTCAAATGGCGACATGTCAATATTTACGGGAAACATCTTATCTCATGTTTCGTGCTAAAATTAATTGTTTTTATGTTCATTTTTTTACCGCATTCCATCTTAAATAAAAAGCAGCGTTTGCGTGATAAACTATAAAATTCAATAAAAATATAACCAAAATACAATTGTTTTGATTGGTCAACTAAAATACGCGCAAACTTGAGATTATTCAGTTATATGAAAACTAATTTAAAATATTTTTTCGTTGACTTGTATTGATTAAGTTGTGGAAGATGAAAATTTTACACATTGTGTTAAACTACGCATAGAATACGCTCGATTTGGACAAAAAGTGGTTTTATAACTTATTGTAATTATACACCTGAACTTGACATTGTTTAATTCAACAATCAGTTTAGTAGTTTTTCAAACTGAGTTTAAGAAAGTGTTATATTTACATTGTTTCAGAATTATGACCAGTATCCTGTTACATCGTATTCAACAGTGGCTCTCAAACTCAATAAGCTTAAAGTTTAAATTGTCCAGTTAGCTTTTTTCGTCCCTTTCGATTGGCAGTACCAAAATTTGTGTATGAACCAACATATGTCATTACCTAAATTAAGTACGATGAAATAAAGCAATAACAAACCTTTTTCCCACCATCAAGCCATAAATCTATACTAAGTCTTGACACGTCTGGCTCATGCACCAACATTTGTTCATACTCCAGACCCAAGTATTTTTTCACAGGAGTGCCTGTTGAAACAAATTGTACTTCGCATATTGTATATAACACACGATATTTATACTATATTTTAACAAATGAAACAAATTAAAATAAAAAGGGCAAAGATGAAAGTGTTTTTTTTATGTTTTTTTACGTAAATAAAGGTCTCAGCAGGTGGGTATTTTGAATTAAGAATAGATTAATATTTGTATGTACGTCAAACTTCTTTGCTTTTTTGTATAAATATTTTGTTTTAGCATTCAAAGTTACAGAATCATTTGATGTTGAAAATTTTTCAGGATGTGGAATACAAGAATCAATCATTCTTATTTTTAATGAAACAATATAAGTTATATGCATATATGATCAACTGTAAAATGGAAAAAGGACGTAACACTCGTTTATTTCAATATGGTCTTTTCCGGAAATCATAATGTTTACAGAACATACGTGGACGATCAAAAGGATGTAAGCTGCAAACCTTGCATAGGTATCTAATTTAACGTTAGAATAAAAATCATAACGTAATTGATTCTGTGCGGGTTACGTCCTTTATTTCCTTTCTACAGTCGAATTAAAAGAATTATAACAAATAAGAATATCTGCAAAGTCGTAGTCCACGATGCCTCTCGGAGAAACGAAACACGTGTCACCTTTTTTAGCAAAATCAGTCGAATAACAAAGTTATCAAATTTAATTATATACATATGTATGTGACATATTCTAAAAAAAAGCCCATGACAAATTGGAATTCAAATGAGAATGAAATAAAAAATAAACTATTGTCGATAAATCCAACATTTTTAAGCACTTATATTCTGAGTCTAGAACACGGATTCCCAACCTATGGGTCGCCAACTTATACAGTCAACTAAAACAAATATTCAATACAATGCACTTTCGTTGTTTTTTAAATTAATTAATGTAAAATGCAATTTTCAATTTCCTTTGGGGTCGTCGGTCAAATGGCTTTTATAAAAAGGGGTCGCCACCAGAAAAACGTTGGGAACCTATGCTCTAAAATCGTTATCGGCCGTAAAGGTGATGATTCCTTATTCAAAAAACAAGCGTCAACTCTTTCTATAGCTTGATATTTAAACTTTTGGACGAGCAAAAAAAAGATGAAAACTTATTAAAGAAATGATATATCTAACTGAGAAAATACATTTTTTATTTAAAGACTAGCCGGTACTCGGCAAGCGTCGCAATGGCACTCAAAGAAAGAAAGGGTTTGTGTTTATTGAAGTGCTTTCGGATGCACAATATTTTAGATAAATAATTTCGATTAAATTTTCCTAACATTGATTGATTGGTATGGATAAAATTTGCCGTTTGACTTTTGAAGATTGTCTTGTCAAATATTGATTTTTATGTATTAGATTATTCGTGAGGTAAATGCCCGAGAACAATGTTTATTGCGTAGATTATAAAGGCTACCATATACTTTTCCACTTGATATAATTTTCCATTATTGTTTCGTAATTTTAACTAATTTCTGTGTTACAATTATTTATTTAAGAAAATACAAGTCATGGCATTACAGCTGACGCCAATGCGCCATGCATTTGACAAATTTAAATACATTTATTTATATAAATACATACATACCTATAAATACATAATGAAAATCACAAATTCAATTAAAAACAAGTTGTAAACATTGTAGTCATAAAAACAGAGAGGAAAAATTAATAAAATCACATTAGAAATTTTCAAAGCAGTCAACCGGGTGAGTTCCGACAAAATCAACTATAATATATAAAAACAGTTCTCGTCTCGTCAACTCACTCACGTCCGTGTGAAATATGTCGACATCCGAAGCAATTTCGTTAAAAATCACTAAAGCTCTTCCCAGTGGCATCCCCATTGGCAGACTGGTTCTACTCCTTGGAAGAACAAACAACTCATGTTCACGATTCCTCAAAAAATTATCAGGTACATTCAATTTAACATTCTTCTGTTTGAGCGATTGCCCTTGCACGTATCTTCGATTCAACACGGCCAGTACGTAATTCGTTTTATTTTTCGAAAAGTAACATATCCAACCCGTATCCCAAATAATCTAATGTCGTAAACCTTACTCTGACCGATTCGTTTTCTATAAAAGATATATATATATCTTTTTTATATTATTTTCCCTTCTTACATTCAAAATAAAGTAAGCTGTTACAGAGACACGCGAGCGAAATTGGACAAAAAAGTTGCCATAGTAATTTTTACAAACCCTTTTCGGATTTTAAGTCGAATATATCAGTGGGCCTTTATACGTGTATGCTTCAGAATAACAATGGACCAACTACACTTTTTGAAAAATATGATATATAACCATCTATCTATATATCTATCTATCCATACTCTAGACTTTTATTTAATTAGCCAAACGAATTTCGTGTTCATCTGTGCATTTGAATGCCAGAAAATGTCGAACAGGGTATCCCAATACAGTAAACCGGTTCTCTACCGCAAGCGAGTTTAATCGCTATACAATTCTGTGTATGTGAGGCCGGCCATACAAAATTCGCGAGTTAATACGCTCTACTTGATACTTGATTTACTTGTCACCAGTACCTCTTTTAAATGTTTAAATTTGTCGTGCATACAGTGACATCTTTTAACGACGGCGATACTAATTCTTCCAGGCATAGAATCGGTTAATTAAACCTCATACAGCATCGGACAAGAATTTTTTGTATGAATTACTTTATCAAAAGTAAAGGAACGTACAGCCAATGGTGTAGTGGTATATAAATAGGTACCAGGTCGGTCATTGATTTCTTCCCTATTTATTTAAAAGCCGTTCGAAGTTAAAAAAAACCACAAGTTTTAACAATTAAATAAATAAAAAAACGCGAAATTAATTTAAAAAATACTGTATTCATTGAATAGATGTATGTACATGAAAATTAAGATATTATTCAAACGGATGACAGGACGGCGTCCTGGCTCATTCACCCCTGCGTACAGCTACTGATAAACATTCTTCGAATGCATATATTTATGTGTTATATTAAATTTTCATGAAGACTGCAGCACACGATTTAAAAATCGCTTTGTGCCAGAGGGTCTTGTGGGACGGTTGATTGTATTTAACTATGATATCGAAATTCAATCAATGACGATTTAAAATTTTTAGGCTACTGAATGAATTATTTATGACACATCGAATTTGAATCTCAAACAACTATCATAACATAATACATTATTGTATGGATTTGATTTATGGTTATTATGTTTATCAGTTTTAATAAACGATATGTTGATTATTAAAACCGTTTAATTTGGTTCAAATCTGCTTATTATTTACAGACAGGAACTATAAAGATTTCTTCATCAAATCAAAATTTCTTCTAATCTTTTATGTCTAATCTTTTGATTATTGTTTTAACAGAGTTCCAATTCAAATTACAGCCGTTGAAAAACAGAAATTAGTTCTAAATGGTTATTAAAATACGAAATGCACTGTTATAGTTCGTAAGCTTCAATTAAACACTATTTATGAATTTCTACGACCATTATAACATTGATAAAGAGATTAAACAAATTAAATCATTGTTGCAGTAATAGTTATGATATTGGCCCTTTAAACAGTTTTGCGACATAACTCCGTTCGCAATAATCTATCAAAAAGACAAACAGATTAATCCAAATTATATTTTACGATATTATTAAAACATGTATACTCACAGTTCCTGAATAAAGTTGAGACAAAATTTCGCTCAATCGGAGAAGCAATAGCTGAAAGATGTCCAACTTTTCTTATTGTATCTAGATTGTCTATTCCCCATGACGTTGATACACACACAACAAGCAAAACATACAAACTCTTCATTGTTTTAAGCATCATAATCTTTTGCCTATATGATGTGTACTGAATAAAAAAGTTTTGAAACATTGTGTAAGATCCATCGAAATGGGAAAATTATGTGATTTGTAAAATTGTAGCAATTTTCAAGTCACGCACCATCTTGTTTAAGTCGTTAGGAATTACCTCGTAGACGTTATTATAATAAATATGTCTGTCTCAACGTCCAAACAACGTTACGATTTAAATCGTATACCCATGTGTGCCTCGTCTGGGAGTAAATCACTTCTCAAAAACTCTTAACCATTAGAATATGATGAAATATGGCAAATTTTCTTTTCTGTGAAACAAATGAGCATTGTTAAATGGACTGTCGTTGAATTTTTTTAACGGCAACTATTTATTTGTTCAGTATCATATTCGATTAACGTTCAATAAATTTAAAAGAAATGATCAGTAAATAATTAAAATTGGTCAGTATTTCATTGGAAAATGGTCAGTTTTTTTTAAAAAAGGGTCAGTAAATATCTATAAACGGTAAATTAATGACCACTGTAAATACATAACTATCCATTTCGTTTTAAAACTGACCATATTCATACTAATACAGTGGATACTGACTGTTTATAATATTTACCAAACATTTTGACATATAACTGGCCATTTATTTAATTTAATGACGAAAACTTGACGAAAAGATACTGACTCATTAAGTACACGCCTTTTTTAACTGACAACTCATTAATAGATTCTATAATGGTAATCGAAGGATGGATTTGTATTTCAATGATTTTGTTACATTTTGAATGGCATGTATAAATGTATGTTTTATTAGTAAAAATAACATTAACAAAAAATAAATCTTAATACAAAAATAAATTATAATTTAGACGTCTTTTTACAATTAGCAATAACCAGACAATGCCTTATTAAATTATTGTTGGTTCATCACATATATTACACAAGTAATATTATACAAGTATTTGGGTATGTACTTTTTCTAAATTTTACAAAATTATGGGTAACTCTTAATGTGTAAAATTTGCCCATACCGGTTTTAATGATTGCAAGATATTTTTATAAATAAACATGTTTTCTTACAATTTTCATGTTGTGGTATTTAAATTTGGAAATGTGATTGATTCAACGACAAATAATAATGCGTTGAAAAAATAGCTAATTTATTTAAGTTGTACAAATATTATTGTGTAGAAGATAAAATACTTAATAATCATTGAATTATTATAGACCGGTCTTTTTTTCCCCGTCAAACAATATTTTTTTATAAACACGTACACAAAAAGTACTGTAGGAATAACATAAGTCTTTTTTCTATCATCATTTATGTAGTATAGAACCAAAAACAATACATGCATTCTTTGGTTTTTTTATAATGCATGTTAAAAATTTCATTGGGTTGTTTCTGACAGGAAAGTCGTGTGGATTCCAAAATGTTCCTTTTTCAAAATTCTAAATTTTTTTCCTATTTTTAAATCAGGTAGGTACGTCGCACAAAGATGAAAAATATATCTCAAAAAAATATACACATGTGATACGAAAATTTAAAGCACGTCTTATGTATAATATATAAAATATAAGTATTCCTCATCTTAAGCGGTGACCTTCGGGACGAGTCAATTACGTTAGTAGAGGACATACTGTATTTCAAACGTCAATGTCATTCGAAATCAATGTTCGCGATTTTACATTTTTTCCAAAACGACAAGGATAAGATACTTTATTTGACACATACATATTAAAAAAAATACAACGTACCATCAGCTGTTAAGTAACCGCCATTTTGAATAAAATAATAAATGACTTTTAAATGCTCTCAAAACATTCCTTATTTAAATTTGTGAACTGTCATTCGATGACGCGTACGTTATATAGGTATTCTCGAGTACTTTTTGTTTTGAACAATATTGTCATGTCTATCCAAACACGTTGGTCACTTTTGGCACTATGCTTTCGAGGGTTGACTTTTCCTGCTTTGAAACTCCTTCATCCTTCAAGCCGTACGGCTTCTTTCCGGCTGTCCGTAAATAGTACACTCCTCTCGCGGACGTGTCGCATCCTTTGCCCATGAATTCGCGGGGCTCTTCGGCGCACTCCCCACTCTTAAACTTTTTCCAGCTTTCGCATTTGACAGCGGGGAAAGCGTCAGCGTTTTTCAGCGATTCGGCATACAGCTGCCAGGCTCTGCTGTGACTGCACGGAGGGATCGCGCATCCCGGCTGAGCTTCCCCAGAATTAGGGTAAAAGTCCACATGTCCTATAAACAGAGAAACGTAATTGTAAAAACTTAATGAATTATTATATCTGACTCACAGCTGTTCACAAGGTTTAATTACTGACGCAGAGAAGAATGAAAAAACGTATTTTCATCTATATGTTCAAAAATGTGACATAATTGAATTGAAATTGATGTTGAATATTGAAAGGATTTGAATTATGTTGGAGCTGCTTTACGATAACTTACAATAAATACGACATCGACTTTACTGCCCTTCCAAGGAAGAATGCCGTAACTCGCTATATTTCTGAAATTGAGTTATCAATGCCAATTGCTAAATATTTTTGAAAGTTATATAAATAAATATGGTGCCACTTCTATAGCAGTAAAAAAACTAATGCACTGTGAAAAAATGGACATCTGCTAAATGAATTTCTTAGCAGCTACCCTAGTTTTATTAGCATTGTGGCAGTCAGTGCAACAACTTACAGCTTATTTGAAGTAAAATTAGTCAATTTTCGCATCAACTGCTTTTTATCAATACTAAACACTAAAACTTAAAAATAACATAATATTATTTTTCTCAAAATTTTATCAGTCACTTCCTGTCTTCTTGCGTGGAAGGGCAGTTTTTGACAGGACTTGCAATATATTGAACGACGAGAATAATTATTTTCGCTTAGTATTGAATATTGGGTAAAGGTTTCCACTTTTTTAAGAATTGAGAAATTAAAAAACTGGGACTGCGGATTCCCCAGGAAAGCCTCAATATGCTCATGAAGACCACCAGGTGCTTAGTGTCCACGAAACTAAATGATGCTGAAACGAAGCAAAGTCATTGGTCTGGTCAGAGGATCCTGGAGATACCGTGATATTAACATGCAATTCAAAAAAAACTCACCCAGTGGTTTCACAATCCCAAATACTCCAGCGTCCGAGTGAATGACGTCTACGAAGTCTGCATCTGTGGACTTCAGTCTAAGCTCGGGTTCCTCTTTGAAGAAGCAAGGTCCGGCGGGGTCGAGACCGGTGATTCTGGCAATAGTTTTACCAGTGTGCTTCTTGTAAGACTTTCCGGCGAAACCGGCGATGTGAGCGCCCAAGCTATGCCCGACGATGTGCAACTTGCTGCCGTCCACTCCGCCTGGTGGGAAGACATAACATGATGCCAAGAAGCTTAGTTATGGTTTGATAATAAGCATCGATCTCGAATAAGAAGATAACTAACTGTCGTTAGTAAAAACTTAGACCTATCCGAATATGATATTGTCCATATATGGTCAGAATCACGACCGAGATCAACTGGTCGCTGTGGATGCCGATCGATTACAGAATACGGTGTTGTATTAAGCACTTGCGAGGCACCAAGCTCAATGTAATTTTGGAAGCGTTTCAATGAAAGTATAAACTAAAGAATATTTCAATAATTAATTATCCAAAAAAAAATGACAAAATGAGTAAAAAACAGAAGAAACACCATCTTCTTCACTGTGCGTTATTCGTTATTTCTTATATGCTGTAAATGCTGCAAATATTTAAAATATAATTTTAGCCATTTTGCAATAGTTTGATCTTCAAGAACAACTATATGCAAAGAGGGGGGGCATTAAATTATTTTTGACTCGCGCTTACTCAAGCGTGCGCCTCTCGTGCTTATGGGATAATCTGCCACTACAAATTGAAATGTATTTGACATACAAAGTATAACGGTCAAGTTATTATTGAACCATGACCAGCTCCAATTTCTCGCACGGAGACTCATAATAGTGTATCACACCAGTGCTTGTTTCAATTAGTCCGTCCACCATTCCTTAAGTATTCGACCAACTAAAGAAAGCTGGCTGTTGGAAAGGACTTAAGTTACCCACTCACTACATTTCATTACAGAAACCCGTGTCTTTGAACAGAGATTAATCGAATGAGTGATATTATTTCCTGATTTACGGCCATTCGCAATCAACTTCTGACAGGATTGACCATTCGACATCTTGCTCACTAATTATGGGACATTCAATATATCAAACATATGGCCATCACTCACCATCAGATAATTCAGCCAATATTCTTCCAAACTCAGTTCCAATGGCCTTGACACAAGTGCTGGCTTTAAGATAGAAGTAGCTGATTAGTTTCCCCGAGTCTAAGGCCAGAACGTTGGTGTCGCCGCGTTCCAAAAGCGCGTTGGTCACTTCGACGACTGCGTCACTCTCCGAGTTCGAAAGGAACCCGTGAAGGAAAATAGTGGTCGGAAAGTCTTTGTTGATTGTTATGCTCTTCAAGATATTCGGCGTGGCTTCGGTGATGTTGAAGAGGGTCTAGTGAAATAAGCCACACAAAAATTACAGGTAATTTTAGAATAATAGTATTTATTCCCCCAGAAGAACAGAAGTATTATTTTACACATTGTCGTTTCCATTGCAAAATATGCGTTTTCAACTACACACTGCAAAAATCTTCCTCACACACAATATAACATATATTCACTGTGAAATATATTATATATTATATATTAATTGCGTGTTTTTAAATATTTAGTTTCATTGCGATACAATTATTTACTAAGCAGTTTAATACTTTTGACGTCAACATTGTTTATGGCTATCTACGTTTCTTTAAACACTCTTCAATTAAATTGTAAAACTGTATTATTTATACCCCAGGTAGGCAACGCTTCTAAGATTATTTTACACCTTATCCCAATCTACTGTCACAAAGTTGGAATCAACTTTCAACACAAATGAACAAACAAGACATCGTTTTTTCGCATCGATTCAGCAAAAGCAAACTGTGCTGTTTTCCTTACAAAGATGATTTCATATGTCCAATTGAATGCAATCAATTCCAATTTTAATCGCAAAACATTTGTAGCAAACACATCGGGAGGATTACTCATTATTTTTCAAACACTAGCAAGTGTCGCTCGTGAAATAAAATGAAAATGAGTTTTGTAAACGCGGTGCCCAACTATGTCAGTATGTTACTTAACACAACTTGAAAGCTTTTGCCAACGGACTGAAGAATACTTGCCATGAACCATTTTTTTATATCTTCTAAACAAAGAAAAGTGTATAGTATTATTACACATAGAGTACAAATATCAAAATCAGATCGTTGGAGAATAATTCTCATTTTCAAATTTAATAAGACTGAAAAATTTGAGCCATTCCAGCATCTAGAACTTTACCACTTTTACAATAAATTTACAAAGAGTAATTTCGCTCACTTTATTATGAAAATCGTATTGATTGGTTTATTGTTGTTCTGTTCTTAAGTATCGATATTACATCAATTAGTTTTTATGAAAATCTCTATTAGCAGATTAAGATAGAAAATATATATCTTGAATGAATTTGGTACCTTTTTGATGCCTTCCCACAAGGCTACTGATAGCTTGGACACGTCTGGTTCATCGCTTCCTATCAGTTGCCTGGCGCTCACTCCAAGAATTGATTTTACAATATCGCCTGCAATTGATAATTTTTAGCTTCATGACTTAAAGAAATCTCCCAAACTTCCAAGAGAATACGATTTAAATGAGATTATTTCTGCTTCTCTGGCACTACAGTTTAGAATGAAGATTGGCCACAACCAGCTTCACGACAAAGACTCCAAGCACTCTTGTCTTCTGATACTCTTATTCTCATCACTTATTATCATTTATTATTAATTCAAATACTTTTAATCAATCAACTCAGTAACAATAGGTCGGATAAAACCCTACATTTATTTATGATATTCCTATGTTATTGTCTGGGCATTAGTATTTGCGATACTACATTAAAAAATCCCGATAATTATAACAAACCCATTTAATTCATTGAAACTCGTTTACAAAAAATTTTCACTAATTTACATTTTAGTAGCAATTTAACTTAGTGAACGATACAAATTGTTTGCTGCGCGTCAGTTCAAGCACATCCGCGCACTTGAAATGCCTGAAGATGTCGAAAGGAGAAACCCGAGTCGTTAGCGACAAAACTCATGGAGAAGTACAGAATTCAAACCATTCAAATGCTGACACTCTATTTGATACAGTACAATTAATATCTTTAATCGCGCCATCTTCTTTAGGTAGTAAAAAATGCGTGGCGTTTTGGAAGCTTCCAGTAACCCATACGTGTATATTATCTGGCTCAACATAGACGTTGAGCTTTGACAAATATGATAATCACTTTTAAGGTGTTCCCTGTCAATACTTGGTGGAAAGGCATTATAATAAAAATAGTAATACATTTTTAGTACTTTTTCCACATAAAATTTATTTGATTAGGACCGGTTTCGCTCATGGCGAGCATTTTCAACTGATCGGTCCTGATCAAATAAATTTTATGTGGAAAAAGTACTAAAAATGTATTATTATTTTTAAATATGATAATGTCTGCCTCACCATTGCCGATGCCACCAAATGTAGACAGGGCCATAAATGAAAGGAAATGTAGAGCAAAATATTGGAAGTTAAAAAAAGTATGCTTACAGTTTTGTAAAGTGGTTGAAACAACCACCTTTTCCACTGGAGTGGCAACAGCTGAAATTGACTTTTCTCCCGTCGTTTGGATGCTAGTGAAGACCTTGCCAAACTGACATGTTGCCGGGCTGCTCATAATCAAGATGTAGCATATTGCTACCGTACACGTACTCCATTTGACCATTCTAAAGAGAAATTTATTATATCAACAGTAATTTAAATATTATATTTGTCTGCTAATCCATCCTTAAATGCCATTGTTATTCATACTAATGAATCATTGAACTGGTACTAGTGAACTTTGGCTTAGAAGCATGAAAATTTGTGATTTTTACATTCCGGTTCCACCATTCAATCTTAAAGCAAAAGCTATCGAATTACTAATAGTATTTTATTTTTCACTTTTAAGGTGTTCACTGTCAATACTTATGGAATGGCATTATAAAAAAAAATATTATCACATTTTTAGTACAGTGGAACCCCGATCATACGTACTCGCATTATACGTTTTGTCGCGTGGTGCGTTAATTTTCTTTAGTCCCGGCATTTAGTTCACATATAAAACTATCCCGCATTCATCGTTTCCTGCATAAATCGTTTGTTTTATACGGTCCCTTGAAAAACGTAGAATCGGGATTTCACTGTAATCTATTCCACATAAAATTTATTGGATCAGGACCGGTTTCGCTCATGGCGAGCATTATCAACTGAGTATTTTATTTGCTCTATCCTTATATTCTTACCCTCTACGAAAACGAGAGTTTGACTCACTGAATACCAAAAGATTATTTTAAACCAAAATTTATGTTACGTTACTTCATTAATAGTGCATACACATTGCACACAAACGAAGCCGGTTAGATCGAAAAACTGTTTTTAATTATACGTCACTTAATTAAAACTGAATTGAGTATGTATGATTTTTTAAATCATTAAAATATGATCGATTATAATTTTCAGTTTTACGTAAATAAGTGAAATAATGTGGTCACTGTAACTATACCCCTTGTCCTTGATATTATGTTTTGTCACAAATTGGCTAGGATGTTGTCAGTTTGGGAGACGTTGAACTTTATTGTCAATCGGTTCATTACTTTATTTCGATGCACATCATTTTTTGAATATTTGATTTCCGGTTTTACCGTGAATTTATTTACAAGGATATTTTAAGGACGTACACATAATGGAGAGAATTAGAATGCAAAACACATCAGTTAAGAATAAAGCGTGATGAATCATCCCAATAAATAGATTGTCTAGTGCAGTGATCGTAAACCGTCAGCATCGGCAAACATCCGTAGCCAAAAATTTTAGTTTAAAATATAAAAACATCCATATTTGATAATTGATCCGGCCAGTTTCGTTCGGTTATTGATATTTTTCCGACCATTATTTTGTTTGTATCACATAATAAACGGCTTTGCCTCTATCAGTTGCCAACTTTTTCTGAGAAAAATAACTTTTGAATGGCAATATGCCATAAAACTCAAACATATGTGGAAAATGTAATTTCACGATATTCTCATCTGAGAAACAACTTGACATTCAACCTGGATTCTGGACAGTTCCTGGATAATTAAGACCAATATTGGATTGGACTGAGCGAAACCGGTCTTGATTGTTTGATAAAATTGTAGGGTTCGTACAGAAGTGAGTTTTTTTTAAACATACAGTCCCTTTTTACCTTGAGTTTATCATTAAAGTGATTGAATACTAGTCTTAGAAGCAAAATTAATAATCATTTCAATATAATTTTCAAACAAGAGTTGACAAATTATTACCGATACTTTCTGCTCCGTGATTGGTGAAAGTTTATTGATTCTTGGATCCAATCCGATCCACGTCCACCAAAGTTTCACTCGCACCACTGGTTAGTGACCACTGATATGAATTGTAATTTTTTTATACAATACGTGAACGAAAATATAATCTATTGCAGATCTTACTTATCTCTATAAGAATTCCATGACATTGGCTGTGAATATTGTGATTTAAAAGGGCATTCATTG
The DNA here is from genome assembly GCA_028554975.1 of Himalopsyche kuldschensis. Classification (NCBI taxonomy): domain Eukaryota; kingdom Metazoa; phylum Arthropoda; class Insecta; order Trichoptera; family Rhyacophilidae; genus Himalopsyche; species Himalopsyche kuldschensis. The sequence continues at coordinate 602,531 of JAHFWI010000030.1, read as the reverse complement.
ATAATTTATTAAATAAAATCAAATTTATGAGAAATTCTTTGAAATAAATTGTCATTATCCAAAACATTATGCAAAATTTATACAACCGTTTTAGAGTTTTGTCGCTTCAATTAATGTAAATGTACCAGTCGTTGACCATGTACCAGTAGTTGACCTTTTGAGAGTAAGATGATCCAAAATAAGAAATGCAGATGCGGGATTGCTCTAAATTGTAAAGTTAAGACAATTTAAGGCATATGTGGTCGGAATGAGCCACTAACACATCACCATATAGCCAATGGAGTGCCAGGGTGGCCATTTGAAAACAATACCTCGTGAGGAAAGTGTATTATTTCAAATTTCTTAAGTGATCAATCTAGAAACGGCGTGTACCTTGTCCCTGAACCACCCATTGCTACTTGATTCAACCAAGAGTGGTGTGACAGAAAGCCCTGAGGCAACTCTGACAGAAATTACACTATAAAGCCCCCTGTTTAGACATGGTCAACTACTAGATTTTTCAATTTGTGAGATGGTCAACTACTGAAATAGGAACATGGCTTTAAATAATTTAACACAACCTTTTTAAGCAGGCCCTTTCGTAAGTTTTGTTACATAATATTAATTAAGACATATGATCCAATATGAGTATACTTGTATATTGATTTATTTCTAGTAAAATTATAGGAGCGAGGTTATCTTGATAATATTTTGCATATAATATATGCTGCATTACCTGCAGTAAAATTTTCTTCTGCATGCGTTTAGTAATGGAGTAAATTGATCGAGTCACGTTTTTTTATATGGTAATTTACATAATATTAAACTTGTTTCGTTTGTCAGAAAAAAAATGTCATATTTAATAGATGAGTTTAATACCTCAAGGAAAGCTAGAAATGCATTTGTCCAATTTTAAGCATTTCATTTAAGTTTTATGATTTAATAATGATTGACAAAGTTGGAATTTATTTTTAGTCATTATTTTATTTTATCTGATTGTAATAACGTTTGAGCTTAAAAAAAACTTATCTTGACTAAATATTCTGCGTTGCCCGGTGCGCGGTGTAGTGGCCCGTGACGTGACGGACCGCCCGTGTCAGATTCCAGGTACGAACAATTTTTTCAGTCGTTAAATCGATTCTGTTGCGATAAAAGCATTGGGTGTTTGTGTTGTTAAAAATTCCCTTCATGCCTTTCCGATCCCAAATTATACGCATAGCGAGAGCGATTAGCTAACCACTAGTCCTCGTATATTTTCGATCCATACTCGAACAAGCAGTTCTCGTAGAAAAAATATATGTTGAGATAAGCTCCGTGGGAATTCATATGCTCCAAGTTGGGAGCGGGCATGGTTAAAAAACTGGCACTGTTTGGCAAAATTAAAACATCGTAAGATAAATAAGTATTAATATTTTTTTAATAATTCCATAGATAATAAATAACAATTTTGGAAGATAAACTGTCTTCCAAAAAGTGGTTTCTAAAAATACAATTGCTTGTGTCATTGTCAAATTTTGTAATCAAATAATTTTAAAAGGAGAGGGGGTTTACAACCAATATTAATCCGGTCTCTAAATGAAGAAATGACGTTATAAAACAACCCATGACAATTTTTTTACTTCTTCCACAGTGGATTTATAGAGATCAGGACCGGTTTCGCTCGTCACGAGCATGAAGTTGATTATGCTTCATGTGTGGTTCCATTCGCCTCATTAAACTATGATTTATTTTTAAATAACTTCATTTGAATGTTTTGAATTTCTTATTTTAATCTTTTGAAGAGTAGTATTTCACTGAATGTTAATTTGAATTCTAACTGCAATCTTCAGCTTAAAAGAATGCACACCAGCTTTGAAAGTGGGTTCGTGAAATTATAAAAACATTACTGATTCATGATTTCATAACGTTCCTAAACTTAACAGTTTATTTCAGATCTATAGGATTAGCTTAAAGAGAGTTCAATACGATACCCTCGAAGTATTTTATCGAAACTTGCAAGTTATCAAATTATAAAGGAAGATTTATTTATTTATTTATTAAAAAGCAAATCATGGCATTACAGCTGATGCCAATGCGCCATGTACGTGTATTTATATAAATACATACATGTAAATACATAATATTAATCACTAATGAATTAGACAAGATGAAAACATTGTAGTCATAAAAACAGAGAGAGATCTATCTCTTTATGATTGTAATAAATACTAAAATAACGACATATGAATGACAGTTTTTAAATACCTTGAACTGCGTTTTAAGCCCACTTGCAAAGTAGATTATTACGATTCCAAACACAATGTTGCCTGTCAGATTACTCCTCACAAACTGAGGTGGTGAGTTTGCTAATTGCAAATCTTATATAGAATCAAACGGCCTTTGTGTAGCCAAATAATAATCTTGACACTTTATAGATAAATAATAATATATCTACGTGTTTTAATTTGGCTGTAGCCAGTCAATGTTTTAAACAATCATTGTGACATTTATAAAAAAAATAGTGCGAATATGACGTAACTGATAAAAACTTAACGGAATTTTCCACATAATCGAATTTGAATAAGGAATAAATATGTAAATGGTACTTGTTAAGATTGATTATTTAGTTATGATGACATCTGTGTCTCCAGTGAAAAAGACATACATTGATTGTTAAATTTAAAACACTAAATAGATTTTATTTCATAAATAATTCACGAAATTTTGTATAATATTCAAACGGCTGCATTCAACAAAATCAATTTTACTCTGTTTATTTCTTTTCTGAGTAATTTTCTTGTGTGTGCAGGCATGTCGTGAGCTTGTTAATGCAACAAAATGTATATTTGCGGAAATAATTCTTTTTCTGGAGGCAAAACCACGCCATTCATACATTTTAAAATAATAATGCATGTCATTTTCGAATATAGAATTTAAAATGAAAACTGTATTATTCTACTGGCAATATCGATCCAAACTAACAAAGTTATTAATTTAAAATGTGTAGCGTTACTTAATAAGTAAGTCGGTCCCTATGGTCTAGTGCAGTGGTTCTCATGTGCGGCCACCAGAAGACTTGGTTGCGGCCACCGACAGCTTCATAAAAAATATTTTTATCACAAGAAATGAGGTTTTACAAGTTAATTTGTCAACAAAGTCTCTGAAAGTTGATTATTTCGGACGCAATTAATACCAATAGTTGATTATCAATAATTTAAAAACATTTTTAGGTCCATTTGACATACCTCACACACAAGAGACTCAAAACAAAAATTTGGTGCGGCCACCAGACATTTCCTTAGTGCAATTTTCCGTAAGAGCCACTGGTCTTGTGGCAAGATTTTTGCCCTAGCAATCATGTTGGTCCGGGTTTAATTCCTACATCATATTCATTAAAACAGCGGTCACCAAAATACGGCCCCCTAAAAATTATCATCCGGCCCCACTAAAAATTTTGAATTTTTGTATAAATTATTTATATAGAAAATATTAATTTACAAAGAAATTTAAGATTTTATTGTGATTTTACAATACGACATGTGTTTCAATTTATCAATTGGGATAAGCATAAAGTAAGCATAATGATTATATATCATATAAATTAATGTTCTAACTGGATTCCAACACGAATTTATTTGTCGACCGGCCCGCCATGTTTTTAAAAATTTCAATCCGGCCCGTTTCTAAAAAAGTTTGGTAACCCCTGCATTAAAACGACACAAAATGAAAATCTGCTAACATTTGTACACTAAATAAATTCACAAAAACAGGCCTTTTAATATGAGGGATGAGCCTGATGCTTTCATAGCAAAATTTCAATATTTGGCTTCAATTTAGTCCAGCTTAACCTTAACAGTTAGGGACTGGGCATGTCTATTATAACAACAAGTAAACTCATCAAGTTTACCTAAACATTAAAAGCAATTCCTGACAAGAATTGAACCTTTTTAATGATTCCAAGACAATCAATCTCGTAAGGGGTTTTTCTTAAGTGTTTTACCCACACAAAGCCCTCAGCTGACAGAATCTTTTAGAAAGTCAATACTTAGCTAGCTTTCATGCAAGAAAGGGAAACACAGACTTAGTCTTTATCCACCCTAGCAATAAAAATAGCCAGGAAACTAGGAGCCCGCCTGGCGGACTCCTAGTCAGCAGGAAAGTAAAGGTAGGAAAAAAAAATCTATAGGGGGTCCACGATACATCTCATAGACCACATTTTTTTTTCACTGAAGTAGACCTTCTGAAGGTTGGAATCGACCCCCAGGCACCACTTTTGGAATGACTGGTTAAAAGGGATAGTTCTTTTATTACGTTGTATGATGTATTAATTTAACTGAGACCCGTGGGTTTTTTTTTATAATTTATTATAGCAGCATTCTCCTGCATATATTTTTAATACTATTCACAGAATGATTATAATACGTTAGAGGTCTGCACGGGCTCGGGTTTGGGCCCGTGGGCCTTACCCGGCCCAGCCCGCGGGCCGGGTAACGAAGGTTTAGATTCGGGCTCGGGCCGGGCTCGGACGCAAGCATACAACAAAATATAACAAAAATCGGGCTATTTCCGAATTTCCACTATCGTAAATCTAAATTTAATACTGTAATAAACTTCACGTGCTCGTATAAGTCATCTTTTCAAAAAAAAATCGGATGTTTTTCGGGCAAGGTTGAAAAATGTCGGGCTCGGGTCGGGTTCGGGTAAGATTTTTGAAAATGAGCCTCGGGCCCGGGCCGGGCCGGGTCGGAGGTCTTCGGGTTCGGGCTGGGTGAAATTTTGAAATTTCGGCCCGTGCAGACCTCTATAATACGTGTGCTAACAGTATCTTAACAATACTCTGACTAAGTTTATTTGCATATTTTCTATTATATGTTTTTTCTATAAGGTCGTATGCTATCTTCATTCTTGATTGTGCGTTTGTAAATTAATCTTTTTGAATTAGCATACAATCAACGTCTAGTAAGCAGGGCTGTGGAGTCGGAGTCGTGGAATTGGAGCTTTTTGTCCGGAGTCAGAGTCAGACTCGGATTCGTCGCGGCGACTAGGCCGGAGTCGTGCTCGGAGTCGGAATTTTTAAAAGTTTTAACTTTTTATTTTTGCATATACTATGTCAAATTGGCTATTGGCCGGATTGGTAGGGTTAACATTTAATTGAATACACATAAATAGGAAAATTAGTAGTAGAAAATAGTAAGTGACGATATTAAACTTTTTTAGTCGGAGACGGAATCGTGTTTTTGGTCAATGTTGGAGTCGGAGTCGGAGTAGGAGTCGTGGTTTTGGTAAAAGCTGGAGTCGGAGTCGAACTTTTTTTCACCGACTCCACAGCCTTGGTAGTAAGTGATAATGTTGATGCATTGGTATTATACAAAGTTTTGAACATGTAGTCGAGTGGCCAATGTCATTGTATTCGGTCGCGGTGTTCACGGAATTGAATTCCAACTTTAAAAAAAACGGTGCGAGAACGATAAACCGCTTGTCAAACATATTCTTTCTCTCTTGGAATAAGGGGTGTTGAGTGACTGAGTAACAAGCAGTTCTCGTAAAACAATGTCTATTGAGATCCGTGCTCAGCATTGGTGGTGTCCATGGTCTTAAAAATCTGTTCTTGATACAGTCAATTTAATAGAAAATATAACGAAAAATCACTTCTCCGCGTTGCTGTGTAAATCAAAGCTGGCTAAATACACATATGTATGTACATACGAGCACCCGCAGCGTGCAACATGATATCCTTTATTAACGTTGTAAATAATACCGTTTGGTAAATGAGCAAGTTCCTTTGTAATTTTGTGAAAATATAACATTGTAATAAATTCACTACGTTATGCATTCATTGACAATGTTCTTGTTGTTTTTTATTATCGTGATGCACAACTCAAGGATTTTCTTACAATAATCACATTAATCATATAGGCCAAACCCGAACGAGCTCAAACCGAATGCTGTATTTGTAAAATATAATATATAAATCGAATAATAATTCGAAATGTCAAAACATCCACTTTCCCGCCAACGGCGCCTGTCACCGAGCTTCCGAACAAAGAACACAGAGGGCGGACTCTCATACTGGCAGCCCTGCCGGTGACGTCACTAGCATGAACATAACAACAATTCGAAATTCGAATGCCAAATTCAAAAGAGCTTTCAATATTATTTGACCTGTCGCCTGGAGTATGGCGATATAGGGAGTGTTTCGAAAACCCATTTCAAAATCTAGTAGTATTTAAAAAAATAAAGGTACCAATATCCATTGCGATATTGTTTATTATTAATTTTGGGAAAATATTAATTTAACTCATAATACATTAACAATATTCATACCGGGCTGTTGTTTAATAGTTTGATCATTTAACAAATGCCATTTTCCTAAAATCATCAGACATTATCCCACAAATCCACTCTTTCTCTCTCGTTGGAAATGTAACATCGAAAATCATCGAAAGAAAAAACAGTTTTCTATATAAATGTCCATGTTTTAAAATGCATGGCATATAAATATGTGTATTGAGAAATCAAAAAATTGGCAGTGATGTAGAAATACATAATATTGAATAAAATGTGCAATTTCACCAATAAATTTGAAATACTTGTGCGTCTTAGTGCGTAAATTTATGCGTTTGCCAATAGGCCACCCAATGCGAAATAACATGCGAATTACCAAAGTAATAAAACGGCTCTGTAAACAAAGTATTAAATTAATCTGCTTGTATTCATAATTTAGATGGAATTGGCGGTAATTTTGTGGAGTTCATTTTAACATAAAATAGTTAAATATAAAATTTAAAATAACTTTGATTATTCCACGTATTGTGTTACTACGTGTGATACGTGCTTCGCCTCTTTCAGAACCATCTTCAGACTTACTTTATTTTTAAAGCAACAAGCATTTACTTAAGCAAACTTTGCTATAGTAAGTCCGAAGATGCTTATGAAAGAAGCGGAACACGTGTCACAATTAGTAAGACAATGCGTGGAATAATCAAAGTTATTTTATATTAAAATGAACTTCCATAAAGTTACCGCCGAATCCATCGAAAGTAATAAAATAGTTTAGATTATTCCTGGTATTGTGTGACTATTCGCGACATGTGTTTCGCAAGTTTTAAATGCATCATAAGACTTGATGTGTGATGAAGTCAGATGATGAACAAGAAAGAGGCGAAACACGTGTCACAAAAGATCAAAAAAAAATACGTGGAGCTATTTTTATATTCTGCTTATATTCATTCTCGTCGCCGACACAAGGATCTTTACATACATTCTTTTTACATTGCACAAATACACTATTTTTTTTATCATAAAAACCCGTAAAAGGGAAGTCAGTGTAATTTAGATTTTTAAGACTTCGGATAATTATGCATCCATAATTATTGCGATGCCTCCGTGAATATATTTTCGGAACACTCTGTTGTAGCCTTAGCTCCCGCTTGTGGGGAGCGGATTAAAAACGCGGGAGAGATTTGAATAATAATATTTTTGTGAGGTAAATAAAAATCGCACACTTTTTAAGCAAAGGATTCAGTGTATCGATCGAGGAAATTGATATTGAAATGATTGACGTGTTCGGTGCTTTTCTAAATAACTGTATTTATTCTGTTTCCTACACTGAAATCTGAAAATTAGTTTGTACGCAACCGGAAGTAAACATTCATTTAAAATATTGCACGTTCACAATACTAGTCCCATGTCCCATGAGGCCATTCATTTTGAAAATTAACATAAATAATATAATATATGTAAAAAATAAACGATTTTTAAAAAATATACATACATACCTACTTTAAAAAAAAACCAAGCATAATTAAGTATGCATTCTATAAAACATGGTAAACTAAACAATAAAAGAATCCAAATCACAATAAAGTTTTAATAAATTATAAAAATGTGGAATTTTAATAAAAAAACAAAGTTTATCTTATTTCAACTCAAAAATGCAACCATCAAAAAGAACATAGAAAAATTGAATCTACCAAAAAATTATGTTATAACCAGGACTGTGGAGTCGGAGTCGTGGAGTTGGGGCTTTTTGACCGGAGTCGGAGTCGCAAATTTTGAAAAGTTTGAACCTTTTATTTTTGCATATAACATGTCAAATTTGTCTATTGGCTGGATTGGTAGGGTTAATATTTAATTGAATACACATAAATAGGAAAATTAGGAAAAAAAAGTGACGATATTAAACTTTTTTTAGTAGGAGTCCTGCTTTTGGTAAATGCTGGAGTCGGAGTCGAATTTTTTTTAACGACTCCACAGCCTAGTTTATAACATTTTAAATGGTAAATAAATTCTCCTTAGAGGCCATGGCCCCTGCCCTGGATCCGCACAGTGAGCAAGAGTCAGGCTATGTGTCGTTGGCTACGGTTCCGGAACTCGCGGAGTTGTATCCTAGTTCGAGCAGTTTAATTTGTTCATTTGAAATCTGTTCGTTGATATGGATTTCTAAGTTGTCTATTTATTTCCACATCAATCTTATTCTGAAAACGACTAGTGTTGTTCCCGTTGTATGTTTTCTATCCCTACTCTAGTTTATCAACTGAGTAACGAACAGTTATCGTAGAAAATCTATTTTGAGATATGCTCCATATTGAGAGTGCACACGGTTATAAAAAATAAATATGGTTTGAGATATTTCATGAAATAAAGAGTCCCTCTTAAGATTTTATAACTAAATAAAATTATCATGAGAAAATAAATTGCTTTCCTGAATTAAATGTGTTTTGAAATTAAAAATAAATTATTTGGATATCATGATTTGTCTTGAATCAAATCAGATTCTAATAGAATATTCTCACCCGTTCAAACAATATGCTGAAACAATTTAAAGTTTGTTGATTGAATTAAAATGTTTTATGATCATCTTTCCAACATCCCATAGAAGATGTTATTTTAATGTTCGATGTCTTGATAATGATAAGAAGTAGTCCGTAATTAAATGTGTGATTATTAACATAGATCACTTCAATTATAATATATTAGAGACAATAAATTAAAGAACACTCAAGGGTTTTTTTGCAGTCTAAAACAAATTAAATCCACTACTACAAGATAGGCTAGGAGATATAGTTCAGTCCAGAATGTCTCATTTTCAAAGAAAATCAAATAATATGATGAATGAGACATGCTTATTGAACTGTTTTCGTATGTAGGCATTCATGCACGTATCTTTTTTTGTTTGGTTACAAACAATTCAAACTGATCTCTTCAAAGTTTATATTTGGTCGCGAGCTCTTTGACGACACAATAAGCTATTTATCATGGCCAATAATTATTGTGTCTTCGGATTCTGATGGTACAAGGTGTAGCCTGATTGGAATAAAATCCTCTAATCGCTGAGCGAACACAACGCCGTTGTCAAAGCGACAATAGACAATCCAGACCAACTGCCAACTAGATGCTATGGTGCCAATAATAATGGCTGCCGATGATGTACGAATTTTGATTAAGTGTCGTGAGCAAATATGTCGGCCGATTGTGCTCCGGTGTGCCGGCCTAACAAATTGTTTTGTCGATTTCGTGGCGGTAGTCCAGCGCCTGATTTTGATGGGCGCTTTTAATCAATATGACAAAGAGAACTGCCAATGGAGTAGGCTGGCATTTTACCTACATACACGCTCTTTATTATGATGTGGTCGGGTTGCGGTTTCATACGTCAAAATCATGCATATTTGGCGGGATGTATTGCCCGTTTTATAATGAGTGTGGCTGTTCACCCTTGAATGTTTTCGGAACGTAGGTAAATTGAATACCCCGGAGAGTATAATCGTAGTTTAATTATTTGGATAAAAAAATAAACGAGACATATAAGTTTGCGAATAAACATGACAATACAATTCACACTGTCCTTTAAATGATTCTCTTTAAACTATGCACGGTTTTAATAAAATGAATCTTATGTTCGTTGTTTTGGTCAGCCATTGTCATTCTTACAATGGTTGGTTTTTGGTATCTCAAAATTAGGAGAGTAATTATTATTAGAAGACAACGTGTCAATGACGAACCTTCTTTTTGTTATATGGATAACTAGTATTGCTACCCGGCGTCGCTCGGACTAAGCGACCAATAATTATTCAATGTCATTCGACATAATTATATCACAAAATCTAACATCCAAAATAGAGTTAAAATAAAATTACAAACTTTATTTAATTTGATGACAGCCCCATTCTCGCCCATTAAAATGTCCAAATTCAAGGAAAAAATCCCGTAAATAATAAACATTATTATTAATAATAAAAGCCGGGAAAGGTACAGTAGAAGACTAATTTATTACATTTTGACTAAATGTCTTCGCCGATAAAAATTCAAACATATTTTCTTTCATATTCGTTTTTATGGCAACTTGCAACAACAATGCAAAAGGGAATTACAGACCCACATACATACATACGCCGTTTCGGTTTTATATATAAGATTTATGAAAAGACCCCAGATATGCATCCAAATTAAAATGATTTTAAAATCAATCCATTTATGGATTATGTTATTCGGTGACTACCATCGATAGTAATATTTTAAATATAAAAATAAATTTTAACGTTCTATATTGAATATAATATTATATTTCAAATAAAGTAATTTTTTATATCAACTTTGTTGAGTTGATATGTATGAACATACAATGCATATTATAATATTTTCTAAGGCAAATGTTGCAGTCGAGGGACAGATGCGTCATTGTTAAATCCTAGCATTTTTAACGGTACGTTTAGAAAAACAATGAGCTCCCAAATATAATCTTCACCTCTGTCATCGTTTTTCCGGAAAACGCGTTGCCTTGAATGTAAGTCATTATGGAAGTCCCGTTAAATTTATTTTCGTTTCTTGAATTTATGGATGTTATAAGCTATAGTTAGTGATATAAAATACTACATTATTTTGTACATTTTATTTATTGCTCAAATGATTACTATAACGTGGCCATTTTCTAATTATCAGAGAGCTTCGCCTGCGTCAAAGTAAAACTATTATTTTTATTTCCCGGAAAATGATATGGCGAGTGTATTACAATTTAGGGATGAGAAACAACAAAGAGTAAATACATTCTTAATGTGTTATAAATAAATTGACATTGTTAAGTTGTACTACTTTTGGAGGTAGAAGCTGTATAAATATCTTTATATATAATAAAGGGTCTTTTTATAAGGACGCTTAGTTTTGAAATGTAGATAAAACAAGTTGTTTGTGAGATTTCCACTAAATTTTAATTTCATTTGTAAGTATATTTTACGGCATTAAATATGGAATATAGCACCAAATGTCTGCCAATATCCATTCATTATAAAATGGGCCATGTCGCTAAAGTTGACTTTTTTGACAAATTTGGGTAAACTTACAACTGCTCCAGAACCCAATCAGGCGTTGTCTGTGGTCGTTTACCTGAAGTTCCTCGGTTAGTTGGATTTTATACGGGTGCAGACATAAGGCCCGATTCAAAATTCGCCAAGTTGAAGTCGCAGAAAAGCCAAGTTCTTGTGAACAACGAGAAATAAGCTGCCTTGGGTTTTCCTGTACACTTTCACACACAGCAGCAATGTTTTCACCAGATATTGTATTTTGATGACGTACAGGTAGGTGTTGGCCGATTATTTACCAAACTGGTTGACTCAAATTTGGCCACTAAACAATGAATAATCTACTCAGCAGGACAAAGTAACATATTTTGAGCGTCCCTATTGAAATACCCTTTACAAAACTTATAAATTAATATTTAATCCTTGATATATCTTAGTACTACTTCAGAGTAGTATTAAGATATATTCACCTGGCAAATTTAGGTAGCAGGGCTGTGGAGTCGTCAAAAAACACGATTCCGACTCCGAATCTTACATTGAACAAAAACACGACTACTAAGTACTCCAACTAAAAAAAGTTTAATTTCGTCACGTTTTTTCCTACCTTTTCTATTTATGTGTATTCAATTAAATATCAACCAACCAATCCGGTCAATAGCCAAATTTTACATGGTATATGCATAAATAAAATGTCACGACTCCGACTCCGGCCAAAACACCGCGACCCCACGACTCCGACTCTACAGCCCTGATTTTTAATTTTATAATCTTGATTTTGTAAAAAAAAAACCACTCCTATCTTTTATAGATCTCTCAAATTGGTTTTTTTAGGATGCCGAGCACTGAAAAAATTATTCCGCATTCAAGATGGTGTAAATTAAAAAGTTCAAACGTGTCAAAACCTTTTCACCACTCCGACTCCGGCCAAAATACCGTGGCTCCACGAATCCATCTCTACAGCCCTGATTTTGAGTTTCATTATTTTGAAAAAAAAACCCATTCCTATCTTTTATATTTTTCTAGGAGTGGTTTTAGAATGCCGAGCACTGAAAGAAATATTCTGCCATCAAGATTCTTAATTAGTGTCCTTTTTGAACCGCTAAACGAGTAATATAGATTTATAACTTTTGATGTGTTAACTGCCACAACTTGGTGGAATTAAATAAATAAAACACATTTAAATTTTTAATGTTCACGTCGTTAGAAGTATAATTATTTTTTATTTGTTTTTATCCTCAAATCCCTGTTTTCCGTAAAAAAGAAAAATCCCAACCACCCTTTTGTAATTCATCACGTAAGAATAATAAAATCACTCTTAAAAGTGAAAAGTACTCTTCTGGTAATAAAGATTACTGAAGAAAACTTTGCTATAGTAAGTCTGAAGATGCTTCTGAAAGAGGCGAAACACGCGACGCGAATAGTTTCACAATACATGGAATAATCAAAGTTATTTTAAATTTTATATTGATAATAACTTCATTTTTTGAAGGTAACTATAATTGGTATTTTAATGGAACACTGAAAAATTAGCTGATTCTTTAGTACTTGTGTGTTTATTATTTATGATTTAATTTCAGGTGTTAAGTTATTTTAAAAATAAAACTCATTTTTCTGTACTGTTTCCACATATGTTCTGATTAAGACCAGAACCGTTTTCGCTCATCGCGAACTTTGACATTGACAATTCAAAAAATATGTTTACTATGACGAGTTTCAGTGTAATTTTCATTTTCATATTCCGAAGAGGAGATGAATTTCGTTTAAATGTTGCCATGTGACGCCAAAATAATCTTGTTATTTCGCCTGGCCACTTAGATTTGTTTTTCGAACACATAAAATCTTAGTTTTAAAAAAATATATGACCAGTTGTTCGTCGAACTAAAACAATAATTGTTTTTTTCTTTTCGCAGATACTACGACGGTCCAGCTCCTCAGACGAACGGCGTATCCCACCATCAGGGATCGGGAATCGGCGGAGATCCGTCCGATTACCAGCCTCAAGCAAAACGCGCCCATCCATCGGCCCCCGGACTCCTCATAAACCCGTCGCCTCTGATGTCATTCCCGCTCCAATCTGCCCACGCTCACCTCTTCGAGTACCCCCACCCGTACCACTTGAACTATCACAGTCAGGCGTCCCTCGAGACTCCGAATTTTCAGGATCCGAGAAGGGATCCGCAGCTGCCGAGAGATGGGGCGACGGGATCGGCAGGTGCTGGGGTTTCGCTGAACTCCGGTCCTCAAGGATCTAAGAGTGATGAAGAATGGAAGAATATCAACACTATGCTGAATTGTATTCTTTCGATGGTGGAGAAAACCAAAAGAGCATTGGCTATTCTGCAGCAACGAGGTTCTTATTTTGATCAAATTTAAAAAAAAGAAGTTTAGGTGTACTCGGTGATAGACACAGAAGCGCAAGACCTGTGCTCTTGGGGCCCTCAAAAATAACTTATATTTTATGTAGCAGTTCTTGTAGATCAGGGTGGAGCAAACTGCGGCCCGCCGAGTGTTTTCTGCGGCCCGCCATCATTAATCGTATTTCTAAGTATTTTGGTCGAATTTGAAAGACAAATTTTGATTCTTCTTATATTTTGGATACTTTTTTCCGAAATTTTTGTGTGTGGGCCACTTTTTGAAACCAATGTATCGCGTAAAAAACGATCGGGTGTATATCTAAAAATGGTATTTTATTTGCGGCCCGCTGCTCATTTTGAATTCTTGGAATTGGCCCGCCATCCGAATAGTTTCCCCCCCCTGTTGTAGATAGCTCTGTTGTTTACCGATCACAAATTACGTCATTATGAATATTTGCGGCATAGAACAGACAAAGAAGATCTTTTTATCGGTTTTGAAGCGAATCAAACTGTGAAAAATTCTCCGTTGACGGTAAATTTATATTTAAACAAATAAAAATAATTTCCCAGGAAATGGTCAAGAATCGTACTCTCCCGAAGGCGCTGACATGAAAAGAGCAGCTGGTGAAATCATGGCTGCCACTGTGAGGCAGACGGAAGAAAGAGTAGCGGAGCTACGACGACGGGCTGAAGAATCAGTAAACCAGGTAAAGCTCACAGAAATCCTTCCATTATTAAATGGTTATCCATTTCTATAAGACAAACAATAAATGTTTTTGACATACGTCGTTCACGAACAGTGGCAGATTACCCCATAAGCCCACGATTGTTGATCACTATTTCATCAACATTTTTTTTTACCATTTCCACTCCCGTTTTGGAGTATATGGACTCCTGACGGAGTTTATCTCAACATATTCTTTTTTTCTACGAGAACTGCTTGTCACTCAACTATTTTTCGAAAGAGTAGCGACATTGACACGTTTCCAAGTAAACGTTGGTAATCTTAAGAGTTAGTCTGAATGATTGAAAATTTGAAGGTAAAACGTCAGGCTGTAGCTGAACTCCAAAGAGCCGCAGCAGCAGAGAGAGCTCGTTTGGAGAGACTCTTGAGGATGCCACCCAGTAGAAGAGCTACCAGCCAATCTCCACCCCCACCCGACCATCATAATGTAAGAATTCAATTTTACAATAATTCAAGTGAATGCAGGAATTTTGATATTGCTTATTGCTTGCATATAAATGGGGGATCGGTGGACCATTGCACCATTACAAGAGCAGCCTTTCTGAACATGATTATTAATTTTGGTATCATTGTTCCTCCAATAAATAAATCATTGCAATCACATCACTTGACAGCTGTGTTGATAGAGCCATCTGTTATTATCACAGTACATGAATGTGACAGATTCCAATTTTAAATTGAACAGTGCAAAATAATTACATAAATATTAAAGTAGGTAAAAAAATTTATAACATATTTTATATCTGATATGTATTTTTCTAGTCTTGTTGGAATTGTGGTCGGAAAGCTCAGGAAACTTGCAGTGGCTGCAATGTTGCTCGATATTGTGGCGCTTTCTGCCAACACAAGGACTGGGAAAATCATCATCAGGTAAGATCATTTTAAAATTATATAAGTATCTAACTATTGTGATAAAATCTAGTTTGCCAAAAATAAATACTACTCAGACTGGATAGAAAAGACAAAAGCACTTGTATCTGTTTTGCTGTATTTAAAATGTACATAGATCAGTGGTTCTCATGTGCGGCCACCAACAGCTTGATAGTTAATATTGATATTTAATAAAAATGTGATTTTACAAGTTAATTTGTCAAAAATGACACTGAAAATTTAATATCTTGGATGCATTGTATTGTGCATCAAGAATTATCAGTTCGCAAAAACTCAAATACATACGTGTTTAGGTTTTTTGAACAAAAAAGAAATTTGGTGCGGCCACCAGACATTTTCGTAGGACAGCTGATGTTCCTAATGCGGCCACAGCCAAATTTTACATGAGAACCACTGACATAGATAGATAATTATTTTGCAAATTGGACACAGGTAAGGGATGTCCAATGTGTCTCACTATCAATATGAAAATTATGATGGAAAGTCAATCAATCTTTTCTCAAATATTGAACTATCTCAGAATGACACATGTTGGATCTTGTTAGCAAAAATACGTCAAATTATTGTATTTGAAAAGAAAATTGTCTTAACCTAGCTTCAATCAATCTTTACCTTCTCTAAAAAAGAGATGTTGATTGACTGAAAAACAACCAGCACAAAAGACACTCAATTAGGATTTAGTCCAATTTGGGGCACTAATAAGTTTGAAAAAGGTTTATTTATATATAGTCACTGTCAAATAATCAATCACTATTTATATTTAAGGTGTGCTGCGGTAGAGATCAAAAACCTCCATCATCTTCACTGCTGACTGTTACATCTCCGCCGACTCAACAACCAAAGCCATCACAAATCACCAGGTCATCAACGCCCGTCACCAGTTCCACCTCAAATGACCGGATAACCCTTACCACTGATCGCTTATCACTTGCTACTGAGCGTTTAACAGAAAACAGACTTTCCTTGTCTTCCCTCAACAATGCTGAACGATTATTGAGTTCAACAACACAAGAGAGACTCGGGTTGGGAGTATCAGGCGGGCAGAACTCTGACAGGATAACATTGGCAGGGCTAGGAGGTGGACAAGGACTGGTGGGCGGTGTCGGTGGTAAGAAATGACGCATTTCGAAGGCGACAGTGGCAACAGTGTCTGAATTACAACATTCCCAGAGTAATAACGAGCATAGATCACATAAGAAAGTGCGACGTTAAAAGTATTTACTCTAAATGTAAGAGAAAAATTAGCATCAATGATGTTTGTTTATCCATAGACTCCAGGTATTGTTCAATGGTTTTAAAATGGAAACACCTGCTTGAAATTAGCGCTATGAAACACTATTTAATAAATTTATAAAACTGTTCACAACAGCAGAGCTAATAATTGAATTCATTATAATATTTCTAAGAATGTTTTCGATGTATGCATGGTTTTAAAAATAGTTATGACCTCACAGAAATAATTATTGCTCATTACATCATGAGAGACATAAAAATATTATAATATTCCAAGCCACAAAACATGATACATCATCATGCTCCATAAAACATTTGAGTTTTTGACTCTTCTTCAATTACATCTTCATATCTGTCAAAAAGAATCAATTATTAGCCAAATATTTTGATTTAAAAATGAAATCATTATGCAGAATTTATTTAGTGTCATGCCACCTGAGTATATTTTTAGTTTATTGATGTTTTATCAACATGTTTAACATTCCAAACTATTTGGTATCATCTTTTGTATCTTAAACTCATAAAAAATTACTCATTTCTATCTGCAATACATATTAAAACTTATTCAAAAAGTGAGAACAGTTTTGTTTCAACTTAACATCATTGATTATCTGTGTTTTTTTCCAAAATATTAGTTTAACAATCATCTCTGCTACTACATATTAGATTTTTATTACCATAAAAAAATATTGATTATGGGTGAGTAAAAAGAATCCTATGATCAGATAGCGACATCTATTAATGAGAAAAATTGTTAAATGGTTTTATTAAAACCTTCCTGTAATGAAATACAGAACATAATTACGAAAAAATTATTAGTGACATTGGGCATTTTTTTTTGATTATTGTAGTACCTACAGAAAACAATAATAAATCGAGGGGTTTTGTTGAGATCAATCAATTTATTGATAATTCATTGTTGAAGGCTGCCACTAGCACTCTACAAACCCAAAACAGTAAAGATATATTATGCTTTGTGGAATAATATAATTAAGAATGCCTTAATCAATTAATATTTTTTCTCAAGAACAGATGTCATTGGTACAACATAAGATCTTTTTAACTCATGTTTAATGATTGCTTATTGTAATAATATTTACATCTTGAGGCAGAAAACACTAAATGATAATTCCCACTCGTCAGTTTAAATATAATAATTTATGCCTGCTAAATACAATTCATGTATACGCTGTACATATAATTATAAATTTATTTATTTCACCAATGTTTCATAAATTGAAAGCTTACTACTGTCAGCCTTTCTCATGGCCTGCTCTATATTTATTTTTAAGTGTTATGATTCAAATTGAAACAAATTAATAATTTATCTGAAACTCTCAACCATGTAATCATTAATTTCTTAACCTACAATAATAATAATTATATTTCATCTTAGGTCATTTTGTACTATACAATGATTGCTCCATCCATTTAGCTCCTTGTCAATAGAGAATTTTTCTATACTATGATGAACACAGAATAATTTTGTTGCGAATCCAGATATGATAATACTTGCAGGAAGATAACTGTTACCAAAATTACAAACCTAATATGTATTTTTAAATAATGTACTGAGTATTAATTAAACTGCGTTTGAAGAAATCATCATTTATTCTATGTTAGTTTCTGCACAACCTTATAAAACAAATCTCATAAGAACTCAGTAAATTAACGTTTTTAAATTCATATATTTAATATTTAAAATAAGAGACATTCATTCTTTTACAATACTATATTATAAGTAGATCTCCTTTTGTGATTCTAGATTAAATAAAATCTCACCAAGAAACTAATATTAAAATACCTGTTAAATATACACTAGTCTTCAATTTCCAGTTATAGAATCAATTTTATTTTTTAATGTCAATCTTGTTTTATACATTATCAATGTTCCTTTGTAGTTTGTAGTTCTATTAATAATGATATTGGTTTTGTATATAAAATGATTGCATACATTAATTATTCAATGTGACTGAATAATCATAGACACATGCAGAACTCTATATTATTCTTTATTATAATAGCCTGCAATGGTAATGTTATGATTTATTAAAACAAAATTATGAGAAATAATTGTGGATGTTTACCCTTTTACATGCCCAGCCAACTAACACAAATAACATTCATACCCGAGATTTCAAAAATTAATCTGTGAACCTAATAATAAAATACCATTAATACATGTAAATAATATACTATATTTTACAGTTCAACTCATGTTTCATTTTTTAAGCCAGCAAGAAAGAAACGTCGAACCACTTACATTAGTATCCTTTTAAAAAATTATTTCAACCATTTGATTTGCTGTCTAGAATAAGGTAAAATTGTTTACCTATTGATACAAAGCTCTGACATACTTACGCTCTTCTTTGCTGCATTCTCAAGAGCAAAATCTTACATGAATGAGTTTTATTTCCCAAAATTAAAAAATCAACTCTTATATTATTAACTATCGAATGTTCTTTTATATCAAAGCAACTTTTCTGTTGAAATTTGTTGGTTATTCAAATTTTGCCAGTGCTTCCATCAATACTGCCATTGGTTCTAAAGCAGTGGTTCTCACGGCAAATTGCACTGTGGCCGCATGGCAAACATAAGTAGTCGTATGGGAATTTCCGGTGGCCACACCAAATTTTTATTTTGAGGCTGTTGTGTTTGAGGTATGTCAAATAAACCTAAGCATGTTTGTCAATTTAGTATTGGTATTAGTTGCATACGAAATATTTCATTTTCAGAGTCTTTGTTGACAAATTAGATCGTAAAACTACATTTTTTTTAATATCAATATTTTCTATGAAGCTGTTGGTGGTTACACATGAAAACCACTGTTCTAAAGTGATGCAAATATATTAGGAATCAATGAGAGTTGTCATTCATCGTTTCCCATTGACACTGTCATAAAAATAATTCTTGATTAGTTTGACCAATGGCAAATGTCATCCGTTCTTCAGGAATATTATATTTATTTGACAGTCAAAATGCAAAAATGCAATATTAACAGATTGATAAATAAGATCTCCTGCTAGTTATTTATATCCACACTTTTAAAAGATAGCTTTGTAGCTATTATTTGTATATTCATACTTGATACATTTTTGGGTTCCATTTTGGTGTACGGTATGCATTCAACATGAAACAAGACCCATATGCACTCATGTTAATGAGTCAGCTAGGTTTGATGATACTTACTATATATTCCTTTTACTACTAGGGTTGCCAACGGTATGCCGGGATTGTCCCAGAAATAGTGTTGTATGTCAAAAAATGTCTAACTGTACCGGAATTTCAGAGAAATCTACCAACCAATATCACTAATGCCCAAAAAAAGTTACATAATTAGCCCATATATTCTGGAATTGTTTCAGAAAAAATTGGCAATACTAACAGTAGCTTATATTGTGTTCAAGTTTTATATCGAATAGCTCTTGATTCTATCTCCAGTCTCTGGCTCTTAAAACTATTTAATCAGTACGTTTCTTCATTAACCTTATGACTATTATTGCTATAATGCTTCTATAAAATCAAAGTCCGTCAATTGGAAAACGCATAATGTATACCGTATAATGAACTAGTACCCTTTGTCGAATTGGGGGAGTGCATATAATATTAAAATGATAAAAACATATAGTTGTTAGTAATAGTTTTTATATCAAAGCATGATGTTTTATGTTATTAAATGTTATAAACTCATTGTTAAGTATATTTAAATTATGTTTTTGTAAATAATATATACCTAAACTGCAATATTAATGACCAAAAGTTATTGTTTGTAAAGTATTATTAGTGGATAAAAGTATGTGTTTATAAATAGATTAATTACAGCATAAGTTATATAAATGTTTAATATTATATTAAATATCTATTGAAAATAAAGTAACAGGGTTACCAGCTACGCATTTCATTTTTAAAACTTGTTCACATTGAAAAATTGTGTTTTTATTCTTGAAATATCCTTTGTATTAAAGTTTAAATCAAAATTAGTCAAAGTAAATTGAAACCCTATGAAAAACAGACATTACATCAATCAGTTGACAGTTAAAAGAAAAAATCATGTAGTTAAGTTCCAAGATATACTCCAGCAATCCTTATAACTGTTCTTTCTACACAGCTGAAATTTATGTTTTATCCATCCAAATACTGCCAATATATGTCATTTAAAATTACTATTACTTCGTATATCTTTGACTACAGATAATCTTAAATTGGGTCGCGTGATGGAGACTGCTAGTGTATATCTTCTAAAAAATTCTATGGTTGGTTAAGACACAAGCTCAACCATATCAAATTATCAATATATCACCACTGATTTTGAACCACTTGAAGCTTCTAATATAAACCTTTCAATTGTTTGCAAATTCAATGTCAAATCAAGGCATAAAATTCAGTGCAACAAATATGCAATTACGATCATAGAATGGTAGCACTGGGAAGAACTAATGAATGTTTTTATTTCTAACAGAAATAACCATATCTGTTTGGTAATCCCTGGAATCTTTGTTCAATAGTTAATTTAAATAACCAAAGAGTCAACTGACGTCTTCAATAAATAAGAAAAAAATATTAATATATACCCATTTGTATTTGTAAGTAATTTAAATATTTAAGTAACAGTCCATATTGATTTCTCTTTTAAAAAAATATGTACACCAGTTCAAAATAACGCACATTAATGTATACATAACCATTTCTTTTAGTTTCCTATCTTAGTGTTTATTATACAGCAGAATGAATAGATCAGTTTTTGTAGCTTCTCAGAAAATTCAAATTAAAATCTTTTATAATAAATAACGTTGAATTATTGAGCACACAAAGTTACCTAAAAATATCCATTCCTTAATGGGACAGAATTCGAAAGATGCATTTTCGATTGGACACATAAAACATAAAATTCCACTAAACACACACAAAAAAAAACTGTTGTGGTAAATAATGCATGATCATTATTGCATTATATGTATATTCTGGAAAAGAAACTATGTGTAACTATGTTTAATTTAATTTCATAAACATTGAAACAGAAGCAGTTGGATCATAAATGAATTGGTTTTAGGTGTCCATTTAAAGAATTTATTTTCTACATTCATTGTTTATTGTGTCCTAAAAAAGTCAATAAATGGATGTTTGTGTGTTCTCTTTCATTATAATTAAACATTATATCAGTTTCAAGTACACTTATCTATTAGCCATAAAATATTTTAAATCGGTTTTCAATGTCAATAGTGTAAGACAAATACATGCAATGTTTAAAAATGATTAATATATTATATGGACCTATGTAAATAAACTACAAATTATGTGAGAAATTTATTTTCAATAACAATCATCTTAATCCTTCCCTTTTATTCATATTCCTCACTATTTTATCTATGATTTTTTCATGTTTCAAAAGCATAATAAGCATAACAGTATATTATACAATCCTAACCATCAGTGAGTTTATTGAATGCCATTTTAAATGACAATGGTGCAAAAACTACAATGACAAATCCTTGATATAAGCATTCTATTCTTGCGATATAAGAGAATATAAATATTCAAAATGTTGTGATATACATTACATAAATGAAGAATTATAATTAGTGATGATTCTGTTATAACTAAAAATCTTACAAAATAGTTTGAAGATACTTCTGTTTCTCACACGTTATAACAGCCAGTGGATTATCAAAGTTGTAAACTTTTTGTCGGGTCTGTGGTGGGGTTGTCAACATCGGATGTTGACAACCGACTTCATTTTTTCAGTTGATTTATAAATTCTGTTCCAAGTCTGTCCTAAAATTCCTTACCACTCATCTGATCCTACAAGCTAACCACTAGTCCTACCTAGCCTTAGCCTTATCCCTACTCTCATCAAACTAAAGACGACGCCGACGAAAGCGACTGAGTTACAAGTTACAGTTCTTGTAGAAAAAAATATGCTGAGATTTTTATGCCATTTGGTGGTCATATGCTCTTCATTGGGAGCGGACATAAAAAAACAGTAGTTTTAAAATAATTCATTAAGATACCTACCATTAGGCCATATGCCTACAGTAGCGAGCACAAAAATTGCAACACCCCTAAAATTTCGAATTTTCCCAATCTTTAGGCAAAAAAAATTACGCAGGTAAAAAAGTTAATCTAAAAATAATAATATATACAATAGTACGTCATAATTTTTAATCTCAAAATTTTTGCCTGACAATATCGTCAGGTATACCTGCTTTAATAAAATCAGGTAAAAAAGGAAAAAAATGAATTTTTAAAGAATATTTTTTAATTTATTTCTGATCCGGAATTTTAAAACACAGATTACACAGACTTATTATTTTTACTTAAAAATACTTAAAATTTATTCACTAATATTTAGGTGGCCCGCCTTTCTGCTTGATCACATCCAGAACTCTGCGACATGGAATCAATAAAAATTTTTTATGCAATGGTCAGAAATATCTTCATGCCACACTTTTTCTATTAATTTATTAAGATTAAATGTTGAACTGGGCTTCCTCTCATTAATTTTAACCGCCATGATGTGCCACAGGTTTTCTATAGGGTTGAGGTCTGGTGAGTTCCCTGGCCATTGAAGAGTCGAAATTTCGTTTTTGTGAATTTTTGCCCAATCTAACCTGGCTTTCTTCATTTTGGCTGTTGGGAAAGGCTTTTTTGCTGGACGACGAGCCATCAAACCACCTTCGCGGAGTCTCCTTCGGACTGTGTGAACTCTGATTTCACCTCTAACACCTTTCAAGAACTCCGTCCGAACATCCACTGCCGTCAAAAAGCGATTTCGGAAGGACATACGCTTTAATAGCCGGTCATCTGATGCCGTTGTCTTCCTTGTTCGTCTTGTGCCCTTTTGACGCTCGGTATGCCCCGTGTCCTTGAATTTTTTAAGCAATCTGCTAACAGTGGTTTAGAAACTTGAGAAAGACCCAAAATTTAATTTTTTTGGTCACTTGTTAATTGTGTAAAATTTGGCATTTTTATTCAAATTTAATATAACAAAGTAACACTGGTGCACTTATAAAAACTGTATGACTTTTATTTTAGGAAATACTCATATATTTATATACACAAAAAAAATATTTGAGCGATAATCCGTTTACCTGTAAGGATATAAGCGATTAATCCAAAAATTTGGGGTGTTGCAATTTCTATGCTCGCTACTGTACATTGTTATCGGACTTTGATTAAAAAAATATATACATAACAACAATAAACACAATACTGAGGTGTCATTGATTGATTACAAAAAAAAAAAAAAGTCTTGAAAATAGTCATAGAGAATTTATTTATGGATTGAATTACATGGACAATATTTTTATGTAGCAGCAATAATTATAATCTATCAAGAAGTCGGTTTGATAATATCCTTGAAAGCATTCTTCGTCCTCTCTTCCTTATCCAGTGACGACTGCCAACTTTGGAACGATTTCTTGTACAGTTCTACTTTTAAATTATTCGCAATAACCTGCCCAAACATTGTGGAATTCAATATTAAACTCTTCTCTGATAATTCTTCCATTATTTTCACCTTCTGTTCAAAGCTAGACGTCTTGAAGACCTTTTCTAAGGCCCTGGATCCGTATTTGGATATGGCCAGCTCCTGGAATGTTCCCTGGATAAAAAAAAAATGTAAAATCAATACATGGGTATAAGGTAATATAGAAAATGTTTTGGATTGGGGATATTTGCACAGCATAAATCTATATTGGCAACACAATCACTTTAGAATCATATTGCACTAAATATTTAATCAGGACAAGTATATTACTAATTCAAACAATCAAAATTGTGAATACATATATTTGTTAAATATTCCATCTTCTGTTAAACGAATTTGATTCATCTTATGTTATATTGAGATAGTTAAGGTTATTAAAAGATGAATTAGTAACAAATAAATAATATAATAAGTTTTTAAAACAACTGATCAAGTTTAAGTTGAGCTTATACCTTCAGCTTTCTTGTGAGCACCTCTCTCGACTTAGCGCCAACGAATTGACCTTCAAAAAAGCCATCAGCAATATGAGAGCCCTTTGCATCGCAGAACAATATCACCAGCTCTCTTGTGCCCATCGCCAAGAAACTGTCAATAACTCTCTTAGGTCTCTGAAAACCCAACAATGTCTGGAGTATGACAGATCCATGGACGCTTACGAAATATGGCTCAAAGTGTTTGTTCACATCGACACGGTCTAAGGGTAGGAGCCTGGCACATAATACTGCAAAATGTTTGTGGTTTTCTGCATCGGAGCACTTGAGGGCTTGTTCCAACGACTGCAAAAAAGACCATTGAATATACATAATATCATTCAATCAAATATATAATAAAGTTTAATGGAATTTGAATTTACAACTTTCATAAATAATAGTAACACTCAACAACAAGGAAACTGATAATTATAATTGCAGCATTCTGGTTGATTTACCTGAATAAATTTCACTTGTTTGCACTGAAGCCTGTGACAGGCCTTGACAATGGCAACAATCACCCCAGTGTTGCTACACTTCAGGATTTTGTCAAATTTATCGGCTAGCTCATCAAACATAGGCTCAAACTGAAAAGAAAAATATTGACAAAATACATTTTCATTGCCCAATATACATTATAATAAATAATCAAGTAGAATATTTTTTAACCATGTCCGCTCCCAATATGGAGCAAGTTAGGAGCATTCAAGAGCATGAATAAACTTGAAATCCCTGAAGATGCCGAAGGGCAAAATCCAGGTCATTAGCGACAAAACTCATGGAAAGTTCTAAACTTCAAGCAATTCAAATTTGATATTCAAATAGCATCAAGCACCTTCAATTAAAATTCCAAATTATGTATTAATGTTCAGTTGCTCAACCTCTCTTTTTTTTAAGTAAAGAGAGATTGAAAGGTTATGAGGACTAATGGTTAGCTCATCGCTCTCATTTTGCGCCACTTATGGGATTGGGATGGTGTGAATGGATTTATAGCAACACAAACACCCCTGTCTTTGAACCGATATTGATAAATTGACAGAATAAGTCTTGTTGAACAGGGACTTGAACTCGTGAGGTCCGTCACAGACCCGGCTAATAGAATAATACCCAGAAAAAATTGAAACCTCTGTCTCAAAGCAAAATCTTTATTTTATGATAAACTAGTAAATTTAATTGATCTGTTTTTGGCTAAAGCGAGAATAGAAATTAAGTAATCAAATACGTTTGCAATACCTCCTCTTTGATGGCACAGTTATCAAATAGTCTCTGCACGGTGAAATTTAGTCCAGGCATCGTGGAAAGGACTTCAAGTCTATTTATAAACAGTTTTGCATACACCTGAGTGTATATCTTAGATTTGGAGACTTGGATGATGGCTTCTAGCAAGCACACGGCCGGTACAGAATCAAACACCGGCGGCAGATTCAGAGGTTTTAATGAACTATCTTCGTCTGCATTCACTTCCAAATCAATATCTTTGATATCTTTTTTATCATCTGCATCTTCATTGGAATTAGCAACAGAAAAACTTTCATCTAGAAGTTTCTTGCTGATGAAGCGGCATTGTTTTTTGCTGCTGTTTTTTAAGGCGTATATTAGAATTTGTAATAACCCGGATGTTATTGTCTCGTAAGGCATATCGACGAATTGCGGCCATAAAGATAAACGGTTCGCAAACTCTTTAACGATATCTTTAAATTCATCAGGGATATTTCGATAAACAAGAGGCATACTATGTTTGTTGACATTACCCTTCGGCTGCTCTGTATTTTTATTGCCAAACAGATTTTCTTTCGGTTTTTCACACGGAGCTGAAACGACACCCCCGCAACATTTTATAACCGTCCGTAATATTCTATTTGCCGATGGATCCCAGACGAAATCTTCCAAATTATTCAAAAAGTATTTTGACATTTTTATTGTGAACGCGTGACATTTTTCAATATGCTCCGGTGGGTATTCGGGGGTCGGTTCCTTTTTGATTTCTTCCTTTTCTACTTTTGCTTTTTTTAATGGCGGTTGATCTGTTTCATCATCTTCTTCTTCCTCTAAAGGTTGCGATTGGAGACTTTGAGTGGCTCTATTGCAGCAAACTGTTAGTAATTGTTCGACGACAAAGCTTGAAAAGTTATCAGAACTTAGAACACGGAGTTCATCGGAGAATGCAGTTATGAACCGTTCCAATGCTTCCGGACTTGCATAAGGTAAAAGCTGTTCCACTATTCTACAGCCGAGCTGATTACAGGATAGAGTTATTTCTTCATCAATAGTTCGTTCCAGAACATTGTTAACGAAATTTCCTGAAAATAATAATGGTGATTTTATTAACACAGTCAATGCGGAACCTGTTTTTTAGTATGCAGTTGAACACGCTAGGTGTGTTCTCAGGATCCAATGTATTAAACAGTAATGATCGCGTAGAATCAGGTAGAAACTTTCATATTATAATTAAGGAACATATAAGATATGTAAAAAGTTTGCTAATCACAATTTTACTCAAAATAGTAGAAATAATCGATCAAGTAAATAAAAAAGATTTTAATATATTTAACATTTTGAAATATTAGAATCAATCTTGCTTTATTATGTAAGCAAACTTTGCCATAGTTAGTCCGAAGATACCTCTGAAAGAGGCGAAACACGTGTTACAATTAATAATACAATACATAATCAAAGTTATTTTAAATAATAAAGCTAGAATAGTTAAATAAATAAAAGTACCAACAGTAATGAAGTATTATTAAATAATATCGTAAATAGGACAGGTTGCTAGCCACTGTCAAGTTTATTTCTTCTGGTTTAACCCCTCCAAAACTAATTAGTTAATAATTTGTAAAGTTTGGTAGTATAATTATTGTTTGTTTTTATTGCCAATGACGTTGACCACTACACCACGAACAGTTTACCTAATGTAATTTCGCTGTATGCAATATACGTATACAGATTATCACGTGTAGGGTGGGATTAAAAAGGTTACGGAGCACTGATTTACAAGACATTTACGTTATAAAAATAAAACCAACCCTTTTCCTCGTCGTCGTCAAAGCCGTTTTTCATTACCTCTAAAATCCCAACAAAATAATGATACATATCTTCAGATATCTTGGAGCCCCTTCCCCAACATCCCTTTTTTTCGTACTTCTTCGCATTTGATAAAAGAGTCTTTTTCTTCTTCCATTTACGCTTCGGAGGGGCCCCTGATGAAGTTTGAACTTCCATAATAAAAGCACGTGTGCTAGATTATTTATAAATTTGACAATGACAGTTCTACATAGGGCTGCCAGCTATAATTTGAAAACACCCATAAATTTATTAATCATTGGTTTAAGATATGGACCACGCTTAAGTTAAATACAATTCCAATATTATTTTTATCAAGAAATGTTTCAAGAAAATTGATATTTATTTTAACATATTTAATAATAAAAATCAATTAAGTTGAATTTATAGTTTTTCTAAGTATTCAAAAAAAAGAGAAAAGGGAACATTTCAGTTTTGCAAACAGAGATTTTATCTACACCCAAGATAGTTTTGAATAAATATTTTTCTTTTGAGGCTCTTTTTAAGATTAAAAAAATATCTATTTGTCTTGGTGATTTTGGTGGGGTGTTGCTGTCATCAAGGTCGTCTTTACTGGCAACTCAGAAAAATAAAAATAAACGATCCCTACTAGATCTTATTGACCTGTGAAGTTTAATGGCCCCAAGCAGAGTAGCTTTTCTTAATGAAATATTGATCATAATAAAGAAGTTTTATGGATTTTTCATCACAATGTACATTTAAATTACATATTTTGATTATTTGCAAAGCAAAATTGATCTTTAATCAAGAATACGCAGCCTTAAATATTCAAATTGTGACAGTAATTCAAAACATCATGACCTCCCGCGTTTTAGCGACGACCAATGGGAAGACGATTATCTCTCTCCCTCTTATATAGTTATATTTTGTAATTTGTTTCGACCGTTGTATTTTGTTTGCTTGCGTCAGTCCGCCATTTTACATTCTCAGTGAATTTCGGTTTTGATTGGATAAAGTATTTAAATCACAGGAAGTCGAAATCTTGCATCAAACGGACTGCAGCGGTTATCTCGCTGAGCCTATTCAACCAAATTCTAACATAAAAATGGCTCAAAACGTCGACCCGCACTATTCGATGGCGACGAATCCGTCAAAACATAACGACGACAAAGTAAAACTGAAAGATAATCATGCCGTCAGCAAAAGGTAAGCGATATACATACATAAATCATATGTTAGCAATGTCTACTATTATTTCAGTCGACGGTTTTATTTTTGCCTTCTACACCTCTAATAAATCAGTTTAGATTCATTTTTCAATAAGACTGACGTGAGTACCTTTCACGGCTCGAATTTGAAAAGATATTCAAAGGTGCGATACCATAAAGTCATCTATAATCCCTATATATGAAACGTGTTAGCCACTTGAAATGAGTCAACTGTATAGTTTTATCCGTCATAAATTCTGCTTACCTACATTATTGCACGTCCTTATCAGAACATGACATTTTCCAAGCAAACAAAGATCATTCAAATCGACCACCCTGGTAGCGTTCCCGGCGTTATTTTTTCCGTTAATTTGCAACATTTTGTCCACTGATTAGATTGCTTCTGCATTGTTCCTTGATATTCTAAATTCAAATTATTATGTATTGTCCTTGGGACGGATACAATTTAACGGTAAATGTAGGATTATTTTGTATAAGTAATTGTCTTCTTCAATCAGTTAAAATTAGATCTTTAGTGTCTAAATCGCAAATGATTGGTATTCACCTGTAGACATTTTGTTATTATAAAGCAGTATAGTGTTATACAATAAATTTATCAAGGTTTTCTGTAAAATTGCGATAATAGCATGTATACTTAACATCTGTTACATCTGAAAATAAAGAATTACAGTAGTGAGGGATGTTTTAAAACATATCCAAATAAGAATCGAATGTTTTGATGGCATGTCTAGAACAGTTAGTATTATGACTATTACGTATACAAAGTTTATTAGTACAAAATAATAAAAAAAAACATTTTAAACAAATAAACTATTAGAGATCCTAACAAACTTTTTTTGAATGGATTAGCCAAAGCAGTTTTAATATGTTTTGCAAAAACAAATACAGATTAGAGATATTAAATGTTTTATTTTTTCTGCTATAAATCACGACCTGAAAACCTGGGGTCGATTACATGAAGTCTTATCAGATGAAGTGAAAAATCGCAGTCATTTTTGAAAAAGAATCATGCAGTTATATAAGCAGGGCTGTGGAGTCATTAATAAAAAATACGACTCCGACTCTAACATTGACCAAAAACACAACTCTGACTGGGACTAAAAGATGTTTAATTTAGTCACCTTTTTTTCCTATTTGTGTGAATTCAATTAAATATCAACCAACCAAACCGGCCAATAGCCAAATTTGACATATTTAATGCAAAAATAAAAAGTTCAAAATTTTCAACTCCGGCCAAAACGCTGCGACAACTTCGACTCTGGCAAAAAAAAACCCTGACTCCATGATTCCAACTCTGACTCCACAGCCCTGTGTATAAGGGTTAAAAATAGTAAAATACTATGTCTGAATATATTGTTTTTGATGATTTTCAAGATCAATCACCTTCATCATTTTTTCCTTTCTTTGCAGACTTCAAAAAGAACTGATGGAATTGATGAGAGCCGCTGACAAAGGTATATCTGCATTCCCCGAAAGCGAAAACTTATTCAAGTGGGTTGGAACGATTTGCGGAGCATCAGAGACAGTCTATGCTGGCCAACGATACAAATTATCTCTGGAATTCCCAAATTCATACCCGTATTCGGCACCCGTAGTAAAATTTTTGACACCGTGTTTTCACCCCAACGTTGGAGCCGACGGCACGATATGCTTGGACATTTTAAAAGACAAATGGTCGGCCCTCTACGACGTGAGAACGATACTCATCTCCATCCAGAGCCTCCTCGCCGAGCCCAACGTGGATAGCCCGCTGAGCGTCCAGGCGTCCGAGCTGTGGGCGAGTCAAACCGATTACAAGAAATATCTAGACAACCATTACGCGAAGCATAGAGACTCGTAGATCAATCATTATCCGCTTTGCATCTATTAGATTTCAAATTCAATGAGTGTTTTGTTTCATTCACATCTCCACCCATTCCTTGCAATATAATATTATGAAACTGTATTTTTCTGACACCAACTTCAAAACTAACTGATGCTGTTTTCGAATTCCGGCAAACAGAGACATTATGTATATTTTTTTGTATGATTCTTTTTAATTGGTAGTATTTTTTTATGTCTGCAATATATTTTTTATTTATTATAATAATTATAAAGTGACACTTTGTTTTTATTTCTCTTGAGTAAACACCAAACGACCGGACTCGTCATTGCACAATTTATCAGTGGAATGATGAATGCTTTTTTTAATGCACTGAATACAAAAATGATGACAAAGATTAGAGGCAGTGACATTTTTACTTCATATGGTAATGGTATGAACAATTGAAAAAGTCATTTGAACTGTCGATGTAAATATGTTAACAAATCTACGGGCCCTTTTAATTACTTAGGTAATAAGGATGTTATTTCGTATTTGCTGGGTGATTAGCAATAGCACTAATTTGTGCGCTCGGTTAATTTTGTGGCCATTAAATTTTCTAACACTCGATGCGCTAATTTTTAAACAAACGTGTATTTCTGCAAAAACATAGTAGTTTTAAGAGCTTGCTATTTGATCTTTGTATTACTAGAACTGCATTGGAATCACAAGTGCAATGTGAAAATTAAAAGGCGAATTAATGCGCTATAAATGCCCTTGGTTAGCTTGAATCCTGTCGGTTTTTCTTTTAATTCAACGGATTCTGTCTTTCTGAAAGATCATCGATGACCATTCATGTGATTTAATTAGGGAGGGTGTCACGGCACACATACATGGCTTGAGAGGAATAGGTTGGCTTCGGTTGTAGAGCACATGGGTTCGATTTCCAGTACTGACAGTTTTATTTATTGATGTTTCGGTCATTTTATAAATGGATTAAATGGCATGGATGTCCAAAATTATTCGTACAGGTAGCAAGAGGAATAATCTAACCACTAGTCCTGGCCAAGTAAAAGGTCAATGAATAGTGAGCTTGATCTGTAAATGATCAGCCAAAGACCCGAGTCAATATTGCTGTATGACTGTGGACTGTTTTCTAATCAAAAAAAGATCCAATAATTCAGTAAAAAATAAAAATTTCGAGCAGTTTAAAAGATAAAATTTATTTATAATTTTTAATTTTATATACATAAAGATTCAGTTTACGGATTTGCATGTAACAAGGAATGTTTACTAATAATAAGTCGTTAGGGTAAGTCTTAATAAATAGTTATGTAAATAATAGAAATAAAAATGATAGTTATATTTAAATGAACATTTAATTTGAATGCTGGAAATACGTTTTATATACAATAATTTGACTAGAAAAGCTAGTTAAGTAATAAGCACTAAATAAATGATAAGGGAATAAAAATAACAGCATCAAGTGCGGCAGGGAGCCCAACACTGCATTAATTCATTTCATAAGTCAACAAAATTTTGTTATTTGTACATAAAAATACACATCCATCTAAGTCACTACTGACTGAAAAAAATATTTTAAAAACAATTCAGGGCTCAGCGGATAAAGCCAAATAATACAAAAACTAAATAATTATATTGGAACGTAACACATTTGGAATATTTTTGAATCAATTTGGGGATAAATGAGAATTCTATAGTCAGTATTCACTACTAGGGAATCCAGCACTACAAAAATCAAAACCTTTGTTAAAAGAATTAGAGCATCACTTTTCACAAATAATTTTTCCAGCAATATGGCAGAATTATAAACTAATAAAAATAATCATTAATTTATTTGAAAAACCAGGTTTATCAAAACTTTTATGATATTGACAAAAAGGTTAATTCGGTAAAACAACAACTAAAATTGTCAATAGTCTGTTTACTTTTAATAATCCAGTTAATTTAGTTTGATAACCTACATGATGCCCTACAGAACACCTATGACAGTATATTTATTCATAATAACGCTGATTGGATATAAGATTTTTTTCAGTCATTACAAGTTGAATTTCAATGTATTGTTTATCAACAGATGATTTTAAAAATAATTAATGCAAATAATAATACATTTTTAATACTTTTTCCACATAAAATTTATTTGATCAGGACCGGTTTCGCTCATGGCGAGCATTGTCAACTGATTCAATTGACAATGCTCGCCATGAGCGAAACCGGTCCTGATCAAATAAATTTTATGTGGAAAAAGTACTAAAAATGTATTATTATTTTTATTATAATGCCTTTCCACCAAGTATTGACAGTGAACACCTTAAAAGCGAATAATCAATGCTCCGATCCTTATTTTAAAAAAGGTTTGTAAAATATGCATTACTACAAATCGTATGTCAGATAACCCTGAAGTATTTTCCGCAAAGTATGCTACTCTGTGTTGGCATGATTATTTCAATATTTACTTTTATGACCAATGTAGGTATAACATAACAGTGTGAATCTGAGAGGAGGCAAACAGTTTTATTTATATCATCTACACGTGTCTATTGTTTATTTCCATTGACCCATTCAGAAACAATGCACTGCATGTTATTTAATCATGCATACATATTGTAAACATAAAACAAGGCCTTCTTTTAAATATTTACATCATAAATTAGTTCTTGCCAAATTGTGGTGTCTTCTTAAAAAATGAGTGTATATCCATTTCTTTAATTATCAATTAATCATCAAGGAGTGTTGCTGATAGCATAAAATTATCGAAACAGATAGTGGTACTTATGCTTTCAAATCATTCATTAAATTATAATCAATTTAAATAACGTCATTCACGTACAGATAAGGTAAAAGAATCTTTCTGGAATTGAAAAACCAATCAGTAGGCTAAGTACACATTGGATATCTTAAGAGATTTTTACATGAGTAATTTACAGATAAGAAAGATAAACAAGTTTGTTTTATTTTATGAATAACTTATCCAAAGTAAGTATGCTAATCCATAGTGCACATCGTGCGATTAACAGCTATTTTGCAACCACTGAAAAACACAAATAGCAAAACTTTAAATGAAGTAAAACACTTGGTTATAGTGACCTCTATGGTTAAGAATAGTCAATTGTTGAATTAATCATCAATATTACTGGAATCATTGGAATTCGGTTAAGTAAGATGTGTTTCATATTACTTATTGATATTGAATGCCCAGTTTTGTATGTATGTTTTGAGAAAATTGAATTTTAAGGTTCCGGAATAATTTAGGTGATTTAAAGAAATAGGGATACATGCCAGAACATCGAAAATTAATTTTAAGTTTTAATAAAGTTTCAAATTATAATATTTAAAGAGAGATATTTTATGACTGAAATGGACTGTTGTAATTTGACCATTGGACCGATTGGACAATATTTTCTTGAATACTTTATTTGGAGGTATACATTTTTACAGGATAAAGATATGATATGTGTATGTCAACTCAATTTCAAAACTGAACACAATTTTTTTTGCACTAAGGCAAATTTTGGCAGTGGACGTTTGGAGAAAAGTATAAGTAATACAAAAATCAACTGAAACGTTGTCATATAGTAAAAAAGATATTAAAAATGTAGAATCTACGCTTTTATGATTTCTTAAAAAATACTGTTAATTATTATATTGCAAAATATTTTTTTTTTTAATATTTCAGAATAATATAATGCGAATTTTACACACGATTTGTCAAACCTAGTTTCGATGGTTGAAATGGATATATAGTGACAATATTGACATTTGGAAAAAGAAGTCGTCAGTTTGAGTTCATTCGTACACTTAAAATGCCTGAAGATGCCAAAAGGCGATTTTTAATACAGCAATATTATTAATAACTTTGCTGTGTTCCCCTTTTGACATACTCTAACATTACATGGAAGAACTCAATCTACATTGAGCTAAAGGGTGAACCTGGAACATTAGTGACTCATCAAACCATACGGGAATCTTACATTATTTAAATGATGCTTGCGATAATAATGGGAATCTTTAACATATAAATAATCCAACTGACCATTACGATACATCTTGATAATTGCTGTGTGGTCATATGATTTCTATATTACCCATTTATCATTCACAAGATATTTTTTATTCGAATGTTTGCCTTATTTGTACCGATAACTTCCATGAGTAAATTATACGCAAACACTGCTGAAATGTTTTTTTAAATCATAATTAGAATATTCGTTGATTGGCTTAGCAGGAAAAAGGTTTCTGCATTCCTGAATTAATTTCATTAACAAACATTTTCATTTTAGTTTAAATTATATGAATATCTAAAGAGTCTAAATTGAATGAAAATTTTATTTCAAAAACAATTCAGGACTCACAAACAGGATGTGGATTAATAGACAGCATTAATTTATAATAATATAATAGCTCAAGCTGTATTAAAAATAATTGTTTTTGATATTAACGGCATTAGATTGAATAGCTACACCACAACTTTATCATGCTGATGGGCCTCGTCCATAAGAGCTGCGGGGCAGGCTGCCGTCAGACTGTTTTAAATTAAAATTGAAAAATATAATTTGGCATTACAGCTAACGCCAATGAGCCAAATAATAAGCTCTTGCCACTAGACCACATGGACCGACACAGGTCTTGGACATTGTTAAATCATTATATTAATAATATTCCTTCAGAATCGGAGATGTTTTGCAATCTATTGTATCTATCCCTGGCAAATTATTTTCACAAAAAAATCTATTTTGCTGGTACGATTTATTATAATATGATCTTTATTACAACATTGTCTGAAAATGGAACGCTCGCATATTTGTGCACATGTCAGGGAAGTGTTTAAAAACTAAGCGCTTCGTAAATATCAGAACCACCCATTTGATTATTACATCGATTGCATCTATGATTCCACTGAAAAATATTTTAGACAGTTGCCTTAAGAGCTCCACGACATAAAAGTACACATTAAAAGATGGCTAAATTAAACAACAATTATACTTGGGAAGGTTAAATATCACATAGACATATTACGAGCGATTGCAAGTTGCGAAGCCTAACTACTAACTCTACATTTTAATAATTACAAGTAACACAAGCAATATAGTAATTGAACAACCTAAAATAAATATACAGTGCATTTTTCTATTCTTCCTATGATACGCGTCGGCTTTCTGCAATTGCTTATACCCTTCGAAAACACTGACCTGCGTCTGTTCCACATTGTAATCGATCCTGTCTAGAACCGTTCCTTGATCTTGCACCATGTGTGACAGATCTTTGAAAACGTCGTTCAATTCAACAATCGATCGAACGATTTTGTTCACTTCCTGCTCCCGGTGCACTGCCATTTTTGTATTGTCTTCTTGATAGAGAAACATTTGCTGCTGAGTCATTCTGGAGTTGGCCGGTTTCTGGAACGCTTCATCTATATCTTGATCTTCTTCTTCGAAAAATATGCTCGAGTTTCTGCTGTTCTTTGGTTGTGTTTTTGATGACGAAGCCTCGGCGTAGGAATGGTTTTGGGTAACGTTAGTAAGATCTAAGAAGTTCGAGCCGTCTTCTATATTGAGGTCGTCGATGTTTGGCAATTGAAAGAATGCGTTTGATCTCTCTTCTCTTGACGTTATCGACTTTAAATATTCACTTTGTCCTATTCTGAAAGTGAGACTGAGATCTTGGAGGGTAGTCACGAGGGAAGACAGCACATTGTGCGTGAGGCGCTGTTCTAGAGATGAACCTGAAATAAATAAAGGAGATAGTGTGCAGGAAACGAAGATATATTAAAGTGTACTATATATTATTTATTACAGAAAAAAAATACAATTTACTGGTTATTTAATGATATTTATCATACCGTGTCTACATTGTCCTTTAATAACTTGAGCGAGCCTGTGAGCTGTCGAAAAGTGTCTTGATATTTCAGAAGTTAATCTTCCAGCCAGTTCCTCTTCAGCACAGCTGTCGTCTAATGTCGGTCTTTGTACGTGACGAGAATGAACTTGCTGTAGCTCTGATATCTTCGTTCTTAATCTGTTGAAGCAAAAAGTAATTCAGTAAAAGGCATAAAAATATATTCTTAACTTTTTTATGACCAGATTGGTTTGAAGGGATTAGCCAAAATAACAAAGCAGTTTTTATTTTTAGCAAAAACTAATAGATAAGAAATTTTAATTATTATATTTGTAATTTTTTTTCCTATGATTTGTTACATAATGCCTTAGACATAACATAAAATTCATTTTTTTTCTTTTTAAATTACGAGAAAACCTTTGGTTGATTACATGAACCGTCATCAGACCAAACGGAAGATCATCGCGCGGTTGTGTTTTCATAAAAGCACTGTGGTTGTATAAGGATTCAAGAATACAGTCATTCAGTATTTTTAAACACAGAACAGAAGACATATAGTCATTCTGTCCTTTTATACATATTTTATATATATTGACAAAGATTAGGACCAATTTCGCTCATCGCAAGCATTTTCAACTGAAACTGGTCTTAATCCTTATGAAAACATATGTGGAAATAGTACGATATAATGTTTTCTATAAGATACTATTAAAATAAGCCACATGTAAGGAAATATGAGCATTTACCTGGTCATAACATACTGAGCCTCCTCTAAGGAGTCTGCCCATGCAGGTGGCAAAGACACCCCGGTTCCCGGAGCACCATTACTTCCACGGCGGCTTAGACTTCCGCCTTTCGATATCCACACCTCGGAGTCGTAGTGATGCTGATTCATCGCGTAGGAGGCGCACATGGTCTGACATGGTCTGAAAATATTAAATTTAAATGATTTTTATACTAAATAATTGAATGGTTTAGTACAGCATTTCTCAAAAAGGATTCGAGATTTAAAAAAAAAACAAGATGTGTCAACGATTGCATAGATGGTAATGAGGAGGAGCTGAACAGAAATTAATAATTTAATTGAAAATTGAAACTGCTCGAACTTTGATTCAAACGCTTGTTATTATATTTTTTTAATTAAAGTTACAAGCTATTTTTTACGTGACAAGAAAAAGGGAACACATCTAGTTTGGCATTTCAAAGGTATGAAAACTTGGAAAAAATATTTTAATATAATATGATGTTGCCAGGATGTCACTTTTTGTTTGTTGGTCATATAATTTTACATTTCTTAACCATTTGCACTCCTCAATATACTATTTTTTTCCATCCAGCAACTCTGAGATAGATGATAAACTCTGAGATAGATTTGATAAATTGATTTATATCACAGGGTTTTGCATATTTATTGGCATGGTAAAACGAAATACCGACAAATATACAACATTATGACATGTTACAAACATTAACTTAGTCACACAATCCAATATATACGGTTTTTGAAATAAGGATAATTTAAATTTTTTTAAAAAATCCAACAAGTTGTACAATGTTGAGCTTGGCTCGACATAGGAGTTGCGCGTTACCTATGCGATGTCGAGCTAGACTCGACATACTAGTTCTAACAGCTAAAGAGATAAAGTTTTATTCGTCTGCTATGATGAAATGCGTTGTATTTTTTTACTATTATTTTTCGAGCCATTACCAGTGTGTTGTTAAATGTGAATATTTCCATTTGATAGTAATAATGGTATTAATCTCAGTAGGTTTAAGATCTCGATCATATTTGCTGGCTTCATGAGCAATTATTTTCCCTATATTATTTTCAATAATGTAGGGAGTATTACGTGTATGCCCCAATTAATGAAAAATCTGGCTAACAGTCTGTTTACCTGTTCGGCGTAAATATGCCGACTTTGTACGGCATTGTTTCTCATCAGAACAAAAACATCCGTTAAGCTTCGCGTCGACATTTTGACGGAAATGATTTATCATAACGTTCAACAAAGTGAAAGATATCTAATAACAAACAAATCCATATGCATTTGCGATTACAGTGGACAAAGTTTGACGTTTCTGCTGATGACATCTGACTGGTGCTGCCAGCTACGATAAATAATTGAGTGTTTTTTTTTAGTAATTAGTAATATGAAGATTTTTAATCATTCAATAACAGTTTACGCATTTAAGCTTTTGTGTAACATATTTTTTTTTGTCAAAGCTTTAACTGTGGTAAAACATTATTTTTGTAAATGTATACTCCGGAAAAGAGGAATCAATAGGAAACTGTATTTTTTGTGTAGATTACATTACCTAACAGTTGTTTTATAAAAACAAAAACTTCTGTCAAAATTTAGGTTTGACGTCTTGATTTCTCATTTGGGTGTTTGGATGTGTCGTTATGA
The DNA here is from genome assembly GCA_028554975.1 of Himalopsyche kuldschensis. Classification (NCBI taxonomy): domain Eukaryota; kingdom Metazoa; phylum Arthropoda; class Insecta; order Trichoptera; family Rhyacophilidae; genus Himalopsyche; species Himalopsyche kuldschensis. Next base: position 563,782 of record JAHFWI010000030.1, on the reverse strand, counting down.
CCATGCATAGAATCGGTTAAGATAACTTTTGATGGATGTGTAATTACTGATTGATCAATTTGAAATTGATTGCATTATTTTGATAGTTAAAGACAGATATATTTTTATAACCTAAAAATGCCAGTGTATCAGGAGCCAGACGCCGAACAATTTCAACAGTTCCCCACCCACAATATCATTGTCATTCATCCGGGATCCCTTTACGTTCGCATGGGAAGAGCTTCAGACTTGATTCCGGTTAAGTCGCTGCACTGCATCGCCAGAAAGCGACGGCCTGGTGGCGTCCCATGGAAGGATCCGTTCATCCCGCCGTTTGTGACGAAAACAAAAGAACTCGTCGAAGAAATGGAAGACTGCAGACTTCAGATTTCGCACACACTTCAAAGTTGCATGCAATCGAACGGGGCCAGACGGTATGCCACTCCTCCTCAGCAGATTGCCGCGTTTAATCGGAGATCACCGCCGGAATCGGTCGGCGTCGTTTCTCCAGACTGGATGCAATTTAACAGTGATGTAATCATCGGTAAAAAAGTTCTAAATTTAAATCCTGATGATTCATTTAACGTACACTTTCCATATAAACGCGGCGATTTTAATATACATGAAGGAGTCGGCGGCTCACTGACTTCAGTCCTAAATGACATTGTTACGATTTGGCGATGGATTATACAGTTCAAATTAGGTATCCCCATAACAGACTTGGACAAATACAGATGTGTCCTGTTAGTACCTGACATTTACAAAAGAGGTCACTTGAAACATTTGGTGTCGCTCGTGTTGAACGACTTGGGTTTCGGTCACTGCTTCTTAATACAGGAAAGCGTTGCGGCAACATTCGGAGCCGGCTTAGGCTATGCGTGCGTTGTGGATGTAGGCGATCAAAAAACTGCCGTCACTTGCGTGGAGGATGGAATATCACACAGGAGTGCAAGACTGCGTATGGATTATGGCGCAGGTGACGCATGTCAAACATTAACATGGCTTTTACAAAAAAGCGCTTTTCCTTATTCGAATTGGAATGAATCATTTCCGCAAGACGCTATGCTTATGAGAAGTTTATATCAAGACTTCTGTCATATCAATTTGGACACGTGCGGGCCACAAGAAAAAAGTTTTACCGTTCATAAACCAGGTATGGACGTCGAAAAGTACACATTACAAGTCGGTGACGAATGTATTATTTCTCCTTTGGCGTTGTTTAATACTGACTTGCTCTCTATAACTGGCAAAAAGACGACTAGAACACAAACAGTTCAGGCTAGTGATCCTGAAGATCCTTTCGATGCGGAATACTTACGAGAAACTGGTCGGAAGAGAGAAAATGTTGAAGGTATGGTAGGTGGAAATGCCGATGTTACAGGAGGACTGGACGGCACTATGGAGATACAACAATCCGTTAATCCCGATGAAGATATTGTCGTTGATGCATTGGAAGGTGGGGGAGCCGAAGGAATGATACTGGCCCCTGAACAAATACTAGGGTTGGATGCAGCAGTTTTACAATGTATAGACCGCTGTCCAAACGACGAATTGAAAAGAAAAATGTACGCTAGCATATTAATCGTCGGCGGTGGTATAAAGCTTCAAGGTCTGACGCGGTGGCTTCAGAATAAACTAGCATTACAAATTCCTTACTTGTACAAAACTGATCAAATTGATATTGTCATTTGTCCTAAAGATACAGATCCTGCCGCTACGGCTTGGAAAGGTGCCGCTATAATGTCATGCCTGGAGTCTGCTAATGAACTCTGGGTGAATCAAAGCGAGTGGCAGAAGTATGGAGTTAAGATTTTAAGAGAACGCGCTCCATTTATCTGGTGAACAACATACTTAAATTGTTGTTTTGGCAATGAAATATGCTGTACACTGGAGGTTTTCCATTTTTCATGGAATCGAAGAAATGTTGCCAATACAATAATATATTTTGATAAAATCATTAAATTTAAAAGATATTAACACATCACATGCGTAGTATACTCAAGATATCAATTTATGACACTTCAAACTCCAAATTTAAGATTGTTCCTTTTCCAAAAGACAGAACAGTGAAAATGCATGAAATTGCATTGTGAATAATCATGTGGTCTTTTCTAAAAATAAATTTGCTGATATTTTGCATGGGGGTGTATGGTAGGATATTTTTATAGATTGAATTGTCATTTGCTCGGTAGAACTCTATCAAAATGAGGTAGAATACATCACTGTATTTAGTTGCATAATGGTTTCACACTGTTTTATAAAATTCCTAGATTAATACATTGATCATATCTCTTCAATTATATCAAAATACAATATTTATTCCTCAAAAGTTATTTTGTATTTTTTTTCAACACACCTATAACAAACCAATGACTTGTGGACTCTATTAAGTATATTGACTGAAGTAAGGCTTTCAAACGAGGATCATGTCAGTTTCACTGAAAAATCAGTTAGTGATTTGAATATAGATTGAGAATCCAGAGTATGGGTAATGTTTTATTTCCTCGTGTTAGACTAAAATAAATATTTCTGCCAAAACTGCTTTGATAAAAATTCTGCTTATGTAGGTATTGTTGGTGAGAAATAAAAAATCAATTTATATTTTTGAAAACAAATTAACAAATTTTTGACTATTTATTAATGACAATTAATTTTGACACTCGAGTACAAAAACAGTATAGTATATTATAATATGTATTTAATATCATATCCTTAATATATTATTATCTTAGTTATTGGCTTTTCTAAAATATTAAATTAACATTTCACACAAAAACCTTACACTAATCTCGAAAAATGTTTTCTCAATATAAACAGGAAGGGAAAACTATTTTACGGATAGTGTAACATTAAACATTCTTTTGGGCAAAAAGAAAATAGTTTGATATTTAGTATTCATTAAATTTTATTGCACAGTTAAGACATTAATGACTGCACTATAATTTAATCACATTAATATATTGTCTCTACCAAGCCAAAAGGGCGTTAGTAACAGTTTGGTGATTCTGAGGTTAGGTTAAAAAAAAAATATGCACAGACTGCCAAAAGGATGTTCTTCAAAAAAACTCCAATACATGGGGAGCGGTGGTAAAGAAACGAAGTTGTTCAAATTGACACAATTGTTCACTCTTTTTACTCTCCTGAATAGAAGCGATTTGTCACTAATGCCTCTTTTGGCTTGGATAGGGCGATATCATTACCATACTGACAGAAATTTATAAGTAATAAAATAAACCAAAATGAGGTAAGTGCAAAATGAGATTCTTTATGTGGAATAACTTGCTAGGTGTAAAATCAATATATTTTAACAGTAATTATTCTCAATAAAGATTTCTACTGCGGCAATCGTCTCAGTCTATTAATCCCTAGTTATATCGTTTTGTATTAGAACGGCATAAATTATATAGAACAGCCAAGTGGTCAACGCAATTGGCTTCTCAGACGGTGCTCACAGGTTCAAATCCCTGTACAGTCAATTTCATTAATCGATTCATATATGTCTAAAATTCCCTACCACCCATGCGATCCTAAAAATAGGGCCAAGCGGTAGTAATTAGCTAACCCCTTTTTGCGTCTGCCGGAATTAAATACTTTTAATTTATGACACAAAGGAGGGTGCTGAATATTAAAATAAAATCAATTAATAACAGTTAATTTTATTCAATAATAAGTACACTTTTTTAAAAATAGGTTTGTACTACCAATATTATTTGATTTTTTACATTATACGGGCGAGATAAAAATTATTGCAGACCTATTATTCCCTAAATAATAGAGATTTTTACACGAAACAAAAAAACTAATAAACCTCTCAAGTATTAAAATAAAAAGATATTTTTTATTTCACATGATATAAACATATTGCTTGAAGAAGAGACTGCTAAAGATGAGATTGAGACAGAAAATTTGAATAGACTAATTATGCCACCATTTATTAATTACCTTTGTAATATATAGTATCAAAAAGTATTCTGTTTTTAAAAGCATTTGAGTAGCAAAATTGTACAATTGGCTGGTTAATATACAAATATTAATTGACTAAATGACTCAGTTCATTATGCGTATAGCAAAGAAGGGTGAAAATAAAAATCTTAAATCAACCATTCTTTTAATGTTTTAAAAAAAAATACTTATCTCAGTATTCAATATATAAGATATTGAATATTTTAAAATCAATTTTGTAATAGTATGAGTGAAATGTGTGTGTCACTTAGAATAATAATGGTATCAGCAAATTTATGAAAAATAAGTTTATAGAAAAACATTCAAAATATGTTAACACTTCAGAATTAACATCGTTTCATTCCATTACACCACGTATTCTTTTTTGTATTTTAACGTTCATACTAACCATAATTTCCATACCAACAATAAGTGAATCAAAATATGAAGTTAGGTGAAATATTTATATCATAATAAACTAATATTAAATAAAAAAAACTAGCACAATACCAATAGTTAAAATTACATACTGTTACTATTTCACACATTTATCTCAAAACTTCAAAAACTAGAGTTACAACACTATTACTATAAGTGACACAGGTTAAGTTATAAGTGTCCATTAACCAACATTACCTCTTTGGAAATCATTAAAGAAACTATTAAATAATAACTCAGTAAAAATTACATTAGCAATAGATCAAAGGTTACTCACACCTGCAACTGTGAGTTTTTTTAATGATTTCTTATGCATATATATTATTACGACAGAATAAAAAAAAAACCTTTTGTTAAAAGTGATTGCCAGGGTAGACACTGTCATTTTTGTATTCCTCATTTTATCAGAATAAAAAATTTATAATATATATTAAAAGTATAAAAAAGCACAACACATCTCAGTAAATACATTTGTGTATTTTTTGGTATGCCTTTCCATAATCTAGAAACAGACAAAACTTATGTGTAATAAAAAGAGTTCATCGATTCTTTTTTATAAGAGTTATTCATAAATCCTTAAAAAAACTGTTTTCTTCTCTACTGAAAGCATTTTGTAGACACGTTTTTGTAATAATATCCATCGACACTTTTTATTGCCAGATGTATTCTAAATATTAATGATGCAGGCAGTCTACTCCATAAAAGGAATACCATCAATTTCACTCTAACATTATTTCTAGCTTATAATTTTAAAAAAAAATTGCCGTTAACTTTGATCGGTATGGCTATGATATTGTTCATTGGCAGCAGTCAATCTTGTCAATGTTCTGACAAAAAAACATGTTTTGGTACCATTTTTTTGTTCATAGGCTTATTTGACAGTTGAAGACAATCTGGATGAAGGATCACTAAATCAAAATTCTGAGTAAATTAAAAAATATTATAGCATTTTCGTTTATTGCCACAATGAGACAGTTGAAATTTTAAGATATCCGATACATCCATATGAAAGATGGGTACACAACACCTAAATCCACTGTGTCTTCAATTGTTATAATGTAATTGGATTGGAGTAGTATTCACTCCTCAATTATTATAATCTCTATGACATATTAAAAACATTTTTCCTATTGTATATAGTTGACACACTGCTAGAAGTTATACAGTCTGAATTACTCTTTTTATAGCAGTCATGTGCACTTTTCGAAAATTTGCTTTTATTTCAAATGAAGTCTGGATGAATAAACTATCATTTGTTTTTTTTTAATGAGAAAATTTCTCTTTACAATTTGAATCCCAATGAAGATTTTACTACTACATATTGATTTAACTGTTTTTGAAATGTGATCAAATGAATGAAGTGGTTTCAAGATAAGATTTTTTTTTATAAAACTAAAAATTCACATGTCTAACTGAAATTGCACCATCAGGCATATGAAAGGATTTTAATGGCCGTGTTTCAGAATTATTAATATTTTGCTGGAATAACTTTATTAAAGTATTCTTCTTATCTCTCAAGGATTAAAGTAAATTATGGCATAGCATAGTAAACTTTTCAATGAATACAAAATAATATATAAGCAGGACATATATAATATGTACATAATTATGACTATTATACAGATCATTCAATGCAAGCCTAAAAATCTAGCATTATTATAATATAAAAAATACACAATGATAGCCATTATGTTTTTTAATAAATAAATTGACTACAGATTGTACAAATTCATATATATAATCACTTCACGGTGAATAAGACACTCAAAGCACTTTTAGCAAGACAAAATATGTTCATATAGTACCTACCTACATTATCTCAGATTTGGTAAGATAGTGTTACCATCTCCACAATAATTATAGAATTCAAATATTTTAAAATTAGAACATGATTTCAGACCAATTTATTTTAACCTTTTCCCACAGTATTATTTGATTTTGTGCACATTAATAGGAAAGGATTGATAAATATCTGTAATGAACAGGTTGAAAATGAGACGCACACTGTTACTTAATATATCACAGACAAAATCGGTTTTACAATGATATTATCTATACAATCTAAGGTCCACTACAATGTTAGGTTAGATTAGGTTTTATGTTACAAAAATTGGTTCATAACAAGCATTACAACTATTATGCAGGAAATTAACTTAATAAGAAGAAATTGTTTTGTTGTGCTCAATATTATATATTATAATATACTCGCCATTTCTATAGAAATGTATCAGACCTTGAAACTTTCAATGTCAATCTTGAATTTCAGACTAGAACATTAGCAATTTCAATATATCAGTCCATTTTTGTTTTCATGCTATCGCAATATGAAATGCAAACCTTTCTGCGGTCTGTATGTCAGCACAGTGACAGCACATAATTATTAAAATAATAAAATGCTTAACAATTTAGTATATTAAAAAATAATAGACAAAATCATATCAGACTGATATAATTCAGAGAAGGAAAGTAGAATGTCGCCGCTGCTGGAAAAAGTTTGTCTATGATTTTTTTTTGGGAAATCATAATTTTTACCAACCACTAAAGGAACATCTTAAACTTTCTAAAGTATCCGAGTCTTTAATAACTTTGAAATCGTCGGTGATTTTGTACCAACTGGTTTATATCTTTTATTTTCTGCTTATATCTGTTTAGATTCTTGGAAATTGTCAGTTTTGTATTCAAAGTATTGATATGTCACATGTTATACAAATCTTATAACAAATATTTTGATTATTACTGAAACAGGTTTTGGTTAGTCTAGATTTAGTTAACAAAAACAATCAATTTAAACATAACTTATATCCGTCTAATAATAATCAGTGCAGATATTCATAGGAATTTTGGCACATTGAAATATGTTATGTGCGTCAATCTAGAAAATATTTGGCAACAATATAAAAAGTCATCATGAATACTACATTTTTGTCTTAAAATATTGACCATTAAAAAAAGTATTACAAGCTTATGTTAAACATGAATTAGTACATAATAATATTACAGCGATTAGGTAAAAAATAAATTGACATTATAAATAAAACTATGTAATTGAATATGCATGGTTTTGACTTTGAGATAATTGGCATATATTTAGCAATATTTACCCATACCCTGTAAATATTATAGCTATATAAAAAACCTATGATATATGGTTGATAAAAGGATTTTGAGTTCAATACACAAACATGATCTGTTAATCTTACTCAATTAAAATGGTGATTCGTAAAAAAGATTGATTGATTGATTGACAAAAAAAAACTAAAATTGTATTGCTACTAATCAATAGCTGAGGTTTCAGGTATTTGTATATTTATGTTGTGTCAGTCTGTAGTTGGAAATGCCACAAGATATTTCAGTTTTAGGTCTCTGAAACTCTAGTCCAGTTTTTAGAATCGAATTACGGTACATTATGATAGAAAACGAGACACTTTGAACTGATGTGATGAATTGATTGTTCCGCATTCATTATTATTTATTTTCATTATCAACGAGTGTTGAGATTACAAAAAATCATCTATAAACAGAATGAATATTTTAAAAATTAAATATAAAATTCTTAGATTGCACAGTATGAAGTTAAATATTGCCACGATGACTGAGTCAAATATTTAAGGAGTAGGAGTATTAATATCAAAAATGGAGTACAAGACTCGCAATGAATATTTTGGCCAGCCGAGAAGTGATTGCATTATCTTTAGGACGCTTAACACGTGTTAACAATTGTCTTATTGGCTATTTGAATCACAAGACATCATTTTAAAAAATATGACCAAAGGCACTTTTTACATCTAAACATTTGTGTTGTCTTTCGGAAGAGTGGCAGGTAAACTATCGGTTGCCTTATTAATCTAATAGCATTAAAAATACTTCATCGGTTAAATATGAAGAGCTGAGATTCAATTGGAGTTACAAGGCATCGATTTACTTCCGGTGTGCCAAGAGCTTTCGATAAACAATATATCACCAAGTATTTCAATGCGATTTATAGCTATGAGGTGTCACAGATATCAATAGTAATCCGTGTTATAAAATGTACACTTTGGTAATGTAAATATCATTTTTTTCCTCATATAAACATACAATCAATATGTTAAACTAAAACACCAAAAAATCAATGAATTTTGATCATATAACACATACCAGTATTGATATCAGAGTTTTAGATAGTAACATATTAATTCTGAAAACTTTGTAAGAGTGATGAACCAAGTATTGTCAAAAAGCAATGACTTTGCTATATCATCCTTAAAAACTTTGCGTATTGTGCGTGAAGTTCTTCCATATTTAAGAATGTAACTCCAGTTCTAAAATGAAGCCAGTCTTTGACATTTACCGTTTTCAAAGGAGTCTCGGCTTTATACACAGTATATTAATAACGCTGAGTTAAAAAAATATTAGTTTCGCTTGTTGATACAGAACATTTAAATATTGCAGTGAAATTAATAAAGATTCTATTAACGCTTTGCGGGCCCTTTTAATTGCTCTGGTAATTAACATGTCATTTAGCATTTGATGGCCAAATTCGTGCACTGCATTAAAACAAACGTCACTTCGCTGGAATTAACAACTTGATAAACCAGCACGATAAATGCGTTGTGCATAAAAATTCCACGTAAAAATTGTCAATTATTTTTATACCGTCTCAAAATAAGGCATTTTTGAGTCCATATTACACTTAAGGATAAACAAGGTCTTCGTCACTTCCTTGGACGTTAAAAAATATTACAATTTGAGCACAGTGCAGCCATCTATCTTCATATTTCCGAGTCATAAAAGATCGGACATCGATTTCGATGAATAATTCAAACACAAGGTCGAATATAACACGCGTCATACTGCTACGTTTGTTTCTCTAACGGGTTGGATAACTTCAGTACTTTTGACACGGTTTCTTTTGGCGAATCTACCTAACCGCGGATGTAAACACTGATAGTACAAAATCATACAAATTATACCTAGTAAATACGGTGCTATCGTCACCGAAATAACGGGATTGAAAAATGTCGAGTTTCTGATCTTTTCATTAGCGCACAGAATCCACAGAGTCGTGCAGACGATGTCTTCGATGAAGCAGATGGAGTAGTACAGAGCGTATCTGTACCGGGTCCTCCCTTCGACGGGCATTATGTAGGTGAATATGTACACGAAGCCCATGATGAGCGAGAATGTGACACCGTAGAAAAAGTTCGAGCAGAAGGGAGACTTCTCGAAGAACTGCAGCCAGGCGGCCATCGACAGGGCGTGTATGCCACACGCCATGACAGTCCAGTACGGAAACAGGTAGGCGATGACGGCTATCGACATTATCCTTGATACTGAAAAGAGAAAAGTGTTACTGACATCATTGATATGTAAAAATTTTGAATTTCGTGTTAACACGGAATATTATACGTTTTCGTTTTCCATTTAATTGGTGTATTCCATAAATAAAGGATTTTATTGAGAGAAAAGAAAGCTTCTTTCTAGAAGCATAACAATAAAATTTATGACAAACATTTTACTATCTAAAATGCTCTATTCTAAAAGACCTGCAGACAAAGTGCTTAACTTAGGGTAGTGATGAGTGACAAGATGACAAATTTTACTTATATTTACTGCTGTTTGTGGATGATAGAAAAAATAAATAAATATTGCAATTGTATACAGGAACTGATCTTGTGATGTTGTAATGGTACAATGGTGCATTGATCCCCCATTTATATTCAAGCAACATAAGAATAAATGTACTAATTTACTCATTTAAAATTCCTTGCATGTTCCGTTATAATTATTACAGGAAACGATAATTCCACCAAATGGTAAGCGAATAGTGTTAAGAATTCTTTGACCAAATACAATGGTAAACAAAATAGACATCTATTTATTAATTGCAATTGTTTTTGACTGGCTGTCTTTGGATTAATCTCTGATTGCCTTGAGATATACTTTTTCATAGGATTCAAATTATTAAAAAAAACAAACAAAAAAAAAACAAATGAATTCTGAGTCGACCTTTTTTGAATTTGTTTTTGTAGAATAGTTATTAATACATAAGGTAGCCAACCAGTAGTAATTTATATGTATGAAATAAAATATTTTATAACGTTTAATAAACATTTACCAGTAACAAGGAAGTGCCACAAGAGTTGCATGACGCTGCCAGCCCATGATATATTGTCTTTGTCTTCCTGGGCGAACCGGGTGGCTCTTTGATATGCGGCTAAGCACCAGCCCATGCTCATGACTGATGATATCACAGAGAGCGACTGGTGAACTGTAAATATAAACAATCATATTAGATGAAATTTCCAATAATAATACAATAGTTTTTTTGATTTACAAATCTCACTCCATTTTGCTGTTTGGATTTTGTTATAGGATGTATCCACACAAAAACAATAGACAAAGTTTTTTCCAGTATTTTTTGTGTACATAAACACATGGTTTTAGTGATTCTTACTTTTTAGCATTGAGGCTTTGGAGGAATAATGATTCATTAAAAATCCTTGTGACATATTCCATTGAGATCGAGTGATTTTATGAAGTATCTTTATCTCAAGATAAAGAACAGAAGACTTGCAGTAAAGGTATCAAATATCAAAAATTCTTACACATTAATATGGTTGTAATGGTGCAACGGTACACTGATCCCCCATTTATATTCAATGAATAATATCAAAATAAATACACCAATTTACTAATATAAAAGCAGAAAGCAATGATTCACACATGTTTAGCGGACGACGCCAAAATTATAATAAAAGAGATTGTGGTGTCATGGCATTATTTACCACACCACACGTAAAATTTGTAATGAGAAGTTTTGCTAGTTCGGTGCTGAGCTCTCACTCGAAAAAGATCGCCGAATCATGACAAGTGTTGCCTAAGCCATGTTTTAACTTGCATTAGTTTTACGTTAAGTAAATCCTTCCTGAAGCAGTCAGAGGATGGATTTCTTGCATAAATAGATATACTAATTAAGTGACTAAAATATATTAGATTTATTCACTTTTAAACTCCTCCCGGCCCTCGATCATCAGTGACAGCTGCAGAACCTGCTGGGGAGCTGCTTCCAAGAAGCATTCAAATGCTCTCAGCAAAGCGGCGTCACTGTCTTCCCGTAACATGAGGGCGTACCATTTTCTTTGAGCCGGGACATCGCCTTCTCTGCCAGCTTTACGAGACTTAAGAGCGTATCTGAAATCATAATATTGACCATAAAATATCTTTTTTATAAACAGACAACAGTCTGGGCTAGCTTCACAATGGACTCCGAAGTCACCACAGCAAAAGATGTCCTCAAGCTTTCGTTTTTGAGAGTCAAGATAGAAAGATGAAGCTACAAAAGCACTAGTTGATAGTTAACCGCTCATGCATCATGTTTTTTTGGAATAGATAGGTGTAAGTGAATTTTTGACATCACAGACCATTGACTAATGGTCCATAATAAATGTATGATTCTATACATAGTAATATTTAAAGCTATGGACACCGTAACCGAAAGTATGACATTGATCTCTTGGTTACAGGTCTGACAATTATAGTATCAACATCTATATTACGAGTAATATTTAAACTAAACATATTTAAGTCCATTATTTGATTCTTTTTTTAGATGTTTTTAAACAGCCTCCTACACACCATCGCATTTCGTCACAAAATCTTTAACCCCCTAATTGATCATCCAATCTAAATCATTTGCCATACACCAAAGATGAAATTGGCAGTGATATTTTGAAGAAAAGATGTATTAGAGTGCGAAGTCATACATGGAGCATGATGATAATGATGAGAAAAAATATTCGTGCACTTTCCAATGATCTACAATTTTCTACAGTTCTTACATTTTGTCTGTTGTAAGATCATGCTTGATACCTATATTATGATGAGTTTTCTTTTGTAAGTGATTGTCTAGTTTCTTGTCTATAAAAAGCAGTTATCATCTATTGCTGAGCTATCAATTTATTATTACATTTGACCTATTAACACTTGTACGTGGGGAACAGTGATTACATTCAGTTAGAACGTTTCTGTTTTATACAGCAGCTGACTGTAATCTGAGTTTAGCGATGAACCGCAGGAGTCGATTTTTACAGACCTCGAGTAATATTACTCACAATGATATTGTAGATCAACTGATACTCTCGGTCTGGATTAAAAAGAATATGACAGACTTTCCAATGGGATCAACCCACCCCAAACGGAACTCATTAATGTCCCCATCCATGCATCATGTAAAAATAAAATATCCCAACCTCCATTTTCCAATTAATAATTATAAGAATCAGAATCAATCTTAGGCTCATTACTAAAGCAACCTTGTGATAGTAGATCTGAAGATGCTTCTTAAAGAGGCCAAACACATGTCACTATTTGATACAAAATACGTGGAATAACAAAGTTATCTTTGATATCTGAATATATGAGATATTCATTAATAATATTTTTACACGGGTCTATATTTCTTGCATTCATTGTTTTTCCGCCATTATTATTGGGTTTGAGACTTTTTGAAAAATGTCTTTCTACTGTCATAAAACTTTTAATTCAAAAAAATCTAAAACCTTATTTATAAAATATGCAAAAAAACGTAATAACAAACATACATGGTGGCTATTTGAAAGCACTGAATCAATATTTAGTTCTGTAGAATAGCATTTTCATATGAATTTAGTTTGAAAGGTTTGATAATATCACATATTCTATAGATATCTAAATTTATTCATTTTGTTTCAACTAGATTAGCTACTCATGCAATCACCTCTTCATCACACCGAATTATGTTAATGTTATAACTGAAGTTTGGACATAATTAATTGGATAAATATGATTTATTTTAATTAATTAATTTGGTTGTACAAATATTTGCGCATTGTAAATACCGTGATAGTAAATAAACAACGCAAAGTAAAACATGTTATCTAGACATATTTAGTAGACGGAATTATTACCTCAAAGCGTCCACATATCGCAGGATGGGCGCCATTTGAAATATCAGCACAAAGACACGGAGTATTTTCTGAGTGGTCATCGTTTTGGATATTGAGTCGTGTTTTTCTCTATCTTGGGCATACCTGTAACAAGAGAAATTACCATTCAATTAAATTAACGGGAATATATTCCTTTTAACATATCGCTAACTGAAAGCAACAATGAGATAAAAAGAAAAAAAAGTCAGTTAAGAAATAAGTTTACCAATCAATTGCTAGAAGTTATATCTACATAATAAAACATCGATTCTGAACAACAATATGCCCTATTTAATATGTACAAAGGCATTCCAAAAATACCTAATTTCACCGTGAAGGAACATTATTATATTCGTCGGTCCCTGTAGTCTAGTGGCAAGAGCTTTGCCCTAGCAATCATGTGGGCCCGAGTTCAATTACCGGCAAGGTAAGATTTTTTCACTTGAAAGAGATCCTGGGCTGGGTGTATGTAACTTTTCGTTCATTCTCATTATTATTTATTGAGTTTATCATATATGACTTTCGCAATTAAAAATATTTGGCGCATTGGCATTTTCTGTAATGCCAAATATTTTTTTCATAAAAAAAAAGATAATTTGAATAAAATTTCTCTACCGTTGTGAATTCTCATTAAAGCAATTTTAGAACTTTTAAGGTGTTCACTATCAATACTTGGTGGAATGGCATTATATTAAGAAATAATAAGACGTTTTTTGCAGTTCCATAGTGATTTTTATCAGATAAGCGAAACCGGTCCTGATCTAAATAAAATTATTGTGCAGTAAGTACACAAAAATGATTGGTAACATAAACAAAGTGTCATTTTTACCTCTACATAATTCTTTTAGAAATAAATATTTGTCTATTTTGACTTAAAAAATTATAGCAAAATATGGACAGGTTTTCAGGATTCTTTTTTTGAAATCTGAAACCTAACACTGGCCGCATCACAAAATTTGGCAGACACCGAGTTAGATGTTAGATACATATTATACATATTAAATTATGGATTTCCTTTGAAAACATGATAGATTGAGAGTCCACTGTAAAAACCAAAGGTAATTAATAAAGCGTAAAATAATCTAACAAGTTAGTATACATGTTTAAAACACAAAACTGTAATACCAATGAACACATGAGAAATGCATAAATTTTAAAATCATCCTATCACTTAATCATTCTGAATCGTCAACACTGACTTTGAAACTCACAGAGAAAAAATCAAATACATGCGTATGGGGTATGTATATATCAAGTTATCAGTTTTGCTTAAGCTTTTAGTTAAGTCTTGACCAGTCAAAACTGGCTATAATAAGTATCACAAAATTAAAGGCGTTGTAATATGTACATATATTGATTTTACTAATATATTCATTGTAGAGTTGTGAGCAATCATCTTTTGGCGGTGTGCTGTTAATGGTTTGTTCATTTCAATTTGTCTTATAACATAATGAAAAATAAATGGCTCGCAGTTCAATACTTATTAGATTGTCCGGTGGTCATTCTTCTTCTCACTCTGTCTGTTATTGAATTTACTACAATGATCGGGCCAGTTGGATTCGTTTGTATTTTTTTTTATCAATTAAGTATTCTTCAATAACGTTTACAGAATGAAATTATATTTTCTTCATTTTGTCAAGTAATGTTTGTAGTTTGTGTGTGTACCAACATTTTGATCTGTTAATATTTATAAACCACCGCAAATTTGCTGGTAGACACAAATTTTAAGCATACTGTGTCAAAAGGATATTCAATATAAAATGGGAGTCTCACATATTATTAACTCTGGATTCAAACACATTTATTGCTCAACAGTGTTTAATGGTAATTCCCAGAGCTATTTTCTTGTGATCCAATGGTCTCATTTTCAATTTGTTGCTGGTGACAAGCCAATATATTTTTTCAATTTGACTAACTTCAAAAAAATATTTGGCATACTGGCAATTATTAACTGCGATACGATTTTTTATAAATAGTATTGTAAACACAATTATTCAAATGTTCACTCAAAAATAGTACGGTATAACAATTCCTGCCGGAAAGAAAGTATGATGAATGAAACCAATGGTTAAAAAATTTCCAATGCCAGAATGAATAACTACATAATTCAGATTGAACAAGATTTTTCAGTACTGTTTTTTGTGATTATCTTTTTGTTCTCAAGAAAGCTATGATTTTTAATTCAATTTAGGTAACCGATGCTTTAGCAATCATGTTTAAAATTTTGGCATAGCGACATAAGTCAGACTTATATGTTTTTTCACCATGTTTTTAAGATCATATTCAGAACATCATGTCCTTACACAAATATGTGTAGAATCGTGCTGACTAATAAAATTGATTTTTTTGACTTATGTAGTTATTCATCTTGGCCATAAATATCTGAACTGTTACAACCAGGGCTGTGGAGTTGGAGTCGTGGAGTCGGGGCTTTTTGGCCGGAGTCGTACTTGGAACCAGAAATTTTGAAAAGTTTGAACTTTTTATTTTTGCATATAATATGTCAAATTTGGCTATTGGCCAGATTGGTAGGGTTGATATTTAATTGAATACACATAAATAGGAAAATTAGGGAAAAAAATAGTGATGATATTAAACATTTTTTAGTCGGAGTCAGAGTTGGAGTCGTATTTTTGGTCAATGTTGGATTCAGAGTCGTGGTTTTGGCAAATGCTGGAGTCAGAGTCGAACTTTTTTTTACCGACTCCACAGCCCTGGTTACAACATAGTTTTGGGCACACTGTACCATTTTGCAATATGTAATAAAATCAATGATTTTCATTCCAATGGTGTTGTTTTTTTTTTGCATCAGTTTACATCCAAGAGATTCATGATTTTCGCAATGTTTTGAAACATAATCCAATCAGTATGCATCTATCTCTATATCCATGAACGCACGCGCGCGGGGTTGAATCATTATTCATGCAATGAAAAATGTAATGTTTAGAAGCATAACAACCCAGATGCATGACTTCCATAAGGATAATTTTACCGGTGGGTGTGAGCTGCAGTTATTCTCGACGTAAAATCGCTGCACAGGAGATCGTCATCGCTGCAATGAATAGATTGTTACATTTTGTAATATTTACTTGATAATCTGCATCGCCTGATGGTGATGCAGTACTGGTGCTAAAATTAGGACGAAGGGTGAATGGCTAAGTTAGTTTATTTCTAAATCCGAGGTGTATGGATGAAAATCTTCAAGGGTTGCGTTGTGTATCTTTTTTATTCTCTGTATCAAACTATCTGTAGCCATATAATATTGATTGTAAAAATCCATTTCTAATCGATTCTCTTCTTGGAATAAAAAGTATGAAATTTAGGCCTGGATTGGAATAAAAGCTTGCCTCCAAAGTCTTTATAAATAATAATTTTAAATGAATAAATAGCTGAATTAAGATTTTAAACAATTTACTATTTACACACATGCTTTCGATGGATTCGACAGTAACTTTGTCGAAATTCATTTTAATATAAAATTAAAAGATAAGTTACAAAACATCTTTTGATTTACTATCGCAAGGTTACTTTAAGTTACCATAAGTAACCTTAAAAAGTTACTATTTGATACACAATACATGAACAAAACAAAGATATCTTTTTTATTTAAGATTTTATATCAATCTTGAATTGTGCATTCTTCTCAGATTAACAGATAACATTGTTTTTTTGTTTTTATGTGTTGTAATAGCGTTGAGTGGTCGAGTGTCAACGTTTTTGGCTTCACGGATGAGTCCCAGAATGGGTTCCAATGGTTTCATAAATTTATTTTTTAATTGATTTATGAATTTCTGATCGAACACATGGTAGAGTAGTGGTAAGCTAATCACTTTCAACTTGCCCCTTATTTATTATCGGAGGGGTGGGAGGCTATCTTAAACATCACAGAAATTCATGCCTATAAATAGGAATCCATAAATCGATTGAAAAATCATGTAATCACGGATCCGACAGCTGTGGCATTACTACTACTAAAATTGATCAAAAACAATTTTAGGATTCGAGCCCAGAGTGTATGAATGCCCGACAGCTTAAGGCACAAAATTATTCAACTTAAGATAATTGTTTTTGTAAAACAATGTATAAGCGTTAGATTAAATTGACAGTGGGTTTTTTTCTATAGAAATAATATCTCGATCCTATAATTTACAACCAATTATGTTCAAAATTGTATGGAAGTCATATCTAAATATGATCAAGATGAGATTAATTAGTCTCAGATTAACAATTAATGACCTCTAACAGTCATGTATCAGCAGATGTATCAATTGTTCAATCATATCTACTAATGACTCAACTCGACAGTCTTTGTGAAGGAGAGCGAGTGCAGATCAGAGAAGCCTTCCAAATACAAACAGTCAACTAAACCCTTAATCGTGTAATGGCTATTGATGGAGTTTACAAATTTGGGCTACTATTATAACATAAAAAGTAAGAAAGACTCCCTGGATTGGGTTGGAAGGTGCAAATACATAAATGAAATGTTAGAATGCATCTGCACTCCATTTATTATTTATGAAATAACATATAAAATACTGTCAAATTTAAAAAAAAAATCTGTTGTGTACATATATCATCAGTAAAGACACGGCTTTTTAAAACATATTTATCACACTAAAAAAAATATATGCATTATTAGTCGTCTCAATACTTCAGTGAATGAAATCATCTTTGTGATTCATGGTTTATAGATAGATAACCCTTTAAGCTAGTATGACACAATCAGTGTGTGGATCAATGGTTCTGTTTTCCGATATATATATAATATAGTTCTATTATAATTTGAAAAAAATATCTATTTATTGATATGGTACAAAGGAAACTGAAATCATTCATGCATGATTTCAACATTGAGAATATGGCTTTGTGTACATATGTATACTTAAATGAGATATAGATAACATAGTTTAACAATTATTAATAAAGAACTAATTCCAGGCCATAAATATATAATAATATAATGAATTAATTTGTATCTCTAAACTGTCTAATCAAGCTTGTTTTAAAATGCTTTTATTATTTTTTCATGTGAGATGAAAAAATGGTCACATCAAAAGACAAATACACAGCGATAAAACGTTTATTAGAAATAATACAGTAACTACAAAGAATATGAAGTTCACCACACACTCAACATTATTTCTTTCGTGGTAACAAAAATGGAGCCATTGCGTAAAATGCAAACAACTCTTAGCTAATCCTCAGCAAGCGATTGCATACACGTACAAGTGTTTGGCGTCTAGTGGTAAGAGATGTAACTTAACGACCAGATGGGTCTGGGTTCAAGACTCTGCAAGGTAAATATCAAATTAAGATTTTTCAATCTCGTATTGACTATTGCAAGCTGTAGTGCAAAATATTTTTTGTATTTTAAAAAGCTTAGTATAATTTTCCATCTGATACTCGGAGGCTTTTTTGTATATTTTTCAAATACAGTAGAACAGCGATGCACAACCTGAGGCCTGCAATGACAAATATCAATCACCCCTTTTCATTCAGAACTTTTTCCGGAAGATGGAAGAACAATATTTATAATTTTATATACACTAAAAATATTTATATTTTAATCAATTTTACCAATGCGGCCCTCGAACTATCTGAGAATTGATTATCTGGCCCTTCTACCAAAAAGGTGGTGCATTACTGCAGTAGAACCTTGATTATCAGGATTATGTCATTGGGAAATCAAATATACCAACGCTTAAAAAAATCTAAGCTATATAAAATTTTTGACAATATTTTTTTTCGACTATCCAGATTTTTTGTTATCCGGCCTACCTTCATCCTCAATTAGTTCGGATAATCAAGGTTCTACTGCAGGGGTTCTTAACCTTATTGCGGTGACGGGCGCATTTGAGATTTTGGAGATGAGTCACGGGCGCAGGCCGGATTTAAAAAAAACAAAATATAAGTAGTACATATTTATGTATGTATTAATTTTATTATTGTTCCCTTGGCAGCTTTACATGTTTAACATTCATTATATTGTGTGACTAAATTGTTTATTTTGAAATGGAAGACTATACATTCATTTACAATTACAAAAAATCCTAGAAATAAAAATGCACATTTTGTGTAATCTTTGACATAGCATTTCACGAAGAGCATTTTACACTGACAAAACCATGTTAGGTTTATCAGTTTTTCTACAAGGGATTTTAATATTCTGTGAGATAAAGGATTTGTTCAAATATTGTTGATTATTTTCAGAACGACATTTATGACATGTTTAAAGGAAAGCACTGACAGTAATTATTGCTGTGAATGTGCCCGCTGGCACGTGGTTAAGAATCCCTGTTCTACTGTATAGAAAATTCGCATCATTTTCAATCAATATTTCACGATAAATAAAAAAATGCAGTGAAATATAAACAGTGTGTCGGTCTCTGAGGGGTTAGATAAATATAATATTATCATCTTTGTGATCAGTATATGGTTCATTGGTAGATGAGTATTGCATTTAATAGACATAAATTGTATTATTTTTATTATTGTTTCACAATTCTTTGCAAAAAAATGCTTGTTATTCATTGCGACACATGAAAATGGGATGGTGAAGGTCAACAATAAAAAAAAACGTGTAGCATGACATACTGTATACTCCCACGACACTGAGAATCAATAACAATAATCAAATTCAATGAATGCACATT
Organism: Himalopsyche kuldschensis; assembly: GCA_028554975.1. Taxonomy (NCBI): domain Eukaryota; kingdom Metazoa; phylum Arthropoda; class Insecta; order Trichoptera; family Rhyacophilidae; genus Himalopsyche; species Himalopsyche kuldschensis. The sequence goes on along the minus strand of JAHFWI010000030.1, from coordinate 543,825 downwards.
TGAGATTCGAGTACAATATATGGAGTAAAAACAGCTGTGTGGTGTATTCCTAAACTAGAGATACCTTGCTTAAATTGATATCTTAATGAATATTATCTCTTGGTAAATACCGAAATGGGCATTCTTTTTATTTGGTTGCTATTTGTACAGGTTGGAATTCCAGTATTTAATATTTCGTAAATTGAATTATCTGCGGTGTTGAAAGATTAGCCAGCACCCTATAATTTTGTTCTAACATCCATTCATTAACACAATGCTTACGGAGTGCACAAATTTGTGCGTTGGCTAATTGGCCGTTAAATACGAAATAGCATGCTAATTATCAAAGTAATTAAAAGGCCCGTAAAACAAAGTGTTAAGATTCGTGGTCGAGTGACAACATCCTCGGCTTCAGATGCGAAACAATAGAGTTCGAATTCCAGTTTGGGTGTTGTCATTTTTCAACCGAATTATCGATTTCAGTTTGCAGATATGGATGTCTGTGCTGTCTGAAATTACCTGCCACACGCATATGATCCTAAAAATAAGACGCAGTATGAGCGATAAGCTAACTACTAGTCCTGTCTAGGTCGTATCTTTTCTATCCCAACTCTCTCCTAATAAAAAGATACGTCGAGTGAGCAGTTCCTGTAGAAGAAACTTTGCTGAGATGAGTTTCACAAATAAGTTGATACATTTTATATTATTATGTAATAATTCTTACCCTTACTTCTTTATAAAATATCAAATAATCATTGTCAATTATATAATTTTTTTTAGCCATGTCCACTTCTTATGTGGATCGTAAAAATTTCTAATAGAGTTTATTTTAACAGAAGTTTTCCTTCAACAACTACTCGATGTTCATGTGTTAGATCACACTATTTTCACTAGTGCTAATGGTTAGGAAATCGCTCTTGCAAGGCACCGTTTCCAGGATCGCAAGGATGAGAGGAAGTTTTTAGATATCACAGACATAAATGCCTTCCAAAATAAATCGATATCTATTAAAAAATCAATAAATGAAACTGTATGTACAGGGAGGGTTTCAAGCACATGTGCTCCGCAACTAACGATGTTGGTACTTGACAGATCAATAATAATTCGACAACATTCAATGTTAACTGCTTTGTTTTGTTTGTAGACAAACAACAGTGGCAGTAAAATAATAATCAACATTACATTCCATAGAAGATAAAGATTGCGTCTAAATTGGAAAAGAAAATTACTACTTGCATCTAATTGAATAAAAAAACAAAGCCAATAATCATAAATATTGCATTTATATCCCGAAATATTTTCAAATAAAATTATCCGTCAATGAAGTAATTTAAAATATAGCGAAACACGTGTCACAATTAGTTACACAATACGTGGAATAATCAAAGTTATTTTAAATTTTATATTAAAATGAACTTCCACAAAGTTACCGCCGAAACCATCGAAAATATTAAGTAATTTAAAATTTCTTCAAATAGAACAATAAAGGTATGAAATAATTTATTGCTCTAAGTATTATACATTGTTGACACTAAATAATCTTGTTGTGATAATATAACAGAACACCGGCTTCTGCTGAAGATTAACATAATACTTTTAAGTACTTAATATGTTAGGTGACATCATTTGCAAACAACTCCTGCATGGCTTTTCATTTGATTGCATTGTTGCATCATAAGTACAGAATAAATAGTTAGTAACATTTTCAAATAACCAAATTGATAAAGATATCGGTTATCTTGCATTGTTTGGGTAAGTAAGGTAAATGTACCAGTAGTTGACCTTTTGAGAATAAAATGGCCCAAAATAAGAAATGCAGATGAGGGATTGCTCTAAATTGTAAAGTTAAGACAATTTAAGGCATCTGTGGTCGGAATGAGCCACTAACACATCACCATATAGCCAATGGAGTGCCAGGGTGGGCATTTGAAAACAACACCTAGTGAGGAAAGTGTATTATTTCAAATTTCTTAAGTGATCAATCTAGAAACGGTGTGTACCTTGTTCCTGAACCACCCATTGCTACTTGATTCAACCAAGAGTGGTGTGACAGAAAGCCCTTGTGGCAACACTGACAGAAAGTTCACTTTAAAGCCCCCTGTTTATACATGGTCAACTACTAGATTTTTCAATTTGTGAGATGGTCAACTACTGAAACAAAACATGACTTCAAATAATTTGACACAACTTTTTTCAACAGGCCCTTTCGTAATTTTTGTTACATAATATTAATTAAGACATATGATCCAATATGAGTATACTTGCTTTGCATTCATTTGGTACAATGCTAAACCTTAATCGTTATTTTTGTTGAAATTTTCTCTTAAGCGGTCAGCTACTGGTACATTTACCTTAGTAAGGGCGAAATAAAATGAAACATTACGAATGAAATATTATCACATTTAATCTTGTTCACATGGAATATATCTTTTTGATGATTTAAACTCTTTTATACCGAAAAACAGCAACATGAATACGTGTTTATTTTGTGCCCTGTTTAAAAATGAATTTATTCACTCAGCCATCTACCAAAAAAACAAACCGGTGGCATTCTTGTAAAAGAATGGAATTCTGCCAGTTATGTTGCTGTGTCAAAGAAATCACAACACACAGTTCTTTTTTGGTTCCTGCTTAGCAATTATTTTGTTTTTGAATTTAGAAACAAAAGAAGTCCCAATTCTTTGAATATAATTTTAGAATTAATATCTGCAAAAAGTCTTGGCAGATAGTGAATTTTGTTATCCGGGAACATTATAATTAGGGCTTTTCAGTTATTCAAAAACAATGCAACTCATATTTAGATGAAAAACTAATCATCCTTCAAAATGGCCTACAAATCAAATACCAATTTTCGTTTCATATTTGTGTACATACTTTCACAGAACTCTTATTCATTCCTGGATACTTAAGACATTCAGTCATAATTCACACTAAACTAAAAAAAAAACGGTAAATTTGCAGAATACAGACACGTGGCTAATATTCACCGTCGAGCGGTCGGCCATTCGCGAGTAGCTCAGTGGTGTCTTTCGTGTGGTTGTAGTTGGTTGCATTGTTGGATGGTATAGGTTAGGTTAGGTTAGGTCACCGAAATTTTTAATCTTCTTTTAACCTAACCTAACCTTCTTATTGCCCCGCACAACCACAGTTTTGCCGCAAGCGTACCGAAAATTTGGTGAAAAACGCACAAAACTGCAAACTTCAAAACTACACCACGACCACAAAATCTAACGAAATCCATCTGCGCCAAGCTATACAGGTCCAAAATGAAGCAAGGAATCCAAAACTACCATCAAAAGTAGCGTCAGAACAATATTAGCCACGTGTCTGTATTCTGCAAATTTACCAAAAAAACGAATGATTTGATTTTGTCATCTTCCAACAAAAACAACTCCACAATTATGATTTCAATAATTGTGTATTACATTAAAAAGATAGAATTCTAATATCTTTGAATGATTTCTAGGAGACAATTTTAACCGCAAGGATTGTAGTGATACCAGTCAGATAAATAAATTTAATAAAAACCACAACTAAGAATAAACTAACTTTATGCAAATGACAAAAAAAAAATAAGTAAATAATTTTAAACGCACAGAAACTATTTTCAAGTGTGTTCTTATAATGAATAAATATCTAGAAACACTAAAAAAATTCAAATTAGTAATTGCGAAAATAGTTTTTGCATGGCAGGACCTTGGATTTAATTTAAACACAGAGGAAATGTCATCAGCTAGAAAGAAGGAAAGGCACTTATATAATTTGTTAACAATACGTGACATGTATAAGACAGGGATATATTTTATACAGATTAATTATAACATAAAAGAAACACTTACATCTTGATTGATACTGCTGTGTTGACAAACGCTGGGAACAAGAGGAATGCCAAGGTCCAGCAGAATGCGGCCACTTCTCCATTTAAATAATAACGCACGGCAATATTAATATCTATTCCGACGTCGACCAAATGACTTATTATTGATACATAAAATGCAATTATGTCAAAATCTGAAATATTAACGTTGGAGGGCACCCTGTCAGTTTCGTCGGATGAATAGCCACTCTGTAGCATTTTCTTGACAGCCTTTGCTCGTTCAGACATTTTGTATGATTTTTACTTAATTTAAATATGTACAAAAGCTTGGTAAAAATCATACAGACACCTAAACGTCACCAATAGTCGCGTTCGCTATCTGTCAAATTTGCTCACCGCCATAACAACCATATAACAACACAGCCTTCGACACTTCAATGTTGTCTTAATTATTCTAATGTTGGTAGAACTATACTTACCCATATAAACTAGAGTTTTTGGTGGTAGTTGTTGCCAGTCTTGAAAAATGTTCTTACAGACCAATAGTTTATTGAAAAGAGTGAAATTATTAAATGTATAATTATTTTTTTAAGAAAAAAGTTCCTTCATTTTTTGTTCATGACTGGTAATTACTGATAAAACATTGTCTAAGAAAAAAGACAGTTTGTAACATAACTGGGACTGCAACTACCATTTGGTATTTTTTGAATTATAGTTGTATTTTGCAGCATTTCTAATAACTAATTCTTATTTTGTAAACCATAGCTGTTTTGTTTTCTTTAGTTTCGAAGCAGTGCTTTCATACTGAGATTTTTTTATCATTTCAAGGATATGTTTTATTTTAATCGTCTTTCAATATTGGATCATGCTAGTTGGCATATAGAGATTATCTTCATAATAGTCTCTCTGAAAAGAGGCTGTGCAAAAGTCCTGTCGAGATACTTTAACAGTTCATGTCCCTCACATCAAGTAGGCTATTTTTGAAATCTTTCAAAACTTAATTCTTTGTGGGACTTTATTAGTTTAATCATAAGACTAGCAGCAGGCAGAATAAAATGGTATTACATATATAATGGATCAGTGATGGTATCACATGGTACAGAAGTGGATTTTCAACAAGGATTTTGGAAGGTTAATAAAAACACAACACAGGTGTATAAAAGTAACAGTAATCAATGTATTGATTAAAATATAAAAATGTATAAAAACTTCAAAGTACCTATTCAACAAATAACTTATATAAAAAAATAATTAATATCATCTAGAAATACTAATAATAGAAAAATAAATATGTTAACATTTAGGTATACGAGGTATTTCAAAAAGTACGCGTTTTGGGTGTGCAGCACTATTGATTACAATTTTCTTCGTTGTGGCTTGACTGAAACGTGTGTCGTGAACCAGCGTTGATCGAAGCTTCGTCGGATCGTGGTTCAATAATACCTTTATACTGGCCCCACAAACAATTAATTAGAAAACAGTCAATAGATTTTTTTTTAACTTTGGGATACAATTCATACATAATAATAGTCGGGGAAGAAACACAACGGATTTCATCGAGGACGTATAATAATACATTACAGAAAAGAGTACATACAATTGAATCATTCAAATTACTTAATAATATGATTTAAAGATAAAATAATATGTTTAAGTTCCTTAATTAAGCCGTTATATTACTTTTCACAAACAGTTGAACAAATTAAATCAAGAACTGGCTGTTCTTTTAAAAGTCCCTTATAACAATTGAAAAACTGTAAAAATGTGGCTGTATAAAAGGGATGACCAGCTTTTTATGGTAGACCGCAACCTGAGATTGTAAGTGTCATTTAAAAGATGTTTTTTATTTTATTGTCCTCAAAAACTGTTAGGCCACCATCATTGGTTTCAGTGGTAAATTGTGTGTAAACAGTCGTCATGCTTTGCTATTTAGAGATATATTTATATTTAACAACATATTCCTGTAGTGTACTTATCCATAATGGAGATAAAAATGGGAAAACCAAATGATGGAGGAAGAATAAAATTATTTGAAAAATAAGCACAATCATGATGCAATTGAAATAATTACACTGACAACCTTTGTTGAAAGCCAAAAATGACATTGATTAAACACCGAAAAAGCATATTATGTTGAACCGACTTTTGTAGTGGCCATCCCTGATTTTGAACAATTGATTCAAATAATGTGACATTAATCTCTTTTATGACCTATGTTCATAAAAACTGAAATTTAAAAAAAAATAAGCAAAAAAAGTCGGCCATCAATTTCATAACACCAATATTATTAATCATGACAATGTTCTCCAATTAAATTCTAATTTTCACATCAGGAAGAAAATTTTCATTTTTGTTATATTATAAGAAATATATACCTGATACACAGTTATGGTACATAACAAAATAACATCTGTAGAATTTGCAAAGCATAATGCAACAAGACATAGCCAGCATTCGAAATGTAAATTTAAAATAAATGGAGCTGGAAATGAAACTGCTAAAATAATCTTATAATTTACTTCACATATATAACATGATAAAAAGTAAAAATTATGCATCAATTATTACACAGTTGCTGCATCACCAGAGACTAACATGTAGATACAATAAGCATGCTTATCATGGCTGCATAAAATCATTGTGTAAGGTAAATATTTAACTATGCAAAAATAGTAAGATATACTTGATCGTTATTTCAATTTTACGCTTTATCTTATAATTTTTGTACAACTAAATATTTAGCTATTTTTACTAAATTGCAATTGAGTTATGCCAATTCAATTAATTGAATATCATTTATTTCAATGCTGTCACAGGTTTATACATATGGATAATTATAATCTTTTGTTTTAATTGTACTATTTGTTTTGTTTTTTGGAACTGCTGAATTTAGTAAATAACCAATTTTTAAGAAGAAGCAGGGAACGGGGAATTTGGTATCGACGATTGACTTTAATATATAATGTTGCTCGTAGCATGCAGAATGCAAGACTAACAATATTGCTACATATTTGGACATCAAATTGTTCACTGCCTTAATTTGTAATTTTTGGGTGGCCGGGCAGGGAGAGGGTTAAAAAGGTTACTTTCTGCACTACTGAAATATTGTTTTGGTTATCCAACTGTATGTCTCAAATAAATCTACGACTTCATTTAAACATTATTATTATACATCCGTGACGGTTCTCGATTTAAAATTACTAACAATAAGATTTATCTGAAAAGAATTTCAGCACCAATAATATATACACTGATTGACCAATTTTAAATTCCAAAATGGATGCGTATTTTCTAAGCATTTTTATCCTATCTTGCTATTGTGCAATAATTATTTTAAAAAAATCTCTACCGTCAATATATTGATCCATCAAAATAATAATTTACAATATCAGAAAGAGTTTCGTCCTAAAATTTAGATTATTTTGTCGGTTTGAAGATAAAAGTCACTAAGCCGTAACGGGCCAAATTGAGTTTTTCAGACAGAATCTACAACAAGACAAAAACACTAAGTAAACAGAAGCATTCTTTTAAATACGTAGCTTGTTGTTGAAAATATTTCTAATATACACCATTCATTATTTGCTGGCAGTTATTTTTGATGTCATTTTAATCAAGCTTATTAGCTAGTAATTAATTTTTTTCTTTAAACCGACAATTTTATGTAATAATTGAATGACTTTTCACAAAACGACACACAGAGCACTAGTTGACTTGTTGTTTTCACAAAAAAAAGAAATAAGTTCTTTTACTAAATTCAAAAAAATATTTTTGGAAATCTTGTCAGGTCTCGGTCGAAATTGTTCATCAACCTTAGATGCCTTCGTCCCAAGACATGATATATGCAAATAAAAATGATTATTTAATGATCAACATAATTTCATTTTATGTTTCAGTAACTTTGCGGGTATACAATGTACCATATTATGAAATCCAGAGATCAATATTTCTTTGCTTCTAGAAATGAATCAAAGGTGTAGATGTTGGTGTCATTAGCTTGATGATTTCTGGATATTAAAATATGGCATCAGATTAAACCGTCACATTCCTTTTCTTAAAACAATCAAATAACAATTCTTCACTATCCATAACATATCAGATTATTTTGAACAATGTATAATACAAAATGTAGTGGTTTAATCATTGTTTAAAAATAAAAATACTGTAAAACTTTTTTTTGAAACATGAATATTAATTAACCCTATTCCCGCAGATTATATTTCACTAACCCATTTGATTTGAAGTGATATTCACTCAGAAATGTTTTCCTGAAAAAGAATATAGATGATTTTTAATGACCGATATTCAACAGAACCATCAATTTGGAACTATTAGGCTCAACATGTTATTCAGAAAATGAGATTATTGATTAGCTGTATTTTTTTTTAAGACTGTCAGTACTATAGAAGAAAAAAAGGCTTTCATTTTACTGTATCAAGTTTCATTTTGGTAAACAAAACCAGTTTAATGAAAAATAACGCGAAGAAAGGGTTAATATAGTTTTTGAACATCCAGTTAAGTGTAACAATATCATTAGAGCAGAGTTTCCCAAACTTTCTGCAATGAACATTTAACAATTTTTTTAGATTGGGCAATTCCAATACGTTTCCTAATATTTTTGTTAAGCTGATAAGACTTGTCAAGACGGTCAAGTAAAAACAATACACCGCATCTCTTTCATGCGCAGTGTGAGAAAAGATGGTCCTCCACCTGTATCTAGATACTTGACATCATATACATTAGTGGAGATTGACAATCACTCGCCTTTCAATTTAAAGTAGAAGATTTTGTTACAGTGTATAAAACCTTTCCAAATTGTCACGGAACACTGGTGTCCAGCAAAACATATTTTGGAAAACTCTGGAGTATTGTAATAATATTGTGGTTTGAAATTGTGACTAATAATTAAGGGGTGATTTGCCTGTTATGTACATAATATTATGTAATTATTTCCGCTTTTATGCCTGATATTACTTTTAAATTGACTTCTTACTTCAACGTTGTAAACACTCAGTCTTGTTGATATTGAATTATTCATTTCATATTTTTTGGTATAAACTTGACTATGTACAAGTCTCAGGCAAATCATACCTCCGGGACAGACCAGGCAATGCGATTAAGACTATCGGAGAGTAACATCTGTAACTACTAGTTTTTTCTATTCTAACCTACGCCTACCGACAGCTCATCAAACACAGATATAAACCTGGTGCCAAGTCAATTCGATATTCGGATACGGACAAATCCAAATGTATATTTATGTTGGATTGAAACTGAATTTTATTTATAGTCGGAAAGTTACTATTAAAACGTGCAGGGTAAGTTAATGCAGAAAATAAAAATTTAAAAATATTTTTACAAAACCAGCAGCAGTGTTTTGTGTTTTCATTTGAAAAAAAAGTGCTCGACATCTGGGCCCTCTACAAACTACTTCTGGAAGTTACATTGAACTATGTCTTTTTGAAGTTTGTACCTCGGACCATAAAGTTTGAAGAAACGGGCTCAATATATTCATTTTTTAGAGCACAAGCGGATAAAACCCGATGAAAATTTTATTTACAATAGCATTTCGATTATGGTTGAATATTTTTTAGGTCAAGTAGTAATTTATCTATTTAAAATGATTAAGGATTCTGTATAAAAATTCTGTATATAGATTTGGATTCAAACATCAGTTGAATGAATGTAGAGGAGGTTTGGTTGTAAATCGGATTTGCAGTAAACAATCGAAGAGAGAAGGTGGAAAAAAAAGGATTCCACACAATGTATCAAATAATGATACTTTGAATATATATTGTTAGCTTGATTATTAATATTATCTCTTCTGTATATACTTAAAATTGTATTATTTGCTGCTGGATATACAAACTGTTACGAAACAAACGCTGCTAGTAATTTTTTTATAATTTTTTTCTTACTTTATACAACCTTAACACACCATTTGATGGCAGCCTCATAAAAAACAATAATTAAGTCTGTTATGCATCTTTGAATGAAATTCCCGAAGACTCTTTCTCCGACCGACGATTCCACACGACATTCATTAAATTATATGACAGGCGCCGCCTTCTTCGTAATAATAATTCATCTATTATTTGGTGTCACTCTAAATACTTTATAATAATAAATGCCTATAAATAATAAAGCAACGTAAAACAAAGAACATTGTTAAAAAAATCAGTACACATAACTAAGATTAATGATCCGGCAGAAGTGAACAGAGTACCGCCGGACCGTTGCAGATAATACGAGCTTATCGACTTACACTTAAATTACATCCTGGTGCTTCAATGATAAAACTGCAAATCAGAACACTACCCTCTTGTATCCATAGACAACATGTACACGGCCATTATAAATTACAATCATTGGATTCAATAATAATTGAGATTTATTATGAACTTCTGCAGCACACAGAATGCAAAAGAAACGATAAATCAGGTCCCGCTTTGTAAAAACATAAAAGTAAAAAAATACTTTGTAAAATAGTAAATACCGATCCAAATATCTGCTGTTAAGTTTTTGGTTTATAGTTATTTAGAGTTAATATCATAAATTTCATCTGTTACGTTCAACTAAACAATTATCTCTAGATACACAAATATGTAAAGTAAAAACTTTTATTGCGTGAGCAATATAATAATCAATTTATATTGATTTATAAATACTTTAGGCAGTAATTTATTCATTCCAAACTAATAATTAGTTTTCTGTGCATGCCTAGTAATATAAATTCGAAAGTCTTTTCACTTGTGAATAAAAAAAGTATTCTTATAAAATTGTTCGACATTATGTGACACCAGAATCTGTAATGTGTTAGGGTTTTCTATATTGAGACATACATAATATCGATGGTATGTAAATTGAAAGAAAGACAGTGTAAATGTCTTTATATTGTCTCTGCTGCCAGTATGCATGATACAAGCTGAAGTTAATAGAACTTCTGTTGAAGCATATTGCATGTTGCAATATAAAACCAGTACAGGGCAAACCCTTTGGAACTACTTTGAGAGGTTATCTAGTCTTGTATATTCGCAGTTGAAATGATGCGAAGCGTTCAACGACTAGGACGAATTTACAATTTTACCATTGAATAATATTTTTACAATTTGAATTAACCATTATTAAAAACTAGAAGTGTCAATATCACGAGTGTTCGATTGAAACTTCCAAGAAATCACTGGGATTTATGAAGCCGCTCTCGGTCATCGGTTCGTCCAGGCTGTGTTCGCTGACCGAGGTGGACTGTTTGCCGTCCACGTCCATTTTGCCATACTGAGTACTACCGCTGTACAGGGAATTCCCTTCGCCGAGTTCAGAGTGTTGCCGCATGTGCTTTTCGAAACTGGCCGGCTGAGCGTATTTTTTCTTGCAGATTTTACACTCGAGCGGTTTCTTCTCGTCGTGCAGCATCTTGAACTGCTGCTCGAGGAGTTTGTCCTCGGACTCTTTCAAGAGTTGCTGCGGTAGAAAGTTTGAATTTTTGAAAGCGTTGTTGACTTGTTCGAGTAGCTTTGTATTGTTTTTCGCGGCGATTCCATCCATCATATGCTTCTTCATGTGCTTTTCGAAACTGGCCTGCTGGATGTAGACCTTCTCGCACATGGTGCACTGGTGAGGTCTGCTCTTGTCGTGCTCCTTCAGGTGCATGGCGAGAGACATCCTGTTGGCTAAGGGGAGGGCGCACAAGGGGCAAGCGAAGGCGGACTTCGGTTCACTGAACGAGACCGTGACGGACGGCATTTTGGCATTGAGAAGCTTTTTGACATGCTGCAGGTCATGGGGTAAATTAATCTGAAAATTAAATGTATAAACCAATGAGTACTGTGTATTTTTTAACCAAGTCCACTTGTAATGTGAAGCAAGTGGACTCCTTGTGGAGTTTATCTCAACATATGTTTTTCTACAAGAACTGCTTGTTACTAGCACCCATGCCTTCGAACAGAATTGATAAATCAACTGAAAATTTCCTGACACATTATTCTCTCCTATTTAGGAGAGCCAAAAAACATCAGTTTCACCAGCATCAATTTTACTTATTTCTAAACAGAATTGTTAAATGTAAAATAGTAATTTATTCTAATGTGTATTTTTAGGGTTCAGTGGAGCTATGAACAGGAAAGTGATTTTAATACACATAGAAATATCTTCGTATCCATACTCTGACACGTAACGTAACATATTATTTTGTATCTAGTGGCATTAATATATCAAAAATCAAGGTACGTTTTCTTTATCCTAAGGAGCTGTATAGTGGTTAAAAAATTTCAGCATGGCTAAAATTGTCTTATTATATAAATCAGCATTGTTTAAGATTTAGCTGCATATTTCTTTTATAATAAATAATTTTTTTATACTACATTTTAGCACACTAATTAATTGTGCAGCAAGTGTTAACCAACTAACAAAACTTCTAGATTTAGTAGCACTAATATTATATTACATTACAGACCTGCATGGAGCGAGCCATAGCAGTGGTGGCTTCTCGATCGGCACTCTCCTTTTTGAAATTCATCTGAGTGCCTTCTCTTTTGATAACCCTGGCATATTTGGCAACATCAAACTGCATGTCGTCCCCACTGTCACTGGAGTACTCTCCGTAACTTGAGTTTTCATCATCCGACTCATCAAACTCTTCTTCATCCACGATCACCTTCTTGGGCTGGCTCTGCTTACGCTTATTGGGAGTTGACGGCATAACAGTTTTGGTTATATTGTTGCCGCTGTTGACGTTAACGAGAGAGACTGTCATACTGCTGTTCATATTGAGGAGAGTATTGTTGTCTTTTAGTGTAATGCCGGCATTTTCTTTCTTGGGGCTCGGGTCTTCATATTTGATATGCGGATGGATGCGTGTGACGTGAAGCTCGAGGAAATATTTAAGTTTGAAAGACTTCTCGCACGCCGGGCATTCGAATGGGCGTTCGTTGTTGTGCGATTTTACATGCATGATCAGATTGCGCTTCATGTTGAACTCGCGCCCGCAAATGTCACACCGGAACGGTGAACTAGTGGAAGAGTGAGTCGGGAGATGCGCAGCGAGGCTGCTTCTCGTGGGGAACGGCTTCCGGCACGAGTCACACTCGCACTGCGGCTCCCCGCCGTGTTTTTTCATGTGATTTGTTTTGTTACGCTCGTATGTGAACTTCTTGTCACAATATTCACATTCAATCAGCTTTTCACGCTGGCCCTGGAATTATAATCAACAAAATGAATCATTTGTCATTAACATTGCCTTATTTTCTTTCATCTTAATGATTTCAAATGATTCTACAATGTTCCGTATTCAGACAATTCTTAATTTTTCCAGTTTGACCAGTTAGTAGATAGTCCAAAATGATTTAGGAATGTGCACACACAGAAAACAAACAGGAAATATTATTCAAGACAGTCGAATCTGTCAATCAAATCGACTTGGTTGTATCTAGGGCAAATTTTAAGACATTAAAAGAATTTGGAGCATCTTATGCAGAGCAGATAGAACTCAACTAATACTACGATGCTTACGGAGTGCACAAAATTATGTTTTTACTAATTGGCCATTGAATGCAATATGACATGTTTTATTACCAAATTAATTAGAAGGGTTAATTGAAACAGAGTGTTAATTGAATCTTCATAGTTTTCACAGTAAGTAATGCTTGAATGTTTTATTTCAATTATAAAAACTGACTCTTTTTTTTTACTCAGCATTATCGATATTCAGTATATAAAGCTGAAGCTCCTTTGAAAACATTTTATGTCAAAGACCAGCTTATATATAAAAACAGGAGTTAGTATTTTCGATGGTTTCGGCGGTAACTTTGTGGAAGTTCATTTTAATATAAAATTTAAAATAACTTTGATTATTCCACGTATTGTGTAACTAACTGTGACACGTGTTTCGCCTCTTTCAGAGGCATCTTCAGACTTACTATCGCAAAGTTTGCTTAAGTAATGAAGCAAGATAAATTCTAACATTCTAACATTTTAAATTATGAAATTACAAAATGGATTACGGGTTTTTTTCCTTCTAAAGGAAACAAGGAAGGGGGTGATAGAATCAAAACAATGCAATAACATAATGATACTAATAAGGTGCAATCACTCAATCAATTAGATTGGGATTTTTCCTTTTTAAGGGACGCAAGAGAGGGTTATAGAATTGAAACAAAGCAAACAAATATATTTCTAATGACGTTAAACATTACAAAACAGGAGTTAGATTCTGAAATATGGAAGAAATTCACGCCCAATACGCCAGGTTTTTAAGGATTATATAGCAACATCTTTTTTGACATACATTGTTGACTCTCATCGTATATTTTCTGTGAACATTATCACTCATACATAGTTTTCAGAATTAATATGCTATCGAAACTCTGATATCAATAGTGATCTGTGTTATATGAATAAAATTCATTGCTTGTATGATGTACAATACCAACATTTCTTTTGTGTACTTAGTAAGGTAAATGTACCAGTACCTGACCGTTTAAAAGAAAAATTCCACAAAAAAAACGATTAAGGTTTAGCATTGTACCGAATGAAGGCAAAGCAAGTATACTCATATTGGATCATATGTCTTAATTAATATTATGTAACAAAAATTACGAAAGGGCCTGTTTAAAAAAAATTGTGTGAAATTATTTAAAGCCATTTTCCTGTTTCAGTAGTTGACCATCTCACATATTGAAAAATCCAGTAGTTGACCATGTCTAATCAGGTGGCTTTATAGTGAACTTTCTGTCAGAGTTGCCTCAGGGCTTTCTGTCACACCACTCTTGGTTGAATCAAGTAGCAATGGGTGGTTCAGGAACAAGGTACACACTGTTTCTAGATCGATCACTTAAGAAATTTGAAATAATACACTTTCCTCACTAGGTGTTGTTTTCAAATGGCCACCCTGGCACTCCATTGGCTATATGGTGATGTGTTAGTGGCTCATTTCGACCACAGATGCCTTAACTTTACAATTTAGAGCAATCCCGCATCTGCATTTCTTATTTTAGGCCATTTTATTCTCAAAAGGTCAACTACTGGTACATGGTCAACTACTAGTACATTTACCTTATGCATACCCTATGAAATACTTGTAAGAGACACAGAGAAAAGGTTGACTTGAAAAATAGATAAAAGCATACCATCACTGTACTAAATATACAGGTTAAGTTGCAATTAGAATCATGTAAGAATTATTAATAATCCACACTAGCAATAATCGTATTTTTAAAATTGTAATTGATATATATTGTGTTGTAGAAATATCTTACGCCCAAAGCAGCAGACAAATCACTGTCCATTGCGACAGAGTCAATGGTGATCTCCGAGTTGTTGAAGAGTGAATTCATCTCGGCGTTTTTCTTCTGCTCGAAGAGGTTTAATACTGTTTTATCGGCCGCCGACTGCATCTCGGCACTGTTTGTACGCTGGTACACAAATTCTTTCTTTGGGATGTGGATTCGGACCATGTGACCCTGGAATACGAAGATGTCACATTAGATAACGGCAATAAAAGTAAACAACAGTGGAAAGATTGAAACATTTAGGTATATTGCTAATTTTTCAGAAAAACCCAGGCCAGTTGGTAGATGGTCCAATATGTCGATGCAGCAATAAAATAAAGGACTCTTATTACATGCTAGGGAATGTTTAGGTATGGATAGGGAACAGAAAGAATTGCTCAATTGTTTGGTGGTATGATTTTTTAAAAATGCCAACTTGGTGGTATCTAGGGTAAGCTAACGAAAGCTTTTCAATAGCTTAAATTTATCACACTGAAAATACACACAATTTTTCATTAGAATTTTCTAAGATTGCAAGGATTTGTGATTAATGACCATGGTTTCAATGCATCAAAAGCGGGTATTAGCTCAATACTGATAATGCATGAGGGAACGTATATAAAACAACATCGAATTTTGTTTAAATGTCTTCCCAGAGACGGCGGACTTATGAAACGCCGAGATAAAACGGCCAACAAGCCTAAAAACTTTATTTTGTCAATTACATATGAAATAAAATCAGTTGATAATGCTCGCGATGGGTGAAAACGGACGGAAGGTGGAACAAGTACAAAAAATGTGTTCCATTCTACCAAGTATCGCTTAATTTATTTTTTGCATTGCGAGCATTTTTGACTGATGTCCATGACAATTTGGCAAAGGTAACGTCAATAAAAAATTCTCTAACCAACTCACTAAACTTTTTCAAAGTAAAAATTAAATCACCTGAAATAAACTAAATGGCCAAGATCTCAAATATTAGATTGAAGAAATCCAATTTGATATTGGCCATGAGGGGACTTGAACGCAGACCCACATATTGTAACGCCGAAGTACCAGTATTTTACATTTTGATAACACGGATCCCTGTTTTGGTAAAACCGGTATTGCAATCACTAACCCATAATATTCCCAATATCATCACAGCACTGAGCTGTCAGTGCAAAACTTTGATGAAGTATATGATATAGTAAAGAAATTAAATCTATTGTTGTCTTGTTAAATATTGTTTATCAAAATTTGGTACTAGCTGCTGGCCTTTAGCACAGTTTAGGAACTGTCCACATCAAATTTTGAATATTAGAAGACAGAACCAAAAGTAAACCACTGATTTTAATTGAAATAATTATTTTAAAACAGTTTTTTTCGTCATACATTAAAACAAATATGGCAGATCATTCAGTTAAATAAGTTAATTGAAATACTAAATGGGATGTTTAGCTACCGTCAAATTGTATGTTGAACATAACCTAAAAATATTGATCACTACAATCATAGACACACATTAACATATTATTATAAAAAGAAAATTTAATATATATATTAGCTTATCAATAAACCAAATAAGATAAGTATCATTGAAACTAGAATTCTTACCACAAAAAAATAGTAAACATGGAGGATTTCTTAAAGAGGCAGAGATAATGAATAGTGAAGCAAACAGAGGTGGATTAGGAAGATATGTAACGATACTTCCTACATACAATCACATACTGGATGGAATTATGGAAGCCTTGACGGCTCTAGGGGAAGATAAGGACAACAGTTTATTTTTAAATCTTATACAATATTCTTAAAACATTTATTGTACTTGGTACATATACAATTTGTAAGAATGTTGTTAAAATCCATGCTCTATTTGGATGTTAAAGTGGAGTAGAAATATCTTTTTAAATTGAAATCATACAACTAGGTTCACATAGTTAATATTTTGTTAACCCAGTAGTTAATATTTTTACGATATTTTAACAATGTATTGTTGCTTGATTTTTTTCCCAGGAGGTCGATGATATAATTGAATTTTTTTCCAAACCAAGTTTTACAATAAGAGTTGCGCGTTACCTATACAATGTCGAGCTATACAAGACATAGTAGTTCTAGGAGGAATTAATGATTTTTTTTTGAATCATAACTAATTGATTGAATCGGCATTTACTTGGTAGAACTCCCATTATAATACGGTGAAAAAAATAACAATGTATTTGAATTCTACAGAAATTATTTAATATATTTGTTGATAGGTATTTCGGCTTACGCCATTGTTAGAACTATTTTAACTGAACTAGAACAAATCAACAAATATATTAAATAATTTCTGTAGAATTCAAATACATTGTTATTTTTTTCACAGATGTTAGCTTACTTTAAATGAACTCTTGCAACTGTACTAATCTTTTCAATGTGTTTAATGTTAGAATAGAAGAATATGTGAGAAAATAACTAATCCACCTCTGTCAACAATGAGAACTCAAAATAATTCAAACAACAGCACTGAACAACAAAAATCACTGAATTGTGAAGCTATCTACACATACTAAGTCATGTTTCCACATTTTTAGATTACCGAATATGATAGAATAATAATTATTAAAGAAGCATGTAAATGTAGTTATATTTTAATAATCAGCAATGCATCAAATTCTAAAGAAATGTTATCATGTGTAATATGAATAATATAAAAGTACAATCAAAAAAAGACGCATCAAATTTGCAGATTAGATTGTGCTAACTTTATACTTTAAAATTAATGTTGGATTGCAAATATTATAGTAGACGAATTTAAAAAAATCATTGCAAGTTAGTGGCCTATAGATGTCGTCCATGGATTCATAGTCCACACATGCCTAAATTGTTTTTTTAATCGATTTATGAATTTGTGTTGATATAATGAGTTTAAACTACCCTGTTTAAATTTTTTAAATATTTTTTTAAAAATATTTTACATACATTATACTCCCCAATTTACACTAAAATTTGGAGGAGTGTAATTGGGGGAGTGAATCTCATACAAAATTAGGGATTTTGTATGAGATGAAATATTTATTCACAATCGTGCCTTGTAAATGCAACTGTTCAATTTGGGGATTTGTGGCGAATATTTCAAGCCAGCGCGTACTTTGGAGTATTGGGGGTTCTACTGTATTGTGTTACTAATTGCGACACATGTTTCGCCTCTTTCAGAGGCATCTTCGGACTAACTAATGCAAAGTTAGCATAAGTAATAAAGCAAGACTGATTCTAATATTTTAAAATGATAAATTATAAAATGGGGTTTGGGATTTTTTGTTCTTCATTAGTATTGAGTTAATATGCAAGTTCACATTTTTTTTTCACTCGTACCTATTACAACCGTATTTTGAGCACAGGACCAAATGATTTTTTCACGTTTAGAATATGTAACTGTTTAAACTGTTTACTTGGAAGGGATACAAAAGGGTCGTTTTAGGGGCTGGCACGGCCTGCATGGAGCAATTGCCGCACAGGCGACACAACTTTTTGAAATACCAAACTATTACCGATAAAAACTATTGTTCTAATAATTCTAACTAGCAAAAATGCCTAAAATTTAGAAAAATCGCGTTGACAACAAATTTGAATCTATAAGATGAAGATTGTATAAATGAACTGGACTATTGAATGGAGTGAATTTGAATTATTTGTAGACAGTGAAAATGGAGACCTTAGCTGTATATTTTTAAATATAGATATTAATGACATTACTATGTACATTTTGAAAATCAATTTAATTTGTACCAAAAATCTAGTTTTTATTTAAAAAAAAAAAAAAAAAGAAAATATTAGATTCTCTCAAAATACTATAAATTAATAGTGGACCCGCTGGAACTTTTTTTTCTTTTTTTGTGGACCGGAAAGGGTTAAGGGAAGCAAGGAGGGGACGATAGAAAAAAAACAAACAAACAAACTAACTTACTAATGAAATGCAATCAATTAGGAAGGATTAAAACCATTGGAAATAAATTTAGCAGTGGTGAGAAACCTGTTCTATTTAGGATATTATTTAATAATACTTCCTTACTGTTAGTACTTTTATTTATTTCTAAAAATTCTAAACTCTTAATTTTTAAGCACTTTTTATTTCTATCGAGGAAAAACAATGCAGCAAAATCACTGCCATGGGGGAAAAGGTTAATGAATTACGAAAATGTAAAATTTTTTATACATGCAATTAAAATTAGATAACTGGAAAACATATCATACACTTCAAATTAAAATTTGAAACAGCCTAAAACACTCATTGCACTACAGAAAAATATAGTTGGATTATTATAACACATTAAAATGGCAACACTGGAAATTATGTAGAAAAAATCAATTACCTAAGAATGTCTCCGGGTCCTGTCCGATTATCGGTAAGATGTTGAAAAACAGAGAATTTATAAGAAAAATAAATGAGAGCACATAATAGAAACATTCAACTCTGACTAGGTAAAGTTTAAATATTTTGATTTATGACATAAATATAAAGCAAATGTAATATCGTCAGCAACGCACGGAACGATTGATTGCATTCATTCATCAGATACCTGTTAATTTATTTTATTCCAGCCGTTTATGTTTTGATTAAATACTAATGGATGAAGTATTGCTTCAATACTATATTTCTTTCAGCTTATCTGAGGCCAAAATGAGAATTCCAACACTCTTGAAAATGTTAAATTGAATGTTCCTGATAATTTTTTGAGGAATCGTGAACATGAGTTGTTTGTTCTTCCAAGGGGTAGAACCAGTTTCCCAATGGGAATGCCACTGGGAATAGCTTTAACAATTTTAAATGGCATTGCTTCAGATGTCGACATATTTCATATTGATGTGAGTGAGTTCAGACGAATACTATGTTTTATGAATAAAAGTTGATTTTGTCGGAACTCACTCGGTTGACATCTTTAAAATTTATAATGTTATTTTATTAATTTTTTTTCTCTATTCTTATGGCTACAATTTGTAATTTTTATTATGTGTATACAAGTATGTATGTATATGTAAATAAATTTGTTAAATGCATGGCGTATTGGCGTAAGCTGTAATGCCATGATTTGTATTTTTTTATGAATAAATAAATAAACAAATAAATAGAATTAAGAATCTACACGAACCACCGCCGCAATAGATATGAACACATTCTATATACTTTACACTAATTTATAAATAATACCCTATTTCGGTGGTAATTGATTCCAGTTTTGTTGGTAGCGAGTCAATCAAATGTTATTTATGATTCTAAAAAAAGGGGTTTCGGTAAATTATGGATATATGGCCACGAGACAGAATTTTTGTAAAGATTTATGAAAAATAAGCACATTAAATGAAATGAATGTAAGGCTTACGATTTTTTTTGAAATGTTTCGTCTTTAATTTTTAAATTTATTATAATAGAAGATCCTAAAGAATACTTTGCAATAAGTATGAAATCGAGTTGTTTTAATTTACAGGAGCAAAAATGCAACCACAAACTACACAAATAATAATATTAAACAGATAGAGACTGTCACATAAGTTTATTATTTGTTTAAAATAAAAAGAATAATTTTATTTTAGCCTAATATTAAAAAACAAATTCTTCTTTCAGAACTCAAAGAATAAAATAATCAGTAATATTCTTCAGATTTAATCATTTTGATTCCACATATAATAATCCACAAGAACTCAAAGGTTAAAGTCAAAACATAAAATTATAAGCCAGTATGTATAAATTTTTTGAGCTTAGCTCGAGGATTGGGATTCTGTCCCGTGATCATATATTCATAATTTACCGGGGTTTCAATTTTTAGCTCTTTACATTTGATGGAGCCAGTTTTTTAATCAAAGTAACACACCGATGTGGCATAATTAGATGTTGTAAACTTCAATAGATTTCCTACTCAAATGATTTTGTATTACAAATTCATTTGAGAGTTCACTAGGGAGAGAAGAAAATAATTGTTCAAAAATCTAACCTAGCCTAACCATATTGCAGTTTTTTATAGAAAGTTATTCTATAAATTTAAAAATGACCATTTTCAATGTGATATCTACTAGCCAAACTAATGTTGAGTGTATCATGCAAATACTATCTAATCTAAAATGCAATTATATAATTCCCTGCTGGTTTTGAAGTAGGATTTTTATCTTGTAGGCATACTAATAAACTATATCACTTAAGTCTGTACGAAGATGATTTAAATATATCCTTGCTAAATCACTATCTTCGTAAATCTCACAGATAACAGAAAAAATAACACGTAAACTACAAGTTATTTTGATTGAAGTTTATCAATTTCCTTAGTAACAAAAAGGCATTGTGTCACACTCAAATTTTGCATTTTTAATTTGAATTGATTGAACCATTGGTTGAGGTCTGCCATGTTTACACCCTAGGGACCTCACACAGACTTAAATAGAAAACAACTTTACAACCGAAGCGAACTTAAAAAAGAACATTTCTGAATTCTCTTCAGCTCTTGCATATCCTCACTCTTTTTCAGAAGGCACAAAAAGCTATTAATATATCCAGACCCCTACAGCAATGATATGCATTGCACTCCCGCAACTAAACCACCACAAGATAAAATTTGTCAAACATAGAAAATCCACTTTGAAGTTTTTGCCGTTCGTTTTCTGATTTATTTATTAAATATAAAATAGTAATTTATTCTTATATATTGTTTTAAGGTTTAGTGGAGCTATGAACCATAAATTATTATTAATATGTATTGAACTAGCTTCATATCGACTTCTTGTATTTAAATGTCTCTTTGACAAATCACAGAACATATTAATTTGTATCTAGTGGCATTCATAACTTAAAACTGGCAAAATCGTGTTCCGTTTCTTTTAACCTAAAGAGCCAAAGTAATACTATATGTTTTATTTATTTAAATAATGGCTTGGCATCAAGAAATGACAGTTAACACTTTAAAAATGATATATTGTTTACTTGATTATTACGAATATTATAAGCAAGGCGGAACTCAATCAAATGATTTACAGGATTGAGCCGATATAACGGCGACAATATACACAACTTGTTCCCGTCATGTAAGTGTAGTTGTTTACCTGTAAATGGGCCTTCTGGGTGAATGTCCTGTCGCAGAACTGACAAGGGAAGGGCCGTTCGCCAGTGTGCATGCGCAGGTGCACGATCAGGGCTTTCTTTTGGGGGAATCCCTTCAGACAGTAGCGACACTCGAATGGCTTGTCTGAAGTGTGGATACGGGAGTGTTCGAGCAACTCCTCTTCCGTAGCGTATGCTATGAAGCAGACCTGGAATTGAAATGAAAAAAATTAAGAATCGCTTGGCGTGGTATAGATGGGATGAAGAAGCATGTTTGCTTATTTATTTTATAATTGACACTCCCTGTTTAAGTGTTTTATTTATTCTGGTTTTCTTAGTATTATTCTCTACATAGCTTTTACCAAATACAGTAAATCCTCTTTTTATGCTTTTTTATGCAGTTTTTTTTAAATGAAAATGACATGATATATGAGCCCTTGAGAGGTGAAGTGAGCCAAGTGGCATTTTTAGATCAATTGAGTTAGACGCAGAATCAGATTCGTCAAGTCTTAAAGTATCCTACAAGTGAAGTGAGATTATTAAAAACACACTGACATAATGTTTTTTTCATAAAATAAAAGTATGCTCTGAGCCAATGCAAAAGTTTCATCATTTTGCTACTTGCCTCACTTCACTTCTCAGGGGCTCAACTGATATGGTAGCGGTGAATTAATCTACTAACCATTTTTATAACACTATTTCAATCATTATATACCCTGAAATAATTTATACTGTTCATTTATTTTGTAAGCTTCCATGTAATGCCAAAGTGTTAAGACAATTCGACAAAAAACCGAAGTAAAAAACGAGATAGTACTTAAAAGTCCAATAGAGAAACTTTTTAGAAGGTCTGGATCTTTATTGCATTCATCTGTGGAGTGTAGTTCACCCTATTGATGTTAATTCCAGAGAGTGTATCGAACCGAAATGATTTTTTATGCTCAATAATATATGGCCACAGATTTGTTCCCAAATAGTAACCTTTTTATATAATTTGTTTCTTTGTTTGAAAAATATAATAAAAACAGTTTGACTACCAAAAATCACTGATTGACACCTCTAGTTTTAATATATGAAAAAATAATAACATTTCAATAAACAATAAGAGAATGGCAATAGATAATAGATGACAACATACTATTTCCGTACCAAAGGGTTAAATGAAAAGTTTTTAAAAAGTAATCTATATGTCATACTATTTTCCTAAACGTTTTTATGCAATACTAGGTTATTAAGTATATACATGATCGGTACCTCACACTCGAACGGGGTCTCGTTGGTGTGCAGCCTGAGGTGGTGCACGAGCTGAAACTTGCGATCGTACGCCTTATCGCAGAAGTCGCGGGGGTATCGCTTCCTGACGTTGTGTAGTTTCATGTGAATGAGGAAACTGTTCCTGGAGGTGAAGCGGTGGGCGCACAGCCGACACCCGTAGAAGAACACCTCGCCCGGGTGCTTGGTCAGGAACTCTAGGTGATACTCCACCAGCTGGGGAACGATGATACACACAGTCAAGGACAACAGTAATTCGTATTGACGACATTGTTTTCATTGATTTTCAACTTGTTTTAGCGATTTTTGCCTGTTACTGTGTTAGAATTCAAATTCAATAAAAGATTAAGATTATAGAAATAGTACCAATACAATAAAAAGAGAGACATCCAAGCCCCAACTAAGATATCAATTAAGGTCTTGTAAACACGATAACAAAATAGCCAACCTACAGGAGAAAGTGACCAAGTGCAAAATAGTAAAAAGAGCTATTTGAACCTTTTCAATAATTGAGGTTTGCAACTGAAGCTGCTTGGTGGAATTTTAGTATAAAATAATATTTTGTCATCATACAAGAAAAAATAACCAAGTACATCATAGTTCACAAAAATTTTTGATGTTTCAAAAACATTTTTGGTATTATTACAAATTTGAATTGTTAGAATTTTGTACTTTAGCACGAGTTTTTTCACAAACGACCCGGGTTTCAATATCTTCAAATGAACTTGAACTGTCAGTTTGGAATTCTCAAAACCTATGTAGAAGTAAAAAATTGGCAATAATACCAAAAATGTTTTTGAAAGACATTCAATTTTCGTGAACAATGAATGCACTTGGTCACTTTCTCTTGTATGATAACGAAATACTATTTTCAGCAATAATTGATAAAATATGTAAGAAAAAAGTTTTAACTTTCAATGGCACTATTCTCTACACTACCATGCTATCCTCTTCAAGGAATGACTCAATATATTTTGAAGAAAATATTTTGGTTTTTTACATTAAAATAACTGAAAAACTTTTGGAAAAAAAACTCGATTTAATGTGGAAACTGTGGGAGAAAGAGGGTTGTAAGTTGTGTTAGTGGAAGTATCTCATTTCTTGTAATAGCAATATTGCTCGTGATGATTTCCTCTTTTATTCTACCGATATATTGTATTAACACATAATTGATTAACTATCTAGAATGTACACTTGAAGCAATGTTGACACTTTCACCAAAATTTTTAAAGTGCGGCAAATGACAAATATAGCAATTAAGTAATCGGCCAAACCGTTCAAAGGGTTAATTATACAAAACCATAATTCCTTTCACCTATTAGTAATATTTGATTAGTGCACACATAATTAGTAAATACTGCAATACAGATCGCTACATTTTTGCTCCACATTATTTCATAAATATTAATTATTATATATTACTTATTTTCATATTTTAAAATCACATTTCTATAATATTATTACAGTGGCCGAGATATCCTATTTCTTTCTCTTTGTATGCTATGTCCACAGGTTTGAATAATAATAGTACAGACAATTACATAGATTGATTTATGGATTTGTATTCGAAGATATGGATATTTGTGAAGTCTACATTGTTGTATTAGTTAATTTCCTAGCCTTGTCCTAGTACTAAAGATTGAAAGACCTAGAAAGCTTGAGCATACAGAATTCAACATTGACAGCAAAAATGTTTGAAAAAAACTTGCATCACATTTTTGTGTTTATGGTGTGCCTTTTGACACGCTAGAAACATATTGACATGTTTATTTAAAAATTTTAATTCATTATCATATATATTAT
This sequence comes from Himalopsyche kuldschensis, assembly GCA_028554975.1. Lineage (NCBI taxonomy): Eukaryota > Metazoa > Arthropoda > Insecta > Trichoptera > Rhyacophilidae > Himalopsyche > Himalopsyche kuldschensis. The sequence continues at coordinate 518,642 of JAHFWI010000030.1, read as the reverse complement.
GATCTATTTTTGCCAGATCTGTGATCAAATGTCAAGGTCATTAGCTTTGGTTAAGCTTCAGTTCCCTAAAAATGGGGCGTAGCGAAAGGGATAAGCTAACCACTGGACTTGTCTTAGGTATATTCATTTGACCCTACTCTCTTCGAAAAATGAAAGGTTGAACAACTGAGTAACAACCAGTTATCAGATATAAAAAGAACTTCCGTCGAGTTAGACTCCATTAAGAGTGTATATGCTTTACATTAGAAACGGAAGTGGTTTAAAAAAACTTTGATACTTTCGATGGTAAATTTGTGGATGTTCATTTTGATATGAAATTAAATTGATAAAATTGTTTGATCCACATATTGTGTAACAAATAGTGACACGAATTACTAAGTAACCAGTAACCTTGCGATAGTAAGTCTAAAGATGTTTCTTAAAGAGGCGAAACACGTGGCAGTGTTTGTTACATAATACTAAAAAAAAGTTTTGCTTCAGGGGTGGCCAGACTTTTTTGCCCGCGATCGACTTTCGTTTGAAATTATTGGCGGCGATCGACCAACATTAAAAGTAGTAATTTAAAGCCTATATTAATCTAATTGCCAACCCTTGTTTGACCTGGGTTTTAGAGAGAGATTTTCGTCGATAATCGGCTAACTTCAAGATTTTAAGGTGCTGTCCCTGTCTCACGACTTGACTCGCACGCTTCTTGGGACGGGCACCAGAGATTTGTACAGATCAGATAGGCGATCGACGCTTTGGCCACCCGTGGTTAATATTATAATACACTTGCTTTACCTCTATTCTAAAAAATCTTCCGATACGTTGTTGTTTTGGTAATCTATCAAATTATACTCATCTACTTTACGACGGTACTTTTTGATGACTTAGTGATTATATAAAAGTTTTTGCAATACCAGAACATGCCTTAGTTATGTTTTCAATCATTTGGAGTGTATTCTATGATTATTTTTATGCTTGCATTGCCGATATTACATTTTTTTGATTACTCAATATCTGCATCAATGCACTTTTATACAAAGACAAAAAAAATATTAGAAACTACTCCTAAAAATTAAGCACAATGGATATATAATGAAATATGATATTATAGCAATGGTGTGAATAAGAAATTAAACAATTATGCAGCCATTAACGTTATTATGAAATCTAACTATAATAGTTGACTGTATGTATTTGCAAAAAATATGTTTTATTGTGAAGATAATATTCGGCACAAAAGCATACTATCTTGATAGAGTTGCAATATTTTTTGCAAAACGCTGAACTAGGGGGCGATTGATGGCATTAGACTATTTTTTATAGTAACACGATTGTCAATGCATTAATTCAGAACTGACGGTAACTTTGCTATCAAGCTCCTTCGGTAGACAGTCCAATATGTCAACTTAGCTATACAATTAAGGATGCTCATCACATGCTTGGTTATCCTGACTTGGTGGAGTTTGTGGATATCGGTTCACAAAAGCTTTTCAATATCTTCCTTACTTTCTGCATATTCCCCATTCATTAAATGCACCTAACTGTTGGATTTTACAGTGTCAATGTAAATCATTCTTACTTAATTGGTTTTAATGTAGTTGCATGTATTGCTAACCGGTCTTCAACATTTCAATTGAAGTCTATTTTGTTTAATGTTTTTTGATTTATTTTCATATTTTTATAACCAATTGTTTGGCATACTTAAATTAAGGATTTCGACTGAGCGTGCTTGATGGAATTTCAATATCAAATTTAAATTGTTTGGCATACCTTTAGGTCTTGCTTAACTTTTGTATAAATAACGCTGTATTTTTGTATTTCTTATCAGTTGATAATGCTCGCGATGAGCGAAACAGGTCCTGATCTCAATAAATTCAATGTGGCATAAGTACTATAAACGTGTTACTAATTCTATTAGTTTTTTTTATCTCAGCTACGATGCTGGTGATGATTAAATCGGTATCAAAAATTATATCAGCATATGCCCTAATTTGCGATTGATTATTTACCGACCAGATGACTTCAGAATTGTCGAACGCATCTTTATTGTAATTTAATTGGATTGTTAAATAATTTAATCATTGTGAATTACGCAATCAATAATACCGAATGATGGAATATTATTTCACAATGTTTTCATTGGACGGTTTATCAATGTTATTACAATGGTACAAATTGGCTGACTAAATAATAATAAAATCCAGTGATTCTTAACCTGTACCCTGTGAACGGGTTTCTGCATAATTTATAAAAATTACTTGAAGCAAAGATTCTTAACCGGGGCCCTAGAAAGTTTATGGCTCTGTTTCAATTTGGGGGGTTTACTGTGTGACGTTTTCAGTTCAAAGAATGAAACTAGCAATGGTTTTGAAACATTGGGCGATCACTGTTCACACCGAATCTTTATTAAATAGTAAGATATTTATAAAAACAAGTCGACACCTTACTTTGAAAAGGTTCTAACTGCTCTTGACCCTGTTTTGAGATATGAGCGTTTTAAGTTTGGATTGATTATATTATTCAATTCAAAAGATAAAATTCACTTGAGCAAGTAAAAATGTTTCAAATTAGTTATTTTAAGCATATTTTTTTACAAATCAAAACATTCTCCTGAGAAATAATGAACTCAATGATCTAATGATGGAAATAATGATGCCAATTTTAGAACTTTATCGAATGAATTTAGTAAAAAACGTGTGCAGATAAACTATGGAATTCAATAATATATGATTCTGAAGTTATCATATATAGATTTTTAAGAATATAAAAAAAATATTTTGACATTACAGCTTACGCCAATGCGCAAAATATTCTTAATCGTGAAAGTCATACGAGATTAACTTGATGATAAATAATGAATCAGTTGTGCACAAAATCAACGATAAATAACCCAGCCCAAGATATCTTTTTTCAATTGAAAAAATCTGACCTTGCCGGGAATTGAAGCCGGGTCCCCTGATCGCTAGGACAAAGCTCTTGCCACTAGACCACAGGGACCGACGTATGCTAGAATACTATTAATACAAACTTTACCAGCGAAAATTAGAACCTTTTTAAAGTAAGGATTTTAATACACGACAAGCTTCTTAAATATTTAATGTTTTTTGTGCAAAATATAATATATAATTTTAGTACAAAATAAAAATACAACTATCTGCTTATGATCACATTACAAGCATGCACTATTTCTACTTACAGTGTACCAAATCATATAAAATAAGCACTTACACAATGATAGTTTTGAATACATCTACAACAATATGAATACAACACTACACACACACACAAATAGTCAATATGAAAAAAAAGCTATGATAAAGAAATGCAAACAGAACAACGATAACCAAAGTATTTTTTTTTTTACAAAAATCTTGTAGTTTTTACTAACTGTTAACACAGAATCCCGAAGTCCATGAAAAAGCGGCCATTCTTGATGATGTAACCCCAGTCCGTGAAAAGGTTGTAAGAAAAATGGAAAACATTGAGATCCAGATAATATACAAACATGGATGTGAAAATATATTGACAGTCTATACGCAAAGAGGTTTTTAAGGTGTATCAAATGAAAAGCAAGTACAAACCATCAGTGTACAGTGGTAAATAATTGTCCTATCGCATGCTTGTTTCTAGTGTTTGAGTTTCTGGGTGGACCATTGATTGGTGTTAAACTTAAAATGTATTTTTTTTTTTTTAATGAAAAAAATATTTGGCATTACAAGTAATGCCAAATATTTTAAATAATTAACCGTGTCGTGAACAACTCTACGGTAAATTACATACAATGCCCAAAATAGTCAAATTCCGACCAAAGACCGACGTATGATGTACAAATTCAATCAAACTTTTAAATGAGAATTATTAAAAATAGACAAAAGAAAAGTGCAGGCTTTATGCTCCACAGAAAGACTGGAGACGAGTTAATTTTTTTTAAAAAAGCACTTTTTATTCCACATATTTTATAAAGATCAGGACCGGTTTCACTCAAAGCGAGCATAAACAAATGATCAATCGCTTGTGATGAAACGAAATATATGGAAAAAGTACATAAAAATGTTAGCCACCAATTTTTTTAAATAATAATTTCAAGAATATGAAGCATAAAAATTATATCAAAAACTATTTTCCGATTATCGCTTATACATCAAAATAGAAAAGCAATGATTCGCATTACATTTATACTCTCTAGAGTTGTAGTTCATAGAGTTACCAGCTTTGCACTCTAGGTTGATGCTATGCAAACCATACCTTAACATGAAAATACGAGTGTGTTTTGTATGATGTTTATTTGCATATAGACAGTCAATATGGAGAATACAATGTACACCGGTTACCGTTAATGGAGTTTAAACTTATTTTTTAATATTTAAATTAGTCTCAATAAATTGTGTGATGTAAAAGACAGCATCCATGCAGTGAATATTGTATTATTTATTATGTACAACATGAAAATAAATTAGTGTGAACAGCATGAATAATGGTGATCTTTAATAATTATTTATGTGTTGGTAACCTTCACACACATGTTCCATATTCAAATTTTTCTTTCAGTTCACATTAAATTTGACAACAATGCATTTCGTTCTGTGATGTTCATTTGTTTCAACATCTTAAAATTTTAGAATGCTAGAAGTGTTCAAATTGTGACTGTTTTAAATAGGACAAATTCGAATCACTCACAATTAATTTATTGTTGATTCTTTATGTAATTAAAATAAATATAATACATATTCCACAGTATAATATAATTGCGTGAAGTTTAGTTTAAAAACCATTGAATGGAATTTGCACATAATTGAAGATGGAAAATTGGAGTAACAAATCAAATGAATCATTTTACAGAGAAATGCAGGTTTTGTCAATATTTTGAAAACGGCCCCTGAAGTGGAAACAGTCCTAATCTTTATTCAGCAACTTGTGGAATAGTACTATAAATGTTTTCATTGCATAAAAACTGATTACACAATTGCACACCAGGTGAGGTCAACCTTTTCCCCACGGATGACTGCTATACAAATCATGAATACGGCATGGATATTGAAACCTCGTATTGCAGATGATTTAATAGCACTTATTTGAAAATATAGCCAGAGATTTGATTATTAGTGACAATTTCATTACTTTAAAATCTTCAGTCAATATAAGTATGTGGGGCCTAATGCTAGAAGTGCCTATGTCAAATATATCAATTGTTCAGTACAGGCAATTGTTTGTTACTAAAAATATTTTGGCAATGTGTTTCTGGAAGTTTATTGAAATTTATGGTATCTGTGCAGTCTAGTTGTGGTGATTTTTCGCAGTATAGCTGCTTAAGTGAACATAGACACATCTTACAGTATTAAATCTCAACTTCTGATTATCTATGAACATAGACATTTCTTCACTTTTAAGCTGTTGAAACTTCTTGGAAAAACATTGAATTTATTGAGGTCAGGACCGGTTTCGCTCAACACGAGCAGTAACTGATTTTCATCAGCTGATAATGCTCATGATCAGCAAAATCGGTCCAGATCTCAATAATTTCAATGTGGAATAAATACTAATAATGCGTTATTATTTTTATTAAAGGAATTTCTTGGTGCAAAGTATGCCTTTATGTTTCATTAATTTTGAATGACAGGGATTTCCAGCATAAAAATAAAAGAGTATTTTACAGTATTTTCTGATTTTAGTACAAATGGTCAAAATCTGATATATGCACTCGTAGCATTAAAGCCCAGATATAAAGTAGCAACAATACATAAAAAATTTGGTTTTTTTATATTTTTTTAATGTGGTAATACGTTACGTTATATTTTACACTGATCTCAAAAGTATTCCATATTTAAAAAAAAAAAATTGTATTCCTAATGTTTGCGTACTGAAAAAACATGGCAAATTTATTCACATTTCTTTTGATTTAGCTGTGAATGTAGCATGTTTGTTATTCAGCGAGCGCGTTGCAATCGATTCTCGGAGCAGCAGCCTGTATTAACGTCAATCTTACGAACACAGCACGCGTTAGGTGGTCGTATTTGAATATATTGGGCAAACAACAATAAATAATTCATGACCGTCAAATGAATTATTGATTATTTACTACAAAATTATTTAACTATATCCAGACATTTACTACAGTAGTAGTGCTAACCATAAAAACCCTAGACTAGTTCAACGGACTAGAGCTGATGCTGCAACAACTTAAAAAGAAAGCTTTTAGAGTAGTACAGTATCCTCAAAAAATAGCAATTATGAGAACTACTTGGTGAGTATGTATTCTGTACTGAGTGCTTTAGAAAATTGTCATCAATATGTAAATATATTGACGGACTTTTAACCAAGTGGTCAATGCTGTTTGTCTATTCAGTTGCAGGCAAGAAATTCATCCGCCATTTGTTTAAGAGCGTTGGGAAGGAATACACCCTTACTAAATGTAGCAGTCTAATGGAAGTTGATACTGATAATTTTATAGGGAAATCTGAGCACCAAATGAACAAAACTTCTCTGTACTTGTACAGAAAATATCTTGGATATTCTCATTTTGAAATTCTAAGTAAGAATTTAGTGCATATATAAATTGATATTTCAATTGGATTCCAAAACGAATGTATATGTTGGCGGCCCCATAAGTTTAAAAAGAATTCAATCCGGCCCGTTTCTCAAAAAGTTTTATGACCTCTGATTTAAATGAATAAAATACATTATATAGTACCGCTTCCACTTCTGATAAAGATAAGGACCTGATTCGGATGAAATACTGATAAAGATCGACGAGCGAAACTGGCCCAGACCTTTATCAAATTATTTGTGGAAGTAGTAATAAAAAAATGTGTTTTACTTATTTAAAATAATTCCATTTCACCTAGTAGTGTCAACTACACCTAAAAAGTGATGAATCAAACACTGAGGTAGGAGCGGTTTGGTTGACTTTCATATTCTTCCAAGACATTTTTCTCAAATGTATTATGCAAGTAATATAGGAATTTTTAACAAATACTTGTGACGTTTGACAGAACAATTTGAAGTAATGACGAGAGAGACATTATTTTGCCTATATACTCAACTGTGCCATACAATATATGTATGAAATTGAAAGTAGTTTTTTACATTGTATTAAGTGTGACACTGAATAAGGTAATTTTTAGTAATCATTAGATTCAAGAGCATGAATAAATTTATAATTTCATCGGCGATGCATTTTTTTACCTTGAAAGTAAATTCATTACGTAACAACCAGGGCTATGGAGTCGTTAAAAAAAAAACACAACTCTGAATCCAGCATTGACCAAAAACATGACTCCAACTTCAACATTGACCAAAAACAAGAATCGTGACTCTAGCATTGACCAAAAATACGACTCCTACTACAGCATTGACCAAAAACACGACTCCGACTTCAGCATTTACCAAAACCACGACTCCAACTCTATCATTGACCAAAAACACGACTTCGACTCCAAAATTGATCAAAAACACGACTCCGACTTCAAAATTGACCAAAAACACGACTCCGATTTTTTATGATTTATGTGTATTCAATTAATTATCATCCAACTCCGACTACAAGTACGACTCTGACTCCGGCCTAAAAATTGCTGACTCCAATTCCACAGCCATGGTAACATCGGTGGTTAAATAGTTTTTCTTTTCACAGAACAACGAGATTTATTTAATGATTTCACAGTTTAAATCAGGGCTGTGGAGTCGGAGCTTTTTGGCCGGAGTCGGAGTCGGCGCGGCGTTTTGGCCGGAGTCGTACTCGGAGTTGGAAATTTTGAAAAGTTTGAACTTTTTATTTTTGCATTTAATATGTCAAATTTGGCTTTTAACCGCATTGATAAGGTTGATATTTAATCGAATACACTTAAATAGGAAAATTAGGGGAAAAAAGTGAAGATATTAACCTTTTTTCTTTTTGAGTCGGAGTCGTGTTTTTGGTAAATGGTGGAGTCGGAGTCGGACTTTTTTTCACCGACTCCACAGCCCTGGTTTAAATAGAGCATTTATTTCAGATAAATCCAATGAAGCATCGTCCGCCCTAATTTTACTAATTTGATAGGATCTGGGGCTTTATGCCAAAACTTTATAACATATTACATTCGGAGTTATCACTTCAAAGATAAAGACTTTTGAATAAATCAATAATCAAGAATATAAAACACTTCAGTGTGGCAACGTGCCAGGAACTGCTGCAGAAGTTTAAAATATGTATATTAGTTGTAATGTAACTGCGTAAAAAAAAATACCTGGGCTTGATAGTAAACAGGATTACATTCCGCGGTTGTAAAAATTATTCAACGAAGAGTTTTGGTTACCAGGTGAACCTTCATCATCAGTCCTCGGTGAAAATTATCATTATTTCGTATTTCTCTTGCCAAAATAAGAAGGTATTTAATTTTAGATTAACAATGCATTAAGCACGTGGGCTCCCAATGGAGATAGTCTCAACATATTTTTTTCTACGAGAAATGCCTGTTACTAAATTGCTCAACCTTTCCTTAGTTTGATTGAGTCTAGGACAGGTCGTTCTCGTTACGCCTCGCTTAGAGGATCAGATGGGTGGGAAGGAATTTTCAAACAGAATCGATAAATCAACCAAAATAATGCTGCTCATACTGGGACTTGAACTGGTGAGGTCCATCATGGAAGCCGACGAAGTTGACCACACCAGAATGACATATTGTAAGAAACACTTAAATCATCACATAGATGCAATGTGTTAACTTCGTCCATTTCGTGGCATTTGAAGAATAATTGCAACATACTACTTATAAATTTGATATTGACCTAGGAGGCCTTGAATCCAGACCCATATGATTAGTAAGATACAGTATTTAACATTAGACTATAAAGGTCTTCAAATATATAGAAATTCTTCAATACAAAATAATCCTTATATATTACATTAAAATGTATCCGGGTGTGCTGCGAATCTTTCTCTTTCCCGCTTAGTCACGTGTAAAGGGCTAGAGTGAGATATAACATCTTACTAACTATTGCTCTTCTATCCTACTTATTCAATGGCAAGTGAGGCTGTGCGATGGCGATAGAGAAACATCCACCGCACATCGATACTATGTATTTAATTATTATTAAGTGTGGTTAGATAAAATTGATTATATTACAAAAATCAAGTGATGTGTCACTAATTAAGATAATAAGGGTAATGTATGAAGAATCCAAGAAGATTCCGAGCTCAAATTGTATTGAATTGGATTCGATGTGCATAATTATGACCGTTCATAAATAGTGTTACATATAAAAATGCATGAGCAATTAAATAGGATACGGTTGGCAGCACTTGATATACTTAAAATGCATCAGTATAAAAACCAAATGGTTACTGTTGAGCGCCAACTTACCAGCAGTTAACATCTTGTAAAACAACTGTATCGCTCACACATAAACATCCATTACAGGGATATATTAAATATTATTATCTTACAAAACATTTGATCTGTGTCATTTCTTTAACAAAAATAAGACTATTGATTGAGTAGGCATTTACTTGGTAGAACTCCATTATAATACGGAAAGAAAAAAAACAATGTATTTATTTTTATATTTGTGGATAAGTTCGCAGAACTACTAAATAGTTCTGACGAAGGCTTATATTTATAAAATAACTATTTAGAACTAAAATACATTGTTATTTTCATCAAATAACTATTTAGTAGTACTAAATTCTTGGCATTTACTTGGTAGAACTCAATTATATCAACAAAAATATAAAATAATTTATGTAGAACTAAAATACATTGTTGATAGCTATTTTCCGGCTTATGCCAAAACTATTAGACATAATTTAGTATTGTTCAGTTTTGTACTTGAATTGATTGAATTGGCATTTAAATGTTTTAACTCCATTATAATACGGTGAAAAAATAACAACGTATTTTAATTCTACAGATATTATTTTATATTTTTGTTGATAGCTATTTCGGCTTATGCCATCGTCAGTACTATTATTTTTATTTTTTCATCGTATTGTATTGATGTATATTCTTATCAGTTGAAAATGCTGGAGAAAAAGAGAGAAACCAGCCCTGATCTTAATAAATTAATTGTGGAATAGGTAAAAAAATGTTTTATTATTTTTTAATACAATTGAAGTATTGAGGTGGTTTAAGTAGGTGTCGTAGTTATTAGGCGGATATGTGGTGCAGAGGTCGACGTTATTGGCTTCCATGACAGACCTAACGGGTTTAAGTCCCGGTTTGAATAGCATTCTTTTTTCAGTTGATTCTGTTTGAAGGTATGTTTGTTCGTTCCTTCAAAAATTCTTTCCCAACCATCCGATTCTATAAACAGTGCGATTAGCTAACCACAATTCCTTAACTTTAACCTTATCCCTTCTATCCATACTCTCATCGAACTGAAGAGAGGTTGAGCGACTGAGTGTCGAGGAGTTCTCATAGAAAGGGTATGTTACGATACCTCCATATCGTCGCTGCGCTTGAAAAATCTAGTATGTAATACAAACACAACTCAGGAGAAACAAAAAAACTGACTTACTCAACAATGTCTAGCCTTTTTTACAAAGCAAATACACTAAAAATTAGATCATTACGTTGAGCCTTAGAAAACTGGTTTTACAGGACTCCGTTGCGTCTTGTTCTATCACAAAGTGTAAGATGCTAATATTTGCAAAAAAAAATGTTAGAGACTTTTCAGTTACGGAATAGCGACAACAATGCTTTTAGAAAGCCTATAAATCAAACGCACGTTAATATTACATTCCGGTGGGGCGTTACAATTACGTGACTTGTTTTCCATGGAAATATCCTTTGGCTGCAATGTCAGCAAAAAGAATTAATGTACTGAAAGACTTCAGACGGTTGGGGAAGCTTCTTATGTAATTGGATTTGTTTGCGTAGTAACAATACTCTAGAGAAAAATTCACAACAAAAACTGTTGAATTGTGCATTCCTTTCACGGTGGCAGGTATACAAATTGAGAGCTCTGTGAATGAGTAATTATTCAGGATTATGTAACAAATTTAATTAATAAAAAAAACCAACCATCGGTTGACGTGAACTTTCTATTTCTTTGCTAAAGAAACAGATGATTTTTAATGGAGAATTTTGTTTGACTGAAGTATAGAATTTTCGCAAATGACCTTTATAAATTATTTCAAAAGGAAATTGAGCAACCTTTTTTTATTCAAATAGGTATGCATTATTTGGTCTGGTAAACTCCACCGTGTATTTAACATAAACAGTGATTAACACTTTCAAATGATTGCCAAGAGTGTCAAAAGACTCAATTGTAATCTACTAAAGTGTGTTGAAATAAGGACATTCTGTGGTCAGTTGAGATCTATTCGCTCTCAGTATGGCGCTGGAATAACATTTATCATTGTTGTATGGCCGACTGGTCCAGTTGTCGAACTGACTAATTTGAGTAGAATCATGCGGTATACTGCCACATTTACAACACGGCGTATATAAGAATACTCTAGAAGCAATCATTGAAAAAAACTACAAATAATTTGCTGATAGATATATTTGATTCATTTTAAAGAAATCGAAAGTTGCTCATGGACGAATGTTTTTTTCGTACATAATAACACATGTATCAATTAAATTATTTACTGTAAAACGCGGGTTCTATATTGTCTGGCAAAAACTTAACTATCTTTGACAAATAAATATGATTGCTTGAGCGTAATATTCGAATAAGAAAGTTTTTGAAATGGATATGAATATTATCTCCTTCACTAAATTGCTATTTACAAAATTTATTTGTTTTCACATTATTTTAAATGGGTTCCATTTTCAATTTTTTTTATTTGACAAAGGTTATCTTCTAATTATTAATATAGTGCATAATCGTATGTATTGCGTTTCAAACATTTTTATAGAATCGATGAAGATGTTGATATTTTAAAATTGCCAAAAGCACTGACCAATTTTTACGATGTAACTTAAATTAAAAAGCTTTTCTGTCTTTTTGGCAAATAGTTTCACCAATCTGAATAATATTTACGTTGACAATTAAAGTGTACTTGTTATAATCAGTGCCGGTGCCAGAAATTTTCTGCCCGAGTTATAAAAGTTAAAAAGTCATTTGTTTTCACCACATAAGATCCATCTTCGGGTGCCCTTTTACCGTGCCTAAAAGTGCCTGCTGAGCTACTTTTGGTGTTGGCATTGATAACAATAAGCTATTGCCACAATTTGTTTTTGTTGCTTATGACATTTAAAGTTACTTTTAAGGTGTTCACTGTCAATACTTGGTGGAAAGGCATTTTAAAAAAACATTTTTAGTACTTTTTCAACATAAAATTTATTGGATCGGGACCGGTTTCGCTCATGGCGAGCATTGTCAACTGAGTCTAACAAACCTATTTTTTTATTTTATAAAAACTTCAATGTGAAAGTTATTTATTGTAAATTATTTTTCTTTTCTAGTGATATAGAACACTCCTAATCAGTATTCGTAGGGGGAGTATATTGTTTTGTTGAATTGTATGACCTTCAGTTGAGTCAAGTATCAAAAGCACTTTTTTCCCATCTCTAGTTAACTGAAATAGAGTAACACTTAATTGATGGTGGAAATAATAGGGGGTTTCACAACTGGATACAGAACAAGAATGAGTAAAATATTTAATTAGCTTTTAATTATTTAGATGCAGAGATACAAATAATTTATTGCCAACATTTCTCATTAGGCCAAAAATATAATATGAATGAGCAACTTTTTATATGTTTAAAAAGCAAACTTTCCAAACTCAATGTTAATTATGAGTGCTCACTTGCCTACTGTACAGACACACACACACACAGATGCACGGGCAGATGGTAAACCATACGGCCTGTGTGTGAGTATTTATCTATCTACCAACACTTGCAACTCAGCTGGTAGTGGTGCAGAGAGACTGTAAAATTTACTGTTAATGTATTCAATTGTAGGCAGATTAAAGAAATGGGTGTGTGTGAATAAAGGCATTTATTAAACAACAAGATGGGAACTATTTTCAACACTGAGTTATAATACTTGCTTGCAATGTGTGTGGAGAGAAACAGTTGGCTAGCATTTTTTAGATATCTAAATAAATCATCTGTTCGAAAAAACTCTGGGGTAGTATTCCGGTACTATCGACATATTCTATAAACTTTCTTTAACCACGTCCGCTCCCTATGAAAAGCACGTGGACCTCAAACGGAGTTTAGCTTGACGGAAGTTTTCTACGAGAACTGTTTGTTACTGAATTTCTTAACTTCTTTTTTTTTAAAAGAGTAGGAATAGAAATCGGATTGTTGTGGAAGGGAATTTTATACAACAGAGACATCCGTGTCTCTGAACAGAAATCAATAATTCAACTGAAAAATTTATCTGCTCGGACTGGAATTCGGTTCCCATAAGTAATTTTGCAATTTTCACTTTTAGTATGAATTATATTTAAATATTTTTTCAAAATAAATTATAGCATATTATTTTTAAAGTGTTAAAATTATCCTAATTCCGTCCCTTCATTCAGTTGTATAGTTGAGGGTTGGATATACTAAATTAAAACAGTTATCCATCGATAGATACGGATACAAGCTGTAGAGAAAGCCATTCAAAAGAAACAGATGTTGAACGACCAACTTACAGTTAATTCTCTTGAAACAAATTCTGTTGAGATGGTAGATAAGAAAATGGTATGCTTCACATTGAAAGCAGACATAAAAAATAAACATTAAGAATGACAGTGTCAGGAGACAGGTGGACAGTAGCAGGGTTGAGGAGCTCCATTTGCCTGAAATATGGAGCATATCATGGCCAACAGAGAAAGCAAGAAATCAATACAACAAGACTCGGTGGGTTGAATACAGGCCCCTTAAGAGATAGAAAAATCTAACACATTTTTCTCTACTTTTCAGCAACCAGAAAACAGGTTTCACCAGTTAACAATTTTACCTATTTAACAGATATAAATTGTCTTTTCATTATCTTTAATGGCGATGCTTTGGCTTTCTGATTTATTTGTTAAATCTAAAATAATAATTTGTTTTCATGTTTCTCTTAAGTGATGAACAAGAAAGTGATTTTAATACGTATTGAAATATCTTTGTAACCACTTCTCCTATTGATATGTCTCTTTGACACATATCAGAGCATATTATTTTGTATCTAGTGGCATTCATAACTCCAAACTGGCAAAAATCAAAGGAGCCGGTACAGTCATGGCGACTGAAAATTTTGGTATTTTCTTCAAGCGATAGGAATCAAATTCCACTCATACATATAAATAAAAAATATTTGGGACTCCAGTGAAATGGTAATAATTGTAGACATGTCTGTATCTTCAACTCTTGAGATACCTTCAACCCCCAAGTGGAAAAATATTGCTGGTGCATAAAGTGTGTCAGACCTTTGCAGGATCATTACAGTGATATAGAGGATCTACCTTAAAAAACGCAGTAAAATTATAGGGTAGTTGAATGTAGTTCTATACGGTAAAACCTTGAAAAATGGTATACATGTTTAAGTCTGAGTGTCACTGCTCTTAGAAAAATATTCTGCTGATGATATGCACGCAGTCACACACCTGCAGCAGTTTTAGCCCACGCTGGCTGATAATTTGATTGCATTGACTAATTGGCTGCAGCCCTAGTATTCAGTACTAATTTGATAGTGGATTATGTTTTAGCGAAAAAGTCTTTTAATAATTTTTAGCAGCTTTAAATATCATACGCTGCCTATATGTAGTATTTGGATACCTACGGAGACCGTAAGGGTACTATAATGAAACTATAAGAAGTCTAGAAGTTAGCAAATCACCACGCCTAATTTTTAGCATCCAACGGGAGGTGGGTGGTAAGGAATGTTTATATTACCGAGATCCATGCTTTTGGAAACAGAAGACTTTGGTAGCAGTGGGTATTTTTTAATCACATGACTCACGTCTCTTTTGTCAATTTAATATTTTAGCTATATTATTTGTTCCTACACCATGATATGTATAAATTATTGAATTATTATTCACTAGTTAATATTATTACCAGAATTAATAATGATTGCTTTAAAACGATTTCTAATTAAAAGGTGAGATAGCAAGTTGTTTAATGTTTTATCAATTAAATGATGGAATTGTAAATAATTTGAATTCATTAAGATTTTATTTATTTATAATTGATTTACATTAAGGTTTGTATTAAATTCAATGAAATCTAATTAATCCAATTGTAATCATTTCAATCAAAATGATTTTTCAAACATTTACTTCGATATTCTGCAAAATGATTGGGTTACAGCTTTGTTCATTTGGTTTGTCTATATACGTAACTAGCATTGTCAGATAATACGTATATTGCTTAACGAATGAACATGTTTAATGGTTTTAAAACTATAGCGGAAAATCATTACAGACAGATGGCATTTCAGTAAAACACTTCACTATCACAATAGGAACACATGTTAAAAGCATTAAAAAAAAGATAAATTATATATTATGAAAATGCGAAACTATAATATATTTTGCCATGAAGCAGACATCAAGTCAACATTACTAAGTGACCATGAATTTATTCATAGAATTTTGCTTATGGAAAATAAAAATATTAAATTAAGCATTCTCTGTTGTTGGACTGCTATTGAGAATTTTTAAATTAAATCAAATTGGGAAATATTTTATTTATAGATACCCTATGAAATATTTAAAAAATCTTTTGCTGTAAACAGCTTAGTACTTAAAAATTATGAAATAGATTTAGCCAAATCAATTTTTTTAAAAATGGTTTGGTTGTCACATGCACATTGGATATAGATTCATATATTTATTCATTAATTAATGAATTAAAACAGCTTAACTGGAATTCAAAACTATCACAGATTGCAAGATGGCTTACAACCAGACTAAATATTGCTAAGATATTCTCTCTACTAATTTATAATTAAAATTGTTTTTGACTGCTGTTTTTAATGTATCCAGTAATAGTCTAAATTTGATGAAGCTCATGGACTTTTTATTATTGGTTTAATTGTTTCTGAAATAAAAATTATTATTTATTTATTCAAACAAGCAAAATTCCGGAAAATAAATATTTGCCGTTTTAAGAAAAACGATTGTAAAAAAATATCCATAAAAGGAAATGAAATACAATTTATCGAGTAAATTTTATGTGCATTTCAGTAAATTACGTTAAATAGTAATAAATAGTGAAAAATTCCAAATATGAACTGCAAATATGAAAGAAATATGTGAACAAAAACTAGAAAGTATGCCGTTATTAATAGAGATTTTTCCACATACTAAAATTCAAAAATGTAGATATCTCGCATATCAAGTAAAAATGTCAGCGTTTTAATATCACGCAGACAAAAATAAAATAAATATATTTTAGTATGTACCTACCTGCAGTTAGTTCACTCCAAGGTTTCAATTAGTAATAATTTTCATCGATCACAAAAAAACGTCATCAAAAAAAGTCTAACCGAATGATAAAACATAGATTGTTCCCACAATAATATGGCTTAATTATTAACACATCACTAATTACAATAATGGGAAATTATTTAATTATAATTAGAACACTCGCGATAATTTGAATTCCGAATTTAAATTCGAACACATTTTTCGACATTCATTTCTGAATGTGATAATTTCACGTCAAAAAAACACACAACTGTCAGAATTCTTATTATTCCGATGTATGTACTTATTTCTACGTCAACTTTGCCGATTAGTTTTAAATCCCGTTTCCAAATATCGTATTTAAGTTTCACGTCGCTATAACAGTGGCATGAGATGATAGATTATTAATATTTTTATGACATCTGTAACAGCCCTATTGCGCAAATCACAGTTTTATTGAACGCAATGGAAAAATTTGTTTCATGTGAATGTCAGTTCGCGAAATAATTAACCAAAAAATATTGTATAGGTACACAGTAATATTTTTTTCACGGATGCGCAGAACACGTCATAATGCAACGCTGAAGCGCCGAAATATTGCGCGGCACTGTCTTCTCTGTATTCATTCAACTTTATTCATTTTCAAACAAAAAAAAATGGGTTCAGAAAAAGTTTGCCGTGAGTCACTTCTCTTCTTTACAATTATTGTTTAAATAAATCTCAAGCATCTATAAATAACATTATTTTTAAAGTTTTCCACGCGAAACACTTATTGTACATATCTTATGATGAATATTTTAAATCTATCTGTATCTAATCAATATAAACAGTTATCATCATTTCATCCCTAAGGTGAATGACTTCTGGGGTTGGTTTGGAAATCTGAAGAAAAATAACTGGTGAAAGCCAGTTTTGTGGGGCAACTTCGCTTATTTTATGAATATAATATTCTTAAAAAACCATTAATTAAACTTCACTGAAATTAAAAATAGAAATCGACAATTAGTTTAAATAAACAAATCATTTATGTAGTAGACACATACGTAAAAAAATAGGATTGGAAATAATTCACAAGTAAATAATAAAAAATATTAAAGGATTGATAACGAAGAATTAGTATTCACAGATTATTATCTTCGAAAGTAATGCAACATAAAGGGGTTATGATACCGAACATCCATGTTTCGGGATGTAAAAGTATTGTAGTACGGCAAGATAAAATTTGAATAAGTGTATGTGTTGTAATAATAATTGTACACTGAGTGTAAATAAGTGTAACGACAGGATAGTTGAATTGATATCATTGCACACACCTTTTGTGCCCAGGCACGATTACGAAATAGCCGAAATATCACATTCCCTGCGCAGATGAAATACAGCAATATTGCGTGCTGTTTGGATGGCACACAATAAAAATGGTTGATAATTTATTATATTTGTACATAATCGGGGTTTTCATAGTGTAATAATTAGAACACAGCTGTAGATAGTTGATACGTGTAACACAGATATACCGTAATTTTTGTAAATGAGAAGATTCGAACGAAATTCCAGGTGCGCTGTTCTACCAAAGCGTGGGAAATTAATAGCGAGAACACGTACCTACTTTACCTATCATACAAAACTTTGTATGTATTGAATAATAATTATTTTAGGAGGAAGTATGCGATGTATTTTTGAATATGGAACACTTTATTGATTTCATTTCAAATGCATATTTTTATGGTTGATGAGTTGATTCATTATACCCGCGGAAAACTTGACAAAATAATATTGTAATTTGTACAAGTTTTATTTATTTTACTTTTATAATAATTATTACTTATTTGAAACAGGCCATTAAAATACATACCGTTTTTACTTTTACGACAGGATGATCAGATGTGGTTTGGTTGTCGCTATCATAGTCTGCAGTCTCATTTTCCGTGGCACCGCTTTCCCCGACACTTTCAAAATCAAATTGATCCGAACTTTGGTCTTCCTTTCCTATATCCGAATTCCCAATGAAGCTACCATACTTGCTGACATCAGTACTGTCATCTGTCATCATTTCTTTTACATCTTCTGGAATTTCACACACGACAGATTTAACGTAAGATTTATTCCTAATAATGTTATTATTATCTCCGTCAAAACACGACTTCGATTTTGGGTCCGGTAAAAAATTACGCTTTTCAAAAAAAACTTTATTCTCTTTTATGCCATCATCGGACGCTTCGAGGGAGATGCTTCCGTCAACTTTTACATTCTTTCGATAAAAAGAAGATAAATCCATTTGAAAGTAGAACACAAACTATTCCATCTGATTCGAAGCGAATTTCGATGAGATTATTATTAAAAAACATAGTTTATAACTTTATTAATCAATAATAACGGGTTTTTAAATATTACAACTAGTTCAGGTATGCATTCATGTAAGATATTTACCCACGTAATTAGAACATTAGTAACATTTTTGTTTGTAGACACTACTTGACCTCAAAAACTTTCGTAACTTATCTAAAACGTTTCACTGAACAGTCGTATTATTGGTACACCAAAAAACCGGAAGGTATTGTAATGTTGATAATTTGACGAATCCATCGCGAACGAAAATGTACATTTTCCACTATTTTTGTACGTACGATTAATAATGGATACACGCCATCGTAATAGAAATAAAAACTACTTGTGTTTTGTTGAAAAGAGACAGCATTCGTCATCTCTTGTTGACATCAGTTGACAGCTCATACTCTATTATGAGTTGCTATCATAATCTTCATAATTCCCGAATTTTGTGATCTTAAATTATCTTATATTTTTTGGACATAATATTGAAGCAAATGCTACAATTTAATCAAATACAAGCGTTTGCTGCTTGAAAAATTAGATTTATATAATAGAGCTATATAGAATGGAGATATAAATATCTTCATGCTAGTTTTATTGGCCTTTGAAAGATATTTGAAATATATTTTGCCAATTGATAATTCGTAAATACTACCAACATATTTATATAACTTTGTAATCTTAATGTTTTTGAGTCTATATTTCTCATTCGAAAGTTTCAGAAGCGATATTTTCTAGTCATCAATCACCCAAGTCCCAAATCTGAAAATAAATCTGCGCAATATTTTTTACGATATTGATTTGGCTCACTATCAAAATACAAATCAATATTATTTTTAGTGAAAAGTGATAAAATTTTTTGTCAGTATTTTTCTTCAAAATATATTTTTTTTTTTAGCATTTCATGTTATTATGAGTATAAAATTAAAACTATTTTTACAATGATGTTTATAAGAAGCGATTGAAATGATTTACCGAAAGAAAAACGATATTTATCAACTTTTTTCCAGAAAAAGGATCATTTAAAAAAAGTGCAATTGAGAGAAAATTATCACAGTGGAGTTAAAATTCCAATCATATTCCATCATATTTTTAAGTTTAACTTGGAGATTTAATTATTTTTATTTAAAGAAGCGTTTGTTGCGGTACAATATTTAAAATATATTTTTTTTGCTTTTAAGCAAAAACAATATATACTTTAAGCAGTTGCACGTCTTTCAAATAAATGAGAATTGCTTAAATTGGTAACATGTCATATGACTTCCAAGACCAGGATTTAAATTTTGATTGAAAACTCCAAAATATAGGGAAAATAGCTTTCCTGGCAACTATTTTTATAATGATTGTTTATTGCACAACGGTAAAGTAGGTCTCTACAAAAATGTTGCTATACAATAAAAATGTCTACGTAATATGATTTTGATATTCCCGCCAAAAGATCGTGATACGAAACAATATTTAAATGAAATCTTTATCTATTTTTAAAAGCTTTTGAGAAAAGACACCATAAACTATAGCATCACAGCTGCGAGAAGAATTATAAATTATTAAAATGAATGATAAATTTCATTCATGTGATTATTATTATTTCATTTGATTAATAGTATATTTTATTTCTTTTTAGAGCTAGAGCAAACCTTTTCTTTCTAATGTATTCTTTAACTTAAATAGGATGAATAAAATAATGAAGACAGTTCAAAAAATTTAACTACAATGATAAGTTGAAATGATCATTCCCATTCTGTAAAATGAGCTAAATATTGATGTTTTCATACTTCTTATTTATTGTCATGTAATTTTATGGTAAAATCTTTAATGTTGTAGAATGTAACTTGATAACTTTAGCGGTCTATGTACTTTGGAATATAAACCATATCTTTCGAAGGATGATTTTTCATATTTTAAGTAATACATAATTTCAGGATCTACTGATAAATTGTCATAAATAAAAAACAACTTTAAGCAAATGCATTTTAATGCTAATTAAAATTACACGACTAACTATATTTATTTTTGGTAGTTCTAATAATATAAATATATAATTTAGAATTATGTTCGTATTATAAGATTTGGAATAATTTATTTTTACTTATTTGTATACATGTTTTACAAATTTATTTTACAGTGATAATAAACTAATTAAAGTCGTTGAATTAAATATCTAATGCTCACAAGTTTATTTAGTTCTATTTCAAAGTAGCAGAAAGTTGACCAATATTTTAATTTTCAAGCCTTATTATATAGTCATATAGTTTTATAATCGGGAACACAAGGTGATATCTTTTTGAAGTTTGATTTTGTGACAATGATTTGATTTTAGGAATATTTGTTTGTTATCTGTTTAATTTTATGCAATACTATTAGATCAAAACTACAATATGCACTATGTTGAAACTGAAGAGGCTATAAACATTGTTTGAAGATTGAGGAGGTAATATAACCATGAAATGTGGAGTGGAGGTCTTTCGTACTCAAATTTAAATGAATATACAGTAGAACCTCAATTATCCGGATTTTCGATTATCTGGATTAGTCAAAATAAACAAAAATATTACAAATTTTCTGATATGCACGTGGCGAACGTTTACGTACGTAATTGATAATTGATTTTTTCAATAAAAAACAATTTATTATTAAAGCTATGTTTTAATCTAAAGAAATAAAAATGATTTATACTGAATATTCTTGTCTTTTCCTGTCAATTATTATTTTTTCGATTATCCGGATTTGTCCTTATCTGGACTATCTTCATCCCCAATTAGTCCATATAATCGAGGTTCTACTGTATAAATAAAATGTATAATTGCACATAAAAGCTATTCAGTAAATATGTTTTGTTAATGTTTGCATAATAATACATTTAAGCATATTGTATTGTAAGTAAAATGGAGTAACAAAATAGTGGAGATCATATTGAAATCCCAATGCAATTCTAATAGTGAGTAAATGTTTTAGATATAGAGTTTTTTCAATTTTAATAAAAACTTAATATATTTGTAGAAAAAAATAAACAAACACATGAAAAAGAGATCATGTTCTCTTATAAACAAAAGCAATGGTTTATTTATATAGACTTCTTTTGTATTTGTAGTAAAGCTTTGAAAACTTGAAATGTTTCTCCAGCGAATTGAAAAAATTGAAAAAATTATATTTATGACGGTGTTTTACTCTATCTGTGATGAAAATATACAATTTATCGTTATGCTGAACTATTAATTTAAAATTACATTCATTCAAAATTAATCAAAACTACATTCTCGTTTTCCATCCTGTAAGAAATTATTTTTTAAATGTCCTATCGTATCTCTTATTCAAGTTCAAAGGCACTTATTCTGATGACTAATGCTGGCATCAGTGTGTCGTTAAGACTAATTTTTTCATTTGGAATTTTATATTGTTCAACACTTAAATATTTAAATCCATATCAATCTTAGATATTGAGCAATACAGCTTCCGCACGTCTATGCATACTTTTCTTATAATTAATTTAAAAAAAAAAAATGCAGTTCACGTATTTACTTTCAAATGAAATGGCAATATGTGGTGGGTACTTTCCTTCATACTTCAGAACTTACTGCAAAGGGGCAAGAAAATGCCTGTGACTCGCCGGTCAGTATAAAAAAATCTGCAGAATTTTTCTGGTATATGTACATATATAATTAAGTATTTCGACTGAGGGTGCTTGATGGAATTCCGGGTTTCGCCTTTCGGCATCTTCAGGCATTCCAAGTGCACGGATCACAACTGTCAGTTCAAGTACATCCGTGCACTTGAATGCCTGAAGATGCCGAAAGGCGAAACCCGGGTTTGCTTACAAAACTCATGGAAAAGTACAAATTCAAAAAATTTTAATATGTACATATATGTATGTAATTATATAACCAGACTTTATCGTAGAATTTTAAGGTAGTAGTTTGATATATTTGTATGGTTATGTGTAGGGTGGGTATGTAGGATAATGATGCACGTGTGCTTTGTTTCTAACCAGTGTGAAAAATGAAGCTTCTCTCAAACTGTTATGAATATATATTATGATAAGAGAGTGAAATGAAGATATGAAAAATGTGTCTGTGAGGGGTTGATGCGATAAAGGTTCATCCAGGAATAATTGTTCAAACTTCCACTCTACTTTCTGGGTCAGAATTTAATAACATATTCTCTATGGTTATACAGTAATCTGTGGCACTAGACTATGTTTGTGATCATACTTTTAGCTTCATGTGGAAAATGCAGAAAATCAAAATGCTATGGCTCTTAATAATAATTTAAATTAATCATCAATTTATGGTCCAAAAGGTTAGAATTTATCAAAATTCAATATGTAAGAAGATTTATTTATGCACTAGTATATCTTCAATATCCATCCGATTCATGCTCCCAAGATAAGAGAGAATTCATGGATGCTATTCCAGCTGTAGACCAGTTTTCCAAAGGGTCCGGAGGAGAAGCAGGTTCTTCTTGTGGCTTTCTGTCTGGATGTTTAGTGTTACCATTGTGATGAGCCGATTTGCCGCGTTTTGTTGGACGCTTCTCATCTACTACCGTTACCATTGGAGCAACTCTGAGAATTTTAGAATATGAAGACATAATTTATTACTCCTGAATAATTTGATTCATTATGTAAGTTAACATTTTCATAAATAAACATAACTTTTTAGGGGTTCACTGTCCTTGGTAGAATGGAATAATATTTAAAAATAATAAGAAATCACTTGAAACTTAACAAGTCTGCGATGAGCGATCCAAATAAATTTTATGTGGATTAAGTACAAAAATGTCTTATTATTTTTTAATAAATAAAATAGTCAACTGAAGATAATATTACAGAAGTTTGATGATGTTTATTAAAGAGGCGAAACTCATGTTTCTTTATTTTACACACCATATGGAATGACAAATTTATCAATTGAATTTTATATTAAAATGAATTTCTACATATTATGTTACCGCTAGAATCCATTGAAAGTCAATTTTGATGTTGATCAAAAAATGTACCAATACAAAAATTTTAAGGTTGCATCAGTGTTTTATTCAATAACTTCTCTAA
The DNA here is from genome assembly GCA_028554975.1 of Himalopsyche kuldschensis. NCBI lineage: Eukaryota > Metazoa > Arthropoda > Insecta > Trichoptera > Rhyacophilidae > Himalopsyche > Himalopsyche kuldschensis. The sequence continues at coordinate 494,964 of JAHFWI010000030.1, read as the reverse complement.
AAGAAGACAATTTGCCAAAAAGCTGTTCAACTGAAGCACTTAATTGAAACAGGCATAAACCTGCCTTCACCCTCTTAGGTTTATTGCATTACAAAAACAATTTAATAATTAAATATACACATAACACTGACTTTTTTGTTTCGAGTTACAATGGCTTTTACCTGTTAGCTCTTGCGGTCCTGGGTCTTTGACGTGTCTTCCTCTTTTCGACTTTCCTTCGATCCTTCGTATACTTTGTCCCTTCTTCAAATCTCACACCCTGCTCGTTGTTTCCACTCTCTACTTCAATTCCGGAACCTTCACCTGTATTTGTAAATATTAGGCCATTGTCCTTAATTGCATATTTTTACCATACAATTTTATCAATTTTGTTATGGAAGCAAAATTAATTACACAAGATAAGAATTGAAAGCATCCAGAAAGTCAATTCCTAAAATAATAATTAACAAATTGCAAATTTGCAGCTAATATAAATTATTCAAAAATACTAACATTTTATTTTAATTTTTTCAGTCGATTATAAAAATTAAAAATGTGTGTTCATTTACAGACCATTATATAAATATATAATACTATTGCTTGGTGCATTACTGATTTTACAGTGTTTTTGTCAACTAATGTGACCATAACTAAAACATATTTTTGGGATTCCATATTTTGACCACTCAAATATGTTACAAGACTTTTAACCAGGGCTGTGGAGTCGGTAAAAAAAAGTCCGACTCCGACTCCAGCATTTACTAAAACCACGACTCCGACTCCGATATTGACAAAAAACACGACTCCAACTCCAACTAAAAAAGGTTAATATCGTCACTTTTTTTCCCTAAATTTCCTATTTATGTGTATTCTATTAAATATCAACCCTATCAATGCGGCCAAAAGCCAAATTTGACATATTAAATGCAAAAATAAAAAGTTCAAACTTTTCAAAATTTCCGACTCCGACTACGACTCCGGCCAAAGCACCGCTCCGACTCCGCCTCCAACTCCACAGCCCTGCTTTTAACGGTCTTCAAAACAAAATGTTGTTTTATTTATTTATATTATTTCTTTGTAATCCTTGATGTAGCAAAAGGATTTCAAATTAGCACACTGTTAGGAGACCTATTCGTTTGTTTTGTTCACATTATCTAATATGTCAATATGTTTTTAAGGTACATTTAAAGTTTTATATTATGAATATACATACAAAAATATTTGTGAAGAACTCAAGTAAGAATATTGAAGTCTTGCCTTTAAATATGACTGCTTTCTCAGCAATGATATCCATCTGTGATTTGTTTATGGCATTTTCAATGTTGAGTGGCCGCATATCCTTAATAGCATGCCCTAAGGAGCTCTGCGTCATATCGAAATTGGCACTCTCTGGCACTGTAGGGTTTCTTTTGAAATGCAACAAAACATCTATTAACAATTTGTTTAAAAACAAGGGTCGTATATAGCGCATGATGAGCAAAACATTTTCTCAAAATTAAAAACAAGTCATTGCCATCTATCTGTTTTTCGGGTAGTCTCCAAGCACAAAATAAATTATATACATATAAATCTTCTCACTGATTATTTCAACAGACAATCGAAACTAGGGTGTGACATATGCTTTACCTCTCTGTGAAGTGTCTTCAGACTAAATCGATCACACCTTATTAAACAATCAGTAGAATAACGAAGCTGTCAATTTTTATTTTTTATTAAAAATCAATTTCAACATCTCGCTCATCTCACTATCTCGCTCAATTCATCGAAAATATGATATTACATTTATTTAAGCTGCCCAAGATCTTTCCATAGAGAATAAAGTTACGGAAGGAGTAGGTGGGTAAAGTTTTCTCGTTATTATCAGAAGTTAATCTGGATTCTAAGGTCATAATTGAATCATAATGCCAGATATTTAAAAAAAGCCAATAAAACTAAGAATACTTTAATGGAAATTATACAGTTATTATAATTAACACAAAATCCCAATTGATTTTATCAACGAAAATGTTGATTTATAATGCATGATTTTCTGTAGGGTAAAATTGCTAGCTTACTTGTAAATATTCATCATAGAATTTTGAATTTGCTCAATCCTTGCATCGGCAAAGTCCATCCCATTTTCCTCGTTGTCTGGACTCTCCCTGAAAGCCGGATTGTCGGCTCCGTCGCAGGGGGCATCGGATGAACTGCTCTCAGCCACAAGGAGCATTTTCCCTCCCCGTCTTCCCATGGATGAACTATTTGGCTTAGTCGGCGGAAAGCTCTGAATAGCTTCTTGATGTCTTTTGGTAGCTGATCGAGCTCGTTTCGTACGGGCTGATCTACCGAGCAGTGGTGCCTCTGGAAAATTTTATAAGCATCAAATCAACCCTTTAGGGTAAAAGAAACGTAACTCGGTTTTGAGTTATGAATGCTACTGGATACAAAATAATATGTGTCAAAGAGACATCAATAGGATAAGTGGATATGAAGATAGTTCAATAGGTATTAAAATCACTTTCTTGTTCCTAACCCCACTAAACCTTAAAACATTAAGATAAATTACTATTTCCGTCAAAGTTGATTTCTGGTGAAACCTATTTTTTGGCTCTCCCGAAAAGTAGAGAAAAATGATTTTTTTTCTGTTTTTTAAGAGTTGAACTGTCAGCTCTTGGTTAGTTTTCAAAAACTGAATATTTTCACAACGCAGTTGCAGCAAATAAGCACAAATGACTTACCCCCAAGCCCATCACTGTCACTCGGCTCCATTACCATAATCTTTTTCTGCCTCTTCTCCCCTGCACTCCAGTCCACTTTTGGTCCCGCCGGAGTCTCAACACCAAATAGATTTGTGAGACATCCGGCTACACTTACACCAGCTGCACCTGCTCTAGACGCAGGCTGAAAAGTAAAATATTTAAAGCAAATAAACAGAAAGCATAACTTATAATATAAAATTTAAAATAATATTAAAATTTAAAATAACTTTGATTATTCCACGTTATTCGTGTAACTAGCCAGACACGTGTTTCGCCTCTTTCAGAGGCATAAACGTGGAATAATCAAAGTTATTTTAAATTTTATATTAAAATGAACTTCCACAAAGTTACCGCCGAAACCATCGAAAATATTAACTTACTCATGTTTATAGATTGAATTGACATTTACTTGTTAGAAATCCATTATAACACAAACAAATTATAAAATATATAACTACGTTTATACATATATCAACTTATCTATATGTACTGGTGTAGAAGAGGTTAACAATACATTTTGTCACTGACCGAGAATCTGACTTTCCACTTCTTTTTCCCAAAAACATTGATTATCACAATAATGCAACTGGAATTGTTTAGATGCAGCGAATTTATTTTCATTATTGTATTACTTGATTGATAGATGTTTGACATTGCAATTTTATGAAGCAGTGTATTGTTGAGTGAAAACAAAAACATTCTGTATCTAGCCACCAAAATGCAATAAACTTTAATCATAAAAAATGAAGTTTAATTACCTTAGTAACAGGTATAACCTCTTCCACGTGGTACAGATTGGCGGCTTCGACGGCCAATGATTTTATCTTGTCTTCGAATTCTGAAGACTCCTTGGAATCCGACAGATGGATTATTTCTCTGAGCGGATCGCTGTACACTTTTATTATCTGCTTTGCCATCTGCTGAAGGCCTACACCAATAATTGTGGTAAATATCGGAGCCGTAATTGAGGGTGTTTTGGTTGGCGCTTGTGTCGGATCCGGAACCAGAGATGGCTGGAGAATAGTTGCCGGCAGAGTAGTGTTGATTTGAGGCGTTATAGTTGTCCCAGGTTGTTTAGCATCAGATATTTGACTCAACATTCCTACAAGGCATCCACCTGAAAAATTGTGCATGTGTTATAATATTGTTTTAATTTATTATGTGATAAAAGTAAAGAAGCAATTGAAATATAGCACTATAATTTACCTGTGTCTACTGCGGATTTAGGCGCAGCAAAGAGCAATCCACCTGTAGCAGGTACCATCAAAGCACTGCTGGCTGTAGGCTTAGGAATCGGACCGATGTTACCAGGAACGACGTTCCCTTTCCCGGGGACACTATTCATTTGATTTGAGGGAGCAGCAGGGGGCGCCTTTGTTAAGTTGCTCTGCAAGTTTATTCCGTTGGCTCCGGCCAAATCTACATCATGAGTGTAGGCCATCACGTCAAGAGCTGACGATAGGGCTTCTCCGAAACCGTTTGCGATATTCGGACTTTCCGTTTGAAGAGTTGGATCGGAGGGTGGTCTGTAAAATAATGGATACTTAATATTACACTCAATAAAGTAAAAGTAAAATAAACACTACTTGTAGATCTTCTGCCGAGTTTACATATGAATTAAAATGCTATAAATTGAGTAGATGTTTTATATATTATTCTGTATGTATTATATTCTTAAGGTGACACATTAATTGCACTCCAAGGTAATTAGATCTGTCCAGAAATTCTATACAAATAGCAGTGCAACTTTGATATTGACATTTATTTTTCACATCAATCTTCCTGTAAATCAAACAGTCATTTCCATTTAACTTTAATTCCATGTAATTGACTCAATAAATTTAGTGTTACTTATATTATTGTCTATGAGGACACGAGTATAATAAATAGCAAGGAAGTAAACATATTAAATTTATATATCTGTGTTTGGAGAACTTTGGCTGGTAAAAATATTTATTTCGTACTTTATGGGAACTTTGGTCGGCGTGGAGATGGAAGCACGTCCCCACATAATTCTCCGTAAGTCTTCACCGGTCATTCCTCTTTTTCGAAGTTCATTTATTGTCACTTTTCCAACTCGCTAAAATAAAATAAAACATCAAACAACGTTCCATATTTATTCCAATAACTACAATTCTTATAATCTAAAATGTATTGTAGTTATTTAGAGTAAATAAGTATTAATGATATTTTATCACGAATTGACAATTCGCATCATCGTTCATGGCAAATATTTTTTTCTCTTTAAATTAATTAATCAAAATGAATTTCGATTTATGTTATTAAATATTACAGATATCACATACCTTCCAATTTGTAACAGCTCCCTTTCGTTGCTTCGCCCTAGTTTTAGACTTAGATTTGATAACCATAACACCGCGTTGCTCATATCTAGGATCATCTGATGGTCCAAGACCTATAGAATACTCTTGAAGATAGTGATGAGCATCCGATTGGGCCACAGCTCTTTCTAAAGTCACTACAATCTTGGCCCACTATATGTTTCAAAAAATTCAATACATTATTCAGTAAAACTGACTTTGATAAAAAGAAATGATATTAATATATAATGTTATCTTTACGAGCTCATTTAATAGAAAAAGAATTGAATCATTACAGTTACCTGCTTCATCCATTCTTTCTCAGATTGTTCGATGACATGCGCATATGTGTTTCCCATCATAGCGATCAACATGTTTAAGAGTAAGATGGGCACAAAGACCATAAACAAAGCAAACACAGATTTGCTTAAATTCGGATATGTGGTAAAGCTCAAGTCGGTGTACTGAAAAATAATCACTTCATCAATAATTTTAAATGCTTACAAACAAAAAAATTGTAATTCTATAAAATTATTCAAGCAGGAATGGAATGAATGTCAGTTGCAAGCTATGAGACATCTTTTTGGGTAATCTGTAAAATTGAAGTAAACTGTGCTTAGTCCTATTCCATGATTCACTAAATACTGAATGAGTGATAAGTCATCGTTGTCATTAAAGCCATTGTCAAAATTTTTACACTATCTTATGAATAACATAAAAAAAAAAGTATCTGGCTTCATAAGAATTATGTAATATATTTTTTATAATTAACCTGTACAAAGCCATCCTAAAACGGTTTTATATCACAGTGAAGTAACATCCAGTTATGGACTGCCATTAAAATTTTAGAAGCGTGCACATGGCATTATTTAATATTGCATGCATTACTCCATGGCTAATAAAAGAGTGTTAATTAAATATTACAACGAATGCCAATGCATCAAATTTTCTATCATGTGAAAATCGTTTGAGATAAACTCGAGACCTACTCAAGAAGAAATGACATCACACACACTCTTATCCAGAATCTCAGATTTAAATAGGAAAAATCTGACCTTGCTGCTACTTTAACTCTGAGTTTTTGCCACTAGACCATAGATACCACCCTTCATATTTATTTATTAAAAGACAAATTATTACAGCAAAAAAAAGTCAATTTGCCATTGCGGAAAGCATACAACATATAAATTTAAAGTAGATGATAGTTAATATGGGATAAATAACGTTAATTGACAGGATAACTCACACTATAATCTCCAAGAGTTATCTGAAAAAGGGCCATCCACGTACTGGGGTAGCTGTTGAACAGAGAACTTTTTACTCCGGGGAATCCTATATTTGTAAAAGAAAACATCGCAAATAAATAGCAATATATTTGCAATATCACTGCTATAAAGTGTGCTAGGAATAATACAATTAAAATGCATGTAACAATGATCGACAAGCATATCAATGAGGATCCATATTCCAGTACAGTGGTTTGTTCTCCACCTTTTTTGCCAGTCAGGCTGGATCACTATTCAACTCAAGTAAAACGATCAATGAGGGTATAAGATCAGGGTGTATAATGACTTTCTGTATTTTATTCAATTGAGTCTATTATATGAAAACATTGGTATGGTGCAGTATCCATGTAAGTGGAGTATCAGTGTTAAGGGGTGGCCGACCGTTGCTTCAAAATAAAAGCAGTTAATATACTTCATAACGAATATAAGTTCACAAACCTTTGTAAAGGAAGAAAAACGACTGTGAGAAACCAAACAGGACTATCATGTAAATAATTCCGAACGTCAACATGTCGCCTGTTATCATACTGTATATCATAGTGACAAATGGACCCGTTAAGCGCACCGCCCTAAAAAGTGAATAAACAAAATGAACGCTTCGCTGAAATGGAATAGTATTGAATTTATAACTAAAACTGAACTGCCAAAGATTCGATGTTGTGTTCACACACTTGATACTTATGAGCTGTAGTTCACACAAGCCTGTATCGTTTATATAAACCATAAGTTTTGGTTAGTGAAACTTCAACACTAATTTACTGTAGAGTTCAGTCAATCTTGCTGTACCGGCAATGTTGATAATTAAGCATTGGATATATAGCAATTTTTGTTCATAAATTGACTATACAACATCAAATGAAAAATAGACAATATTTACCCAGCGAAAAACATGAGCAGAAACCATGACCCTGGCACAGCGAATACTAATATAGCCTCTTCAGAACTCTTGTCTCCAATCAATCTAAACGGTATGCATGCCAGCAGGAGTAGATTCGAAACCAAGAATATGGCTTTCGCTGGAGCATTGGACTAAAAATTACAAAAACAAATTGTTATGGATATTAAAAAAACATCAATTTCATAGATAGATTTTTTTAACACATACCAGTTGTTTCACGAACGCAGCCAGCCCCTGGTTCTTGACTTCATCGCCCTGCTGAAATATCACATAGCTCAATACCCCGGCTAGGGTTCCGATTTCACAGATGTATCGCGCAATGTCTCTGAAGTCTTCCGGGGGACCAAGTAGTGGAGCTGACTGATCATCTGGACGGAGGTATACTGCCAGTGACAGGAACACCAAATGGATGAAGAGGATCAACAGCCTCTTAAGAAATTGATTCTGTCAAAAATTAATGATAACAATTAAATATCTACATAAAAAATGTTAAATGGAGATGTGAGTAATTTGTTTCTGATTGGCTGTTGTCGTATTCATCTCTGATTAATTGTGCTTAGTTATTCTTTTTTTGTACGATTCAAATAATAGAAATTCTTTAATAGAAAACAAAAGAGTTAAGTTTACTTTCTTAATGGCATGATTATTTTTTTGGAATTCATTGTTGACTGTCGTATAACTCTGATTATTAAATTAATAAATATTACAATTACCGAGAAAAGCTGGGTTGAACCACTAGTAACTGTATAAAAATCCGGTAATCTACAAGTTAGGGTGCCAATCAAAATTCTCGCACTTTTGACACATAATCCAAGATGGCCGCCGACAGAGTGTTCCCTACAAATAAATTGATGATGTATATTTCTCTTACCCTTGCAAAAGTTTTCCACTTTTCTTCTAATAACCTCTGAATGATTCCGCCATCCAACATGTCTAGATGCTCCTCTTTAGTTCCGTTAAGAATAATAAATAGTGCTGAATTCCAATCTGAGAAAAGGTTGTTAGTGATAATTTAATTAATGTACACATGGTCCTATGACTACATAGATCTCAAAATATCATATACATAGTTCCCTTTTGTTTGTCACCATTATCAATCACTTTTAAGCTGTTAACTGTCACTTCTTCGAGTGGAAACTTTGGTGGAAACTCATTATTTTATGTATTTTTTTGTACTGCTTCCACATATAATTTTAAAAAGAACAGGACCGGTTTCGCTCATCACAGACATTTTCGTCTATACATCGAAACAGAGTTAATTATGTAAAAATGAGAAAGTCAAGACAACAGTTATACAGATAAATAACAAGAATCGAAAGATATTCATACATAAGTGGTTGTTGTCAATAATTAATGGAATGGAAACAAAACAGGAATCAGGTTAAGAAGCACTGTAAAATTACACATTCATTGTCTCCCATAAACAATACATACTTGTTCTTCCATCTGGTAAAAGCGTGTCCAAAGCATTCAATGGATACGCAGAACACGTGATATTAGAATATCTCCAAAACTCTCTGGCTGACAGCTCCAACATCTCCCTGAAAACCTCAGCTCGCCCTAGCTTGCACGCCAACGTCAGCGGTGTAAGGCCATCGTTGTTGACCTTCCCATTGCTGGCTGGAAGCTTCGGATGCCGCAGTGCATACCCAAACATATCCTGAAAGTGATGAGTTCAATTACTAGAGAGTTACCAAGTTAACAACCCTGACATACTAAAGATATCGAACTTGCATGCTCCCAGCTTTTACCTACGTGGTCGTAACTAATGCCAAACATTTTTTTTCTATGAATACTTATATATCGTGTCGGTCATTTGAGTCACCAGTGACAAAAGCTATTCAGCTGATCAATGCACTCCCTAAGAAGGTGAACATTTTCAGCAATGAACTCGGTGTTTACTCTTATAAAATCTTTATAAATATAATCAAGATAATACGGTTTATATAGTTTTTGATGTGTTTTACATTTATTAAAATAATGAAAATGTCTTTCATGTCCCTAGTGCTTCACAGCTGCCTTCTGTGTCAGATTTTACATATTGCTATATTTTTACATACCTACCTTGAGTGTTTTGAGGACTGTAAATTATATTAATAAATCAAAATAGATTACCAATTTATCACAAACGACCACCATATGCAGAATCATGTTGCCAAAAGAGTCTTGCAAGTCAGGATCAGCCCCAGAATCGAGAAGTAAATTGTAAACCGATTCATTGGCGCAGCAGGCCGCCCAGGATAAAGGATACTCTCCCAGATACGCCAGCCCCTCGTAATCGGTATGACGTGCAGGATTTGGACGTTGCTGATCGCGCGGTAAGAAAAAACTTCCTAAAACAGTCTGCATATTTGAAATAAATCCTATAAATACAAGACAGAAATAAATAGGTCTTCCCTTTGAAGTTTGAATAGATGAATTTTCGTTCAGAATACTTTTTGTTTGAATGTATACCCAGTCTTAATTCAATTCAATGATGCTTTTAAAAAGGTGTGCTATTAATTAAATAATTCCATTGCATAACCGACATTATTGCTTACCTATTGCCCGTTGACTGACATTTGCACCTGCTTCGACCAGGTCTTGCACCAATTCATTATTACTATAAGCGATTGCCAAATGAAGAGAGCTTGCACCTATAAACAAAGATAAATATACACTGATTGTGTAACAAAAGTAAAACTGACGATGCTTCTCAAAATTCGAAACATTTGTCACTTAATGAGTGAAAGAATATAGTAATCAAATTCCATGTGAAAAAATTGAACTATACAAAGTTATTACTGAATCTAATGCTAATTTAAATCAAAGCAAGATAAATTGGTGAAATCCACAAATCAATTGAATCTAGTGAGTCGACTATAACTTTTACTAAACTAAAATCAATTTGGTATCCTACTTTATAATTTAACATTGGTTAACTAATTTGAACTCTAATAAATCCTCAAAAAACACACGGTACTGTGGGCATATTTTTTTTTTTCCATATCCGCTCCCTATTCGGAGCATATGGCCGCCACACGGTGCCTCCAAGATTCTCTGTCTCCCGCTAACTTCCTCGAATTTTCCCAGGTCATCCCGAGTCCCTTAGCTCCCCTGAGTACATCCTATGGATGGTCATCAGAGGCCTTCCTCGGCGTCGGGATCCATCAGGTTGATAGAAGAGGCAGGCAGGATTCAGGCTCCCCTGGGGCATCCGGCAGCACATGTCCAAGCCAGGTCCATCGTCGCCTTTTAATTTTGGACGTAATAAGGGGCTGGTTTGTCTGCTCTCTTACCTCCGTGTTCCTGACAAAGTCAAACCACCGTACTCCTAATATTCGCCGCAGGCATCTGTTTTCGAAGCACAGTATACGGTTACCCTGTGCTTTTGTGATGTGCCATGACTCGCAACCGTAAAGCAGCACAGTCAGTATGCATGCGTTGAACAAGTGGCACTTGGTTCTGACCGAGTACAACCGTGAGTCCCAGACTTTCCGCATTGAATTAAATGTTGCTCCAGCTATCCCTAATCGGATCGCGAGCTCATTACGCGGGTTGCCATCACCCGTGATGTGTACTCCCAAGGACCTAAAACCATCGACTCTCTCGATTTCTTGCCCCGCACTCATCAGAGAGTAGTCTGGATCTGGACAGGCGCTGTTGCAGAGCACATTGGTTTTACTCGCGTTGACTTTGAGGCCAATGCGATACGAGTTGCTCTGCAGTCTATCCATTGTTTCCTGAATACCCGCAACTGATTTGTCAAAGATGACAGGGTCGTCAGAATATTTTTTACCCTAACTCTTTTGAGTTATCTCGCTTATAATTTAAAGTAATATACATGTTGATTATTGACTTCAAGAAATACTCAATGCCCAACTAAATGATCGAAATGAACACATTTTTGCATCTGGTAAAAGAATTCATCAACATATATTTAAAACATACCCAAATATTCCTCCCCTTCTACAACGTCCAACGCCAGCTTGGGAAAACACTTTAATAGGGTTCTCGCAAGCCGAGTATGTGTTCTGGTATCGCAGATGATAAGCACGTGAAGAAGTGACTCTCCCAAAGCTCCTCGGTGACGCATCTGCCAGCAAGCAGCGTGGTCTTGCCACCTTGACAGTGGATCATATCTTGAAAGAGAAGCTTCTATCGGCAGGACAACCTGTAATTCAAATGTTTAAAATAATTGTTATATTTTGAATACAAGTAATAAAACATCTAAAGATGCAAATAGACATTGGTCAGTGGAATATTGATTTTATAATTCTAGATTTGTAGAGAAAGTCACAGCTGTATGTGATGTTGTCATCATTCGTCATCAGATCTATGCAATCCTTGAAAGCAAAGCTTATTGAGTGATCTACTTTATAGTGTTTTCCTAGCCAAATTATTTGTTTTTCTTAAGTAAGTTAAAGTTTTCACTTTGTTAATTATCAATTCTTGGTGGACAGGCATTGTATTTAAATGAATAAAACACAATATTTTTGTATAAATAATCCTGTTTTATATGTTATCAGTTGAAAATGTTAGCAATGAACAAAACCGGTAATGGTTTTAACCAGGGCTGTTGGAGTCGGGGTAGTCGGAGTCGTCGCGGCGTTTTGGCCAGAGTCCTACTCGGAGTCGGAAATTTTGAAAAGTTTAAGCATTTTATTTTTGAATATAATATGTCAAATTTGGTTATTGGCCGGATTGGTTGGTTGATATTTAATTGAATACACATAAATAAGAAAATTAGGAAAAAAAAGTGACGAAATATTTTTTTTTAAGTCGGAGTCGGAGCTGTGTTTTTTTAAACGACTCCACAGCTCTGGTATTAACACTTTTTTGCATAAGCAATATAATATTTTTATTAATAGTGTACTATGTTGCAGGCTGCATTACATAGTTATTATAACTATATGTGGTATGATTAAAAAAATATTGAGTATGACTACTCAAGTTCCACTCGACGAGAAATGAAATCACGTACCTTAGAACTCAAATGTTTCAGTAAGAAAATTTACATTTCCAGGACTTGTCATTGAAATTTGAAAATGTCATAGAAGGATAGTTAAAAATCAGACAAAGAAAAAGACCAAAGTAAAAATTAAGATTAGATGGTAAACGAAGCCAAGAGCCATTTGTTGAGATCAGCGCGGGATATGGTCAATGTGTAATTTTACATGTTTCTGGTCTCTGAATTTCCATCGAAGATACTCCGCTCTGTTGATGATTTGTCCTCTTCCTTCGGCATACATCAACACTCTGAATTGTTCCCTGATCAATTTTTCTACCTCTGCCTGTCCTCCTACGTTGTATGCCTCAATTAGTTCACCGCCTGAAATTATAAAAAAAAAACATTTTAAATGTAACTTAAAAATATATGAGATGAAAATGAATGTTCTCTTCTTTTTTTTTAAATTTAAATTTTAAAATTTAATAAAAAAAACGTATTTCAGCTAATGCCAACGCGCTAAAGATTTTAAAATGTCAAAGTCATACGAAATAAATTCGACGAAAAATTTTATGAATCAGTCGAGAACAACTCAACGAAAAAATACATATACCCAATTTCCAATATCTCTTTTTCGTTAAAAATCTGAATAATTTTATTAGGACCAGGACTGGTTTCGCTCACAGCGTTTTACCTTCCGCAGTTGTCGGGCGCGATCCGTTTAGTTAAGACGCCACTCGCACCTTTAAATTTATATGCGTCGTTTTAGCGGTTATCATGAGATAAAAACATACCGGCATTCAAAACCAGGATATGACTGTATAAGATATTTTTTTACTGAGCATATTACCTTTCTTGTAGTTGGCCAGTTTGTAGAGGAGGCACTGGTCCTCATTGGAAGCCTGGCTGATGACGCGGTCAAGCACAGATCCGTCCGCCTGCACTTCCTGCTTCACCCTGCAGAACTTGCATCCCATCTCACTTCACACTTCTGCATTCATGACCACCAGTCGGCGCCGATTATCTCATCCAAATTATTTTCATTGCACTGTACGCTTATTTTGAAATTTGATCCGATACTTTTTAAACCTGCCGTCAGGTGTCAGTTAAATTTGTTCGAAAAAGCAGCCATTTTACCTTTTGACATAATATATTGTACTATTCATCAAGATTTAAAATACATCAACTGCTGAAAATGTTTGTAATGTATTAAATTTATATGCATGGCGTCATGCCTAAAGGATATTATCCTGTTATATTGTTATTTTTAATCAATACGTAAGCGTAAGTTTTAAGAAATTTCATAAATATTAAATCATCGTTTTCATTGCGAATTTCATATCTGCAAAATCAAAAAATCGACAACTTATCGCAATGAAACAAAAAATCAATAAATACCCATAATTCATATATCATTAATACAACTTTTATTAGTTGTGTCTGTGAAAAGGGAGAAGTCGAAAATGCATATTACTATCCCTAATCTCTTCAAAAAAGAGATGCTAAGCAACTGAGTAACACGAAGTTCTCGTAGGAAGCTTCTATTGAGATAAACTCCATTAAGAGTCCATATGCTCCACATCAGGATATGGATACCAAAAAATAAAACATGTTTACGGAAGGTTACAGATAAGTACCTATATTTGGTAGCATTCGGGAACCTTTTTGGATTAACACAATTTACTCTCGCAACTGAAATGCTCAATGAAGTTTCCATGTTTATAAAAATAGATTTGAATGCATTAATATCTCAACAGTTCAACTGCCAACAACAATACCTGAATACTATTAAATGTAATCTTTAATTGTATTTGATTGACGAAAACACTATTTTACATTGATGCACTGGAAACTGGTAAACCTAACATTAGGTTATGTGCCCAGAACGATGGGTTATAATTCTTAGATCTATCTTGAAAAGGCAAATATGACAAATACATTGAGTTCAAATTATGAATAATACTTATTACTTTTGTTGGCAAATAAATGTCATATTTTTTTTACAACAATCTAATCCAATTAATTAATAATGTATCGTATTTAGGGCGCATGCATTTTTTGAATTCAATTCTCTTTATTATATTCCACGCAAACCATATCAAGAAATAATAACAATTGCACACGTAATTTTAGAAAATTCAACTGAAAATTCACACCGCCATTTTGTCGCATTTCCGGATATTAAACGTCATCCTTAATAACCTCAAATCGTGCTGAACTGAAATATGGTGTAAATTTCAGTATATTTACCACAACTGTTTTATAACTATGATAAAAACAATTTTAATTTAATCACAATGTTAAAGTCACGTATAATATCACAAACAAATGTTAAATTTGTATCTGTGAGGCGAATAAAATGATATTGTTTATTTTACTGCATTGACGTAACGCAAAAATGTGTTAAACAATGGATGTTTTATTGTAGCCATGGTTGCGTTACTTGTGTATTTATAGTGTCAGGCTGTATCGATGGAAGTTAATCTGAGACTCCAAAAAATGTTACGCCCCTTGAGAAATGCGTGGCAGAGTTGAATAATAATATGTTATGAATTTAGTTTAAGCGTACAGAAATTGGGGCACTAAAACTCACAAAAAATGAAATTGATATCTTGTCGGAAACTTGAGAAGTTACCGGATAAAACGATATTTCATTGAAGACAGCAAAAAATAGCCGGGACTTTGCATGTCTATATTCTCATATATTTATATATAGTTTTGATGGTCGCCATATGCTGTGGGATTACAACTTATGTGGTGACGCGATCGAATCCCTTTAACATAACTTATATACATAAGTTTTTCAGTCGATTTATGTTCAAAGGTAGTGATGTATAATATTATATATAGTTTTTTCAACTGATTGAATTCAATGCGTTTCCATATCCATTCCCTGTTCATGCAAAGAGCCGCCACATGGTGCCTCCAAGATTCCATCTCACCCGCCAATCTCCGCGCTTCGTCCTATGTCGTCCCGTAGCTCCGCTGAGTACATCATACGGATGGTCATCTGCGGCCTTTCGGGGCGACGGGATCCACCAGGTTGATGGAAGAGACTGGCAGAATTCAGGTTCCCTTGGGGCATCCGCAGCACATATCCAAGCCAGATCCATCGTGGCCTTTTTATTTTTGACGTTATAATGGACTAGTTTTTCCGCTCTCTTACCTCCGTGTTCCTGACAAAGTCAAACCATCACACTCCTAATACTCGTCGCAAGCATCTTTTCTTCGAAGCAAACAGTGTACGATTACCCTGTGCTTTTGTAATGTGCCATGAGTCACAACGGCACAGCAGCGCAGTCATTATGCATGCGTTAAACAATTGAATGTATTAAATGCTGATAGAACAACGTTGAAAACGTACAATTTTGAACGAGCAACTGACATACAACAAGTTGACTACACCTCTTGTCTAAATACTCCATTGGAAGACGACATTACGGGCTTTGAAAAAGGTCCCTTTTAAATCTTATATATAAAACCGAAACGGGGGATGTATGTCTGTAATTCCCTTTTGCATTGTTGTTGCAAGTTCAAACAAACGATTGATTTCGCTCGCGAAAGTTTCGACGATAAATTTGTTTCGTTATCAATTTGTGGAAACGGCGTATGTATGTCTGTGGGTCTGTAATTCCCTTTTGCATTGTTGGTCATTAAGTTGCCATAAAAACGAATATGAAAGAAAATATGTTTGAATTTTTTATCGGCGAAGACATTTAGTCAAAATGTAATAAATTAGTCTTCTACTGAACTCTCCCCGGCTTTTATTAATATAATAATGTTTTTATTTACATGAAGGTATTATTTGACATTTCTTTGACAGCAAATTAGATTTTTTCCTTGAATTTGGACATTTTAATGGGTGAGAATGGGGCTGTCAATATATGAAAGGGGCTGTGAAATTTCAATGCCAGTCTGAAATGTTCATTTTAATTCCATTTTAATTGACCTAGACTTTTGAATTTTGAAAAAAGTTGTTGGTCCGTCTGAATTTACGCGCCGAGCTGAACATAACCCCAAACTGGTCCGAGCGAAGCCGGGTTCGAATACTAGTAAATAATAAAAATGATAATTTCAAATAACTTGAAATGTTTACGCAGTCTTAGTTTTAAATATCCCAATTTAACTTCGTACTGTTTATGTCGTATGTATAAAAATTCTTACAATAACATTCTAAGAAACTAGGAATCCAAAATTATTAATATGTTTCTGAAATACCACTTTCATTTCGTCCCGTATTACAAACATGAATACCAAATTGTTAATTAATGGTAAACTCAACGTGAGTCGATATCCTGGAATCTCCTAATGATAATTTAGATTAATATGATAGTGAATTTACCCAAATAGATATAGAAAGTTATTAGAATAGGATTACAGTTCGTCACTTAATTACTACGGCATGATGCATGTAATTGCAATACATATAAATTCATGAAATGAGAATACATAATAGGTGGAGGGCATCCATACCTATAGAAAAGAAGGTAAATATGTTATCTCTAGGAAATATTGAATTTGATTTGATTCAAAGTAGGTATGTACCACTTTTGGAGTGTTTCAAGGAGTCTGTATTTTTATTATTCAATGATTAGCTGAAAGTCATTTTTTTTAGATGACGCCATTGACAATGCCAAATGTCTGAAATTGTGTCATAAATATCATTTGATAAATATTTTTGAAAGCTATCAGCAAAAGGTAAAGGATGTTTGTAATTTCTGATAAAAACAATTGTGTTGAAAAGATAATGATTAAAAGTTCAGTCAGCTAGTCAGAAAAACAGTTGAAAATTCTCGCAATACGCGAAACCGGTACTGATCTTAGTAATTAATTGTGTAACACGTATGTGGACGCCCGGTCCGCGGTGCAGTGGTCGTTGGCTACCGTGTCTGAACGCCCGGGTTCGATTCCCGGTACGAGCAGATTTTTTCAGTCGATAAATCGATTCTGCTCAGAGGCAGTGAATGCTTGTGTTGTTAAAAATGCCTTCCCGTCTTTCCTATCCCAAAGAGCGACGCATAGGGACTGCGATTAGCTAACCACTAGTCCTGTCCTAGTCCTAGTACCCTTTCCATTTATACCCTCATCGAACTAGGAGAGGTTGAACAACTGACCAACAAGCAGTTCTCGTAGAAAAAAAACATATGGTGAGATAGGAGGAGCCCATATGCTCCATGTTAGGAACGGATACGGTAAAAAAAGTACAAAAAATGTTATTATTACTATGTTAGGTATTACTAATTGATGGGTTCCTTTTAGTATCGGATGCCCCAAGAGGGCGCCTCCTGACCTTATGTGGTAATTCGCCGATGGCGGCATTCCAATTTTCAATATTTCAGGCTCTACTATCTCTATAATATATTATTATTATTATGATAAAAACAGCGACTTCAAAATTAGAAGGTCTCAAATATAAAACTTATACCTGGTGTTAATGTTTGGAACTAGGGTTTCCAATCACGACGATTTACAATACGTGATGAATCCCGGGATTAGAAAACATAATTTTTGGGATTGATTTATTTATCGAACATAAACGATTTTTTATTTAAAAAATCGTATTATCACTTGTCATCTTTGGAACATCAGTTTCTCGTGGAAAATAAATTATTTGCTCTGTTATGCATTGATAAAAGCATCGAATATAAAATATTGTATTTTTTTGAATTGCTTGAATTTTTTACTTTTCCATGAGTTTTTTCGCTAACGAACCGGGTTTCGCCTTACGGTATCTTCAGGCATTTCAAGTGCATGTACTTGGACATTCCATCAAGCAGTCAAAATCCTTAATTATAAAATATTGTATTAAAATGAATTAAGAAGACGAAAAATATCAAGTAACAAAACTGGAGCTCATTAATGGTGATAAATAATGTTTTAATGGGTGCCAAATGCATACAATTCTAAAATTGATCCCAACATCAATGTGTTCTTATTTAAATAATTTGAAATTTAAAAAACAATACTCTTCTTTGTATTATGTGTATAATCAGAAATATTTATAATTTCAATTTGTTATCAGATCGCATTCGAACGAGACCGATACTCTCGCATATTATATTTCAAGTAAATATGTTCGCCCTTCAATAATGGATAAAGAACCGAAATATAATATTCATAAAAAAGATAGTCACATCGATTATTTATGACAAATAAATATAAACATTATCTACCATCAAAAAAATATTCAAAATCCCGGGATCGACTTATTGCAATCTCGAAATCCCGGCATCAAAGTTTTGGCCCGGTATTGAAAACCCTATTTGTGACTAATAAACCTTCGATGACCCTTTTAAATATCCTCGCAAATTTCACTTGTCATTCAGACAATTTTCGTCAAAGTAGCAACATGTTGGTGTTTTCTAATTCTACCGATGACACGTTAGTTTCAGAAGTTGGTTTATTTCTTTACTACGGTTTCGTTTTGTCGGGTTTTATAATTTTCTGGTTATTGGCAGTGTCATTTTTACTTGTGCGATTTTATTTTCTGATTTTAAAGTTTGGTGGTTTGCGATTTTCTTTTGCGTTCATCTTACAAAGTAATATAGTTACGTATCAATAGTAATATTTAAAAGTGTTTTTATATGTATGCAATAAAAATGTTGCCAGTAACAGTGTATTAAAATGAACTTCACAACTGTATTTTTTTATACAAAAAACCAGGTATGTAAGTATATATAATTAATATCTAACTATAGCTCTAATTATTTCTCTGTGGATTTGGCCACTATTTGATAATTGCCATTTCACTACCAGTGACGACACTTATGGATTTCAAACCTAAAACATCTCAATGCATTTTTTTAAGACAGAGTTTGTTTTCAGTAACCCAACCTATATATTTAATACAGAGCAGGTAAATGACGATGAGGATATGGTAGGACTAATTGTGAGATAGCTTTGACCAGTTTTTAGGATCGGATAGGTGCGAGAGAATATAAACAGAAAAACAGATAGCTATGTGTACTGGGATTTCAGCCCGTGACATCGCAACCGAATAAGAAGAAATTGACCGTTCTAAATGTACATGAATTCTCAGTTATAAACACAAGTTATGAGCATAGTTTTAATCAATCTTTAAAAGACGAGAGTTATTACATGTTTGATTCTAAAAGAATCGGGGAATGGCCGAACTTTATTGTATCAAAATCTTCAACGACAGATGTGAATAATTATTAGAATAACAATTTTTTCAAACATATGTTATTTAAAGAAGGTTCTTTTGTTTAGGGTAAAAGATGCTTTCTATAAAACATCTGAAATTTAAACGTTTCGAGTTATACACCTACAATCACCCACCAGAAGACGGAGGTTTCCGGAACTAATATTCATACATATAAAAACCGCGAAAACTTTTAAGTTACTTTTCAATAAAGTTTTGACAGCTGAAAATAATTTTGTTTCGATAATCAAATAATAAGGTAATATCTCAAGCAACCCAATTATTGTTTGATAATAATTATTTCTTACATCCTGTCAAACGTATAACAGATTAGAAAATATTGTAGAGTTAATTACTTAATTAATTAACGTGTAATTCAATTGATTTGAAATACAACCCCATCCCTGTCAAATAAATTCAAATCAGTTCGTGATCGATCTTCGTGCAACTAACACACAGAGTTTGTCGTGAAAACTAAGCATGACTTTAACGGAAAAAATGATTTACGCCTTTTTGGCATTTAATATGTTGTACCCGTTCGGGAATTTGTTGTGTCAAGTGGCATTCACGGTGTTAATTATTTTGCTGCTGTTGTTTGCTATGAGATACAGGGGTCAAACTAAAATATGGACGACTCTTACGTGTTTCGCATAAAAAATTTCAACCAGAAAAATGACGAAGGAATGCTTAATTGTTTCTGTTCTGCATACAAGGTAAACTTTCTTTATTTAGTGTTAATTTTCATCCTGTTGGTATCGTAATAATTAAAAAAAATGTTTTTAATATCTAGACGTGTCTATTTTATGTATTATTTCAAAGATCTATCATTAAGAGAGATGTCTCTGTGAAGATATGTGAAGAAATAATGCAGTATTGATTTATACAAACCTTATCTTATCACGAAACAAACAAAATTTACTTTATTCATAACATTCTTGGTAGTTAATATTCTTGAACATGCATTTTATCATCACACGGATGTAAACTCTTAATTCTTTGCCTTTCCACGTTTAATTTAGTAAAGTTATCGGAAGTAAATACCCGTTTTAAGACTTTCGTGATTTGTAGACTTTCGTGATTTGTATTAGTAAAGTCATTTCCGTGTTCAATGGGGCGAAAATTTTCATATATGATATTGAAAAGAGAATGTGGCTTTGTTAGGTAAAATCATAATTAAAATATAACTATTTAATAAAAGTTAATTGGCGGTTTTTATTAATTTAGCGCAGTGATCGCCAAACGGTCGCTCGTGAGCTACCGGTAGCTCGCGGTGGCATTTTCAGTAGCTCATGTAGGATATTATACCATATTTATAAATTTTCTTAGGATCAAATTTTATCAATCGTTTGGGCGCAAAAACAGCATACTTGAAAAATTAAAAGCAAATGCTGCATTATCAACATACATGTATAATTTACATATGTAAAAAAGTGTGGCAACATGATTGGTTTTAAACAAGTTTTTAACACTTAATGCATTGAACTAAACGGCATTAAAATAGAATTAGAACTTTTTCACTAAAATGATTTTTTGGTAGAAAGCTGACGTTACTTCCAATGCCCTCATATATAAGTAGCTCATCAGACAATACATTTTCTGAAAGTAGCTCACATCCTTATTTAGTTTGGAGACCACTGCTTTAGCGTAATGAATGTTCTAGTTCATTTTTAGTATGTAGTTAGCGGAAACACAAATTCGCGCATACTTATCTAAGAATTTTTGCATAAACAGTTTGCTGTCGAAACATATTATTTTGGGAAAACACTTTAAAACGTGTTTAAACTTTTTGATTGAATTGGAATTTAGTTGGTAGAACACCATTATACCACGGTGAAAAAAATGCATCGTGGTTTAGTTCTACAAAAATTATAAACTCTTTATTTTGTCGATTGTCCTAGTTCTATTAAAGTGTCGATATTTGGTCGATGGCTCGATTTATAATTTCCGTGATATTTATAAACTGTATGGAATTAGTACAATTTATTTATCAATCAATTTTTATTTATTTATAAATATAGATTAGAACGTTTAAGTAGAGATCCGATGTGGAGCGCATATACCTACACCTAAAACATTTTTTGTGCGGTAGATGCGTTCCGCGGAAAATCGAACAAAAAAAGTTATGACTTTATATATGAACATAACATGTATAAGGACGCACGTGTCAAGGTCACATTGTAATAAACAGGTGAAACGCTGGATTTTGCACGTACAGTATTTGAACAACGCGCTGTTAATTACGTTATAACATATGTACGTTTATATACATATGTATATAGTCCCAAAAATATATTTATTTATCACCCGCCAACTTCCTCACTACTTCCCAGATTTTCCCGGCGTCCCGTAGCTCCCTTAAAAACATTCTATGGATGTCCATCAAAGGTCTTCGGGATCCATCAGATTGATAGAAGAGACGGGCAGGATTCAGGCTCCCCTGGGGCATCCGCTGCACATGTCCAAGCCAGGTCCATCGTCGCCGTAATAAGGGGCTGGTTTGCTTCTTACCTCCGTGTTCCTTCCCTCCTCTAGTACATCTATACAAGGGGTGGCCAAAAGCGTCGATCACTTACTATCCCAAGTCGCCCTCCTGTCTGGGATACTGGTGTACGCATCTCTGAATCCTCTTTTATTTCAATGATATTAAATTTAATTTATTCTGTGAGTCGATCGCCGCCAAAAATTTCAAAAGAAATTCGTCCGTAGTGGTAAAAGTTTGGCCACTCTGATCTATCTTTTTTCCTACTATCTAATTACACACCATTTTTGTAGGTATCCCGGTTTGGGGCATTAAAAAAATGGTCACTCTAGGTATGGGCAAATGGGACAATTTATTCATTAGTATAATATCATTAAGAACTAATTATCTAAAGCGGAAAGAAATATTACCTACCCTGATCAAAAATGCAACACTTTTAAACGGAGTTCATCCATTATGCTATTTATTTAATTCAGTAGGAGTTACTCGCTTTTCGAATAACCATGACGACGTATTTATTGTACAAACGAATAATTTAAGTTTTTTAGTTATAGTATTTTAATATATTTTAAATAGCATTGTGTGTACTTTTTTGTTAAAACATCGATAATCGTTACTGCTGGTCGAGTATTACGTTATGTGGCAACGAAATTAACGACGACATATTCGCCATTTTGTCCGGGAACGAGATAAATTCAACGAGGTATTATTTATAAACTTGTATTCTTTCGATTGATTCAGCGGTAATTTTGTGAAAGTTAATTTTAAATCATAAAAAATACTCCATATGTGAAGTATATATACATTCTATGAGAAAATTTCTCTTTTTTGGAATGGGTAATGATAGATACGATGGGGCTTATGAATTGTTAATTTAATATATTTGATTCAATTGGTACTGACGTGGCCGAGCTCAGTTATTACCGAGATTAAGTTATTATACAATTTAAAACAACTTAGAATAATCCAAGCATTGTGTAGCTTTTTGTGACACGTGTTTCATCTCGTTCAGGTGCATCTTCAGACTAAAATAATTTTTAGTAATGGAGTTATTTTTAATTCTATATTAAATTAATATACGTTCGCAAAGCTGATGTCAAGAAAATTGATTCGTAATACGTTTTGGTGAATTGTATAAACTTTTTCTTTTATAATAAATACTGCTAATAACTTATATCCCGGGATGTGGAGTCGGAGTCTTGCAGTCTGGTGTTTTTAGACAGGGAGTCAGAGTCGTCAGGTGTTTTGGTCGGAGTCGGAAATTTTGAAGAGTTTGAACTTTTTATTTTTGCATATACCTATATAATATTTGTGTCAAATTTGACTATTTGCCGGATTGGTAGGTTGATATATAATTGAATACACATAAATCTTATATATAAAACCGAAACGGGGGATGTATGTCTGTAATTCCCTTTTGCATTGTTGTTGCAAGTTCAAACAAACGAATTGATTTCGCTCGCGAAAGTTTCGACGGTAAATTTGTTTCGTTATCGATGTGTGTGTAGAGACTCCAATTACTCGAGTATCGAGTAGTACATATATAAAACCGAAACGGCGTATGTATGTCTGTGGGTCTGTAATTCCCTTTTCCATTGTTGGTCATTAAGTTGCCATAAAAACGAATATGAAAGAAAATATGTTTGATTTTTTTATCGGCGAAGACATTTAGTCAAAATGTAATAAATTAGTCTTCTACTGAACTTTTCCCGGCTTTTATTAATATAATAATGTTTTTATTTACGTGAAGGTATTATTTGACATTTCTTTGACAGCAAATTAGATTTTTTCCTTGAATTTGGACATTTTAATGGGCGAGAATGGGGCTGTCAATATATGAAGGGGCTGTGAAATGTCAATGCCAGTCTGAAATGTTCATTTCAATTCCATTTTAATTGACCTAGACTTTTGAATTTTGAAAAAAGTTGTTTCAACTTGGCCCGTCTGAATTTACGCGCCGAGCTGAACATAACCCCAAACTAGTCCGAGCGAAGCCGGGTTCGAACACTAGTAATAAATAAAATTAAACTATTTTAGTCGGAGTCGTGTTTGTTGTAAATGCTGGGGTTGGAGTCGGCGTAATATTTTTTAGGGCTTCACAGCCCTGCTTATAACTGATTATTTAATTGTAACATAACAAACTTTGCTCACTATTGCTGTGTACATTGTCAAAATTTTTAAAAATAGACTTTTTCCTTCTTTCAGATCTCGTCTAGTACAAGTTCTCTTCAGCCTGACTAACCATAGTACCAAGATTCAATAAACCTAGAGGACAACCAGTAATCCAACTAATTTTAAAGTATTATATATCGATTGATTAAACTCTTGTCAGAAATGTGCCGTAACATCACAGGGATCACCAGACGCAAGAGGCTCCACAGTAAAATGAAGTCAATATTTTGCAAGCAATTACTACATGAACGTAAAGCCGCCCTAGAAACAGCAGGTGTAATAAAATACAAGTCCAAATCTGCCAAACAGTCGCACGAAGATGACCAGTGGATGGACGAGCCTGAAACTAGCGTGATGGACGAATACGACAGCGATCTGGATATTTTATCTACAGATGACGAAGTTGAAGAATTCTCCGATGGCGAGCCTATAAATGAATCAATGGCGCAATCTTCTTTCAATGTGCTTTATGATTCTTATAAGCGTATCATGATTAAAAGGCGTGTTGCGCGAGGATTTCCTGCGGACGGCATTAAATTTCCTCCACCTCCAAGAATAACAATCCCAACTGCTACGGTAGCACCAGTTAGATCTAACGGTGTAATAACAGAGCTGTTTGACGTGTTAGTAACTTCTGATAGACTGTTTCATGAACACGGTGTTAATTTATTGGTAAATTTTTTGAAACGTAGAATTAACAACAAATGGAAGAATCAACGTAACCAATCGGCGGAGAGAGTCAATCGCATGCTTGAAGATTATAGAAGTCAAGATATCGACGAGGAAAAAGTTTTTGAAAAGCTGCGAGAGAAGTTGATTGTGAGAATTGTTAAAGCTATGTTGATTTACAAAAGCTTATCTTCACCGGAAGTTTCTGATGCATTGAATGATATGATGGCCTTTGGAAATGTGTTAGATAATAGGCGGGAAAATGTTTGACATAAGCTATTTATGAGACATCTATTATTAACACGACTAAGTTATGTATGTTCGCTTTTGAATTGTTCATTAGAAATTTTCAAAATTATAATCATATTTAAATATTAAACTACGATCAGTATAGTAAACTATAGTTTTTATATTAAAAATGGTCAATCTTTTTATCATAGCGGTCGGCTTGAACCAGCTGACTGAATATACGCAGGGGTGGCTAAACTTTTACCACTAAGGGCGATTTTTTGAAATTTTTGGCGGCGATCGACGTTTTGGCCACTCCTGGAATATAGTATAGTATTTTATATGCATTCTTGCCAGACTTAATAAATATCATTGGCATTATAATGGTACGCTATTAATGTGTTCTATAAATACTGATTCATTAATTTTGTTAATCAAATATCCTAATGCAAAACAAATAATTCACGACGAGTTATTAATATTTTGATTGATTTCTCTTTGTACGTAATTTATTCAATATACCTATGGTCGACTATTTATAACTGCTGTCAAACATTGCTTTTGTATATCGTATTTCAAAATGGCCATCAAAAATAATTTTTGTTTTAAACGGGTTCATATCAGCACTAAAGTTTCAAATATGCTCTGTCATATAATTTAATTGGGCTTTTAATATAATGTTAAGTTTATAGTCAACAAAATGTCAAAAGCGTGGCCTTTATTTGATATTTGACAGCTGATATGTAAACTTAGTAATAGCTTTGTATTTTATCTTATTGTATGATTAATGTTGCCACTATGCATGTTTGAATGTTTTTTTACAATACAATTAATTATGTTAAAAATTATCACATGTTAGTTTATATAAGGGGTGGCCAAACATTAACCACTACGGGCGACTTATTTGATTTTTTGGCGGCGCAAAATAAATTGAATTAAATATCGTGAAATAAAAGATGAATCAGAGATGTGTACAAAAGTACGCCAGACAGGCTTGGGGACTTGGAATAGCTGGACCAGTCGATCACGATCGACGCTTTGGCCACCCCTGGATATCCATCAAATAAGACTTATTTTCTTTGATACAATTTGACACTGTATAACTCATTTATAGTTAATGGCAATTTTAATGTTTTCAACTTATTTATTTAAGCTGTTTGATTTTAATGTCGTTAATAATTTAAATGAAAATACAACGAATTATTTGTGCTTATAGTTTTATTAAAATCTAATTTAGTTTCCCATTTACATGAAAAAATGTCATATTAAAGAATAACATTTCAAGCAAATGAAAAATAATACATTTTAAGCAATGACACCTTTAAATTAAAAGGCAGTTAATAATTCTCATGTGTCCATTTTATATGTATGAGTTGAAATTTAATTGTCAAATTATTGTATTAACTGTAGGTATTATAGCAAAAAAGTACACACAAATATCTTTAAACTAAAACTGTCAATGTTTGGTCATTGTTTAAACTGTATTTTGTATTCCTTTAGTTTTCTATCTGCATGTATGTCATAAGAATTAACTGATGAATGATGAAATTAACTGTACCATTGCGTTTATTATAAATGTATGAACTGTAATGACAAAACAAAAATGTAGAAAAACTGTACCAAAATAAAATTTCAACCAAAAATTAGTTATTTTATTTCAACAGTAGAACTAATTACACCTAAACCTTATTCCCATAATTATAACAAACCCACTTAAATCATTGAAACTTGTATTCATTCAAATTTCGCTAATTTACATTTTAATAACCTTTTAACTTAGTGATCTACTTATATTTTTGTATATAAACGATACAAACTGTTTACTACGCGTCAGTTCAAGTACATCCGTGCACTTGGAATGCCTGAAGATGCCGAAAGGCGAAACCCGGGTCGTTAGCGACAAAACTCATGGAAAAGTACAAAATTCAAAAAATTCAAACCTAAACCTTATTTTGTGCGGTAGATGCGTCCCGCGGTAAATTACCCAAAAAAGGCTATGACTTAATATGGAACATAACATGTACAAGGACGCACATGTCAAGGTCATATTGCAATAAACAGGTGAAACACTGGATTTTGGACGTACAGTATGAGAATAACGCGCTGTTACTTAAGTTTTTCCATATGTACGTTGAAATAGTCCCAAAAATATTAAAAAATGCATTAAGGACAACAGCATACCTTGAAATCGCATAAAAAAGGGTTTGGGTATATCATGAATGAGTAAAATAATGTTTATATACAATGACTTATTGATGGCAATATATTATATTATTTATTATGACGTCTGCACGGGCATCTTTAGGCCACTGGATGGATGGCTTGGTTCATAAATCAGGTTTGTGTGGTTAGATATGAACCTAGGTAAGTAAAATGATTCTGGTAAAGATCCTGTTTGTAGTTAATCATTGATTATATAACACCACGCTATTATTACACATTTTACAAAATTAAATTAAAACCCTAGTTCTGAGTTCACTTGTAAATTCGTAACATCATGTTTTGGAATATTTCAGCCCTTAAGAAGCAGAGAAACGTAACTAATTTTTCTCTACCCTCAAGATAGTCAAAAAAACATGTTACACCAGAAATCATTTTTTGTTTCATAATCTTAATTTCATATAAAGTCAATGTTTTGGCTTTCTGATTTATGAGAAATCGAGATACGGTTCATTTATCTGTAAGTGGCCGATTTAATCATAGAAAACATTTTAATTACGTAAAAAATATCAAAGTTGTTCATCAAATTAAAAAATAAAAACAAGGCTATTTTTCATGTTAAATATTTTTATTATAAATTATTTTCACATTAAAAATGTATATATTTATAAAGTTATAATACAATTACACAGTATAGTAGGATAATAATCACGAATATTAGCACAATAATATCTAATATTAATTATAAAAAAAATACACATTTACTATTTATAATACATTATAAAAATTGCCACAAAAATATCAAATAATTGAAAAATATCCTTCGGATGAAGTGCGGAATACCGCATTGTACCATTTTATCATAAAATAATTTTTATGTAAATAAATCACAATCTAATATTATTTGAAAGCAGGGCATCAAGAAAACGACGTAGGAATGATGAAATTTAATCACTCGAATCATATTATTATAATTAAAAGAAACTAAGACTTTCCTCAGCAAGATGTAGTTCGTTCGAATTTCTCAGTGCCTTAATTTCTTACACAATTTTTATGCCACATAAAATAACATTCAGTGAATTGGACTGTGTCACAGATTCAAACAAATGAATGTAACTTAAAATCAAAATATCTTTCATTGTTTATCACAAATCAACAAACCTTATACGTAGATACACGTATTTTTGACTTCTTACCATAAATTCAAAATAGATGCGAAATTTGTACGATATGCAATTAGATGTTAAAATAACAAACAAATGTAAAATTAATTAATGTGGTTATTTTGAAAGTCAAATTGAGTTGTTAACATCTGTATTAGAAAGGTTCAAAGTAATAATAATCAAAGTATAAATCATTATAATGAAAAATAAAATTGGCAGTCACTTTTTTTCATACACAGATAGTAGCGTGAATTTATAGTTAGAGCTTTGTCTTCCACAACTGACTTTTGCTACGAATGCAAAGATTGTGTATTCTTATGATTTTACATTATTTTATCAAAACATAACACAGTCCAATTAATTCTAGTTTGTAATATTACAGATGTATTCTTTACAAATCATTATGATGCAGTCACTAATAAAATTAGTATCAAATAAATATTTTCTAATACCGCTAATAATGAAAAAAAAAAGCATACACTAAAATGAAAATAAGTCACTCTCTCATATGGACGGAATTTCAATTCACACAAATTGTTATTTGCTATCACACTAACATCTGAAGCGGCACATTTCACTTTTATTCCACACAACGCATGAATGATGTTCACATCAAAAATTCACTTTGATATTATGGAGATCAATTTACTGATATTTTTATCATTCATCAAAACCTGTGACAAATGCTGTCTGTGATGATTTTAAACGCAATTGTTGCAATATAAATATATTTTATCAAATCGACTCTCTATTTTGGGCATATTAATATCAGGCAACACTTTTAAGATTTCAAATAACCAATCAATTGCGTCTTCTGAAATCTGACACTGTAAGATGTTATAAATAAATTTGTAGATAGTCATTTTGCATAGAAAAATCACCATTTAGTACTACAGTGAAAAATAAATATAATGTTTCAAATAATAAACATCAGATAGTTTATGATTTTTATTTTCAATGAAATAAATGTGTTCTTGACATTTATAGTCTTAATTAGAGTGAAAATCCTTGAAACAGTTAGATTTGTTAGTTGGTTGCAGAATATCATTAGTTTTATAATAATTTGTATCATACAAACTGGTAGAGGTTGCAAATACATACCTCGCATCATAAGTCAATATCAGATTTCAAGAAAAGCACCACAGATACCACCCTCAATAATTTCATTTGAATACCTCTTATAGATTTTGGAGTAACACCACATGGAAGAAAAAGGCAAGAAGGCTCTTTGGAGGCATTCATATATAGCTCGAAACAAACATAAGTTTTATTTAATAGGTGGCAGCCAAAATAATTATTTACCGACTGTTCAAAAATATGGCTCCAAATTTGTACAGATATAAACGTTTATTTCATTTCTTCTGTTAATGAGATAGTCGTGCAAAAACATGCAGCATTCATAGATTAGAAAATACTCACGTAAAGTGTAATATATCTCATGATGTATGCAGAAATTTACAACTTAGTTTCATGCTTGACCAGACCCAGCTTTGTAATTCCATACATTCGATTCCTCAGCTGTCTGCCGTGCGCCGGAGAAACTCCTACATAGAACGGCTGCCTCTCAGTGATGACCCCAGGCCTGGTGCTGTTTTCTAGCGAGCTCTGCTTCGGCGCATCACCGCTGCCGTTGTTATCTCCGTCGTCATATTTTTCATTATGACTCTCCGACTCTTCAGTCTCTAAATCGTCATTGAGCATTATTGAACTGGCTACGTTGCTCATTTTACCGCTGTACGAATTATTTACAATTCCCTTTTTGACATCTTGATTGCTTACACTGCTCATTTTACCGTAAGCGTTGCCTACTCCCGTAGCGGGTTTTTTTGAGATATCTTGATTGTTAACCGTCGTTTGTTTCCTATATTCATTATTCTGAAGTTCCTGGAAGTGAGTACTGCTCGGTTGGCTGACAGAATGCTGATGCTGGGAAATTGTACCCGGTTTTTGTCTCGTCTGCTGTTGGTACTTGTGCCCTTGTTCATTGAGAACTGTCTGCGGAGATATAGTGCCCGGATGCGCTTGATTTGACGTAGATTTGGCAGAGTTATTTGAAAGGCGTTCCGATTCGTTGTCATCTCCGCTATCAACGTCACCTAGAATATAACATATTTGTAAATTAACAAACAAAAGTCGGGCACATCATGATGCAAATATATAGTCCATATGAGACAAACAGAAGTAATGGTTGCAGTCTTGGAAAAATTGACAAAATAATAGAACAGTTCATTGAGCATGTGGTAAAACAATAATAATGCGTCCCTTACCATCACTACTATTGGTGCTAGCTACGAAGTGATCCGGTCTCATGAGTCTTCTCTGTCTATTTCTTCGATAATATTTAAACTCTCGGGGTAGCGTATATGATCGAGGTAGGGATATCTGAAATAAAAACACAATAAACCATGATATCAAAGTATTCTATTAAAGAAGTCAGTGGAGCCAATGCAAATATAAAATAAATATGGAAAACAAGTAGTAAGCTTATTATGTGGTTAGTCTTCATCAGTTGCCATGATTTGCTTCCGTAAAGGAGCACTGGTAGAATGCAAGCATCGGACAAATGATTGACAGTTTGCATTGAATTAAATGTAGCTCAAGATATTCCTAAGCAAATAGTGAACTTTTTTTCATTCCGTAATTAGCTGCCAACAGATGAAATTTCTCTCTAATATTACCTGACTATCCATGTCACTCGGTGGCCTGCAAGCACCTTGAAGATCTGGAGGTTCACCCTCACCACTGCTTAATACTTCTCCGTGTTGACAGCACTCGCCGTCTTGCTGACCCCTGTTGAAAAAAAGGAAAATTAGCACCCAGTCCATCTGTCGCGAAAGATAAGTGAATAAACTGTTGTTAACACTTTTATTTGTATTTTTTATTAACACTTAGTTTATGGGCCATTTTAATTAAATTGTTAATTAGCATGTTATTTCGCTTTTTGATGTTCGATTAGCAAACCACAAATGTGTTAATACAATCCCAATTCAACAAAAATAAATTACTAACAAATAATAAACAATAAATTCCAAATTATTCTAGAGGGGTAAATTTAATTGAATTAAACGAAAAAAGGATATTTAAGCAGCCAATCAGAAAGAATCTGATGAAAGCCAATCAAAAACGAATCAAACACATCATCTTATTGATTGTCTTATAAATAAGATTATTGAGCAATGAAACAGTTTACAAATATATATATATATATGTATATGATCACCTGTAAGGCACTCCCCAATGACAGCAGGCTTGGCGGGTACCCACTTCTAAGAAATGCGGAGCAAGTAATATTTCCGGAGTTTTACATCTCTGCATTTTCCGAGTCTGCTCTACAAGATTAACATTTGCCACATTTCCTGATCTGTCCAGTTTTGCTTTGGGCGGTGGCACAACCTGAAATAAACAAATTATTGAGAATATTATTCTGACAGTCATTGAAGAAAGTAATAATGTTGCTGCAGTGAAAATATTTTACAATAATAATAATTAATAATGTATCAGTTCATTCTGACCTGATAAGAGAAAGGTAGAGCTCTATTTTGAGGGGCATTACTGCCGTCGCCACTCTTGCTGGTCATCATCTCACCAGCTCCTCCGTACATCCGGTGGTTCTCTTGTATCCCGCCGAAATTATGCCTCAAGTATTCGTTCCCTTGTTGGCAGTTGACCAAACTGTCCTGCCTCGATTCCGAATACATATTATTCCCGGACGGAGATCCCATGTGACCGATGGAGTTTCCACCGCCTTGGTCTTGATTCGTGACGCTGTACACGCCGGAATATTGTCTACCGTGCGATTGGTTCTCATTATAAAGAGCCGGACTGTTCGAATTGGAAGCGGCTGCCATTTGCCGCGGTGATATATTATCGATGAATCGATTTACTTGATTATTGTTGGATCGTTCGTAAGAATTTGCTCCGGAGCCTGTCATATCGGTCGTGTATACCGTTCTAGGACTCATATTTGTAATATTTCTCGGACTTACTGATTTACCACTGTCATAAGCAATATTAGTCGGCGAAAAGTTTGGTCTGCTTTCAGGAAAACCTCTCGTATTGCATTCAGAAGGTAAACTCGTGTTTGGGTGTTGTAGCACCGTTCGAGGACTGCTATTATCTCCATACAGCAATCTGGCCTGCTCGCTGGCCCTCTGCATGTCGCTTATTTGTCTATCAGCAGCGTAGACATTCTGCCGATGCTGCGGTTGTGCACCGGAGATGAACTGCCTTGGGTTTTTCGTCCGCGGCAATATTTGTCTAGTCAGCGAGTTGCTTTGTTCTCCGTTAGATATCTGAGAACTCGGCGACATGTTACGATTGTTATTACCACTCTGATTCACACTTTCGTAGCTGACATTTTTAGAATTGACACTTGGTATTTCTGTATAGCTCGGGAAGCTTCCGATGAATTGATTAACTAAATTCGTAGCTGCTAAAGCGCTTTGGGAAAAACCTGCAAAGTTTTCGTAACCGTTGTTTTGATTGCAAACCATTCCGCTGTTGGCCAAGCCGTCGTATAGCTTGGGGCTATTCGGCGACTGCTGGTGGCTTAAGCTATTCAGGTTTTCGAAGCTCTGTCCGAGCGAACCAAGTTCAGGGCTCGGAGGAGCCCAAGTCAACGGTTCGAGGTCAATATGTTTTTTAGTTCTAGGTATAGGTTGCCTCTGTAGGCTTGAGTATATTTCGTCACCCGAGATCATTGCATTGTTGGCAAGTTTCCCTTGCTTGATTTCCTCTTCGATAATTTTCAGTTCTGCGAGTTGTTTCTGCTTTTTTTCTTGAAGTTTTTGGTGTATATTGACACGGGAACCGATAGATGAGCTCTCATTTTCTGAAGACCCTCCCTGAAGAATAAAAAGAATAAAGCAATAGAATATTTGATTATTGTTAAACAACTAGAATTAAATATGTAATTAGAATTTCTTAGTGTTATGATTGTATCAGTGAATAAGTTCAGGTCTATCCTACATTGATTGAAGCTCATTATTTTTCCTGACAATTTTCTAACAGAAATGGTTACTATTAATTGAGAAGGAATCAATAACAGACACATTAAATGAAAACTGGATATTGACTCTTACACAGTGTGCATGATGATGCGGTGCGGGTAAAGGTCTTCTCCAGAATGGAAGAGGAGCAGGTCGTGGAGCCCGCAAGGGGGCCGGAGGTGCAGCTGGTGGAGGAACGAACGACGTTGGCTTTTTCTTCTTCCTCTTCGTAGCGGCACTGTAAATAAGGGAACGCGATTAGCTAAGAATATTTTTACACCAACCAGAAAAGATTTCATTAATATTCAGTTTCCTTATGACAATTGTAGAAAAATCAAAATTCCAATAGAGTGCAATAAGTTAATGCAACTGCTAATGACTATGAGGGTGGAACTTACTTAGAGCTGACCGGGTTAGAAAACCGACAATTAAAGACACCAGGAATGGCATTTCTCTGCGGCAAATATCCAGCTCCGCTGTACAGAGTTCTGCCTGCCCCCGTCACTCTTTCTGTGCCAGCTTGAGGCCCATCGTAACACCCGTCACCAAAATGACCACTGCCTGAAACAGAACAATAGATATATATGTAACACCGATATTATTATGAAAGTAACACATAGCGTCAAAATATACTTAATATTTTACCTATTTTACTATCTGCACTGCTCGCCTGTATGGGTGGAAGTCGGCCCCCGAGATCATACCCTAATCTGCGCACATGGAAGTATCTGTAATAAAACAGGAATATTATACAACCTTGAAATATATGTTATGCGGAGTAAAATATTTTTTTGAGGAATTATTGATATAAACTATTTGTTCTCCCAGCCTGCCAATGAGGATGCCACCCGGGAGAGCCTAAACAATGTTGAACGGTATTACTTTGGATATTGATGGGTAATTGAGGTGGGTAAGTATTTAATCCCTTTTCACATAGAAAAAGGAATAAACTTATAATTTGGGATTTTGATGATGCATTTTGGATGTATTGATGTATAAATAAAAACCCATGCCGTCAAGGAGTGTTTTTTTTTAGATGGATTAAGAACTTATACAAAGTTCTCTACTAATTGGCCTAGGATAAGTATTACTTTGTTTAATCCATACCTGCTCACAATGTGGAGCATATGGCCATCTAATAGGGGTATATAAACAACTTCTACAAAAACAGCTAGTTACTCAGTGGCTTAACCTCTCTCTAACCCAATGAGAGTAGGTAAGTCTTTGGGCAAAAAATTTGAATTGGGATAGTATTTTTGAATATCAAAGTACTACTAGGAAAATGTGATTTTGATACAAATTAATAATATTTACCTATAGTACAGCAGCATGAAAGCAATTCCGGCTGAAAACGAAGCGAGAACCAGCAAAAGGGGGAAGACGAGAAATGTCGTTGAAATGTTTTCTCCGCCACTGCCCCGGACCCCTGCCATCCACACGCACACCAGCAAACAGTTCTCCACCAGCATCACAAGATAAAACGTAACCTGAATTGAAAACAATGACAGTTATAAAAACGCAGCACACTTGCCATTGGCCATTATAGCTACTAATTTAGTAATTCATGAAGTCCCATTTCGTGAAAGTTATAAATCTTGAATTATAAACTAGATGGCCATTCGCTTCCCATTAATTTGGTAAATGTTTTTTTATCATGTCTGCTAATGTATAACATTTGGACACCTAATGGAACTTTCCTTGACAGATATTGTTCTATGAGAACTGATTTTTACTCAGTTGCTCAGCCTCTTTTTCTTAAAGTAATTACAGAAAGAAAAGGCTAAAAGAGGACTAGTGGTTAGCTAATCGTTCTCAAAATTTTATTCGTCACTAACATATGTGCCACTGGTACCAAAGCCAACAACTTGACTAACTCTATTATTACACGGTGAAGAAGCTTACAATGGATTTTAGCTACAGAAATTATTTTATAAATTCTTGATAGCTATTTCAGCTTACGCCATCATCAGAACTATTATTGATAATGTTATATATGTCTGAACTACGCCACATCCGCCAAGAATGTTGACCGGTGGCACTGCCACTTGTTAATTTTTTTAGTAAGCTATACGATGTTTCATTATGTGAGCGTAAATGATTTAAAAAGAGTTTTATCTTGGTTCATTTTGCTGAAATTATTTTCATTCAAATAGTCCCACTATAACCAGAAGTTTAATTCTTACAGTCATAAACACAACTGTCAGATATATCGCATACTTGCTTTGCTTTTAGATCAGAATAGGATGAAAATTCAACTTAATATATCACAACACCGGAATAAATTTACTCAATACCTATATTTTGGGTGATATATTATTGGAAGTAGATAATTACCATCTTCTGTCTATGATTAACCTCCTGAAGGTTGACGTACGCGAACACATAAACAAAAGCGATGAGGGCAGATAAGTATGCCTTCCTCGGCCGGCTGATTCTTTCCCCATGAAACACATTCTTGGGGGAGATCAGCCAGAGAAACATGGATACCCAATGGAGACCTGAAACAAAAGTTTGTAAAGCACAGGTTAAGGCAGCAATATACAACCTATTTGGTGGAAGGTCCCAAATATTCATTTTACAATTGCTCATAAAGCCATTGAGGGTAAGTGTTAA
Organism: Himalopsyche kuldschensis; assembly: GCA_028554975.1. Lineage (NCBI taxonomy): Eukaryota > Metazoa > Arthropoda > Insecta > Trichoptera > Rhyacophilidae > Himalopsyche > Himalopsyche kuldschensis. The sequence continues at coordinate 459,181 of JAHFWI010000030.1, read as the reverse complement.
TATTTATGTTCAAACACAGAATGACTACCCTATTTAACCCCCAGAGCAGTATTTTGTCATCTATAATCTATTGCTATTCTTATATTTTGAATTGCTGTGTTGAAAGTTGATGCAGGCGCCCCATTTTGTAAACGGGACATCACATCAGTATTTACCATGTCACAGGCAAAATTTTTATATCGAAGTAATGTTCATCAGTGCTGAGATCCTCTAAAGAAGATTACATCTATCAACTTGAACTTGCTTGTCGCATATAGTAAGGGATAAGTCAATTACTCGGTAAACCGCAGATCTTTAACAGATGGAGGATGAGTTTATTGCGTATATAGGCTTTTTTCTACACTCCCTAATATTCTTTTCACCAACTGCCAATAGATGGGCCGCAGTAACTGTCATTTTGGCGTGTAAGTTGTGCATCGCAGATATAATAGATCCGAATTGATAATGCACTACTAAAATAAATGTTTACTTACCAATAACAAGGAAAACCCAGTGTTCATACAACGATGCGTATACAGTGAGGGCTGTTACACGGGCAGATATAGTTCCTAGCCTCCAAGCAAACTAAAAACAAAATTAAGTTCAGTATTAATGAATGTTTATTGAATATTGGGGCGATATTACAATATTAACCCATTGTTTACAGGGTGCACAAACGTGTGCGTAATTACTATGGTAATTGACAAGGCTCGTAAACGAAATGTTTAATATATCCTGTAGAAGAATTAGTTACAAATTATTTACCTGAAATATCACACCGAGCCATGTGAGGACGAGTCGGTGTACATTCTGCAGCCTGACGTTTTTGCTAAAGCTTGCGAGGGCCCAGCATACCGAGAAGAGGCTCAACGATGCAGAGATCACATTCAGTTCGGTGAAGGCTGCACTTGCTGGAAAATATTTGGAAATGATCGTACAACCGCAACATGTTGTTACCTTACTTTGAAAAGGTTCTAATTGACAGTTTTGCCTAAAATAACCTTTTGGTCGGAAAAGCTTGTATTTATCTATGGTTAAATTTAAAAGAATTCCAGAGTTGCTGACCTGCAGACTTTTTAGTAAATTTATTTGACAAAGTTCTAAGTTTGTAATCATTATTTCCATCATAAGATCTTTACGATCATTATTTTTCAGCAAGAGTTGTGAAAAAATATGCATAAAATAAGTAATTTGAAACATTTGTACTTGCTCATTGTCACAAGTGAATTTTAATCAATCGAAACTTCAACTGCTTATATCTCAAAACAGTGTCAAGAGCAGTTAGAACCTTAAGTTAAAGTAATGTGTCAATATACCAAATACAAAACGCCATCGTTAATAAGACGCACACATATTTGTTGATACAAGCAATAAAAACGTTCATACTATCTAACCATCAGCCTGAATAATCATCGGATTCAGTGTCTGACCTTTATTGCTCTCCTAGTCTCCTAGAAAATATCTTGACAGTGATTGTAAGATAGCCGTATATCGTTTTAAGACACACTCTTGTGTTTGTTTACTCACCTCCTCTGTCGTCAGCAAGAACCGGCCTTGACGCGGGCTGAGGGTTCACAGAATTTATCGGAGGTCCTGGTAGACCGTTTCCAATTCCAGTGGCCAAGACGTGAAGTTGCAAAAGGAGCATCGGAGCTGCTTCGCAGAAGGCGTGCACCAAACGCAGCATGCCTGAAATAATTACAAAATTACAAACATATAGAATGACAAATAAATATATATTTTGTCTTTCATGTGGAATTTATACTGTTTGTATTGGTGTTTGCCTTATTATTTTAAAATTTTGTTTTAGAATTCTGTTATGTTTATTCAATTGTAAAAATCTTTAGTTTCACCCTCCAGCGTCGGTGCACTAATGTCCCGTATGCTGACGTTCCTGCACCATGTAATGTGAAAATTAACCTATGGACGTACTTTTGGGTCAAACAGTAGAATGAATTAAATTCAATATAAAATTTAAAATATCTTTGATTATTCCACATATTGTATTAACTAATTGTGATATGTGTTTCGACTCTTTCAGAAGCATCTTTGGACTTACTATCACAAAGTGTAGTTAGTAATAAAGCAAGATTATGTTCAATTACATTCAGTATAGATTTACTCACTCCTTTAAAGGTTAAAGCTAGCTCGCTTTTGCTAAACCCCTGTTTTAGATACTCGCTTTCGCAAAACCCCAGTTTTAGGATCGGATGAGTGTGAGACAATTTTCATCATCGATTGAAAGATCAATTTATCTAACTACTTGTACTAGGATTTACACTCACATAGATTTCTGACTTCATGTTTCACGTATCGTAGATCGACAGGTACAAAAAGTTTCGCATATCGCCACAATACTCCAAGCTGCAGGGCGTGCAAGACGTGAGGGGCGTATCTGGCGCAGCCGCGTCTCTTCACAGCGCCCCCGTCCGACACGTGGACGTACCATCGCAATGATACTACCTAAAAGAAAATGAAACACTCGCTATAGTGAGTAGAGAAAACACAAGACTTTATATAATTTACAAAGGGAACTTTCCTTTAAAAAATATTGAATATATTTTATTATAGTTTATGTTTTAAATATTGCACGTGTCAGCCCAAGTCACATGATCTGACTATAACAGAGATGCACAACCTTTTTGGAAGAAGGGCCAGATAATCAATTCTCAGATAGTTCGAGGGCCGCATGGGTAAAACTGTATAATGAATATGTAAAATGAAAATTGTATTGTTTTATATGTTCCTTCCATCATCTGTAAAAAGTTCTGAAGAAAAAAGGTGATTGATATTTGTCATTGCGGGCCACATGAAATGTCAGTGTGGGCCGCAGGTTGTGCATCACTGAACTATAAGAAACATTTAATCACTTGAAACCATAGTGAATATATCAGCCCCTTAGAGATGGAAAAATCTAACTCATTTTTCTCTACTTTTCAAGAGAACAGGTTTCACGAGTAATAAATATTACCTATTTTTTAACAGATACAAATTATTCAAATTGTCTTTTTATTATCTTGAAAGGCAATGCTTTGGTTTTCTGATTTAAATACTAACCCAGCCGGGCCATTAGCGACAAAATTCAAACAATTCAAATTAGTCATAAGGTTGATAAAAATAAATAACACTTTTTTGGATTACTTAATATAATTATGAAAATACAACACAAAATTAAGTAAAATAGTTTTTATTTATGGTATACCTGAGAAACGAGTAGCGAGCAAGCGATGATGGTCAAAGCTGCAGCTCCTGTGGCCGTGTGTCCCCTCTCGAGCAGAGCGTAGCTCATGACAACGTCAAACACCACATCGCAGAAGTACCCGGCTAGCGAGATCACGTTGAATAGGACGTCGCACAGCGGCAGAAACTCCGCCGCCATCGCCCTTCAAGGCATCCCACGCACCTTCTATTGATAAACACCATCGAATTTAAGCATATACCGGTAAAACGGGGTGAATGGAGACTGGCGGGTGAATAGAGACAGAAACAAGGATTGAACTTTAGCACAACTTTACAAAGTATCCAATGTATTTTTTATTATTTATATATAATTCTTTACAATGACTATAATACTATCTCTTGAATGAAAAAACCAAACTAACTAAATGATCGGCCAAAATTGAAATAAACGTGTTTAAGTTTGATGCCTGTGCATCCTTACTTTTTGACCCCTTAAAAACTTCTTTTTTATTGGACAAAAATTAAAATCAACCATGTTTTTTTTGGTTAATAAGTACCGTAAAACGGAATGAATAGACTCGTATAGAATAGAGGTTCATATATTCCAATCATTACAATCTGTATTTTTGTCTCTATTCACCTGCCAAGTCTCGATTTACCCTCTCCCGTCTCTATTCACCCCGATCCAATGTGAATAGAGACATCAAACAAAATTGACTGTGTCTTAATAACGATAGTGAATATTTGAAAAATATTGTCATGAATGTGTAGTAGGACCACAGAAACAAGTTTCAATTTGAATTATGTGGCGATACATAGTCGTAAAAGGAGAAAAATAAATGAAGAAAAGTGATATATTCATTGAATTGAGTATTTCGTAAACGTTACGAGTCACACTTTTGAAATTGTTCAAGATAGTGAAATAAAGATGAAGAAAAATATCTCCCGTAAAATTTAGTTTAGAGGTACCTATCTTATGATCATAAATTCCAGGTATCTTACCACCCTTCTGATAAGCCCTGACTGTACCTTTCGACACTTCTTATGACTGTCACATTTAAATTATAAACCAAACAAACTTTAATTGAACTCGAAAACCTGTATGTATATTTGACAAAGGTTTACTGAAATATTGTTTTCCTTGTCGTTATTTTTTCGATATAAACTGTTTTATTAAGAAAAATCACGCAAGTCTATAAACTACGATTTTACCAAATAAGAAGATTAGAGTAGTTTTCAAAGTCGTCGATCTTTTTTATCAGTCACAATTTCACAACAAAACACCGAACTTTTGCACTGCAATATCTATTATGGCTTATCCGGCTTATCCATACCGTACTAGTCAAGCTAAGTAATTAGATATGTTTATAATCACTATCTATTTGATACCTGCAATGTTAATTGGAAGTAGAAAATAAACAGGCGCGGGAAACAACTTAGAGATTTGTACTACTTTTATAGCGAGTTAAGTAGGAAAGTAAGTGTATAGATAAAACTTTCAAAGAAATTTCACCGTTAATATTTGAAACTTAAGTATCAAATTTGAATAATCATAATGACCGCTTGTGATTGAAATGTATAAATTAACAGACCATTGAATAAAAAACAAGGAAAAGAGTAAATAAACAAAGGTACTTTTATCACGAAAACAAAACGTCAGTCGGTGCCTAAGTAAGGGGCAAAACTTTTTCTGAAGTTTCAATTAACATTTACAAATAAAGTATATGACATGTCTTCTGTTAAACTTACAATTTAACTTGTAATCTTCATTGTCATTTGATTGATAAGTCAATTACACCACTTGTTGCACGAAAAACACAAAATAAATAACCACACACTTATACGTTCAGTCGCATTCCTAACCTGCACAAGTTGGTCGAATATAATCGAACAATATCACTATTCGGGATAAGTTACCATACGAATCACGAATTAGCGATACGCGTATTTTCAGATCGATCGAAAATTAATTGTAAACTTTGTTCAACAGAAATATTGTAAAATATTAAAGCTGACACAACACGATTTTTATACAAAACAACTGTTCATGTTGCTTTCAATCGGAATGTGGGAACAGGGCGACAAAGAAATTATTTACATATTACCGACACTGCCGATTGATGTTTATTGGTAATTATTTTCTATACATCGATTCAAGTTCAAAAATCACAACACGTTATTGTTCAAATGGAAATTTTAAACGAATAGCAATGTCATTTTAAATGATATAATCAAACTTTAATCAAAATAGAATATTATTTTTATGAAACTTTTTGTTGCTTTCGTTTGTAATTAGCCTGTAGTTATCCATGGAATGCGGCAGCCAAGGCACTCTGTTGGTGAACTTTGGAACAAGTTTATTTTAAGGCTCTATTACAAAAAGTTTATAAAAACTTTTGTATTCAAATATATTTTGACAGGTGCCGCTATATGCACAACATTGGAGGCTCGCGCGCATTAAACAATCACCCTTCACACCACGCAAGTTGAGGGTAAATAAAAAAATGTTACGATTAAATAGTTATTTATATCTCAAGAAATATTTTTTTTTTTGAGAGGATTCCGTGCTTTGATGTGCCGCCACCGCTTGAACAATTTATTTGAATTCAGAATGACTATTGTCGATATTAATAATACTTTTGAGACCAAAAGTGTTATGACAATAATTCAAAATTGTATATTTATGTACATACCAAAATCAAATTTGAAAAAAAGATATTATGACAATAATGCCTGCATTAAACCTGCCCAATAATAATAAAGATTTGACATAAGGCATAAGGTCATCATCGGGGTGTTAATTCCGAAATATATAATTTCTTGTTTACATAATAAAATGGCCTATTATTTTATTTGATTGAAAAATATTTTATTAAAAAATAAAAAAATTTATGATAAATTAAAAAAATCCCGATACTAAATAGAAAACAAAAATTCCAGCAATTCATAAAATATAATAGATCGCCTTGAACTTTTTATAAACCATTTATAAGTTACTAGTATTGCTACCCGGCGTCGCTCGGACTAAGCGACCAATAAATATGTTATATCATTCGACATAATTATATCACAAAATCTAACATCCAAAATAGAGTTTAAATAAAATCACAAACTTTATTTAATTTGATGACAGCCCCATTCTCGCCCATTAAAATGTCCAAATTCAAGGAAATATCTAATTTGCTGTCAAAGAAATGTCAAATAATACCTTCACGTTGACACCGCCTTATATGGTAGGTCATCAGAACTCTCTCGAACGATCTATTTTTCACCTCAGTCTATGAGTTTAAGTCAATATCAGGAAATAAATTCATTCTACTAATACTCTATATTGAAATCTATAGCGATTCAATATAGAGTAATTTCAATTTTGTAAAAGAGATATTTATGCGGATATCTCGCTCTAAATGTATCTTGGCTCTTTCACGCCCGAGTGCATGGTATTTCATGCACAGTTCGATAGACGATAGATAATCGCTTATCGGCGGGCGCACGTGTTAACGATTTTTGTAACGGTCATTGTTTTGGCTACATAAAGTAACCGCTTGTTTTTTTCATACGATCAGTAAGAGATTTGAGAGCACGCGCTTGCCAGATAAGTCTTACCCCGTGTCTTAGGTAAGCGACGCGAACCGGCAAGCGAATTTAGGCGAATCCAGTCAATTTAAAACGTAGTTGTTCAAAGGTCTTATGTGCCATCGCTCGGCCAGACGCAATTAACGCTCTGGTGAGCTTGGACCGTTTGATATTTTCAAGCGATTCTCGTGCGCCATGAGTCAGGCACTTGAGTCGACTTACGACATATGCCGTCCTGACCGGATCGCTTCGCCCACATATGACACTTGCATGGGCGAGGACCGTTTGATATTTTAAAACTCTGCCGCTTTCAAAGCTGCGCCGGATCGCCTCGCCCAGCTTCGCCCAGCTAAGACGATCCGTTACAGTTGTGGTAAGCGCTGGAAGTGGCCTGCAAGCTCCTAATCCTCTCCCTAAGAATTAAATTCCTGATACCTTCTTCACTATCGTAATATTTGTGTGTTGTATAACGTCTGTGTAAATTCTTAACGGTTAAATAATGAGTGCTAACCGCACCCACATAACGCTTTGAGATCCCTCTCCTGAGTGTCGGATAGGAGGCTCCTTCTCGATTTACGAGGGAGCCGAATCAAGGTCGTCTCAACGTAAATAATAAACATTATTATATTAATAAAAATCGGGAAAAGTTCAGTAGAAGACTAATTTATTACATTTTGACTAAACGTCTTCGCCGATAAAAATTCAAACACATTTTCTTTCATATTCGTTTTTATGGCAACTTAATGACCAACAATGCAAAAGGGAATTACAGACCCACAGACATACATACGCCGTTTACTATTTCGCGGATCTTGGGTTGAAAAATGCTGACTTAGGTTGTATTTTATCTCAAAAATAATCACTTAATAAAACATTTTTTTTGTGATTTCAAATATTTATTAATACAAATATTTTATATACAAGAGAAGCCGCTCTTGAACAGCTAGCCGGATGGTCTCGCCATCGAATGTATTAAGAGCATATATGTAGGTATGCGTCGTTGGGTGACTTTTGAGAAGGCCAAGAGGTTGGCAGTAGATGAATAATCATTCAGGCATGTGCTCCGAGAAGCGATGGGAAATTGTCAAACAAAAAACAAGTTTTAGTATTTTTTTGCTTCGGTGAGTATTCGATCCACCAGTTTGGTGTAACTGCTCGTCACTAATGGATGGTAAAATCGACTACCACTTCTCAGCGTTCTGGCGTATTCCGTTTCATGATACCAGCCAATTCTAAAATAAATCACATCAGCTTTTTTTTAAAATTATTTGTTCGAGAAATCAGCTCAGACGAAACTTTATTTTAGGAACATAGGAACATTAGGTCACTGTCTGTAAAAACCGGTAGATGCCAGACTCCATCATTACTTGACCGCCGCCGAAATCGGACCTAAAATTGTCCCCTTGAGTAGATATATTCAATAGTCATTTAAGGTCAAACTTTTACCACTACGGGAGCATTGAAATAAAAGAGGATTCAGAGATGTGTACATCAGAACGCCAGACAGGTGGGCGACTTGGAATAGCTACGCGATCGACGCTTTGGCCACCCCTGGAGTATTGTATTAATAAAAATATATGTACACAAAGACGATATTTCATTTATATCTTGCAAACAAAAACGTGTAAGTCAATAAACAATTTTGGTCGAGTATTGCAACATCATTCACGCAATGTTGGCGCCCTCACTAGCGGTTAAGTTATAATGGTAAATTTTTCAAAACAAAATGTTGACTATGACGTCACAATACTCACACTTGACTTTCGATGACAGGCTCTCGATATTTATCCTTTGGTCCTTTTCCCCTGGCGAGCTCTACATTTTTAAAATACTCCATAACCCGGGGGTCATCTTTTACGGTGTCGATATTTTTTGAACACTCGTATTGCGAGTAAAATTTGCTCGACACGGGATTTACTGTAATAGAATTAATTACATGTTAATATGAAGCATAGGCGGATCAAGCTGTATAAAGGCTAAAAGATGTAAACCTCAGTTTTTCAATATGGTCTTTTTTCTATAATCACAATGTACAAATTGTTGATTGAGTAGGCATTTACTTTATAGAACTCTATTATAATACGGTAAGAAAAATAACAATGTATTTTAAATTCGCTATTAATAGTCATTTCGGCTTACGCCCTCGTCAGAACTATGTTTTAAACGTGCATTAGAATAAGGTTATATACCTCGGCTAGACAAGGTACACTATACATCTTCTTCTCTGTTCCACCATCTTAATTTTATATGGAAATAATAAGTTATTGAATGTGACAAATTGATTTGGTGTATTCATGAAGTGAAAGCTAATCTGGGTTTTTACTAAGTGGGAATAAACGTAAAATTAGTAATGCATCAAGTGAATTTATTTTAAATTGCATTAGTGTTTAACAATGGCTTAAGAAGTGGAGATGTGTTAATTGTGATCTGTTCATTAAGAATGGCATTGGATTGATTATACCTATTAATTTCTAGCTGTTCCAATGCATTTAGCTTAAAGCCCTTATTTCAAGAGTGTAAACAAATCGGAACTGAATTAAGGTCATGTGATTCCTCTATAAGGTGGTTTGCAAATTGCGAATCTGTTTTTTTATTATTAAAAGATCTAACATGAATACACCAAATCAGTTTGTCACATTCAATAACTTATTATTTATATAAGTCTAGCCGAGGTATATACATAAGCTTGTTCTAATGCACGTTTAAAACATAGTTCTGACGAGGGCGTAAGCCGAAATAGCTATCAACAAATATTAAAAATAATTTCTGTAGAATTAAAATACATTGTTATTTTTCTTACCGTACAATGTACAAACTTAACACACACGGAGCAATGACGCGTATTCTGCGTTCCCCGCAGCCAATGTGTTAATACACGTTAAATCAAAAGGATGTAAGCTGCAAACGCCGAATTGGTATCTAATTTAGCTTTTTAGTTTGAAAAAGGGAGGGTCCCTGAAATTTACGAAGAGAAAAAAGGACATAATTTATTATGTGTGTTACATCCTCAGTCACTACAAGTCAATAAACAGCACCGAGATAGGGGGTTTTCATGACTTACTTTATCAAAAGTATAAAGACTGACAGATCTTTTTCGAATGCACATACATATTTACGAAACATATAAGACTGCAGCACACGCTATAAAAAAAACCGCTTTATAGCAGAGGGTGCTGTACGAGGGTTGACTGATGTATACTCATGCCCATACTGAGAGCGGGGGGCTGTCAGAAGCGGCGGATGCTCCGGGCCTATGCGCCTGTACTGCTTGTATTTTTTTCTAATAATTTCTCATTTCAATAAATTGTGTAATCTTTACTTCTTTGTAATTACTTTCGAGAGCCTTAACCTCGCTTGCCTCTTCTCCAAACGCTGGATGACCGTCGAGTACTGTCCATAGGATGTACTCAACTGAAAGAGGCTTGCATGATATGGGACAAAGCAAAGCGATTGGGAGGTGATAGGGAATTACATGATAGGCGTAAGTCCCATATATGCGGATACTGATCAAAATGGCCTTTACGTTTTTGGTAAAAGAGCATCATCGTAAATGGATCCTTAACTTTTGCCTGGCTGAGAGTGAAACAGTCGACCACCACTTCTACTTTATCTTAAATATCTATTTTAATATTAATACAATGTGTAAACTTTTGATATTCTTAAATAATTCTTTTTTAAGTCATGATTATGATAGACTAGTTTCGTCGCAATTAAATAAAAAATAAAATAAGTCGGATTATTATTGGCCGAAAACCATTTATATTGACGCTACCAATTGCCACTATTAAAACTTCACTATAACCATACGATAATCTTCACGATAAAATAATCTTATCTCAAACGCGTTTCTTTCAAAGAACATTCCAAATCAAATGGATTACTTTAAAAGGTGTAGATAAGAAGTCGCATTCACAATTCGCACCGCCTGTCTAGAATAAACAAGAACTGCGCGACTTAAAATAGGAATAATTATAGGAAAATCATCGATTTTCATATATTTTTTTTATATAACGATGTATAAAAATTTTATATAAAGTATTTAGATTTTATTGCAGTGTATGCCAATAAGGCCATACCAGTCTTATCACTGGAGTCCTTTTTAGACCCCCCTTCGGCCTACAAGCTATTTTTCAAGGACAGTCTGTCGAAGGTTAATTTCAGACTTTGAGCGCTCTGCTACATCTTTTACTTCCTTGTTGAATTGCTTTCTAGGTCATATTGTGCATGAATAAATTATTGGTAGATACTTACCGAAGAAATTAGGCCTATAGTGGGTATAAACAGAGCGAAATTTTATTTCTCTCAGAATTTGTTCACTTAGGTAATTAGATTTTTGATCCATTTCAAAATTTTTTTGTAAGATATCCGTTGTTTGAATGCCTAAATGAAAAATAGTAGATTTATCGATACATTTACAATTTTAACAAACATACACATATAAAGCGTCTGAAATGTGGAATTCACAAAGATGTCAATATATGTCGTAATTTTCCATCAGCTTTGTCGCTATCGACCGCGGCATCTTTAGACATATCAAGTGCACGAATGAACTTGAACTGACGCTAAGCAAACAGTTTTTATAGTTTATATATTTTAAAAAAAGAAGTAAATCACTAAGTTTAATTGCTATCAACGTTATCAAGATGAATAAGCGAAAGTTTTGATGTTAATGAGTTTCAACGAATTGTGTGGGTAAGTTATAATAATCAGATATTTAAATTTTTTCTTTTAACCATGTCCGTTCCCAACTTGGAGCATATGGACTCCTCACGGAGTTTATCTCAACATGTGTTTTTCTACGAGAACTGCTTGTTACTAAATTGCTCAACCTCTCTTTTTCGAAGAGAGTATGGATGGAAAGGATACGAGGACTAGGACAGGACTAGTGATTGGCTAATCGCTGTCACTATGCGTCGCTCATTGGGATCGGAAAGGTGGGTAGGGATTTTCAACAACACAAACACCCATGCCTTTGAACAGATTTATCTACTGAAAAAATCCGCTCGTACCGGGAATCGAGCCCGGGCGATCCGGCACGCACGTCAACACCGTTGCCTCCGCGCCACGGACCGGACATTTTAAATAAAGTATCGTAAAAACTAATTATCTGTTAATAACATGGATATACCTGCGAATATAACAGGTAGGCTTTATCCGACCTATTAAAAAAGAGTTAGATATAAAAATTGGTTAGTTTGGAAGATTATGGCTCGTCTGCGACAAAGCCCGTGGAGAAGTACGAAATTCTAATGTTTCAAATTTGATATTGAAACACCTGCAGTCGAAATCCTAAGCTAAAAAGGCATATATCAGTAGCATCAACTAAATATGAGTTGTCTAAATTGTAGTTTATACAGGAAAATATAGAATTTTCCTGAGTCAAGAATAAGATAGTTATGTGAATACAAGATAAAAGGCCATAAAAGTGCACTTTTGACGATGCATTTGCTAGTGATCTGAGCATCGTAGTGTCATTTTCACCGAAACACCCACACGCCCAACTCAATATATTTCATTTTGTTTTTTATTACTAGACTTTTAGCTCGGTGTTTTCCACTGGGAATCGAATCTACAGTAGACTTACTACAAGTAATCTGTTTATCTTGATTCTAGATTATTTTACAATAAATTTTTCGTCAGTTAATTTTAGTCCCAAAATATACATACGTCAAAAATGAATACCGAGCTAACAATACAAAAGAACAGAAACAAAATTTTTCAAAATTGGAACAATTTTTAAACAGAATTGAACAGATAGGTTGTGTGATAAAAAAAGAAGAAAATTATCGTCGTTGTCTACATTGTCAGATCGTTACTGAATCTATAAAACGGCATTCAATAAAGTTACAAAATGCCAACTCATCGAAAATATCAGTTTTATTGTTTTTGTTTACGACTGGGGCCTATCTCAATGATAAATCTATTGAAGCAGTCAGTAAAGCAGTAGTAGTTTTAGCCATATAATAAAAAAAAACTTCTTGCCTAAACCGCGTATCACAGTCTCCCAGGGCATAAATTATATTACATTTACGAACACATTCTAGCAACACCGAAAAACTAAGCGTGCCATTACAGAATAATATCTCGTTCATTCTCACACTGAAATGATTTCAAATTAAGAAGAAACAGTTTTGTGTAGAAGCTGGTAATTTTCCATGATTTTGACTGGGTAGTGTAGAAAATTTTAAACCTAATGAAATTCATTTGTATGGCATAAAATTATTTCGTGAAAAATATCATATCAACCAGTGATACACAACCTGCGGCCCACGGGCCACATGCGGCCCAATATGGCAAACATTAAGCACATGTTTTTTCTTCAGAACTGTTCACGGACGATGGAAAAACAGTATTAAATAAGAAAATTTTCAATTTTATATACACTTAAAATAACGATAATTTTCACTCACTTTTTCGCATGCGGCCATCGAACGATTTAAAAATTTATAAGCTGGCCCCTTTGTCAAAAAGGTTGTGCATCACTGCAGCGTATTTTTTTCTATTTTTAGTCGGGTCCGTTATACAGTGGTTAACGTCGTTTACTTCCGTTACGGACCTCACGAGCTCGAGTTCCAGTGCGATCAACATGAATGTTTGTGCTGTCTAAAAATTCTTTCCCAACCAATACGATCCTATTAGCGAGACGTAGCTTATCACTAGTCCTGCCCCCTAACGGGTCGTCTTAGCTGGGCGAATCTGGGCCAGGCGATCCGGCGCGGCTTTGAAAGCGGCAGAGTTTTAAAATATCAAACGGTCCTGGCCCATGCAAGTGTCATATGTAAGCGAAGTCGCCTCAAGTGCGCACTCATGGCGCACGCGAATCGTCCAAGCTCACCAGAGCGTTACCCTACCTACACGGGGTAAAGGCGTCTCTCCTTTCTATCCCTACTATCATCAAACTTATGAGAGGTTGAACGAAAGACTAACAAACAGTTATCGTAGTAACAAAAAACATGTTGAGATTACATCCTTTATGAGGCCACATGCTCCAACATGGATAAAAAATATTTTGTGACGAAATATGACCTTCTATATCTTCTTCTCACAGCATATTAATAGGTTTAAAAATGGAATCCTCGGTTGTAAAAAATTTACCAAGACTTATCGTTTAGGTCTACTGTATACTTCAAAATCAAATGACCTAGAGTGTAAACTTTAAAGTGAAAGATGTTAAAAGGTCAAGGTATAATGCTGGATAAGAAAAACAGTAATTTATTGCCGAGAATGTGTATTATTTAGTCTTCATTTTCCGACCTTTCCCCCGCTCGCTTACATGTACCCATATTACGTCAATTTTATTGCGCTTAGCAAGGTACAGGCTCAATGACACCTCATTTCCTCTTTACGTTTCTTCAATTTCCTGCCTGCAGCAGGGCAGCCAACCGTCGCGCTCTTTCTCGACCTCATATGCGCTCAAACTGACATATCAGTTCAAAAAACTGTAATAAAAACAAAGTATATTATGAACTATGAACACGTTTCTTGTTCACTACCTTTGTCACAGTGGCTTTAAAATGTTTCGTTATTTCTTTAAGATTTTATGGATAACATTTCTCATAGCAACAGTAATATGGGGTCTTTAACTTGATATTTCATTTTGGTTTAAGTCATGACTAATGTATAGAAAACAGTACATTTTATGAACACAGGCGGATGGCTTACACATTTTTAAGCAATTTTTTTAATTAAATAATCCATATCCGCTCCCAATGTGGAGCATATTGCACCCTAAGGTATCTTAACATTTTTTCTACGAGACCTGCTTGTTAACTCAGTCGCTCAAATTCTCTTTTGTTCGACGAGAGTAGGGATAGAGAGAATTAGGCTAAGGCTAGGAAAGGATTAGTATGGTTAGCTAGTCGCTCTCGTTCCACCCCACTTATAGGATCGGAATTTGATTGTTAGATAACTCAAACACGCCAATACCTTCGAACGGTATCGACTGAGAAGATTTGGACACTTACTTACGTGTGGGAACTGTGACGAAACCACTGCACCACGGACACGGCTCAAATGAAAGAATATTTATCCAAAACTTTGAAAATAAGAGGAATATTTATTTTTTTGCAAATTTTCAGGAATAGTAGAACAACTTTTCTTATTTCGTTATAACGTCTCCTTGAGCTATATTGAAAATAAAATAAAAGATTTCAAGGTTTGAACTACTTACCTTTTTCCTATTCAGTTTACAGTGTTTACACCTAAGTCATAATTCATCAATGATGCGGTCGTTTATCATATTTTTTTGCTGCACGAGAATCCTTTCTCTATTTACTTGACCCTTGACACTTTGACCTATGTATGTATGTCTTGTTTGCAAGCCTGCAAGCAATCGTATTTCATGTAAAACACAAAAAAAATATGCATGTAGGTATGTGAGTATTCTTTGGATTTTGAAGCAAAGTTCTTCGATAAGCCTCATTAAGTTTGAAACATTTATAGTAAGAAGGTACAATTTTGACAGATACTGTTCTTATTTTGAAAACACAAAAACACAAGTATCGAATTATTGTCATATTGAATTGAAGTTTGGATGATCCATAAATTAAATTCGAATTTTGATAATATAATTAAGTCTTAATGTATCAAAATCTAATTGTACATGTGCAAATATGTAACCATAAAGATAATGTATATAAACAAAAAACGTGAGCAGATTTAAACTCTAATCCCTTGAATTTTGTACCATTTTATGAGTTTTATAGCCGACGACCCGGGTATCGGGAAAAGTTCAGTCAGTTCAAGTTAATTCGTGCACTTGAAATGCCTGAAGATGGCGAAAGGCGAAACCCGGGTCGCTAGCGACAAAGCTTATGGAAAGGTACAAAATTCAAGCTATTCAAGTTTGATATTGAAGTTCCATCAAGCATCTTCAATCGAAATCATCAATGAAAAATAATTGATTGCTCAATTGAAAGAAAATCCCATTTAATGAAGAAATCAGGTTTTAAGATATTAATAATTATTATTAATTTTATTTATATTTATTTAAAGATTTTTTTTTAACCATGTCCGCTTCCAACTTGGTGCATATGGACTCCTCACGGAGTTTATCTCAACATATGTATTTCTACGAGAACTGCTTGTTACTCAGTTGCTCAACCTCTCCAACCCTTTTTTTTTTTTGAAGAGACTAGGGATGGATAGGATAGGAGGACTAGGACAGGACTAGTGATAAGTTAATCGCTGTCACTATGCGTCGCTCTTTAGGATCGGAAAGGTGGGAAGTGATTTTCAACAACACCAACACCCATGCCTTTGAACAGATTTAACGACTGAAAAAATCCGGGAATCGAACCCGGGCGGTTCGGCACGCAAGCCAACAACGTTGACACTGCGCCACGGACCGGAGATTAGAAAGATTAGAATGAGTTTAATTGTGAACAATAATAATGATTTCTTACTAAGGAAATAAATAAATAAATAATATGTTTATACATATATGTTAATGATTTCTTACTAACGAAATTACACCTGACAGGAAAAAAATATTTGAACCCAGATAAAAATACATTAATACGGAAAGAAAAATAACAATGTATTTTAGTTCTACATAAATTATTTTATATATTTGTTGATAGCTATTTCGGCTTACGCCTTCGTCAGAACTATGTTTAAAACGTGTATTAGAGATAGCTTATATACCTTTGCTAGACAGGGTGCCCCCTACATAATCTACATCAAAACTAAAATACATTGTTATTTTTCTTTCCGTATTATAATGGAGTTCTACCAAGTAAATGCCTACTCAAGCAATAAAATACATTAACATGATTATCTTTAATTTCTTGTTACATATCCTAAATAAATTCTTTTTTATTCATTGACTTGTGTTTTTCACATAATAACCTTGTTTCACAGAATATTTCATCAGCTGACAATGCTTGCGATGAGCGAAACCGGTCCTGATCTACATCAGAATCTATGATCACATGAGAATTTAAAGTGAGCCAAATGGCATTTTAGGGAAAAAATGAGTTGGATGCAGTATCATATTATTCAGGCCTTAAAGTATCCATCAATACTATTTCAATAACTATTTCCCGGAGATGCTTTTTCCCGTTCATTGATGCAGCTTCAATGTAACATTAAGATGTAAAGATTTTTCATTAAAAAACGAAATATAAACGTGATTGAACTTTTTTCAAGTTTTACCATTTTCAGACTAGGCTCACTTCACCTCTCAAGGGCTCATATGTGCAAGTAATACACATAGAGTATATTATGATACCACACAAAGCTGGTTTCCATATTTACGACTATGAACAACTGTGCTTCTGACTTATAAATATTACTATATCGATTCGTTGCTTCTTCCAAGCTTTCAATGATTATATAGAAAAATCCGAGGCAAACTTCTTAATTGCCTTACTTTAAACATTTACCAAAAGTTTTCTGTGTGTATCCTTCCATTATAATATATTGATAATGAAATATTGTCACACATAACCTTTAGAAATCGCGTGTTTTCCCGTTAAATATTTACATGTAAATAAAAACCTTCGACGCATGATCGAGGGTGATCACGACACCAGATAATTATGGCCAGCAGCTGCTTTTTTCAGAACATCTAATGGCACATATCATCTAGATCAGTGGTTCTCACGTGAGGCCACGGTGGCAGCATGCGGCCACCAACAGCTTCAAAGTAAATATTGATGAAAGTAAATTTGTCAAAAATAATCTGAAAATTAAATATTTTGTATGCATTGTATTGTGCATAAAGAAGTGTTCATCAAACTGCTTTTAAATGTATGGATAATGTGGAGTTAGCTTAATAATTAACTTACTAATAATCCTGTAATTCATTGCCATGCTTACAACTAGGCATATGAAATTGAAACGTTCCATCTCGGAATAACTTGGCAGTAAAGGTGATAATAGCCGGTATAAGAATATATGGACATTGGAGTCAAAACATTTGCTACCTTCATTCTTTAAGGTAAATGTACCAGTAGCTGACCGTTTAAGAGAAAATTTAAACAAAAATAACGATTATGGTTTAGCATTGTACCGAATGATGCATTGTACGGTTTAGCATTGTACAAAGCAAGTATACTCTTCACAAGTATAGTCAGTTCAAGTACATCCGTGCACTTGGAATGCCTGAAGATGCCGAAAGGCGAAACCCGGGTCGTTAGCGACAAAACTCATGGAAAAGTACATAATTCAAAAAATTCAAATTTGAAGTATACTCATATTGCATAATATGTCTTAATTAATATTATGTAACAAAAACTAGGAAAGGGCCTGCTTCAAAAAAGTTGTATAAAATTATTTAAAGCCATGTTCCTGTTTCAGTAGTTGACCATCTCACATATTGAAAAATCCAGTAGTTGACCATGTCTTATCAGAGGTTTAAGCGTCAGTGCCTTAACTGGTCTGAACTTTCAATTTAGTCAATCCATCTGCATTTGTTGAATCAAAAGTAGCAATGGGTGGTTCAGGAACAAGGTACACACCGTTTCTAGATTGATCACTTTAAAAATTTGAAATAAAACATTTTCCTCACTAGGTGTTGTTTATAGTTACAAATGGCCATCCTTTTGGCACTCCATTGGCTTTTCATGGTGATGTGTTTTTAATGACTTATTCCGACCACAGATGCAGCATTAACTGGTCTGACAATCAAGAGCACGTACCGTCAACCCTCTGCATTTGTTTTAATTTGGGCTATTTTATTCTCCAAAACAGCCGTTCCAAACTACTGGTAAATTTACCTTACTTGAATTCCGAAACCAATATGCAAATGATATTCTTGCCCCTATTTAAAATTCTAAGTTCTTATTATTTGCTGATCATTTGAAACTTTATTTAAAATCATATTAGACTAAATAGCTATTAACAAACTCCAATTTATTGACAAATGAACACGTTTAAATCACGATTATTCTTTCAATATTCAATGAATGGTCGAATTCTCTTATAATTTCATCAGTAAAAGATCTTGGCGTACAATTTGAAAGCAAACTAACATTCAACAATCACATTAAGATTACTTGCAACAAAGCTTTTGTTGGGCTTCCTCCGAACTTCTTTCCAAAAAAATTTTGAAAAGTCATTGACTTGACGTTTTTGGGCAATGTGTGAATGTATCATGGTATTTTTTTGAATCGTGGACGGCTTTATCTTCAGACTTTCTTTATGCTCACTTTTCGCAGAATTGAAGAGAAATGTATTTGGCATTATTTTATTTTTAAACAAATGAGAATTCCACCATTCTTGAAAATCAAATTGAATGTTCGATAATTTTTGAGGAATCGTGCCTCTGGGAAGAGCTTTAACAATTTTAAACGGCATTGCTTCGGATGTCGACATATTTCATATTGACGTGAGTGAGTTCAGGCGAATACTATATTTTATGAATAAAAGTTGATTTTGTCAGAACTCACTCCTTCCTTGAAAATTTCTAATGTGATTTTATAAATTTTTTTCTCTCTACGTATGTATATAAATACGTATTTATATTTGTCAAATACATGGCGCATTGGCATTAGCTGAATGCCATGATTTGCTTTTTCTTAAATAAATAAATCCTCACTTACTTGGCCCGAGACAGAGCTGCACGGGACTGATCTTTTAACCGTGCACTAAGGTGCTTACTGAGAAGAAAAATAGAAAGAAAAAAAAAGAAAATGTGACTTGCTCAGCCACTTTGTTAGAGTGATATTAAGTATCCTATGTATCTGTTTACTGAGAATCCGTGGAGTTTAGTCTACTTCGCGTTGAATCTGAAGAGGAATCAAGAATATCCCGTTCCCCATATGATGTCGAATGCCTCAAAATTGGCCTTGGTTGAGATCAAGTCAGCGTGGCATAATGGGCCCGTATGAGGACGGACCGCAGCAAACAGCTCAGCTCGTTCGGCATTCATCTTGGGGCAGTCCCACAGTACGTGATTAGCGTTCTGGTAGTCGTGTCCACAAGTGCAATCCGGCCTTTCGACTAACTTGCCCAACCCAAATAGTTTGCCGTTGAACTTGCCATGAACGCTATATGTTATAAAATATCACACACGAGTAACTTTTTGCCTTTGGTTTTGTAGAGTGCACCTTTTAAATAGTAAAGTACTCCGGAATCTTACCAGCTACTAACCATCTTAACATATTCCCGAAATAATTCTCCGTGACCCTAGCTTTGCAAAAAGTGGCTCTGGATACAGATTTCACTTAAATAATTATAGCTGATATACAGGAACTATACTAACTCAATTGTAAGCCCTCCCCTATGTACTTGAGTATTTATATATTGATTTTTGTTTGTCTTGGTAGTTATATTTTATTTTTATTTAGGTTATCATGAATTGAATGAGACATGCAAAAGAGTGACAAAAGAATGATTCGATGTTGAATAATGTTACCCGAAATTTAATAAGAATCTATTTTATTCCTAGGCAGCAATATTTTCAGGAAATATTTAATTAAAATACAGTATATAATAACGGGACGTAGCGAGAACGATAAGCTAATCAATAGTCCTGTCTTGATCCTATTCTTTCTATCCATAATCAATCTCTGACAAATTAGAGGTTGAGCTACTGATTAAAAAGCATAGGAAACTTGTTGAGATAAATTCTATTAACATTGAATATGCTCAACATTAGGAGCGGGCATGGATAAAAACGTCAATATTTATTCAATGATACCACGTTCCCAATATAGACCATTTGGAATTTCAATGAAAGTTGTTTGGCGAAAAATTGGTTGTTGTTTAATTGCTCCACCTCCCCGTCGACCACACATCTAAGAATGATGAATAGGCGTTGAGTACGAATGCTCAGGATATGGACTCCAAATAGTGTATTATAATACTAGCTGTTTTGCAAAAATTGGTTGTTGTTCATTTGCTCGAACTCCTACCCTTCGAAGGATGACGACCGGACCACGAGTAAGAATAATCTGGACTGACAATATGTATGTATAGACAATTGAAATATAGAATTAAAATAATGTGCTTGCGTTTTTAGGGTTGAATAAAACATTTATACGCTGTCGTCAAAAAGATGAACCGTTCTCACATAATGAGCTGCGAGAAGCGAAAAATTGAAATACAAAACGAAATAAACTTACTTTTCTACGAAATGAGAAAGCTGCTAAATGACAGAAAATGGGAACCCTTATCATGGTAAATTATCACTGGCGCCAAATTCTGTATATAAATAATTATAACACTATCTTTCTTTGTATAATATTTGTAAAAATAATACTTTTATCTAAATACATAAACCGGATTTGCTCATAACGAACATTTTCAAATCGATCGTTTGAAAATGGAAGCGAAACCAGTTCGCGGCTCTTTTGATAAAATTATGGTATCTGTTTTTTTATTTTTCTAATTTTATACATGTACACAGCGGCGGATTAAGAACTTGCAAAAACCAGGCGCAATATAATTTTGGAGCCCCCACCTTTTACGAATAATATAAAACACCGTAAAAAATATTCGAGGTTTTTAGATTTCAATCTAAGTTGCTACTATTGGTAACTTAATCAAATCGCAAATATTTCAAATATTAAAGATGACAACATCCCAATGAAAAAATAAATAAAAAAATATCCAAAAAACTATCTATTCAAACAAAATCAAAATAATTATGTATATACATACATATATGTGTATGTACACAACGAAAATCACAAATTATAAGTGTGAAAAAATTACTTTGGAAATTGGCAAAAGAAGTCAACCGATTGAGATCCGACAACATCAACTATAATACATAAAAAAAATAGAACTCGTCTGAACTCGCTCACGTCCATAATGAACAAGAACGGCCGATCAAGTGGTAAGTGGTATATGGACAGTGGTAAGCGAAAAGCGGCAAGCGGGAAGTGGTAAGTTGTAGGGGTAAGTGGTAAGTGGTCATTGGGCATGTGGTAAATGGTATATGGTGAGTGTAACGAATAGTTCTGCTAGTGAAAGAGAAGCTGCGTACACGCCTTGCATGCGAGTCAAGGTTGTTATTTTGGTTCAGAAAACAAGAGCCCGCTTCGCAGACTCCACAAGAAATTTCAGCCGGATAGCAGGGATAGGGAAAAAATATGATAGTATTCATATGGGAAATTGAATGCGTTGTCAGCATGAAACAGTAAAATGTAGTGATCATATTTGCAAGTTAGGCATGCACATATAAGGTTAATGTACTAGTAGTTGACCTTTTGAGAATAAAATGGCCCAAAATAAGAAATGCAGATGCGGGATTGGTCTAAATTGTAATGTTCAGACAAGTTAAGGCATCTGTAAGGTATCTGTGGTTGGAATGAACCACTAACACATCACCATATAGTCCATTGAGTAACAGGGTGGCCATTTGATAACAACACCTAGTGAGGAAAGTGTATTATTTCAAATTTATTAAGTGATCAATCAATAAACGGTGTGTACCTTGTTCCTGAACCACCCATTGCTACTCGATTCAACCAAGAGTGGTGTGACAGAGAGCCAGCTACTGTATTTTTCAATATGTGAGATGGTCAACTACTGAAACAGGAACTTGGTTTCAAATAATTTAACACAACTTTTTTTCAACAGGCCCTTGGCTCGTAATTTTTGTTACATTTAAGAACATATGATCCAATATGAGTATACTTGCTTTGCCATCATTCGGTACAATGCTAAACCTTAATCGTTATTTTTGTTGAAATTTTCTCTTAAACGGTCAGCTACTGGTACATATATCGTATACTAGATGGAAATTATCATAAAAAGAATGTTTCCAAATTATAAGTATTTTATTTTATATGTATTTTCTGCTGGAGATTGTTAAAAAAGCATTCAGAAAAATCTCATTAAATTTCGTGTTAAGGCAGATTATATTAGCGGAGTACAACCTTACCATATTTATTATGGCTAATTATGGAGACAAAGTCTTTGAAAATAAAAATCATCGTCATCCTAATAAAGCTTTAATTATTCTATTATCAACGGAGAATATCTTTTTTCTGCATAGTTTTCCACTTACAAGAGTAAATCATTTTAATAGAGTGGAAGAACTTATGAAGATATATAATTTGTTGATTTTGCGTTTTACCCTTTTCCACTTCAGATCATTGTAAAGAATGCGAAAAACGCAAACTTAAAAATAAGCCATTCCAGCGAACAAAAAGTATAAGGTTATGTAGCTAAATATATATTTGGGTGAACAAGTTGGTTCTCCCACCACCCTTCCGTTATGTGTGTGCAGCCGTTTTCACAGCGTTTGTTACCCCAATTGCTAATAATAAATTATATCTGAGTTTGCTCCGACAAATTCATTTGTACGATCATTTTATAAAATAATTCATATGTCATACACATATAATTTCGTAATACCCCTGTTTCAAAAATTAACTAATATAAGTTTAATAAGTGATTAAAATTCATTTCATACTACGTACACTCGAAATAATTGATGCAATGCAAAATGTAAGTTTTCCTATTTCTAAAATTAAGCAAAATGCTTAATTAGTATAAAATTAAAAATAACTTTGATTATTCCACGTATTGTGTAACTAACTGTGACACGTGTTTCGCCTCTTTCAGAGGCATCTTCAGACTTACTATCGCAAAGTTTGCTTAAGTAATGAAGCAAGATAAATTCTAACATTTTAACATTTTAAATTATGAAATTACAAAAAGGATTACGGGATTTTTTTCCTTCTAAAGGAAACAGGGAAGGGGGTGATATAATCAAAACAATGCAATAACATAATGATACTAATAAGGTGCAATCAATCAATCAATTAGATTGGGATTTTTCCTTTTTAAGGGACGCAAGAGAGGGTTATAGAATCGAAACAAAGCAAACAAATATATTTCTAATGACGTTAAACATTACAAACTAATAAACTATAAACTAATGAGCTGCTATCAATCAGTTAGGTTGGGTGATTACTCTATTGATTGGGAATAATGTTAATAAAGGCGAGCATCCTGTCCTGTTAAGAATATTATTTAATAATATATCTTTTTTATTAAGAGTTTTATTTATTTCTAAAAATTCTAGACTATTCATCTTTAAACCTTTTTTATTTACTCGGTGGAGTATTTCTACATTACTAGTCTGATTCTGAATATCTGAATACGTGGAATAATCAAAGTTATTTTAAATTTTATATTAAAATGAACTTCCACAAAGTTACGGCCGAAACCATCGAAAATTCTTAATTAGTGTTTAACTTTGGCTTATAAATTTGGTGCAAAGTAATTATTTGTAATTTTCCAATCTCGTGAACAAGTTATGAGCGAAAATTGAAGGGTTGCAATCGAGCCTGAGGGCAATTAATTACCATTAGCAATGTCCAGGGGCGGAGTGGTAATTGCATTTAATGGAAAATGCTTATCTAATGCCGACACCGGTTAGTGTGGATACATCAAACGAAAATGACACTCTACACGTGTTGGATAGATATTATAATATTTGAATGATTAATTAAAAGTTTTGGATAGTTATTTTTATTGCAGTGTTGGAAAAATGCACTGAACGTTGAATAACATTTTTGTCCGCTCCCAATTTGGAGCATATGGACCCCTCACGGAGTTTATTTCAACATATGTTTTTCTACGTGAACCGTTTGTTATTAAATTGCTCAACCCTTTTTTTATTTTTTAGAGGAGAGAAGGGATTGAAAGGATACGAGGACCAGTGGTTAGCTAATCGCTCTCGCTTTGCAATGCTTTTTGTGATTTTTTAACAGCACAAACATCCACTGCAATCAAACAGAATCGATTTATCGACTGAAAAAATTTGCGCGTGCCGGGAATCGAGCCCGGGCAGTCCGTCACGAAAACCAACCATGACTATGAATAACATATTTGATCAATAATAAGGGCTTGCAAGGAAACGACTTGACTCTTGTAGAATGCATATTACCAAATGGGATCCATTTTTTCATCTAAAAATCTCAAACTATTTGGTGTTGTGGCAATTATTTACTGTGATATATTAAAAAAGGGGATATTGTGATGGTTTTCTTTAAAACATCATGATGTGACAAGAAAAATGTGTTTTTTTATGGAATTTGAAACATAATTAATTTGTCATTACATTCTTAGAACCACTGCGTCATTAATAGCACAATTAACAATACGTCCTTAGACATAATTCGTCATTCAATGGTTTCCCAAAGTTCGAGGCGGGAATGCTTTGCATTGATCTCTCCCCTGCGCAAACTATTCACAAACAATCAGCGCTTCCACAAGCTGCCTGCTACTTGCAGACTTGAAAGTTTCAAGGGTCATTACGACTCTCCAATACAATAAAAGTTAAAATTAAGCTCTGCAAAATCTTTCTCTGAAGTGGTTGATCGATATCTTTTATAATTGCATCATCCAAAACGTAATATGCAAAAGTTTTTAATTTCGTTATAGACTGAAAAGTTATTATGATTTTATCAGAAACCGCGTTTCATTATTTCCTTCTTTCATAAAATAATTGAAATGGAGTATATAAAAATTCATATAAATAAAGGGTTTTTCAATAAGGACGCTCATTCGTGTAGAATATCTATCGTGACATGTGCTGTGTGGCACGTAGCGCCACCCTGTTGGAACCACACGTTACAGGTATTCATATCATCCAGTTTTCGCCACAAGAAGTTGCTTATCATCGATCTAGAGCTCGCCGTTGACGGTTACAGCAGTGCCAGTTTCGTTTCGGAAGAAGTACGGACTAATGATCTCGTCAGACCATAATCCGTACCAAACAGTGACTTTCTTGGGATGCATTTGGTGGCGGTGTATCTCTTACGGATTGGAATCGCTCTAAATCCGACAAATTTGCTTCTTCAAATATCCATTAATCCAAAAATGGGTGACGTCGCTGAAGATGACTTTAGCGACGAATGTTTTTCGAACGGAGCAAAGACTTTGATAATAAAATTTGATGATTTGCATTCGTTGTTCAACGCTTTAACTTCTATGGTGATTTGCCGTACACTTCTTAACACTTGACATTAAATTAAATAGATGACACTTTAACAATATTGCTACCGTAACCTAACAAATTTCAAGCGTCCCGATAGAAAGACACAGTATATATTTATAATGTGGCAAATTAGTAGAATGGTTGTAAGTATGTCACAAAAAAATAAAAGATCTATTAAGCAATTGGAAAATCCATATGTGAAAGTTTCATCTACGAGATTCTACCCCGTGATTCAGCAACCGAGTTGGACGAAAAATACATTATTTATTTCCTATAAATCTTAATTATTACTAAGTAAATATGCAAGAGTAATAACTATGAGAGATAGAAAACAATGTAACCACGGGAATATCACACTGATATCAATGCTCTGCCATATCTTAGACCACAGGTTCCCGAAGTTGGCCTCCAGGCCCCCCAGGGGGCCTGGGTGGAACTGAAGGGGGAGTAGGGAATCCCTATGACTTAAACTGTTTTGAGAAACTCACTTATCATCTTCCCTGCTGAGCCGATTTACGAATATTCCAATAACTAAGAATTCAAAAATGAATTCATCACGTTTGTATTAAATACATTCATGTAGGTTAATCAGACCAAATAATGAACACTTTATTTGAATAAAAACATTGTGTCCGTGATAGTTTTGACACTGCTAACTCCATTCATTTTTTAATATCAATTTGCACACCAACACACCACAATCAGGTTTCTCAACGTATGAAACCCTAGCAGTCAACAGGCTAAATTCAGATAATTATAACATCCTTAATATATAATACATTGTGCATTGAATGTTTTTTTTAAATTTAGTTATATTGTTAATTAGGGATTTCGACTGAGGGTTGTTTGAATTTTGTACTTTTCCATGAGTTTTTTTTTTAACTCAGGTATTAAT
The DNA here is from genome assembly GCA_028554975.1 of Himalopsyche kuldschensis. Taxonomy (NCBI): domain Eukaryota; kingdom Metazoa; phylum Arthropoda; class Insecta; order Trichoptera; family Rhyacophilidae; genus Himalopsyche; species Himalopsyche kuldschensis. The sequence continues at coordinate 432,647 of JAHFWI010000030.1, read as the reverse complement.
TTGTTACATACTAAAAGGGGCGAATTAAAATTATTTTACCATAAAATTCTGGAAATTAATCGAGCTCAGCTTAACAGTTTGCCAATTTTAAACGAGAAACTTCAGTTGCCTTGTTCACTATTGTTGTACCCTTTATATAATTGTCATTTATTATTAATTCAAGCACTTACTATCATTAAATATTAGTTCAAAGACTTGAAATCAATCAACTCATTAATTATAGGTCGGATAGTGTCCTAGATTTATTTTAGATATTCCTATGTTATTATCTGGTCATAAATATTTTCAAAAATCCCTATAATTATAACAAACCCACTTAATTCATTGAAACTTGTTTACATTCAATTTTCGCTAATTTACATTTTAACTTAGTGATCTACTTCTATTTATGTATATAAACGATAAAAACTGTTTACTACGCGTCAGTTCAAGAACATTCGTACACTTGAAAGGCACGAAGATACCTAAAGGCAAAGCCCGGGTTGTTAACGACAAAATTCATGGAAAATACAAAATTCAAATTTGATATAAAAATTCTATCAAGCACCCTTAGTCGAAATACTTAATTAAATACTGTTGAAAACAGCGTGTCATATAGAGCCTTCGTAATATTTTTAAAGAATGCTTAGATATATCTTTTTGTGTTAAGCCAAACAGATAGTGTGATCAGAATATTACTATTTTACGACCCGCCTTGGTAAGAGCCTGTCTCAAACGCAAAACTTCCAAAAGCATTTGAAGGTTTGCCGAAATCAAATACGGGCTTGTACTTACACAATGTATTTAAGTTTTGATTCTCATTTCAGTTTGACAGTACAGTACTGCAAAAGCATTAAAATAAATTACTGTAAAATAACTTAGAGCTTATTTTTTTTGCATTATTGTTGAAAATCTGTTATACACGCAATCGGATTAGGACCTGTTGATTCAAATCGGAAGTGCCCGTCGAATAACGCCGATAATGTCTATCTGGGGTGAATTTGAAGGCTTCATTTCGTCGATTTCGACCTCTCTGAGATGCGTGGTGCTCCGCCCAAGAATGCAACCCTGCCCCGCCTATTTTAGGCCTCAGACTTGAGGAGCAGTCAATATTTATAAAACTGAAGAAATAAATTGTTGTCTACTTACAAAGTTCATTGTTTATAGGTCACTGCAAATCAAAGTTTCAAAAACTCGACGCTATAATATGATGACGCTATAATATGAATATTTTTAATTTAATTTTTGAATTGATTTTTAAAATTATTAAAAGAAAAAAGAATACATTTGATTTGTTTACATTCCTGTAATAAAGGCCTTAAACTAAATGCATTGGAACAGCTAGAAATAAATAGGTATAATCAATCCAATGAAATTCTTAACGACCAGATTACTATTAACGCTTCACCTCTTCTAAATCATTTATCAAGCAATAAACTAAAAACAATTTAAAAATTAAAAATAGATGCACTTAAGACATTGCAGATTTTAAGTGATTTCATAAGATAAAAATAACCCAAAAATACCCAGATTTTTTTCTCTACATTACTTTAGACCAATAAATTAATCTTATTTAAATTCTTCCATGTGACGTTGGGATGGTTTGAACAGAAAGAGAGGATGTACGGGGCACCCTGTCTAGCATAGGTATATAAGCTATCTCTAATACACGTTTAAAACATAGTTCTGACGAAGGCGTAAGCCGAAATAGCTATCAACAAATATATAAAATAATTTATGTAGAACTAAAATACATTGTTATTTTTCTTGCCGTATTATAATGGAGTTCTACCAAGTAAATGCCTACTCTATCAATAAAATCATACGAGATTAACTCGATGATAAATAATGAATCAGTCGCGAACAACTCAATGATTTTTTTTTTAATATTTGGCATTACAGCTTACGCCAATGCGCCAAATATTCTGAGTTGTGAAAGTTATGGTAAATAATGTATCAGTTGTGCACAAAATCAACGATAAATAACATACACCCAGCCCAAGATCTCTTTTTTTTCAATTGAAAAAATCTGACCTTGCCGGGGATTGAGCCCGGGCCCCCCGATCGCTAGGACAAAGCTCTTGCCACTAGACCACAGGGACCGACATGATAAATTACATAAACCCACAGCCCAAGATCTCTTTTCCAATTGAAATTTTTTTACCTTGCCGGCAATTTAGCCGAGAAATACCTGATCGCTAGGAAAAAGCTCTTGCCACTAGACCACAGGGGCCGACTTCTTTCAATGGATTCGGCGATAGCTTTGTAGAAACTCATTATTATCAACAAAAAAAATCAATAAATTGTTATTTTACGTGTTCAGCTACAAAAGTAAGAAAGGGTTTTGATTTAAGTGTACCCACTATTCACGAGTTTGTACGTAAAACCTCTAAAAAGTTTTACAAGGCAGTGGGTCATCACTGTAACCCAAAAACTGCAGAATTATGACGAGAAAGAACCTTGGAATCATTATAGACCGAGAAACATTCTTCTCGATTAACCTCCAAAGGTAAAAAGATAAAGTAAGCTGACCTCATGAACTGGCTTCACTAGAGATTGCTCACCTTTACAGAGATCGCGCTCTCCTGTCAGCAACGATGGGAAGGGAATGCCACTTAAATGTGAAAACTAGACGGGAAGAACTTAGATTCTAATACAGTGGTCCTTATCCTGGGTTCAATCGAACCCTAAGAGTTTGATGAGTCAGTCTCGCGGGTTCGGCGGAGGTCAAGACAAACCTCCGACAAACCACACACCATTGGTGAAACACTCATATTTTCAAATCATATTTTATGTTTTTCAATAAAGAAGGGTTCGGCGAATACGCATATGAAACTGGTGGGTCAGTACCTCCAACAAGGTTAAGAACCACTGTTCTAATATAATATTACATATTTATTATATTTGTCAAATGAATGGTGCATTGGCGTCATCTTTAAAAACATGTAAAATATTTTTTTCCAATATACAATTACTGGTGAATCTAATAACAATTCTTGAAAGTGAAAACAGTATAAAATTTTAATGGTTAATTATCCAGAAACACGTGTCACAAATAGTAACACAATACGTGGAACAATCGAAGTTGTTGTGCAATATCTCTATAAAACAACAAAAACCTTTTGTTTTCTAAGCGTTTTAAAAAAGAACTTTCTTATGAGAAGCCAATGAAACGAAAGGTTGAAAAATATACTATTTTCCAGTGCACTAACACGACAAATGCATCTTGGCGTATCATTTCCAATATCCGGGAAACTTGATTTTCCGCTTGTGCTATTTAGAAAAAATATGACCGGATGTGCCTGTCACCCTGCTTTATAAGTATGCAGTACTATGTCGTAGGCCTGATCCACGTTTAATTTATCCCTGAACGCAGCTTCTAGAAGTCGAAGGACGAACAAAAAGACGTAAAAGATCTTACGAGACTCCTCCTACCAAAGACGATGACAATGGTTCGTCCACAGTGGATAAACAGGAGCAATCTTCAAATGAATTAATTTGAGTTTCTATTTAATTATTGAAAAATACAGTTAAATTAAGGTAAATGTATCAGTAGATGACTGCTTAAGAGAAAATTTCAACAAATATAACGATTAAGGTTTAGCATTGTCCCGAATGATGGCAAAACAAGTATACTCATATTGGATCATATGTCTTAATTAATATTATTAGAGATTATTGGGCTTTCTGTCACACCACTCTTGGTTGAATCAAGTAGCAATGGGTGGTTCAGGAACAAGGTACACACCGTTTCTAGATTGAACACTTAAGAAATTTGAAATAATACACTTTTCTCACTAGGTGTTGTTTGTTTTCAAATGGCCACCCTAGCACTCCATTGGCTATATGGTGATTTGTTAGTGGCTCATTCCGACCACAGATGCCTTAACTTGTCTGAACTTTACAATTTAGAGCAATCCCGCATCTGCATTTCTTATTTTGGGCTATTTTAGTCTCAAAAGGTCAACATTTCCTTTTATGTGTTACAATTATGTTACACAATGTAAAGTTTATATATATTTAAGTCCGAAATCATCTAGATGCCTCTTTTATTTCACAGGAGCCTGAATTTTACGAAAGAGACATCTAAAAGTTGCCCAAATTGTAGAGAGATATTATATGTAACGAATGAAGTTGTTTGTAATTTTTTTTTAAATATTTTCTTTTTAGTAAAAACACGGCAATTACTTTTTGCGTTACCTAAATATGCCTCTGAGAAGTGAAGTGAACAAAATATTAGAATGCAATATCGTATTCTTTAGGTCTTAAAGCAGGCATGGGCAACCTTTCCTAAGTCTGAGGCCAAATTATCATTCTGTCTCCGAGTCAAGGGCCGGATCAAATTACTAAACATAACAAAGTAATACTTAATTCAATAAAACACGTTGCTACTTCTTATATATTTTTTTATTTATATAATGAACAACATAATAATAATATTATATACTGATTTAATTTGGCCAAGTGTTGGAGTAAGCTTGGCCTTCTACTTGGATTACGAGACTATCAATATTGTCATATTGCTTAAGGATAATTGCATAGAATTATCAAGATTTCCATCTGTTATTCTCGTTAGAATTTTTGAATTAGTGTGATTCACCCTAGAAAAAAATTGTTCACACGTGTATGTGCTGCCAAAAGGACATGATTTTTCTTGCGTTAAATTGTGGTTTTAGCACTAAATCCCCTTGAAGGTCAATAAGTTCCATCTGTAAATTTGCTGGCACATTATTTAGACCTGCATCCATCGGATGAGCTGATAGACTAGGAAAATGGTTTAAAAAAAAATAACTCTACCTGGAACTACTAATTTCTTTCTCTATTACTTTGTCGAGATGAATTAGGGCCGTACAAAATAGCTCGGCGGGCCGGTGGTTTGATGATATTGTTCATTACCTTTTTCACTGAAAGCCTGTAACTGTGGCGATATTGTGGTGGATTTATATTTCGGAGAAGAATGATACCAGGGTTTTTTTTTGAAAAAAAGGTACCGGAACTCACTTCATGTCAAGCTTTTTATTAAATAAAATAACACATCTCATCCGGCTCATTACAATATCATATTTTATCGTTTTGACGAATTATATAAATATAGATTGTAATTACGTAAGCGCAAAAATTGCTTCGTCTAATCGGTTTTGAAAAAAAAATACCGTGAAAAAAGGTGCCGGAACGTCGTTCGACCGCGACATACATACATATCTCATATATAAAACCGAAACGGCGTATGTATGTATGTGGGTTTGTAATTTCCTTTTGCATTGTTGGTCATTAAGTTGCCATAAAAACGAATATGAAAGAAAATATGTTAGAATTTTTATCGGCTTAGACATTTAGTCAAAATGTAATAAATTAGTCTTCTACTGAACTTTTCCCGGCTTTTATTATTATAATAATGTTTATTATTTACGTGAAGGTATTATTTGACATTTCTTTGACAGCAAATTAGATTGTTTCCTTGAATTTGGACATTTTAATGGGCGAGAATGGGGCCTGTCATCTAATTAAATAAAGTTTGTGATTTTATTTTAACTCTATTTTGGATGTTAGATTTTGTGATATAATTATGTCGAATGATATAACATTAAATAATTATTGGTCGCTTAGTCCGAGCGACGCCGGGTAGCAATACTAGTGTATATATAGTTTTAAGATTGTTCGTTTGTCCACTGTGAACCATCCGCAGCCACGGGTCACGTACTGTTGAGTAGGTATGGCCATATTCAGGTGAATACATACCACAATATACTACGCGCACCACAGAACGTATTATACAACTCTTGGGTGTGGAATTCCTTCTTGCGAAATTCAAATTTGAAATTGGAACGCGGCGGAATCATAAATACCTGTGAAGGGAGGCGCAGGCCGTAGAATGGGAACCTAAGAGGCGAGGGTTTCCTATTGTGTACGTTCGGCGTTTATTGTCTATGGTGGAAGTTTTGCAATAAAAGCACTCGTTTAACCACCAGACCGAACACGGCTATGCAATAATAAATAATGAGCGAAGCAGGTTCTGATCTTAATGAATTAATTGTGGAATACCTTCAAAAATGTTTTATATTTTTTAATAATAATCAAAGCAGGTCATACTTTTCATTTTCATGTTAGTCGAAAACTACAACTGTCGATACGGGCAAAACAAGCTCAGATCATTATACTCAGTGGCGGCTTGTGGATAAGACTCCGACTGCGACTCAAAAAAGTTTTTAATTTCGTCACATTTTTTTCTATCTATCATATTTATGTGTATTCAATTAAATATCAACCAACCAATCCTGCCAAATTTGTAAAAATAAAAATTTCAATCTTTTCAAAATTTCTGACTCCGACTTCGACCAAAACGCCGCAACGTCTCTGACTCCGACGCCGGCCAAAAAACCCCGACTCCACAGCCCTGATTTTACTATTTACATTAAAAACGACACGCATTTCATAAATCATTAAAGCCATGCATTTCTTTCCTTGAGTAAAACACTTCCTAATGAGAAAAAAAATTAGAAGAAATAATGCTCGCATCCGGACGCAACACTGCCAGAAAGACAGCACTAAAGCAAGCTTGTGTTAGCGAACTCCCCTCGCCGCCCCAACTCCTTCGCCTACTCGAATATATTCCATCGCAAACGGTACTGCATAATATGTACCGCAGTATGTGATAATTATTGAATGCATCGGTGCGCGGGCGATCTTAATACACGCTTAAATAATATTGATATTTTCAAATAATATATGTACATAAATTTTATGTGTATTATAATTTTACATTTTTTCAATTTGCTTTGGGGTGCTGCAGTTCCACAGTGCGTATGGACGACCCGCCACTGATTATGTTAAATTAATAATTTGCGAAAATATATTTTTTCTGTGTTTCTATCGAGGATTGACAGTTAAAACCTTACAAGTACTTAATACTCGGGTTTTTCAATTTAGTTCTTGGAATTAACTATTAATGCGTTGATTTTCCTAAAAGCTCTCCCACTTTTAGGTCTTTGAATATTAATATTTCCTGCATGAAAGCATAAAAATAATATCGTTTTATAACAAAACTTTTAATATTCCAAGAATTTTTCTGATATGGGAAACATCAGACTAGCAATTTGTAAACTTTTCATCAGCTATAAAATAAAAATTTGTGTATTTTCTATCAAATAATAAAACTAAATAAATAAAACACAACACAAAAGTAATATTTCCATAGACATATATTCTATGATAAATTCTGGTCCCGTTTCGCTCGACGCTAGCGTTGATCAGTTGACAATTCTTTGGACGAGCGAAACCGGTCTTGATCTTTGTAAGAATAAATGTAGAAGTAGTACTATATAATGTAGTTCAATAACACCTCTCCGTAATGAGTGATAATTAATAACTTAACAGGGATAAATTATTTACCCATTTTTCTACAATAGTAAAAAATAGTTTGGTATTGAAATTTTCGGATCCGTGGTCGAGTTTCAACGACGTTTCCGGCGGTGGGCATTTTCATTTTTCCCTGGAATTATTGATTTTTGTCCAAAGGCATAAATGTGTGTGCTAGCTTAAATTTCCTCCCACAACCCAACCAAAATTGGTCGGTCCCTGTGGTCTAGTGGCAAGAGCTTTGTCCTAGCGATCTGGATACCCGGGTTCAATTCCCGGCAAGGTCAGATTTTTTCAATTGAAAAAAAGAGATCTTGGGCTGGGTGTATGTTATTTATCGTTGATTTTGTGCACAACTGATTTATTATTTATCATCGAGTTAATCTCTTATGACTTTCACAGTTAAGAATATTTGGCGCATTGGCGTAAGCTGTAATGCCAAATATTTTTTGACGTGACAACGTCTTATAAATCGATGAACGCCCGCTGCACGCACGAAAATACATGACTCATTGTCCCGTTTGTCGCGTTACGCCGAAGGCAAGCGTGCGAGCGAGAGCGCGGATAAGCGATAGAGAGGCACGATCGGCCTACTGCATTGTGCCGCATCTATCTCTCTTCCACTCGATTGGTCGATGCGTCTGAGTAGAAAAGAGACAGCAGCAGCACAATTATACACCTACAGTACCTACACGTGATCTGTTTACAACTGTTTATAAAGTGAAGTGAAATGTTAATGTGGTTTTCATTGTTTATATTACAACAACAATTGCGGCAATAAAGCTAATTAATTCTTGCATATTAAAAATCTGATTAACGTATAACAAATATACAAAATATCGTATCCATACAAAATAATGATAATTCAATAAAAATGATTCCATTTCATTCATAAAAGTATGCAATCATTTCATCAATGTTTTCTTATGACGTTGTCACGTTAAACTATCGTCCGTAAACCGACTTTACAGACACCAATTTTTTATATTAAATTTTAAATTAAAAATTAAAAATTAAAATTACAAACGGAACGTTGCGTGAGCGATAAGCTGACCACTAGCCCTTGCTTTATCCTCCTAGAAAGATATAGATTGAGCAACTGAAAAACTCTCTCGTAGTAGAGTACAATACTAATTCTGAGATGGATAACAGTACCAGTCAATAAACTACACATTAGGGGAGAACATGGTTGAAAATGAAACAGATTCCGTCTAGGACTCGAACCTTCATGCGTTCACATTGTGATCAAAAGCATGGATGTCAGCAATGTTTACATTCCTTCTTATTTACCTCATACTTAAAACATTGCTAGAAGAGAGTACAGCGAGATTTTTAGATTTATCAAGTATGAATTAAATGTATAATTCGGCCTTTTATATTTAATGAAACGTATCTCAAATTTTGCATATCAATATAAAAAGTGGATTTGAAGATATTTCAATATGTATCTATTAAAATCACTTTCTTGTTCATAGCTTCACTAAATCCTAAAAAGAACACAATAATTTACTATTTTATAATCCAACAAATAAATAAGAATGCCAAAACATCGCCTTTAAATGGTATAAAACAGTTTGTATCTGTTAAAAAATAGGTAAAACAGATAATCGGTGAAACTTGTTTCCTGGCTCAGAGAAAAGTAGATGCAAATGTGTTTGGTTTCTTTGTCGCTAAGGAGCCGACATCTTATCTATATATAAAAATCAATATTTGTTTGTTTGTTCGTAGTCTATGCAATGACATACGGTTCATCCAATTGCAATTTGTTGTGTAGACTCCCGGGAAGGTTTCTCAAAATCGTTCATCCGATTGCAATAAAGCTTTGGTGAATTGTTGTGTGGACGCCCACAAAAGATTTTTAACTACCTATATATATTATATATATTAAAATGAATGTTTATTGATCCTGTATGCGATCCTATACCGTTCATCCGATTGCGATAAAACTTTGGTGATTTGTTGTATGGACGCCAACAAAGATTTCTTAATTACCTATCTATCTATACATTTAATAATAAATGATTGTTTGTATGTCCCGTCTGCGATCCTGTATCGCTCATCCGGATTGTGATAAAACTTTGATGATTTGTTGTGCGGATACCATCGAAGGTTTTTCAATCAGTACAGCCATACACAATTAATAAAACAACACTTTCTTTGAGTGGCATTGCAACGCTTGCCGGGTATCAGTTAGTAGGTAATCTTATATATAAAACCGAAACGGCGTATGTATGTATGTATGTCTGTAATTCCATTTTGCATTGTTGGTCATTACGTTGCCATAAAAACGAATATGAAAGAAAATATGTTAGAATTTTTATCGGCTTAGACATTTAGTCAAAATTTAATAAATTAGTCTTCTACCAACTTTTCCCCGGCTTTTATTAATATAATAATGATAATTATTTACGTGAAGGTATTATTTGACATTTCTTTGACAGAAAATTAGATTTTTTCCTTTGAATTTGGGCGAGAATGGGGCATTTTAAATAAAGGGCAAGAATGGGGCTGTCATCAAATTAAATAAAGTTTGTGATTTTATTTCAATCAATCTATTTTGGATGTTAGATTTTGTGATATAATTATGTCGAATGATATAACATTAAATAATTATTGGTTGCTTAGTCCAAGCGACGCCGGGTAGCAATACTAGTAATATAATATATTATACTGCTGCTACATTCTCAATGATTCTTAAGCCACACAGTACGTCCAAACTTATGATTCCAAACATGCGTTTATTAAATTTCATGGTGATTAATTTGCGACGACCAGTTTTAATTAGTCGTCACTGGATTTGATCAAATGTAACCAGTTAAATTTATCGAAACGTTAAAAAACGATCTGAAGTATTTTTATTAAGAAATTTAGAAGCATAACAATTGCTCAAATAGAATTGGTAAACGGAAACCACCATTATTAACACCATAAAGAAAAGGGTGATTTACTCAGTTTAGTCTATGTTAAAGAGTATATTTACTAGAGCAGTTTCGGATGTACTAAAATATATATAATTCATTCAAATTTGTGTTTATAAATAAATAAATAAGCTTATTTTATTTCATGAATATATTTATTTCACTTTATCAAACATTTATTTCAAAAATAACAGAGAATTAAACGTCCCAAATTTTAATTTGATTCGAAGTTTTGTTTTTTTTCCCCGCAGAAGAAAAATTCTCTCTGTTGCCGTGGACGTCGGTTTAAAAGTTAACGAATTAAATAGTGCTATCTTGTTTTTCTGTCAACTGCTTGAAATGAATAAAATTTGGAAATAAATCTTTATTTATAAATTACGAGTATTACTCGAGTATTTTTCATAATTACTCGAGTATCGAGCACTTGATACTCGAATTGGAGTTTATAATGGTCACCTTTGTTTAGTAACGACATAATCAGCGTCTATTTTCACAGATAAAAATGTAGAGAGATAGAGTTATGAAATTATTTATAGCTAGCTAATTGCTTTCTATATGTTTGAAACAGTTCTGGAAAATAATGTCGATACCAATTTTTTACAATTACCAATGCAATACAATTTGGCTGAAACTTTTATTGCACGAAAATTAAATTAAATGACGGAGTGAAAATATCGGATAGAGATTAATATAGAATAGAGGTTCATATATTCCAATCATTACAACCTGTTGTTTCGTCTCTATTCAACTGCCAAGTCTCTATCCACCCTCTCTCGTTTCTATTTGCCCCAATTCAATTTAAATAGAGACATCGAACAAAATTGGCTGTGTCTTAATAACGATAGTGAATATTTGAAAAATATTGCCATGAATGTGTAGTAGGACAATAGGAACACGTTTCAAGCCATTCATATTTGAATTATGTTGTGCAGGTATGAAGATATATAGTCGTGAAGGGTAAAAAGTATCTCTATTCACCCCGTTTGACGCTACTGCCTTTGAATGCAACTTATCCATAATACATAGCTATATTTATCCAATATACAAACATGTTTGGTTATTGATACATAATTTTGTCGACCGAGTATTTTTAATCGATGACATTTTCCAACTCGAAAGAAAACTTCGCGGTGCATACGTAGTACTATACATTGAGACTTGATTTTCACGAAAATGCTCAAATCTAAAATGGAGGGATGGGTCGGTAAGGCAGATCGCGATTTTTCTGCAAGTTGGCGCGCGGACTCCCGCCACAAGTGCGACTCCAGTCTGAAAACGACGCTCCGCCGCGGCGCTCGCGCCACACAGCCTCTGTCTTGACCACACAAAACTTTCCAAATCGTGTTTTATCGAAATCGAAACACAAAATACACATTAAATTGTCTATTGATGATGGAAATCATAAAAATTCCTTGCGTAACTCCTCCTGCCGGAAGTGCCGTAAATAGCTTTTCGTCATTCGAAATTTGAAAAGTTTTCTAAGCGCACTTTAATGATTCCATGTTTGACATTTAAAAAGGCGCCAAAAATTTGTTCCTGAATTGTTCGAGAGAGATTGAAGATTTATTACGGCTCGAACTTGCGAGGGCACTACCTGATTAAAAAGTAAGTTTTTATTTTCAATAATAACATTAATTAGCATTCAATTAAAAATAAAATAGATATTTAAATCTGTTATATCACCAAAATTAGCTAACAGTATTTTGTAAAGTTTTATAATTCATACTTAATTGATGAAAAATTTCACCGATGTTACTTCAATAGAAAAAGCAACAAATTTTTAGTACTTATAGCACATTGAATTTATTGAGATTAGGACCAGTTTCACTCATAGCTCACAATAAATGCAATGTGAAATAAATACTAAAAATGTTCTATTATTTTTATAACAATGCTATTCCACCAAGTGTTGACAGTGAGCACCTTAAAAGTGATGTTACTTCAAATGATTTTAGAATGTTCTTTCTGTTGCCCAAAGGGGAAATCCGTATCTATATTCAGATAAAATTATTAGTAAACGACCAATATTCGAACGAAAGTCTTACTGGAAAATCAACATTAACAATTTAGGTATCAATTGCATCTTGATTTAATTATAGCACTTATAAAAATAAACATATCATGCTTAAAATCGTTTTCTGTTCACCCAAATGAATATTTAAGTTTAAAAGTTCAGTTTAATTCTTGGATCGAATGAAATCAAGAAATATCACTAATGACACATAAATACGTTTAAGCTTCAAAGGTCATCAAAATATTGATGTAAATATTCGACTAATTATATCTATCGATGAAACCACCTATTTTTATTAAGCTTTTCGTATAGAACCTTTCCTCTACCCAACAGATATTTTATTTCTAGGCAGAAGGCCTAAGAATTTCCACCCCAAATATGCTTAAACAAGTCGCTCTTTACGACCAAAAATTCAAATAATTTGTATAAATAAACTGTAGTTATTTATATCAAACAATTGGTTGATGTTATATATTTACCCTCTATACTGGAAACTTTTGAGCATTAAAAATGAAATGAGATTACGCAGAAGTTTGAAAATAAATTGCTCAAAATAACAAAAACAAATAAATTATTTGTGTTTGTTTGTGTCAACTTTTTATTCGTTTCATATTGACTTTTAACAACAGTGCCTTGAGAAGTATTTCAAGATTCAGTGTTTTATCCAGTATTAGTGTTCGTAAAAATGGTAAGAATATAATGAAATTGGAAGTTTAATAGATTTATTGATCACTGTCCCTACTGCCACTAAACTGGTTCGGGGTGGGTGAAAGAGATGATAACATCATAGACAAAATCTTTAAAATCCTTGAATGATTAGAGTTTAGAAGAGTAAATTTGATTGGACAGCTTGCTAAACTGTCATTATATTTTTTTTGAATCGACATTACACGTAAGAGAAATAGTTTCAAAACACACAAATAAAGAAACATTTTTATAGTCTGTGAAGTACATTGACTTAATCTTGATAGAAAAGCGTAATTTTCTATAAAATTACATCTGTTTACGTAAAAAGTAGTAGTGTCTTTTTATATTTAAGCATACAAATGTTGTCGATATAGTCTAACAAGATAGAACTTCATTATTCACAAAGAAAACATCTCAGTTCATTAAAGTAATCCATAAAATATTGCTCCACTAATTGTCTCCTACAACGATTGGATGGTGACTTTATGTATTTTCTTTTTGGCAATGTTCAATACAGTTTTCAAAACGAAATATACCGAGATGAATTAATTAATAAAATGCAACCTTTAATTATCGCCTTATAAAGTAAACAGTGAGTGAAATGGTATTATAAATATAAAGAAAACCTTAGTCCAAAATCAAGATACCAAATAGATGTAATCCGTATCATAACTGGATGAAAAAATACATAAACCAATAATTTAAGATGTCACTGTCACAGAAAGTTATGTTTTTTTCGGTTTTCTTTGAGTTTTACATTTTATAAGTCTGCAGAGTATAAAAAATGATTATTTCATCAACTAATTAATAATTTATATATTCAAAGAAACGAGAACTGTTTGTTCAGTTTATCCACCTCTTTTATGAAGACATTAAATTTATATATGTATGTGGGTAGGAAATGACTAGTGGATAGTTAATTACGCTTCCTACGTTTGGTAGGGAATTCTAAAAAATCTATTTATGAAATAAGATTCAGGTCCATCAGCACGGCATTACGAAAAATCTTTACATTTTAAAAATCTTAAATTAAAGTAAATAGCCTTTTAAATAAATATTTTATGACTGCTTCAGTGTCAAGATGAATATTATATTTTTATTCAAACAGAATCTGAGATAAAAATATATCTGTGCCAATCTTCGTAAAATTTCCCAAATGAATTATGTAGAATCTTTAGAACACATTTCCAACAATTTGATTGCGGAGTAAATAACCTTTTTCATAGGTCAACTGTTTGAAAATGACAAACTGGACATCAATCAAAAATTGTTCACTCTTATATTATTTATAGCAGGTTTAATTCGATGCATTATTTTTTAATCTTTGTTTAAATAACTACATTTTTTTACACAACACATTTACACTTGATATAAAATTAGTGGAATTGTATCATTGGTTACATTTATACAGTGAGAAATATCAAATATCAGAAAAAAAACGCCTTACAGTTAGGACTTGTTTTATTTTATTTAGTCTAATTGTACAAGCTTTGACCATGCACACAGGTTGGTTTTGGGCACAAGTTCCGGCAATGTAAATGTCAATTTATGTTTTTTAAATTCAAACTTTAGATCTTTGACGTGGGTGTTTGTGATATGTTTATCTCTTTGAGTGGGTATATGACAGAATCTTAACTTGATTTCATGTGATTTAAAAATTATGTACAAAAAAAGTTGAAGCAACATAGATGTTGAATTTATCGCGACATGCGTGCAGAAATCCGATACATGTATATGATGAGTTAGAAAAATGTGCGACGTCATTTTACGCAAGCGCGCCAGACATTTCAAATAAATTGAGAACGAAATCTTATATATAAAACCGAAACGGCGTGTGTATGTATGTATGTATGTATGTATGCTGTGGGTCTGTTATTCTTTGGGAATGATATAACATTAAATAATTATTGGTCGCTTAGTCCGAGCGAAGCCAGGTAGCAATACTAGAAATACCGAAACGGCGTATGTATGTATGTATGTCTGTGGGTCTGTAATTCTTTGAGAATGATATAACATTAAATAATTATTGGTCGCTTAGTCCGAGCGAGAAATACCGAAACGGCGTATGTATGTATGTATGTCTGTGGGTCTGTAATTCTTTGAGAATGATATAACATTAAATAATTATTGGTCGCTTAGTCCGAGCGAAGCCGGGTAACAATACTAGTTTTATAATAAGAAACCAAATACATGAGTATACAGCTTTTATTGTAACTCAGTCGCTCAAACATTTTCGGAAATAGTAGATATAGACAAATAGGTATCGGACAAGATTGGCGGTAAGCTAATCACCTCTGCAATGTCCCGTTTTAAGCATCTGATGATAGGAAGGGAATTCGATCAATTTATTTAACTGTCCACACAGTCAAACCTGTGAACACCGCTAGGCATGCTGACGCAAGGCCACACAAAAAATAATATTGCATCCCCGGTCCGTGGTGCAGTGGTCAACGTCGTTGTCTTCCGTGACGGACGGGCCGGGTTCAAGACAAGTTACGAGCAGATTTTTTCAGTCGATAAATCGATTCGATTCCGATCTCACAAAGCGGCGTGTAGCTAGAGCGATTAGATAATCACTAGTCCTCGTATCCTTTCGATCCCTACTGTCTTGTAAAACAGAGGTTGAGCAACTGAGTAACAAGCCTTTCTCGCAGAAAAAAAAACAGATAAACACTGTCAGGATTTTATATGATTCAAGTTGTAGGCGGACATGGAAAAAGATATACATATATGTTATTCGTTATCAGTAAATAGATAAGGAAAATTGTATGTGTCGTCATATAGGAACAGTTTGTCTAGCAAGATTTTAAAGTGTTATTAGTAATCATGTCTTAAATATCTAGAATATAGTAAATAATCAGTGCAAGGTTAACATCTTAAGATCCAGCTAATATTCCGCCATCGGGTACTTAGCCTATCTAAGCCTCAATATTACACAGGATGAAGGATATGACGATAAGAAGACGTGGGTATTTTAGCCACTCTTCAAAATATTCTTTATTATCAGGCGTTGGATAAAGAAAGGCAGCTAAGCCTTCCCAAGAACGCTGCACTTGTTTTTCCTGTGTAGAAAAAGTTACGAAAAATTCGATAGAATCTAATTCGCCGGGAAATGTATCGTTAGGAAACGTCAAGTAATAATTATTCATTCGAATGAATGAAAATAAACTGTTTGATATTTCATTAGTTGTCAATGCTCGCAATGAGTGAAAAAATTCTGATCTTTACAAATTACATTTAAAAGTAATGACACATTTATAGTACTTACGCTGCATTGGATTTATTGAGATCAGTACCGGTTTCAGATCATATTGGGAATTGCCCTCTGATGATGATTGCAATTAGCGAAACCGGCCCTGATCTCAATAAATCCAGTGTGGAACAAGTACTAAAAATGTATAAAACTAAACTCAAGCAATCATTGTGATAATAAGTCTGAAGATGCATCTGAAAGGGGCGAAAAACTTGTCACAATCTGTAACGCAATACGTGGAAAAATCAAAATTTGTTATTATTTTTATTATAATGTCATTCCACATGTCAAGTATTGACAGTGAACACCTTAAAAGTGAAATTGCATGTCAATTTAATGTGGAATAAGTACTAGGAATGCTTTATTATTTTTATTTTACAAGACAATGTAGTATAATGTCCTTCCGCCAATAATTGAAAGTTTACGCTTTAAAAGTGATATTTTACGCCGTTAAAAAATGAAGACGTCTTTTGCTGTTATATTTAACCAGTTGACAATTCTCGCGGGGAGCGGAACCGGTTCTGACTTTTACAAAATTTACATGGAAGTAGTAAGAACAAATGTGTTTTATTTATTTGAATAAAAAAAGCTGGAATAATATTCGGTGCTACTGAAGAAGTCGTTTGAATGCTATTTGAAGTGTATGAAATTATTTTTGCAGTGGAATGCATTTTGCATACACGTTTATGTTTGTTTTTGCGCAATCAATCAACCCGTGTATAAGAATTGATTTGTCAAAAGCAAAGATGAATAATTAATGTACAATATGAAAATATGAATCCGATAACACATGTAAATTAAATAAACAATATACTTAAAGCAGCTGATTTCACAAATTTCCAACTATTATTAATCTTTAATATGTATTGGTATATCTATACATGGACATGTTTATAATATGAATGACTTGTGGTGGAATAGTAAACGTTCAGTTACTGTGACAAATGTGGACCAAGCCCAAAATACACGTATTTTATTTGAATCGTATGAATTTTGTATCAATAACTAATCCAATTGATTAAGCGTCAGCCAGCGTGGCGCAGTGTCAACGTTGTTGGCTTGCGTGCTGGACCACACGGGTTAGATTCCCGGTACGAGGGGATTTTTTCAATCGATAAATCTGTTCAAAGGAATTGGAGTTTGTGTTGTTGAAAAATCCCTTAGCGACAGCGATTAACTAATCACTAATCCTGTCCTAGTCATCATATCCTTTCCATCTCTACTCTCTTTAAAAAAGAGAGGCTGAGCAACTGAGTAACAAGCAGTTCTCGTAGAAAAAACATATGTTGAGATCAACTCCGTGAGGAGTCGATATGCTCCAAGTTGGAATTTTTTTTTAACCACATTGCCAAAAATAACTGATTTTGGGATATTACTTTTATTTTTAGATTTGAACGATAAAAACTATTAAAAAAACGTCAGTTCAAGTCAGTTCGCGCGCTTGAAATGCCTAAAGATGTCGAAATGTGAAACCCGAGTGTTTAGTGAAAAAACTCATTGCAAAGTAATACATTAAAACGATTCAAATTTGATATTGATGTTGCATCAAGCGCTTTCAGTCGAAATCTTAGATTATAAATACTTAACTTTATATTATTATTAACTATTGTAAACTAAACTACCTATAATAAACTGCCAAAATATACCTATATAAGTACTGCCAATTCGTAGCGGAAAAACGTTATATTGAAATGAATTAGACACATTTTGTTTGTAATAATTCCACTGTTTTGTTTAAAGATTATAACCGATTTCGCTCATCTCAAGCGTTATCAACAGAACTGAATGATTATAAATATAAACATGACAGTTATTTAAAATTGAGTAACATTAATGGTAAGGCAATATCCAACAGTTAACACATGTAACAAGAATTTATAGATAGTCATTATTATAGAAATAAAATCAAGTTGTCTATGACGGAAATGTAAACGACTTTCTACAGGTAAATTAATAGTAATTAGCAATTATAAATTTGCACTTTATTAAAGACACAATGAGCAATGAAAATATGAGAACAAAAATTATTACTGAATATTCATTTTGCAAATGAGAAAAATTTACAATATATAAGAGTGCCATTTAAAACAACAATTGATAGCAATTTGAATGTGATGAAAACGTGAAAAAAGTTTTCAGTGGGGGTTCATATGGAACTGAAAATTATGCAATGTTTATTTTGGAAATTCCATCGATAAACCAAATCGATATTAAATACTGTTCATATTTTTAATGGTTAATTTCGACTGAAGGTGCTTGATGGAATTTCTATATCACATTTGAATCGTTTACTAACACAATAATTGTGAAAAGTGTCCTGTGGGAGTGCAATTTCCCATCCAGGGAAAGATAATTATAATATTAGTTAGATACTGGGAGTATCAGTGAGAAGCTGCGTGGAAAATTCAAATGCTGAGCAGGCCAATCCAACAAATGTGCGGTGTAATTTCAATCACCGAGCAACTTCTGTTAAAATGTTTTACTATGAAGTCATATTGAAAGCGGACATGGATTAAACAAAAATTGTATGAACAAGTTGTCAAATTCATCAACAATAAGAGTGCGCGCCGTCTCTGTGACGAGCTCGCGGGGGAACGAACTTTAGAAGGAAAATTGTAAAAACCACATTCCATAATCATTCAGTCGATACGCTTCCTGCTTTTGTGCAATTTTAGTGAACTGACTAGTGTTGATATGAGAATTGTATCATTATAAATAGATTGATTGAATTGGCATTTACTTGGTAGAACTCCATTATAACACTATTAAAAAAAAAAACAATGTATTTAAGTTCTACAGAAATTGTTGTATATATTTGTTCATGGCTATTTCAGCTTACGCCATCGTCAAAACTATCTAATCTGGTCAGAACTTGTATTCTTTGCTGCCCACTAGCTAAGTAGGTTCAGCATCACTGCTTTACGGTAATCAGTAATCATGTATAGTTTAAATGACTTCATCTAAGCGAAGCTTAAACTTAATAGCTTTTAAATACACTAATCATATTACATAGGAATTAATCATTTAATGTAATCTAAGGGCGATAAATAGTTTGCGAAAATTTTACTACGTAAAATGTTTTAGTTACGTATAATACAAACCGCAAAATAACGAGGGTTGCCATGTTATGTAGGGGGGAGTTTTAAAGTGTGGTTTTCGTATATATCTCATTAGCAAAGAATTAAATTCAATTGAGTTTTTTTTTTCAAATAAATTATTACAATAAAACAACTGTCAAGGATGCTTTAAATTTCGAACGAAGTTTTTATTTGAATTTTACCCAATACGATTTACTCAATAAATACCAGGGATCTGGGGAATCGTAGTTTTTTTGGCCGGTAATGTTTGCATAAATATAACATAAAATTTGGCTATTGGCCGGATTGGTTGGTTGATATTTAATTAAATACACTTAAATTGGAAAGGTAGGAAAACAACGTGCCATAATTAAACTTTTTTTTTAATCATCTGAGTTTTGTACCGTTTCGTGAGTTTTGTAGCTGGTGACCTGAGTTTCGCCTTTCGGCATCTTCAGGTATTTCAAGTGCACGAATGAGCTTTAGCTGACAAGAAATTACTCATGGAAAAGTACAAAATTCAAACGTTTCAAACCAGGGCTGTGGAGTCGAAGTCGGAGCTTTTTGGCCGGAGTCGGAGTCGTCGCGGCGTTTTGGCTGGAGTCGTACTCGGAGTCGGAAATTTTGAACTTTCTATTTTTGCATTTAATATGTCAAATTTTGCTTTTGGCCGCATTGATAGGGTTGATATTTAATTGAATACACATAAATACGAAAATAAGGGGAAAAGGTGACGATATTAACCTTTTTATAGTCGAAGTCGGAGTCGGAGTAGAAGTCGTGGTTTTGGTAAATGCTAGAGTCGGAGTCGGACTTTTTTTACCGACTCCACAGCCCTGATTCAAAATCAATTATAAAATTATAAAAAAGTGTCATTTTTATTTGCGCAATCCAAACATTTTTGTAAATTCGTAAAAGGAAAGCAAAAATAACTGTCTTAAGTTAAGTCACAGCCACAGCGTGACAACGTAATGCGAGTTTCAAATTTTACCAGGCGTGACAAGATTTTTATATTTTTTTTTCAATTGTAAATCACGCATCACCTGCCTTTTGATTTTCATCGTAGAATAATAAAAAAGTAGACCAATGAAAATATTTTCGATAAAATGGCCCACAACATGTTGACGGATGATTTAATTGCAAGGTAAAACATTTTCCTTCCTAAAAAATTTGCAACCCTATAGTATAAGAGTATTCAAAAAAGGAAAACGAAAACTAGGAATCAAAACTGACAACTGTGATATCTGAATAAATATTCATCGATAAAAAAATGCGGCAAATATTTCTTTTCTCTTTATAAATCAATACATGCTTTTCACTTTGTTTAAATCCCCGAATTCAATCTACATATGGATGAAATCCTGTCTTATATTTTCCATCAAAATATCTGCAATGATAGATATCTCACCAACCTTTTCAAATCCAACAATATGGCAGCAAATCTTGTACTTTTAATATTTAACTTGTTTTTACCAAGCGCAAAAAAAAAATATTTAAAATTCGAATGCGTATATTAAAAACTCATTCTGACAGTATTCATACGAGTGTGTGTGGCAATATGGATAAAATGACATTTAAATAAACGCCGCCAATTTATGTGTTCAAAAATAGAACTAAAGAAAACTAATTTATTAGGTTTGTAGGTATTGTGTGTCGCAAATATAATTTTAGGCGATGCGTGAATTTACGAACATGCTATTTAATCATATAAGACGACTTAATAATATCATGACTGGTAGGATTAAGCTTGTTCGTGACTGAAAAAAAGTATGAAATATTATGAACAAATGCGTTGAGAATTCGTTGTGAATCAAAGTCTCGTTCTAAATATAGACGATAAAAGCTACAAAAAAATGATTTAAAGCACACATATTCCATAAAAACCTTTATAATACAAAAAAACTATTTGATACATATGTATATATGCATATGACATTATTCACTGTTTATCAAATATCTTCAAGCGGGGTGAATAGAGACTGCGGGGTGAATAGAGACAAAAACAAGGATTGAACATTAGCACAACTTTACTAGGTATCTAATGTAATGACTATAATACTAGTTCTCAAATGACAAAACCAAACCAACTAAATGATTGGCCAAAATTTTAATAAACGTGTTTAAGTTCGATGCCTGTGCATCCTTACTTTTTGGCTCCCTATAAACTTATCTTTTATTGCACGAAAGTTTAATTAAATCATGTTTTTTTTTTAGTTAATAAGTACCGTGAAACGGGGTGAATAGAGACTCACATAGAATAGAGGTTCATATATTACAATCATTACAATCTGTTGGTTTGTCTCTATTCACTCTCTCTCGACTCTATTCACCACAATTCAATGTAAATAGAGACATCGAACAAAAATGACTGTGTCTTAATAACGATAGTGAATATTTAAAAAATATTGTCATGCATGTGTAGTAGGACCATAGAAACACATTTCAAGCTATTCATATTTGAAATATGTGGCGCAGGTATGAAGATACATAGTTGTGAAAGGTAAAAATTGTCTCTATTCACCCCGTTTTGCGGTAGATATTAATATGTTATTTTTAAACTGAGCGTGTTTTCTGACGATATGAATACTTTTGCTTGATTTGGCTGTAACTATATGAAAGTTCATTTTATTATTAAATAAGTGACCATAACTTTGTACTATTCCATGATCGTTTTACTCTAATGAACCAGGATTTGCCATACAATATTTTCAGGCATTACATGTCCAAGGATAAATCATGTCACCTGAAGATCAATCTTGTCATTGAGCCACGTCTTCAAGAATTTTCTTTCTAATTACGTTTCTGATGGAGAAAAATATGACCGAAGAATATCCGAAGCTTTTCTTCGTTTGATAGTTTCTATATTACACCTTAGTTTATTGAATCATCATAACAGTTAACTTATTCTTCAATTACTTTCGATGCATTCGGTGGTAACTTTGTGGAAATTTATTCTACTATAAAATTAAATTGGTAACCTTGTTATTCCACGTATTTTGTAACACGTTATTTAATAAAAATAATAACACATTTTTAGTACTTTTTCCACATGAGATTTATTTCATCAGGACCGGTTTCGCTCATGGCGAGCATTATCAACTGATAAGGAATACACCAAGTATTGACAGTGAACACCTTAAAAGTGAACATTATTTAATAATTATTTGTTGATAACTTGTGTACTCATGAACAAAATAGTGAGTCTATATTTAAACACAATGAAAGAATTTTAAGATTAAAGCTGTCAAATTTTGGTGGGAAAACACTATGCACTATTTTTGAAGTAATTCCCCAATTTTATAGAATTAAGATTGTGGAATCAGTACAAATGAGTTATGTTTTAGCTCTTATAAGTCTCAAAAGGTAATCGTGTTTGAGCGAAAGATCCTGGGAAAGATTTTCAACCCTGTTGGCGGGAAAATCTTTTGTACGATTTCCGGAAAATCACGAGCTTAATCATTTCTACGGTGTGACAAAAAATTATCAGATTTGTTAAAAATAAACGCCTATCTTGGGTCGGACATAGGCCAGGCATGGACCAGTTGAAACCTACACTGCTCTTCTAGACGGCAGTCGGTTACTCTGACAAACTTTTGCTAAAAATGAAACAATGTGTTGTTTGAAGCTTTAGTTCTTAGATTTCATAAAAAGCGGATGATGCTATACTGAATTTATTTCTTAGTAAACACGCAGTAAGTAATTGTCTGCCTCTTTGCTAAGAAATGATTATAATTTTAGTTGATGTCCATTTAACACAAAGGATTTTTGGAGAATTTTAATTATTACACTGCTATATATGTAAGTGAATTCAATGCGGAAAGTCTGGGACTCACGGCTGTACTCGGTCAGAACCAAGTGCCACTTATTCAACGCATGCATACTGACTGTGCTGCTTTACGGTTGCGAGTCATGGCACATCACAAAAGCACAGGGTAACCGTATACTGTGCTTCGAAAACAGATGCCTGCGGCGAATACTAGGAGTACAGTGGTTTGACTTTGTCAGGAATACAGAGGTAAGAGAGCGGACAAACCCGCCCCTTATTACGTCTAAAATTAAAAGGCGACGATGGACCTGGCTTGGACATGTGCTGCGGATGCCCCAGGGGAGCCTGAATCCTGCCTGCCTCTTCTATCAACCTGATGGATCCCGACGCCACGGAAGGCCTCTGATGACCATCTATAGGATGTACTCAGGGAGCTAAGGGACGCCGGGATGACCTGGGAAGATGCGAGGAGGTTGGCGGGAGACAGAGAATATTGGAGGCACCGTGTGGCGGCCATATGCTCCGAATAAGGAGCGGATATGGAAAAAAATAAATATATATAAGTGAACACTATATATAGCTTTGAAATATATTAAGCAAATGGCAATCATAATTCAACTTCATAAATTCTACGAGTTACTGCCTTCTTCTTTGGAAGGGCAGCACAAAACACGTCAAAGGTTTTACTAAAGAGGGAAGACGAAGAGTTGATATACGGCGAGATCGTCAAAAAAAAGTTCTGGAGGTCAACAATGGGCATAGGAAGGCGGCGAATCAAGTCAAGTGTAGTCAATAAAACGTGCCTCAGCCTTAAAAGTAACTGTATGTACCAGGGCTGTGGAGTCGGAGTCAGAGCGGCGTTTTGGCCGGAGTCGTACTCGGAGTTGGAAATTTTGAAAAGTTTGATCTTTTTATTTTTGCATTTAATATGTCAAATTTGGCTTTTGGCCGCATTGATAGGGTTGATATTTAATTGAATACACATAAATAGGAAATTTAGGGAAAACTATTACCATATTAACCTTTTTTTAGGTCGGAGTCGGAGTTGATTTTGGTAAATGTCGGAGTCGTGGTATTGGTAAATGATGGAGTCGGAGTCGGAGTGGAACTCTTTTTTACCGACTCCACAGCCCTGGTTATAACCTTTTAAAAGTAAGGTGTCGATTTGCAGTTGGACGTCGTCGATGAGAACGGAGGGGTGGATTTGATCGATATGGTAAAGATTTGTGTGCTTTTTGCAGAGTGACGGAGTCGGAGTCGGACTTTTTTTTACCGACTCCACAGCCCTGGTATGTACATTTCCAGCCGGTTAAGATAATATTTCTGTTTTTTTTTGTAAAAGGGTATTTTAATGTATACGGGTTCTGGAAACTTTTCTACATATATATAAAGGGTATTTCAATAGGGACGCTCAAAATATGTTACTTTGTCCTGCTGAGTAGATTATTCATTGTTTAGTGGCCAAATTTGAGTCAACCAGTTTGGTAAATAATCGACCGACACCTACCTGTACGTCATCAAAATACAATATCTGGTGAAAACATTGCTGCTGTGTGTGAAAGTGTACAGGAAAACCCAAGGCAGCTTATTTCTCGTTGTTCACAAGAACTTGGCTTTTCTGCGACTTCAACTTGGCGAATTTTGAATCGGGCCTTATATCTGCACCCGTATAAAATCCAACTAACCAAGGAACTTCAGGTAAACGACCGCAGACAACGCCTGATTGGGTTCTGGAGCAGTTGGAAGTTTACCCAAATTTGTCAAAAAAGTCAACTTTAGCGACATGGCCCATTTTATAATGAATGGATATTGGCAGACATTTGATGCTATATTCCATATTTAATGCCGTAAAATATACTTACAAATGAAATTAAAATTTAGTCGAAATCTCACAAACAACTTGTTTTATTTACATTTCAAAACTAAGCGTCCTTATAAAAAGACCCTTTATATATATGTGTACATATATACGTGAAAAAGTGGATCAATCTATTCATTATTGCTCAATAAAATCGGTTCTTGGTGTTTATTATACGGGTGTTAAAGCTTTCGCTATGTGTGTATATGAATAAATATGGAATGGCAAAAGTAATATTGTTGAATTAAGACACGATGAGGCGACAAGATTTTGAGACGTGTACATCTTGATAATAATTGCCATGTCTTATGACAGCTTTATTTAATTAAATATAGCTACTAATAGGTATAAAAAATGATTTGACGCTGTCTCCAGTTTCAAACATTGATAATATTGCAATTAATAAGTATTTTTATGGGAAACAATGTTTATAATAATGCCACTGTTTTTCTCTATCGCTATCTTGATTTCATGGTTCAGATTTTGACTTTTGTATTGTGCATTTTGGGCATATTTCATATTTTCTTGAAATTAAAAATTGCATGCATTGATTTTAACACCAGTTAATGGTCAATCTTATAATGCCTGAAATATTTACAACCTTCTCACCAAATCTTTCCATAAAACTAAAAATACTGCTACATAAATAAAAAGTAGAACTAAAATACATTGGTATTTTTCTTACCGTAAATAAAAAGTTTTATTAATAAGCAGATTGAGTGACAAAAAATTTATATTTTTATATATACAACTGTAAGCTATTTCGGCTTCACACCATCTTCACTACCAGTTCTCGTTTCGATTGATAAAATTCTATCGGGTCAATAACAGCAATTAAGTCACTTTAACTGTTAATTATCTTATTTAAATAAATAAAATACTTATATTCTTTTGACTGCCAATTTTTTTCCTATACAACAGGGCCGGTTCCTCATCACAAGCATTTCCAGTTAAAGATCAAAAAATATGTAGAGCACTGCAAAAAAATGTTTTACTTATTTAAAAAGCAATGTAATTGTGTTAAGGTGTAAATTCAACCATCTTTACACGGCCGAACGTTGTTTTTAAATCTTCGAACCACTGAAACGGAAGTAACAAACATAACGCGAAGGCAACAGAGTAATGGATTCCAGTTGACAGTCTTTGATACGCCACTGCCAAACCGGAAATGCAATGTTTGAAGGTTTTACTCGTACTTGAGAATACTTGAATGTAAATAATGTAGGGGAATCCATATCGCATGTGCCGCTTGTTCTTCGTCAAGGGTCTGCATAGTAATATTGTTTTAAGACTCGTATCTGGCAATCTTCTAAATATTTTAGTGACATTAACACGCTCTCACCAAAGCAGAATAGTAACAGTAAAATAGCAGGTAACAGAGAGATAATTTTGTATCACATTGAAGGTGTTCAATGTAAATACTTGGTGGTTTGGCATTATAATAAAAATAAGATTTTTTTTTTAGAAATCAGTTAACAATGCTCGCCAAGAGCGAAACCGATCCTTACCAAATAAATGTAATGTGGAATAAGTACTAAAAAATGCTTTGATGTTTTTAAGATAATTATGTATTCGAAATTGCACTATCCAAGACGGCCGATTCGATTCCTAACGATTAATTTTAAAATCAGATTAGGGCAACTTGATGAAGGACGTCATCAACACTTGAGTCCAAAATTTCAATGCTTAAATTGAATAAATCCTCATTTGATATCGTCCCATTTTGTTGATAAGGTCAATTCTTATTGCTAAAACAAAGAAACTCAAAAAATATAAGCTTTGATTTTAATTTATTCAACCCAGGTTACTGTCAATTGTTTTTAAGTCTTGTATCTGTTGTAGGAAAGTGTGGTCGAATCCTTGAATGAATAATATCCTTGATTAAATTATTTTTTACCCGAAGACTGACGTGTTTTGATCCCTCCCAACTAACTCATTATCCACTTGTCTTTTCTTTCCTTATTCTTCTTTAGATTCCATCTGCGAGGAATAAATTTTAAAATCAATGTACGCTTACAATGTGGAGCAGAATTCCTCCTAATGGGGGCGTTTTGCTTCTACTGCTTGTTACTTAGTCGCTCGACCTCTCATTAGTTTTATGAGAGTAGGGATAGAAACGATAAAGCAACACAAACGCCCATGCCTTCGAACAAAATGAATAAAACGATTGAAATCTGTGACTTGCACCCGTGAGGTCCCTCCCGGAAGCAAACGACGTTGACCTATGCGCAACGGACCCAGCATCGGTCTATTCAACTATCGTTTGACTTGGTCTTATGGCAAACATAATCGCAGTTTTGAATCTAGTCACAACTTTTACCAACACACAAAATCAACCAAATAGTTCAATAATCTTTCAAATCTTAATATTATGTATATATAAAAATCAATATTTGTTTGTTTGTTCGCACCCTATGCTCTACCATACCGTTAATCCGATCCCAATGAGGTTTTTGGCATAATAAAATTAGCTTACAGTAGGTTTTTTTTAATATAAAATCAATGTTTTTTTTAATATTTTATGCGCTGCCATACCGTTCATTTTGACAACTTATCGTTGCACTTGCTCAAAGTTATAGACACAGTTCAATTAACTTCCAGTAGGTGGCGCGTGTGTTGTACCACAAACAATCGGCAAAAGATAAACGTCATACAGCAAATGTCATCGATACCGATTAAGGTTAGTGAAATTATTTTGCATCCGAAAGCACTTCAATAAACACAAACACTTGGTTCTTTGAGTGGCATTGCAACGCTTGCCAAGTACCGGCTAGCATTTAGTAAAAAGATTTCTTTTTTGCGTCATTTCATGCTTTTTAAATCACAGTTTAGCTTAGCAGTGTAACCGATTGCAATGTTTGACATTCATAACACATATACGCAGTACAGGCAGAAAAATCATTAAGATTGGAGCCTCCCAATCACCACTATGAATACAGTGGATCCCCGATCTTACGTTCCCGCATTAACCGTTTTCCCGCGTTGTTCGTTCGTTTTCTATAGTCCCGGCCAAAACCCCACAAGAACAATGTTAAAAAATCCCGCATTATCCGTTCCCCGATTTAACGATTTCCTCGATTTAAAGTCGAAATATTATGGTCCCGATTTAACGTTTTGTTGAATGTTTCTTAGAAACATATTCGACCCCATCCATTCGATTCGTAGAAAAAACTTAGACTGCAAGTGTGCACTTTTTTTCGATTCATTATCATAATGTTTCCGGTAATCACTGAGCATCTCTGTCCTCTGTAGAAGAAGATAGCGAAATACGCAATAATGAACCATGGAATGACATTAACAGCATCGTTGCAGGCCTTCAAGGATATAGATGAATCTGTAAAAAAAATATAAGAATTTGAGGAGCATTTGTTTAAATTGAAATGGAAAACTGCAAAGAAACGATTTTTTTTTAGTTCATATTTAAAACTCCCGCGTTCATCGTTTCTCACATTATTCGATTTGTTTTTACGCTCCCTTTAAAAACGTAGAATCGGGGTTTCACTGTACATAGACGCAGTACAGGCGGAGAAATCATTAAAGCATTTTATCCCGCACTGATTGGAGCCTCCAAATCACCGCTATGAATATAAGTTTTCCGCGTGCTATGGCATGGCGGTGAATTTTCCAAAATGGTGTCACGAACATGTTCACCTTGACCTGTTTGAGATATGTCAACAGGTGGCGTACTTACGGCCGATTGATTCTTTTCACACAGCATTAACGGTGCCAATTTTCCGGCCAAACTTCCAAACGTGCTGTGAAACAAACAAAGCTATAAGTGACACGCTTCGGCTCTTACGAACCAAAACATCGATTAGTGATGTCTTGAAACATTCATACTATATAAATCCTCCATTATTAAATATGCTCCTATTGCTAAACGATGCTTCACGTTAGTTATTTATTATAAAATTAAAAATAACTTTGATTATTCCACGTATTGTGCTACTGACTGTGACACGTGTTTGGCCTCTTTCAGAGGCATCTACGGACTTACTATCGCAAAGTTTGCTTAAGTAATGAAGCAAGATTGATTCTAATATTTTAAAATTATGAAATTACAAAATGGAGTTTGGGATTTTTCCCTTTTACGGGAAGCAAGGTGGGGGTTATAGAAACGAAACAAATAATCATACTACTAATGACGTTAAACATTACAAACTATTAAACTAATGAGCTGCATTCAATCAGATAGGTTAGTGATTACTCTATTATTTGGAAATAATGTAAGCAGTGGCAAGCAACCTGTCATATTAAGAACATTATTTAATAATACTTCTTTTTTGTTAAGAGTTTTATTTATTTCTAATTTTATATTAAGATGAACTTCCACAAAGTTACCGCTGAAACCATCGAAAGTATAAGTTGTTTATGTTTACTTAGTGTCAAATAGGTCCCTTAGAATTCATGAAACGTATCTTGACTATTGCCGGTTTTGAGTTATGAATACCACTAGATACAAAATAATATGTAACGTTATGTATCAAACAGACATCACAATAATTGGAGAAGTGGAGACGAAGATATTTCAATACGTATTGAAATCACTTTCTTGTTCAATGCTACACTAAACCTTAAAAAACATACGAACAAATTACTATTTTATATTTTAAAAATATACATGAGAATATAATATACATGTATATGAAATAGTTCAAATTCATTCGTGCACTTGAAATGCCTGAAGATGCCGAAAAGCGAAACCCGATTCGCTAGCGACAAAACTCATGGTGAAGTATAACATTCAAACGATTCAAATTTGATTTTGAAATACCTTCAATTGAAATATCCTCAACATATTTAAGTCCAACTGGCGAAAATCTGACATAGACACTTCTTTCAAGCTAAGAATTAAAAAATTATACTGATCCTCAAAAACCAATAGCGTTATCCACTAGACAATTTTTTACATGCGTGATATTAAAAGCAGGGCTGTGGAGTCGGTGAAAAAAAGTTCTACTCCGACTCCAGCATTTACCAAAACCACGACTCCGACTAAAAAAGTTGATTATCGTCACTTTTTTTCCCAATTTTCCTATTGCTGTGTATTCAATTAAATAACAACCCTACCAATCCTGCCAATAGCCTAATTTGATATATAATATGAAAAAATAAAAAGTTCAAACTATTCAAAATTTCCGTCTTTGACTCCGGCCAAAAAGCTTCGACTCCACGACTCCGACTCCGACTTCAACTCCACAGCCCTGATTAAAAGACATTTAAAATCGGTAAATTTTGAGCTTATATTTCTCGTTCAGTCTTTGGCGGAGCACCTGTTAAGAACCATTGCTCTACTACCCGACTCTGAGATATTAGTATATTGAAGAAAGATTTCGAAATGAGCAGACATATTTGAATTTGCTTCGGTACAGTGTGTCCATGTTTGCCGTGGGTATGTGTTCAGTGTATTTCATTCATAATAATCTAATTTAAATAATGTCATAAGCGGTAAAAAGCGGGCAACACTGGAAATATTTCTTTTGTTTTGTTTGTCAATCATTTACAATTTACCATATTTGATGAGCGTATGTGATATTGCGAGAGCGACATGTTGACAGTGAACAAGTAATAACCCATAAGTTAGTGTAACGCAGTGATTGCCAAACGGTAGCTCGCGGTGTCATTTTCAGTAGCTCGCGTAGGATATTATACCATAAATTTGCCTAGGATCAAATTTTATAAATCGTTTTGACGCAAAAGCAGAAGCAAATGCAGCATTATCAACATTTATAATTTAAATATCTAAAAAAGTATGGCAAAATAACCGGATTTTATAATACATATTAAGGTTTCAACTCTATTTCTACACATGTAGGTACAAAAAATCATGATGCGATGATTCCTGACCATTACCAGGAGAAATCAAAAATTATTAACGGCATAAAAATAGTTTTTGTGCTTTTTTACTAAAACGCTTATTGGAAAAAGCTAAATTTGCTTCCTAGGCCGTCATATATGTATGTAAATGTAAGTAACTCATCGGATAATTTCGATTTCTGAAAGTAGCTCACATCCTTATTGAGTTTGGAGACCACTGGTGTAACATTTGCTATTATAACGTGACGTTTAGTACTTCAATACTTTAGATTTAAGATCTTCGATCGAATATTTGAATTTGGAATTCATGATTACAGTGTTTTCAAATTTCCACAACAGAGGCCGGGCCGAAAATGATTTAATAACGTGGTCAAGTGTAAACGTTGTTGGCGTCGCATGCGAAGAGCACGGGCTCGAGTCCCAGTCCGGTATATAGCCATATTTATTTTACAATCGAATTATTTATTTCTGTGTGTCTGTGTTGTCTAAAAATTCAATTACACACCTACACAATTCTAAAAACACGAATTAGTGAGAGTAGTTAGCTAACAACTAGTCCTGCCCAATTCCCATCGTTTATATCCCTGATCTATTCGAAAACAAAGTAAAAATCAGCTCTCATAAAAAAAGGTAGATATAAGCCCCATGAGGTGCCCACATGCTTCACACTAGGAGCGGAAATGGCTTAGAAGAAATATGTTATTTCTTACAATTGATTTAAAACTTATTACTCAATGTGCTAATTACAATTTGAGTGGTTTTAGGAAACGTAATATTTACGGTATTACTAATGAATCGTAAAAAATGCATTTTTTTTTTACAGTAAATTTATTATTTACCGTCATTAAGAAATAATATTTGAAAACCATGGTTACCCCTGCTGTGTCATTGTCTGGTCGAGGTATTGATTTTTCGCAAAGAGTGCAGTACGAAAAATTAAGGTAACCACTTTTTTGGCTGCATTTATTTATTTATTTTGTTCCGAAAATTGAATCTGGAATTTCCAGTAAGATGGTGGCATTGGTACGACAGGTAATCTTATATATGATATAAGCGATTCCAACTATTCACTACGCTTCAGTTTAAGTTCATTTGTTCACTTGGATTGCCTGAAGATGCCGAAAGGTGATACTTGGGACGTCATCGACAATCGTCATGTAAAATTACAAAATAGAAAATCCATGCTACCCACAAGGACAGCTGTATATGGCCTGCTCATGCGTTGGAAAACCTTCTGATCTGTTCGTATACGCAGCCGACATAAAAAAAAAATATTGTGTATCCAAAAGCACTTCAATAAACAGAATTAAAATACAGACAATTTCTTTCTTTGAGTGGTATTACATCGCATGCCGGGTACTTGCTAGTATAGAGTATATTTGGCATTAAGCTATGGTCACCCTATTCTAATGAGACATTAGCTCGCTTGCAAACGTGTTGGCATGGAAATCAACAAAAACCCCGAAAATGTTTTTTAGACGAATGTTATCCATATTATGACATCGCTTGGAGTTACGTATGGAATTTTTAGTACGTATACGAGTCGATTGGATACGAACCTGGTATATAATTGTAGACATGACGTAACGCAAGGTTGTCCAATTGGAGTTGTAATATTTGGAGTTGTTATCGGTTGATATTCTTTAACTTTTTAAAACATTTATATATAAAATTATTTGTATATAAATTATAATTTAAAAAACAAAAATACACCAAATTCATAGCTGAAAATCTCTAATTCTATCGGCAGTGCATTGATGATTGATTTAAGCATGAGTTGTTTGTTCTTCCAAGGGGTAGAACCAGTCTGCCAATGGGAATGCCTCTGGGAAGAGCTTTAACAATTTTAAACGGCATTGCTTCGGATGTCGACATATTTCATATTGACGTGAGTGAGTTCAGACGAATACTATATTTTATGAATAAAAGTTGATTTTGTCATAACTCACTTGGTTGACATCTTTGAAAATTTCTAATATGATTTTATAAATTTTTTTCTCACAGTTTTTATGACTACAATGTTTTCATCTTGTTTTTTATTATATATTTACATGTATGTATATATATAAATACATGTATTTATATTTGTCAAATACATGGCGCATTGGCATCAGCTGTAATGCCATGATTTGCTTTTTCTTAAATAAATAAGTAAATAAATAATAGGCCGAACAGCCTTTGCGACTGTCGACTCAAATGACTTACGTGACAAAAAAAACCGATTAAAAAACCTTGGTTACGACCACGTTAGTAAAACTAAGAGAATGCATATCTTGAGACTCTTGAGTATGTCAGGATTATTAACTTGGCCCCGAAGAAGAAGAGAAAAATGTTTCAATATTAAAAATGATCTTCGAGCTTCAATCGAGTGAAATGAAAGCATTCCTAAATTAAGCTTGGTTAGAAAATACTCCTTTAAAAGGAATTTTCATAAAGGAAAATGATTGAATTTGCCGTAAATCGATTCGGAAATATTACGGAATACGAAATAGACAATAATAAATTAACAGTTAAAATGTTATACATAAGTACGATAACTCAGTAAACATAAGCATTCTAGTACAATAAAAGTTAACCTAAAGAAGGTTAAAGTTGCTACCTACTAGAGACTCCAATTCGATTATCGAGTACTCGATACTCGAGTATACTCGTCCATTTTCCAAGTACTCGATACTCGAGTAATTTGAAAAATACTCGAGTAATACTCGTTTTAGTAATAATCGTCGACAGTTTGTTCTTCTGCGAGAAATATGAAAACAAAACTTAAAATTAATTAAAAATTTGTTGAAATATATGTGGTATAAATTGAAATAAATATTTTAATGATATTCAATATATTTCTTTATTTACTTATCATCTATTTATATACACAAATTCGAATTAAAAAATATATTTTGGTACATCTGAAACTACTCGAGTATACTCGAGTAGTCGAGTATTTTCAAATTTTACTACTCGATACTCGAGTAGTTGAGATATCGAGTAATTTGAGTCTCTACTACCTACCCACCAGTCGCCTAATGCGTAGTAATGACCTTAGAATCAAATAAGTAGCACGTGTGAGGAGTAAGGATATACAATAAGTAATTTTAGGTAAAATTTTATTCAACAGTAAAGATCGCGTAGATTCATCGTCACATAGTGGTATCTATCGACTCTCTTGTGGAGACTGCAAAGCATTCTTATGTTGGGCAGATAGGTAGAAACTTTAATATTAGGATTAAAGAACATATAAGAGTTTGCCAATCATTTAAAAGAAAACGATCATAATTTTAATCAGAGTAGTAATTTAGAAATACTCCACCAAGTAAATAAAAAGAGTTTAAAGATGAATAGTTTGGAATTTTCAGAAATAAATAAAACTCTTAACAGAAAAGAAGTACTATTAAATAATATTCTTACCAGGACAGGTTGCTTGCCATTGCTTACATTATTTCCAATTAATAGGTTAAACCCAAACCCATCTGATTGATTGCAGCTCATTAGTTAATATTTTGTTATACTAACGTCATAAGTATTATAATTATTTGCTTGCTTTGTTTCGATTCTATATAGTCCCTTGCTTCCGGTAAAAAGGAAAAATCCCAAACTCCATTTTGTAATTTTATTAAAATATATATTAGTATGATATTAAAATATTAGAATCAATCTTGCTTCATTACTTAAGCAAACTTTGCGATAGTAAGTCCAAAGATGTCTCTGAAAGAGGCGTGTCATAGTTACTAGCACAATACGTGTAATAATCAAAGATATTTTAAATTTTATATTAAGAAATTCATTATTTTGATAAGCGGATTCAAGCATGTCGTATTTCTACTATATCATAATTATTATATTTTACATTCGCGAACTATTACTTTAGTCATTTTTCAACAATTCTACTGGCAACAATAGCCAAAGAAATTCATAATCTCCAGAATGATACCCGGGGGCACTCCAATTAAAAAGTATTTTAATTATAATTTCCTTGTTTTCCGAAGTTCGCCAAGAAGTTTTTATTTGCATAATCCGCTCAATTTATTAACAAAAGGATTTGATTATTAAATTGATGACGTTATTTAATAATATTCTACTTGAAATTGAGAGCTAGCCATTTCACCCGACGAGAATTTCGTTTTATCAATTTTACTAATCCGTATATTTAAAAAAAAACAATCTGGTATGCCTTTTTAACTTACGAGATCTATCGTCGTTCCATTGATATATACTTTCAGCCAAACCAGGACCTTCTGGTATTAAAGCTTAACTTTTATTTCAATACTACAAACTGTATATTATTTAACTACGTCGTAAAGGAATTGACCCACTACCAGGAATATACTAAAATACAGATATTCAAAAGTGAGCTCTCTTATAAGAGATATAAGTAGGCAAACTTGTTTTTGTTATCGTTGTCAATTATTGGTAAATACATCAAGACATTAATATATATATAATTTCGAATTTAAATGATGAGTTCATTCGTGTACTTTAAATGTCTGAAGATGCCGAAAGGTGAAACCCGGATCGTCAATGACAAAACTGATGGAAAATTACAAATCACAAATAGTGCATGGAAGGAACTTGACTGATTAGTTCATTCGTGCACTTGAATTGTTTGAAGATGCCGAAAGGTGAAGCCCTGGTCGTCAGAGTGTTTGTGGCAGAAATTATGGAATAGTACAAAATACAAATTATACAAACTCAAATGACAGAAATTTCGCCCTCATTAATCAATAAGTAAATTTTCTTACATTTTTTAAACTTTGTATACGTAATATAAAATTTAAAATAACTTTGATTATTCCACGTATTGTGTAACTAACTGTGACACGTGTTTCGCCTCTTTCAGAGGCATCTTCAGACTTACTATCGCAAAGTTTGCTTAAGTAATGAAGCAAGATAAATTCTAACATTTTAACATTTTAAATTATGAAATTACAAAATGGATTACGGGTTTTTTTCCTTCTAAAGGAAACAAGGAAGGGGGTGATAGAATCAAAACAATGCAATAACATAATGATACTAATAAGGTGCAATCACTCAATCAATTAGATTGGGATTTTTCCTTTTTAAGGGACGCAAGATAGGGTTATAGAATTGAAACAAAGCAAACAAATATATTTCTAATGACGTTAAACATTACAAACTGTTTACATTTCTAATGACGTTTCTAGTTTGTAATGTTTAACGTCATTAGAAATATATTTGTTTGCATTAAATATAACCCTCTTTCGTCTAAAAAATCCCAATCTAATTGATTGAGTGATTGCACCTTATTAGTATCATTATGTTATTGCATTGTTTTGATTCTATCACCTTCCTGTTTCCTTTAGGAAACCCGTAATCCATTTTTTGTAATTTCATAATTTAAATGTTAAAATGTTAGAATTTATCTGCTTCATTAACTTAAGCAAACTTTGCGATAGTAAGTCTGATCGTCAATGACAAAGAGGCGACGTGTCACAGTTAGTTACAAAATACGTGGAATAATCAAAGTTATTTTAAATTTATATCAAATGAACTTCCACAAAGTTACCGCCGAAACCATCGAAAATATTTGTATACGTATTTTGTTTCCTTTCTGTCATTTCATAGTATTATAGTCTCACTTATTATGGCATGCTAACAGTCACTTCTAGTTGGAATTTTTGTACCACTTCCAGACATAATCTCAAATTAATCAGGACAGGAAAAATCAGGACTGGTACCGCTCATCGCAACCATCACTCCTGATCTCTATAAAACTCTTATTTTATTTATTGACTATTTAATATGAAGAATCATCAGTATATATTCGACGGCCCAAATAATATACACCCATCCCTCGCTTAGGGAAAAAATGGTTTTCAAACGTTGAAGAAAGTTTGAAGAACAAGAGTTAAATGAAGAATAATTAATTGATATGACTACAAGTGTTCCTCCTGAAATCTGAAGCGACACCGAAAGTTCTGGTCAAATTTAAACGATTACTGCTAAAATAATACAAGATCGGTTGCAAACGGCAAGAAATGTAGAAATAAATTTCTTAAATAATGATCCAGATATGGATCGAGCTTTGAAATTTCAACGAGAAATTAAACAATGCGTGCCAGAAATGAAGAGATTTACAAGAATATCAAAAAAGATGAAGAACCTAAAATTATCAATTTTTTAAACGACGACGGAACATAACAGAAAATGTAGTTGAAAGTAGTAGTGATAATGATATTCAGCCAATAAAAAGAAAGAAAATTCCTGTATTAATATCTTCTAGTGATAGTGACATTGAATAATATATTTTATCCGTGTTCATAATATTTCAATAAATTTTCAGAAGTTCTACATACCTACTTTTTTCATAATATCACTAAAAAGAACTTATCTTCTCTTTTTCATACATTTGTTAGTCTCGCTTAACACGGTGATCTAGCAGAACCTATCTTCCGTGTTAAGCGAGGGATGGGTGTACCTACATATCTATAATATTGGCATATTTCACACAATAGATTTATATTGATTTTGATGCTGTCTTGTTTGCAGTGAAAAGTCAATTAATAAGAAGGAAGTTGATAACAGCTTTAATGTTAATTCTAGTTTATAATATATTATCTTTTTAATTAATTTATAAGCCTGATCTAATCCGCAGTAAACTTTTTGTTTTACATTTACATTGTCGAAATTAATTCAAGGAAGGTTAGTATTAATACAAGCACATATTATATATGCATATCCATTGTGGTTAGGGATTTGGTTATTACGAGTAATACCAAAAATCAGATTAATTCCCATAAATTCAATTCACATCGACTTTCATTTCAAATTTTTCAGTATTTCATCCAAACAAGGGTTTAATATATAAATAATTTTCTGAAATAAATACATCTTATTTGATGGAGTTAAATAAATATATATTGTTTAAGATTCTATAAGTATTCTATCACATAATTTTGTGAAAATAGTCTGGAATTTATAGTGATAAATCAATTCAAATTCATATCATCGTGAACATGAGTTATTTGTTCTTCCAATGAGTAGAACCGGCCCGCCCATGGCGATGCCAGTGGGAAGATTTTAAGCGGTATTATTTCGGATCTCGACATATTTCACATGGACATGAGTGAGTTCAGAGGAGTTCTATTTTTTATGTACTATACTTGATTTTGTCGGAACTCACTCGGTTGACTTCTTGTACAAATTCCAATGTATTTTTTCACTCTTATATCTGCAAACTGTACAACTTTTTCTTTCAATATTGTTATGTTTTTCTCATTACAAATGTAATAAACTTATAATTTGTGATTTTTGTAATGTACATATTAAATTAAATAAATCATTATTTTAATAGTAAGTCTTCTCAAAGCATCAGCTCTTTTCATTCAACTTTGTTGAAAAAATAACTATTCCAGCTCCCGATGTGGATCATATGAACTACTAATTGAGTATATCTCAGCATAAATTTCTACGAAAACTGCATGTTAGTCAATTCGCTGAAAATATATATAATTCAAACTGCTTGTTAGTAAGAGTAGGGATACAAATCATTAGACTTTTGTTAGCTAATAGCTGTCGCTGCCTCCCATTTTTTTAAAATCAAATGAGTAGGAAAAATTGACGTCACAGGCATCAACATTTTTTTTTTTTTGACCAAAATATTTTTTTTTAGAATAGCTTACGCCAATGCGCCAAATATTCTTAATTGTGAAAGTCATACGAGATTAACTCGATGATAAATAATAAATCAGTTTTGCACAAAATCAACGATAAATAACATACACCCAGCCCAAGATCTCTTTTTTTTCAATTGAAAAAATCTGTCTTTGCCGGGGATTGAGCCCGGGCCCCCCGATCGCTAGGACAAAGCTCTTGCCACTAGACCACAGGGACCAACAATAAAACTGTCCGAGCCCGTAAGCCTTGTAACCGAAACGTTGACACTCGACCACGGACCCGTCAATATAACTTTAATAATATGAACTTCTTTAGACTACAATTTTATTAAAATAAGAGAGACTTGTTCACTATAACAATACAAAAAACCGCCATTAATAATTTTACAAAAGCCTGTAACATAAACTTTCCTAGACCATATGTAGTAGTAAACATGATATTAAGTTTAGCAGTCTAATTAAGGCATTCTTTTCCAATTTAACAAAGTTTTCACCGTACATATTTACGTGGCTGAAAATACCTAAGACTATATTGGGTTTTGTATTATTTTTCAGAAATATTACTTTTTAATTTGGTAAAAATTATAACAACTACAAGATACAAGCAAGCTTCGGGCCATTGATACTACACAAGGAAATGTTTTTACTTCCATTTTTTATTTGTTACAAGAATTTTCTTTTTATTTTATAAGCGTTTACTGTCACACATTTACATACATGCTCATAGAAATATTGACCGCAATAGTGCATATATTTCTTACGGCTTTTCCCAGTTCAAAATGAGGATTCCTCCATTATTGAGAATGTTGTATCGCATGTTTCTGATAATTTTTTAAGTAATCGTGAGCATGAGTTGTTTGTTCTTCCAAGGGGTAGAACTAGTCTGCCAATGAGGATGTCACTGGGAAGAGCTTCAGTAATTTGAAGCGGCATTGCTTTGCCTGTCAACATATTTCATATTGACGTGAGTGAGTTTAGAGAAATACTATTTTTTATGAATAAAAGTTGATTTTGTCGGTTGACTTCTTTGAAAATTTCTAATGTGATTTTATTAACTAGTAACAGTCTACAACTGGGGATGCCACTAGGAAGAGCTTTAACGATTTTCAACGTAATATACAATTTTAAATAATTTTGAATATTCCACGTGTTGTGTTACTAATTGTGACACGTGTTTCGCCACAATTAGTAACACAATACGTGAAATAAAAAGTTGTTCAAAATTTTATATTAAAATGAACTTCTACAAAGTTACCGCTGAATCCATCGAAAGATTTTAAACGTAATTGCTTCATTTTTCACATTGCAAAAGCAATAAGATTATAATTTGTGATTTTGGTAATCTACATAATAATTGTTAACCAGCACTTTTATTTCTATACACAAAACATGTGTTATATCTATATTATTGATACGTTTTGAAACTCTTTCAATGCACTTTTTTAATTAAATGCAATCTATGATTCCGTGCTGCCGTAGTCACATTTCGTCACAAAAATCATTTATAGAGCGTGTTATCATATAAAGACGGCCATTTTGATAGATTAATGATTGATGTGTTCTTAGCTGTAAAATCAATATTCAGACCAATTGTAAATCTTTTGTCGTAAATGTCAATTAGACGAAAGGACGTCGATGGAAGTTTTATAATTAAATTTAGTTTCAACTGAATAATTTTAAAGATTAATTCTTCATAAGCCACTGTAAAGTTTAATTGTATATTGTCTAGAAAAGAGGTTCTTAAAATGGGGTCCGCATTTTCCTGTAGCAGGGTTTTTCAACCTTCGGTCCGCGGGCCGGAAAAGCTCGTGGAGGAACCAAGACTCAATGGACCAACCACAACGAAATTAATTCGAAAAACTTTTGAAAACTGCTGGTCTAGAATCATATATTTAAACTGTGCGTAGATCGCTAAGTTTGAATATTTTACAGGTTATTGTATTGTATTCATCAATTGTCATGTAAGGCTAAGTTTGCTGAATTTGAGGCTGAAATTTTAAAAACCTTTAATGCCGTAATTTCATTCATTAACGAAATAGCGTTGGAGAAATCCGATGCAGCTGCAAATTTTAAATATTATACTACAATGGAACGGTATTTAAATTTGTATTTATATGTATTGTCTCTAGCTAAGATTTTACAGAAACTGGCAACTTCTTAATATAAAATTTAAAATAACTTTGATTATTCCACGCATTGTGTAACTTACTGACACGTGTTTCGCCTCTTTCAGAGGCATCTTCAGACTTTTATCGCAAAGTTTGCTTAAGTAATGAAGCAAGATAAATTCAAACATTTTAATTTATTATTATCATTTATTTTAATAAAACTCTTAATAAAGAAATAAATAAAACTCTTAATAAAAAAGATATATTATTAAATAATATTCTTAGCAGGACAGGATGCTCGCCTTTATTAACATTATTCCCCATCAATAGAGTAATCACCCAACCTAACTGATTGATTGCAGCTCATTAGTTTATAGTTTATTAGTTTGTAATGTTTAACGTCATTAGAAATATATTTGTTTGCTTTGTTTCGATTCTATAACCCTCTCACGTCCCTTAAAAGGAAAAATCCCAATCTAATTGATTGATTGATTGCACCTTATTAGTATCATTATGTTATTGCATTGTTTTGATTCTATCACCCCCTTCCTTGTTTCCTTTAGAAGGAAAAAAACCCGTAATCCATTTTGTAATTTCATAATTTAAAATGTTAAAATGTTAGAATTTATCTTGCTTTATTACTTAAGCAAACTTTGCGATAGTAAGTCTGAAGATGCCTCTGAAAGAGGCGAAACACGTGTCACAGTTAGTTACACAATACGTGGAATAATCAAAGTTATTTTAAATTTTATATTAAAATGAACTTCCACAAAGTTACCGCCGAAACCATCGAAAATATGGCAACTTCTTGTTTAATAAAATATGTTTTCAAATCATAATGTTCTTTATAATTATAATCCTATTGTACATATTTTAGTCATGTCAAAACTATCCGGATAGCTTATGTTTTACTATTCGATATCCGAATAGTTGATATTGAAGAAGAGTTGGAATCATTAGTCCCCATTTGAACGTAGCCAAAATCTTGTAGCGTTGAATACCGATTATTTTTAAAACGAGACCGTTCGCGTTCTCAGTTTGTCAGTTTGATGATTAGTTGTACAACCGTGCCCGCGAAGCCATTTTCGTGCGCCCGGCAAAGAAATAATGATAAATAAAATGTTAATTGAAGTGTCAAAAATATTAACATATCTATCTTATTTCTGAATAGGTTATTTTCCCCTGTCAGTGAGTTAAAAGGAAATTTGATTTGAACAATCGAAATTCACTGATGTTTATTAAATATAGCCGGTATTTGGGGTATAAATCTTGCATGATTAGTGCGGTTAATGAAATGTCAATATTGTGCACTTGTTTTTATCCTTTATCCTTAAAACCTTTCAATGCAGACATAGGCATTAATAAATAGGGCTAGTTCCCTAGCGGAAATTCTTCAAGAAGACACGCCAAATATTGAAGTAGAAATTTTAGATTTTCAAAATGACATCATCTTAAAATCGAACGGATCGACGTTTGGAATTTAGCTGACAATAAAAATTACCTACCCTCTTTTGAAAAACGGAGCTTACAAAATAAAGTCCTGTTTTGGTTCCACATATTTGTGTGAATCTACTATTAAAATAATAGAATGAAAAACAAGATCTCGACTTACCAATGCCAACCATGATAATTGTTTGCAATTGGGATTATCATCTTACACTCTTCATTTTGAAAAGTTACCTAATGAAATGCAATGTCAAATATTGCACTAAATGTGAATAGTATTGATTTTGTTTGTAAATGATAATAAATCCATAATGTTCCGATTTATAATAAATAGTTTAGTAATAATACAATGAATGTAACAAATGTAAAGCTGCCAAGGGAACAATACTTAAATAAATACATAAATAAAGGGTCTTTTTATAAGGACACTTAGTTTTGAAATGTAAATAAAACAAGTTGTTTGTGAGATTTCGACTAAATTTTAAGTTCATTTGTAAGTATATTTTACGGCATTAAATATGGAATACAGCATCAAATGTCTGCCAATATCCATTCATTATAAAATGGGCCATGTCGCTAAAGTTGACCTTTTTGACAAATTTGGGTAAACTTCCAACTGCTCCAGAACCCAATCAGGCGTTGTCTGTGGTCGTTTACCTGAACTTCCTTGGTTAGTTGGATTTTATACGGGTGCAGACATAAGGCCAGATTCAAAATTCGCCAAGTTGAAGTCGCAGAAAAGCCAAGTTCTTGTGAACAACGAGAAATAAGCTGCCTTGGGTTTTCCTGTACACTTTCACACACAGCAGCAATGTTTTCACCAGATATTGTATTTTGATGACGTACAGGTAGGTGTTGGCCGATTATTTACTAAACTGGTTGACTCAAATTTGGCTACTAAACAATGAATAATCTACTCAGCAGGACAAAGTAACATATTTTGAGCGTCCCTATTGAAATACCCTTTATATACATACTACCTTATGTCTCTCATCTCTTAAATCTCAAATGCGCCCGCCACCGCAATAAGGTTTAGCACCCCTGTTGTACACTATAATAAAACTTATATAGCAATTAACTCACCATAGACTCGTGCGTAGAGCCGAGTCCACTGCGAGTAC
The DNA here is from genome assembly GCA_028554975.1 of Himalopsyche kuldschensis. Taxonomy (NCBI): domain Eukaryota; kingdom Metazoa; phylum Arthropoda; class Insecta; order Trichoptera; family Rhyacophilidae; genus Himalopsyche; species Himalopsyche kuldschensis. The sequence goes on along the minus strand of JAHFWI010000030.1, from coordinate 389,619 downwards.
AATAATTCGCGAGTCTGCATTTAATTACAGCGACACACGATCTCTTCCTAATTTTAAAGTTCATCGTTGTATTTCATTATTTCCCGCCGCCCAGAGAACTTGTTTTGTACAATGACACATTTCCATCACAACAGATACGTAATATCTGCATCAATGGTGCACAATATATTTGACAGAAGGGTGACTATAATTGCTGACCAGTTGAAGTGTTGAAAAAAAATGACATGTATTAAAGACTAGAAATATATTAAATGTTATTATTTTTAATTTGACTATACCCCGCCGTCCCAATGAAGGAAACAGTAACTCTTAAATTGAGCTATGAATGCCATTTTGTTACTTTACTTTGAAAAATTTCTAATTGTCATTTTTGCCTTAAATTACATTGTGGACGGAAAAGCTTGTATTTACCGCATTCTATCATATGAATTTCAGAATTATCTATGGTTGAATGACGGAGTTAGTTGAATTTCAGAGTTGCACTGCATCTACACACTTTTTTTACTAAATTTATTTGACAAAGCTCTAAGATTGTCATCATTATTTCCATCATTATTTCTCAGCAAGAGTTGAACATTTTTACTTGCTTATTGTTACAAGTGAATTTTAATCAATCGAAACTTCAAACGCTCATATCTCAGTCAGTGCAGTTAGAAGTTTTTCAAAGTAAGGTGTCGATTTGCTAAATATTTTTGAAAGGTGTGGTGCTCACTTTAATAGCAGTATAATAAATAAAATAAAATTTTAGCACATGTATTGATATTATTTAGATTGCGACTGGTCCAAAACTATTGGGATACCCTTTTTGCTGACGTCAATAAGCCACTGCATCGGTAAAGTAATTTAATACAATTTTAAAGTTCAGGGTAAGGCATCAAATAATTAATTAGTACTACGAAATTTGGTGAATTTAAGTTTTACGACATTTAAATTAATTGTAATTTTAGTCACATTTTCCGTTCTGCTAATGGAAAACGTCGAATAATGAGTTAACTGACAGCTGGATCATGGTATCGGTTTTTTCTGTGAGATTATCACTTTATAAAACCGAAATGGACGCTGTTGAAATGGTGACGGTAAGTAGTATTTTCTAGATCAATAATATATTGATTCCTTTAATCCATTCTCTATTGAATAATTTTTGTGTTTTGTTATATACTACCTGTATTATATTTATTGATTGAGTAGGCATTTACTTGGTAGAACTCCATTATAATACGGAAAGAAAAATAACAATGTATTTTAATTCTACATAAATTATTTTATATATTTGTTGATAGCTATTTCGGCTTACGCCTTCGTCAGAACTATGTTTAAAACGTGTATTAGAGATAGCTTATATACCTTTGCTAGACAGGGTGCCTGTATTATATTTGTTAAAGTTATTGCTCATTGGCGTCAGCTGTTATGCCATGCGTATGCAGCCGTCCGGTCCGTGGTGTAGTGGTCAACGTCGTTGGCTACCTTGTCGCACCGCCTGGGTTCGATTGCCGGTACGAGCAGATTTTTTCAGCCGATAAATCGATTTTGTTCGAAGTCAGAGGATGTTTGTGTTGTTGAAAAATCCTTTCTCACCTTTCCGATCCCAAATAGGGATTAGCTAATCATTAGTCCTGTTCTGGATCTCGTTTCCTTTCAATCTCTTCTAAATAAAGAGAGGTTGCGCAACAAGCATTTCTAGTAGAAAAAACATATGTTGAGATAACACCACACTGAAGTTTCAAATATATATTATTTTCATCGTTGCTAACGATGGACATAATATATATTTATTTATTTAATAGTTATGATCCATGCGTGATGTATTATGTTTCGTCTAACTACCGTAGATTCAAACTTTTAAATCCCCAACGCAAGTATAAAGTATAAAATCAAAATTCAAAATTTCCCTTCTATATGCGACCATAGTGTCCAAATTAGTTTTCGCCTCAGTGCAAAGTTGCCACTGCTGCATTCCAATATCTATGGTAATAATGTTTGTTGTCTGTGCAAATATGACGAGCTAATGATGGCCGCGGGCGGCTTTCAGCCTTTGGTAAAGCTTTGTGACGAAAGCAAATATTATGCATGTCATTAAAATGGGCGCGACACGTCGATAACGCTGTGAAGTTTGCAGCAGTTTTGCTTGACATTTACCCAGCCTGATTGACACGGTGAAGTTTGTTCAGTACAATGCCCGTCGCGTCAAAAGGGATGAACGGTCCATTTTTTATTTACTATGCACCAAAGTTAAATAATTTAAAACGTGCAAATGTATAACTATTATTTATAATCAATCAGAATAAAATATACTTTAGATCAATAAGACATTTCTCAATATCTATGTCTATGACAGATAATATAAATATTTTCATGACTAGCAACCAGGGCTGTGGAGCTTTTTGGCCGGAGTCGTACTCGGAGTCGGAAATTTTGATAAGCTCGAACTTTTTATTTTTGCATTTAATATGTCAAATTTTGCTTTTGGCCGCATTGATAGGGTTGATATTTAATTGAATACACATAAATAGGAAATTTAGGGAAAAAAAGTGACGATATTAAGCTTTTTTTAGTCGGAGTCGGAGTCGTGTTTTTGGTCAATGTCGGAGTCGGAGTCGTGGTTTTGGTAAATGCTGGAGTCGGAGTCGGAATTTTTCCCCGACTCCACAGCCATGCCAGCAACACTAAAAAAATATGGGTGGAAGCTTTAACTCTTGGAATTTCTCCCACCCATCCGATTCAAAGAAGGGAGGGGAGCGCTAGCGATTAACTAACCACGAGACTGCTCCAGCCTAACGCTTTTATCCCTTATCTTTTCAAAAAATAAAAGTTGAGCTGCTGACTGACAATCAGTTCTCGTAGAAAAATGTTTGTTGATTTAAGCTCTGCTGGTAGTTCACGTGTTTCACATTGGGAGCGGGCATGGTCAATAAATCAAAAGCCCATAATGTCCATATGTACTGTAAAAATAAAAATATTTCACATCTTATATGTATGTAATATATTATATAACTTCAAATTTAAGGTGTCAACAGTCAATTCTCGGTATAAAATCACTATATTTAAACAAATAAAACACATTGTTGTTACTAACTTCCATATATATATTTTGAAGATCAGGACTGGTTTAGCTCATTGCAAGCATTTTCAAGAAATGAAGATTACTGAAAACCTCGATGACAAAACATTATTTTAAATTATTGCAACGATATTTGCGGAAATAGTACAAAAATGTGTGCTACATTTCTTTAGAGATTACATTCATATCTTGTAATAAGCTACAAGGGCTTATGTGGGAAAAAATCCCAATTTTTCTGCATTATACAGAAACGCTTGAAGAAACCAATATTTTTTTTTATCATTATAATAATAACTATAAAGGGTTCACTGGCTGATAAAACTTAATTCTTATGGCTTATTGTTCTTAATTTGAAATACTATTGAATTTCAAATTAAGAACGATGAATAAAAATGGTAAAATGAAACTATCGTTTAAACTGATTAATGCGTAAAATAAATAAACGTCGCTTAATGCTAAATACTAAAGTGGACTTTGTACTTTGAGACTTCATATTTTAATGTTTTAAGTCGAAATAGATTGTTTTCGTCCTGGGAAAAATCGTCAAAAGCCGCTTATATTAGTTTCAAATAACTAGATCAACGACGAACAAGTTGTGCTCAATCGCATGCAATTAAAGGATTTCGTATTAAAATATAATTAACACAATAATTGGATAAAAGTGACAAAAGAATGCGATACTTGAAATTCGATTCAAATGTTTTTTGTTAACATATCATGTAATTGAAAAAAAATGACTTGATGGAATTTTAATGTCTAATTTGGGTCGTTTGAATTTTGTACTTTTCTATGAGTGTTGTCGCTAACAACCCCGGTTTCAGCTTTCGGCACCTCCAGACATTTTCAATACTTTAATAAAATACGTTTTCCCCTCTTACGTCTATCCCCACTTAATAAAAACCTAGATTAGCTTTCACTTCGAGAAATACATCAAATCAATGTGTCACATTTAATAACTTATTATTACCATATAAAAATAGCATGGTGGAACAGAGAAAAAGATGTATAGTGTACCCTGTCTACAACAGTATATCCACATATTATAATATTCTTATATAATATATGAGCGATACAAACTATTTACTACGCGTCAGTTGAAGTTCATTCATACACTTGAAAATGTCTGAAGATGCCAAAAGGCGGAAACCGTGTCGTTAGTGACTAAACTAAACTCATAGAAAAGTACAAAATTTAATATATTCCTTTGTTTTCATGGAAGCCATTTTGTAAATTAAATAATAAATCAGAAAATGACTTTTTCAACTTGTCTTTTTGTCAAATTTAGAACAAGATTATCATCTCGGATGTCGTCTATTATATAAAACGTTTGAAAATAAATTGAACGGGCTTCTGCGTCAGTCTTTTGACAGCTTGTAATGCACGATTTTTCTGACGAGCTCTCTTGACTATATCACATTGTGGCAGAACCTTGAGCGTGGGATGAAATGGCGTTGAATTCTGCGTTTTAATGATTAGAGCAAATTAAAGAATTTTCTATCTTATATTTGAGTTATTGAGTATTGGTGTAAGTGGTGTATTTTCTCGCCGAGTGACTTGAAAATTATCATCATTCGATTTCGAAAATTCAAATTATCTAACGCTTAGACTTTTCATTGTCTATAATGTCAAATATTTTGAATTAAATACCGGTCGAACGGTAATTTTAAGTTTTAATATTTCCTATTCATCTGTATTATTATTAAATTATTTTTTTTAAAAGAGAAAAATATTTGGCATTACAGCTTACGCCAATGCGCCAAATATTCTTAATTGTGAAAGTCATACGAGATTAACTCGATGATAAGTAATAAATCAGTTGTGCACAAAATCAACGATAAATAACATACACCCAGCCCAAGATCTCTTTTTTTCAATTGAAAAAATCTGACCTTGCCGGGAATTGAACCCGGGTCTCCAGATAGCTAGGACAAAGCTCTTGCCACTAGACCACAGGGACCGACAATATATATATATGGGCATTGGAAAGACAATAGGACGTAAACCCTTATTTTTTTCAATATAGTAGTTTTTCGGTCGTTAGTCGCAATGTTAATTGAGCTTTTTTGTTTGAAAAAAGGAGGGCCCGTAAAATTTGCGGCGAGGAAAGGGAACACCACGAATAACATATTTTTTCTGTGTGCGTTACGCCCTTTTTGCTTTTCGTTAGACGATATATATTGGCTTTCCAATAAGAGAATTGATAAAAAATAAAATTGTTTAATCTGTATTCAAAAAAATACACTTTGACTCACTCACGTCCATTTGAAATGTAATCATTTATTCGTGAGAGCAAATTCAAACAAATCTATTATTTTACAACAACCCCTCCCTCAGAGGAATTTGCAAAAAAGCGAGTCTTTAATTATATATTATAAGACAATAATTCTTGATTACTAAAAAAGCACAGATAAGCGAAACGGTTGGACACCCATGTTCCACAATGGCGTTAATAATGTCATACTTAAATCGGAAACAGACGTCAATATAACGACTATTTTATTCGAGATTAATTAGGCGGCAATAATTTTACTGTTTCAGGAATCTACAAAACTCGTCCGCGTGCGCTTATTGGGAGTAATTATTAATTAATTACAATTTTTAATGTTAATAATTGTCAGACTCCAATTCGCTCATGGAACAGTGTATTCGAAAAGAGAATTGCCTCAATTAAAACGTCATTTATCAACACGGATACCAACATGAAAATGTTTACGTGAAAAAAATTGTCATTGAATTAATAGAGTCCAAGTTTATGGTTAGAATTTTTTATTGATTAAATTGACATATATGCAGTACAGTAGGATATATTATAACAATAAACATGTTATAATTAAAGAGTTATACTTATTGAAAGAAATAGTAGCCGTTTTAACACTGCGCCATCGTACATTTAAAAAGATCTTTTCTCCGAATATAAACCAACAGAAAAGAGATTTTAAAAAATACCAAAATGGCTTACTCAGTTAACTAAATTAAGTTTTAACTTATCTCGTGTAATCAATTAAATTAAACTTAACACACATTTTTTGTGCATGTTATAATGAAGTTCTGCAGATTGAATTCTTCAATTAAGTACTTGTTAAATGGATGTCGAAATTTCAAGCACTTGTAGTCGGCGTGTGCTTCAGTCAAAAGCATTGCGCACTATCCAGGTGATATGTCATAATTAGTTACTTCGGCAATATGGGGACGCATTACGTATCGTATAGGTTTGAACGGAAATATATCTAGTTCCGTCTTAATTGATGGTTTCAGTGCATCGATGCATTTGAATGGACCGGTACAGAAACCTGGACCCGACTATGTTCATTACAATTTCTGTTACAATTACTTACAAGAAGATTCATTTACGCCTTCGAAGCATTTTATACTTGATCGTCACTAAAAGTTTTCACTAATACAATTAAGTCATTTAATTGAGTGGTCAATAATAAACTTGACTTGTCCATTGCGCTATCAATGACTCGAATTTCCAAAGCAGAAAATAATCATCAATTTTAATACAAGATTAAGACATTGTTTAAAAAAACTCACAATTTTTGTTCTACATATTTACATAGCGATTAGAGAAAATAAAAATGATGATTTTTTTCGATGTAATATTTTTTGATTATTTATATACATATATTATAAACTTATTGCATTTGCAATCTAAAAAAAGATTAAAAAGGAGAGAGAAAAAAAAATGGAAATTGGCAAAAGGACTCAGCTGAGTGAGTTCCGACATATTCAACTATAATATATAAAAAATAGTACTTCTCTCAACTCACTCACTTGCATGTGAAATATGTCGACATCCGCAGCAATACTAGTGCTCTTTCTAGTGACATCCTCATTGGCAGCCTGTTTTTACTCCTTGAAAAAACAGACAACTCATGTCCACGGTGTACACAACTTAATACACGTTATATCGAAAGGTTCTATGCTAGCTGAAAACGCCAAATTAGTAACTATATTATCTTTCAAGTTTGAAAAAAGGAGGTTCCGTGAAATTTGCGGCGAGGAAAAGGGACTTCACTAGCATATTTTTTTCTGTGTGTGTTACGTCCTTTCTACATCTCTACAGTCGATATTTATTCATGTTATCAATTGAAATTAAAAATTGTAAATCTAGGTTCAAAAAGGAGGGGAAATTTTCAAAGAGAAGTTCCAGACTAATAAAAAAGATCATTACTTACTCTCTTTAAAAAATATATTGAGTGACAGAGTAACAAGCTGTTCTCGTAGAAAACTTCTGTTGGTATAAACTCCATTTAGAGTCCATATGATCCACGCTTGACGCAGGAAAATAAAGGAACAAAACAATACAATTTTACGGTATGAAACTATCTACGGTTATATCTATAATATTATCGTTTTGAATAATATTTTGTCGTGCATTCATGCAGATGTAATATCAGCCGATGGAAGCAATAAAGAGTTATTAAATTCTATTAAATTTACGATTCGTTCGGATTCTATTGGCAGATTTTATTGAAAACTTTTTATGGGTGATATTATTACGATTCGATCGACTGAGCACGCTATTGATAGTTCGCCCCCGTATAACGTGTTATTACAGTATTCAGTACATGATATATACGAATTAAGCGCGATAATAAAATTTACACATTTACTCAACTGTTATTGTATTTTTGCCCTGTCCGTGGTCCAGTGGTCAACATTGTTGGCTTCCGTGACGGACCGCCTGATACGAGATTTTTTTAGTCGAAAAATCGATTCTGCTCATAGGGAATAGGTGTTTGTGTTTTGTTAAAAATCCCTTCCCGCCTTATCTAATAACCGATTATCTAACCACTACTCCTGTTCTCGTATCCTTTCAATCCATACTCTATTCGAAAAAGAGAGGTTGAGCAACTGAGTAACAAGTAGTACTGGTAGAAAAAAAACATGTTGCGATATTCTCCGTGAGTAGTCCATTTGCTCCAAGTTGGAAGCGGACATGGTTAAAAAAATATATTTATAATACAAAGTTGACAGCAATTTCGGCTTATGCCCTCGTCAGAATTATAGTTAAATTTGAATCGGTTGAATTTTGTACTTTTTCATTAGCTTGCCGCTAACGACCCGGGACTCGCTTATCTGCACCTTCAGGCATTTCAGGAAAACGAGTGAAGTTGAACTGGCATGCATTCCATCAAGCATTATCAATCGAAATGTTCAACTTGTGTTACGTTAAACTTGGCTCACTTCACTTTTCAAAGATTCTATTTAAAAAAATGGGGAAAATGTTATATTTACAAAACACGCTAAAATAAAACTCGACCACGAGCATAATTTGTGGCAGCTTTTTGTCTCCAATAATGCAGGTTTCTATAGCGCGGTTCCTATCTCGGGGATAAAGGAAGGTTGACTGTATTTAATATTGTATACGATACATTTAGCTTAATCAGTTACTCTCCAGGTACAAGCATTTGAAATCAATATTTCCTTACACTTATGTGGTATTCATATATTTAATCAATCCCTAACGTTATATCGAAAATAAATTACTACAAGGTAACCGCAAAGTCGAAGTTACAAAATACAAACACCGCAAGCTTTAGAACCTGAATCTTGAACAAGGAAATAAGTTAAGATCTTCTCATTTTAGAAATTAAATTTTTCAATAGCGTGCAAGGCTTTATTGATAAATTTCCGAATATTTTGAGAACTTATAATACGTCGTAGAACAATAATAAAACATTTTTATTACTTATCCACATAAAAATTATTGGATCAGGACCGATTTTGCTCACCAACTGATCAGTTGATAGTGCTCGCCATTATCGAAACCGGTCCTGATCCAATAAATTGTATGTGGAATAAACACTAAAAATGTTTTATTATTTTTATTGTAATGCCATTCCGCCAAAATATTGACAGTGAATACCTTAATTAAAAGTGAACATCGTAGATCGGCGAGGATAAAAATTACGTATTGCGCGTAACGTTTCTCGAACGGAGAAGTTACTTTGATAAAAAAAATTGGTAATTTTTACGCATTATTCAACGTGAGAACCCTCCATGGTGATTTGCCGTACACTGCTAAACAATTGACAGATGTCACTTTAAATAAGAAATTTGGAGGGTCTCTTTTAAAAGACCCTGTATAATAGTTATAATTTTCTCGACAAACATATTATTTTATTTTTATTTACGTACTAAACTAAGCAATGGTTAAATATGACCGAGATACGCTCCAATACTTTTTTAAATAATTCTCATTGGTGCAATATGTAACTGACAATAACTTGCAATCCTGTATTTTCATCAGTTAAATTCATTCTCGCGATGAGTGAAACCAGACCTGATGCTAATCAATTAATTTTGGTATTCCAATAGTTATTACTACAAAAAATCTTTTAATATTTATTTTATATAAATCCATTTACAGTGAAACCCTTAAATGTAATTATTCCTGTATTTATAAAAAGAGGTTGAAAAATAGACTAAACAACTATTTCCCAAAAAACAATGTTTATTAAGCAGCCCCAATATCGAGTTGAAAACAACATATGAAAAGATATGTTGTTAATATTATATTTTTTTCTTTTTTAGAATGCCGTTGAAAGTGAGCCCTGAATAAAGAGTTCCCGAAGGCTTGGAGCCACTCGAAGTAAAGGGAGCTGGACACGGGACGCCATGGAGCTAGAAGCCATGGGGAACGCCATTGGAGACTCGACGAGCTCCCATACAAACAACACGCCATCTCAAGAGACTATGCAACTGGGTAAGTAATGCAATTCACAACTATGACCGGATATCATATTACGAATATCACAATCCTATTTTTTACCTTCTCCTTGCTCCGGACGCATTTGAGATTTATGAGAAGAGTAATGGGTGCAGTAAGGATTTTCAAAAAATATTGTCTATATTTATTGTTCCTCTGGACAGTTTTCAATATTTGTTACATTCATTTAATTATTAATAATTGTTATTAAAGTGGAAGACTATGCATTTATTTAAATTCAAAAATAATCACACCATACTGCCCTTCCAAACAAGAAGGCAAAGTAAGTGACTGCAAAACATCTGAGAAAAATTACAGTTTTAGAACTGAAAATTTATAATGTACTAGCTGTACCCTGCGCGCGTTGCTACGCCAGCAATTGTAGGGGAGATTGTGGGGGTGGGGTAGGGGAGAGGGTGTACGCCAGAAAGTTTCGCGGAAGTGTAGTAGAAATTTGTAAAAATTCGATATCAATTTTTGGGGGGGTATGCCAAAAACCTTCGAAGAAGTGAACTCGAAAAATTCTTAAAGTTTAAAAAAAAAAATGGGGGGGGTGGTTGGGGGGAGGGGTTGGTAGGCCAGAAACCATCGCGGGGGTGCACTCAATAAATTTGTAAAGTTTCACATCGATCGGTCGAGCGGTTTAGTAGTCCATAGCGGACATACATACAGACATTCATTTATATATATATATAGATAGATAGAATAATTTATTAATACACTTGGGCCTCGTATAACACGGTTATATGGTTCCACAAAATTAGAGTTTGCGTTCCAAAAAAAATCGAATTACGTATTTCCTTATAAGTTTCCAGAATATTTTGAAATACCCTCTTGAAACTAATTTAATAGCCAATTCGTTGTTATATTTTTGCAATTTACTATATGTATGATATTATTAAAAAAATGATATCAACAAAATGGTATAAAATGCAAAATGTTTAACATCATTTAAATATGAAATACAACATTTATTTATAGATTGTTGCTGTTTTGTCTATTTACAAATGTGTTGTCAACCAAACAATATTATTACTTTTTTTTAAGTTTTTAAAAGTGTGCCGCTTGATTCCTTTAATAGCGCTAATCTGTAACAGTTGCTTCACTCAGATGTGTAGTTAATACTCATATCAATTAATATGCATACCAACGTGGTAGAAAGTGAATCTTATTCACGTATCGCCGTGACAATGGCACGCGCACACTCACTCTAAGAAGTGTGGTATACGCAGTTCATTAACTGTCGTGTCTTCGATTGAGTTGGATTATTCCATGGTTTCAGAAAATTTAACTTCAAATGTAGGTACTATAATTTGTATTGGATAAAGCCTTTTCTATGATCATTATTTCCTTTGTATATATTCTTCCAATCACAAAGGTTACTAACTTTGAATTGCAAAAACGAACACGTAAAATAATTGTGAAAAAGAAATTCAGCGTCTCCTCGTAGCTAGCCAATTTAAATGACAATTATCGACTAACACTTGAAGAAGTTTAAAGCTGTCTTGACGTTTATTGTAAGCGTAATACTTCATTTTTAAAATGCCTCGGGAGCTTTCTTCTTTATTCTGACAGCTTCTGCATTTATTTTGCAAAGAAAATAGTCAACAGAAAACAATATAAGCTGACAATTAGCGACAAAGACTATTTCTTTGAATGCAATTGATTGTTTATTATATTAGAATATATTATGTATTATATTTATTACATCATGATAATCTAGATTACTCTTAATTATATTTAGACGTAATTTTCAATAGGAATAGTAAATATATTATATTATTATGTGTAATTTATCAGCTACATATGTTTCTTTTTACATTTTTTCGAATGATTTGTAACGGTCTTCCAACTGTGTATACCTTAGCATTTTTTTTAAATAACAATAAGAATTATGTATATTTAGATTTATTATACATATTCAAGTCAGGTGGATTAGATTTAAATCAGAAAGTCAGAATAATGTAATTAAAGATATAATTCATTTTATAGCATAATCCATTCGTTGTCGTCCACGTGTCTATGGTTTTGTTTTCAACCCATCTCCGATCTTTTTGAACAGCATATGATCTCATAATGTAAGCTTCACAAACAAATTTATTTTAGTTATACAGTGACACCCCGATTCTACTTTTTTCAAGGGACCGTATCAAACAAAGATTGAATGTGGAAAAGTTTTAAATATGAACTAAATGCCGGGACTATAGAAAATGAATGCACATCGCGGTAAAACGTATAATGCGAGAACGTAAAATCGGGTTTCCACTGTACATCAATTTTATCCCCACAATATATATATTATAGCCAGGCTCGTGGTGCAGTAGTCCACGTCATTGGCTTTCGTGGCGAAGCGGCCGGGTTCGAGTCTTGTCAGATTGTTTCAGTCGATAAATCGAATCTGTTCGAAAGCAATGGGTGTTTGTGTTGTTAAAAATCTCTATCACTCTTTCGGTTCCACAAAGTGGTGCGCAGTGAGAGCGATTAGCTAACCACTATCCCTTTCCTAGTTCTCGTAACCTTTACGGGTCGTCTTAGCTGGGCGAAGCTGGGCGAGGCGATCCGGCGCAGCTTTGAAAGCGGCAGAGTTTTAAAATATCAAACGGTCCTCGCCCATGCAAGTGTCTTATGTGGGCGAAGCGATCCGGTCAGGACGGCATATGTCGCAAGTCGCCTCAAGTCCCTGACTCATGGCGCGCGCGAATCGCTTAAAAATATCAAACGGTCCAAGCTCACCAGAGCGTTAATTGCGTCCGGCCGAGCGATGGCACATAAGACCTTTGATCAACTACGTTTTAAATTGACTGGATTCGCCTAAATTCGTTTGCCGGTTCGCATCGCTTACCTAAGACACGGGGTTAGATCCATACTCTATTCGAAAAATAGAGGTTGATCAACTGATAAACAGGCAGTTCTCGCAGAAACAAAAACATATAAACTCCGCAAGGCGACCATATGCTCGACGTTGGGAGTAAACATGGTAAACAAAATCAGCTATTTCATTAAAATTTTCAGTGAGGTTTTACATTTAAGTTTTACTTCATGTTGAGTAATTTACATAGGGCACGGAGACGTGAGTTGTTTTGTTTGAATAACAAAAGCGTAACCAATCGGTTCGAAGGTTCTCCGAACTGACGTTGTCAATCATTTTTCTTCGATCGTTCTCAGAGATCTATCAGCCAAATACATAGTTGAATCCTTATAGTCAAAATTATCACTCATTACATTTTAAATAAACACAATTTCTAGCAGTCAACATTTAAATCTCGAAAGCTTTTTTGTCAGACATAAATTTTAATATTTACCTTTTATTTTATGAATATTCTCCATCAAATTTAATAACGTAATCAAATAAAAAATACGCTTGATATCAAAAAGCATCTCTTGAAATTTCAAATCTTTTAAAGCAACGATGTTTATTTTATAACATCGAGTCGTTTATGAAATTGATAGTAGATTTTTGAGCTCATATTCGCTGTAAGCTAATTTATTATAATCGTAATATGTCTATCGTACCATACTAATAATCATATCGGTTCTTTATGATGACACCGCCCTATATGGTAGGTCATCAGAACTCTCTCGAACGATCTATTGTTCACCTCAGTCTATGAGTTTAAGTCGATATCAGGAAATAAATTCATTCTTATAATAATCTGTATTGAAATCTATAGCGATTCAATACAGAAGTATTTCAATTTCTCTTATCTCTTGACGCCCGAGAGTGCATGGTACACAACGAGAGCGCACGGTGCTTCGTAATATTTCATTAGCCCATAAATAATGGGTTATCAGTGTAAGCGGCCTGTCAACTGCTTATAACCGTCATTCCGGCTCCTACCTTGGGAGCCGCTTTTTTTTACAGTCAGTGAGCGTTTTAAACTCCTCGAGTGCACTTGTTTGCAAGATTGGTCGAGGTATCCTCCCTCCTTCGAGTATCTTAAAATCGCGTACAGTTCCTAGTATCGGCATGTCGCAATCGTTAATCATTATTTGTAATTGAGTTATAACTTCTGTGTTTGATTTGTGTCATTTTAATATAACTTCTGTGTTTTTTGTGTGTAATTTATAATAATATAACTTGTGTACCGAACATTAATAAATTGTGTGTGCAATAGCACTATTTGACATTCTGAGATCGTTTTTATTAAAGAGCATCCTGATTCTCCATCTCCGATCCCTAAATTCCTCTCTTCGAGTGACGGACGGAAGTTTTCTCTTGTTATACGAGAGAACCCGAATCAAGGTCGTCTCAATGAGAACCATATATAATAATTTAATTGATAACTTTTAATAAAAATAATAATACATTTTTATTACTTTTTCCACATAAAATTTATTAGATCAGGACCGGATTCGCTCATGGCAAGTCAACTGATAAGGAATACAATAAAACAGTGATATGTATACAAAAATTAAGTAAGAAAAACAAGTTATGACAAACAATTGATAAAACAACTAAGCAAATAAACGGACCGGACAATGTAATAATATAAATATATAATAAATCAGTTAATTTACTTTTCTTAACTCTATATTATATTTAATTGAACTGTATATAATAAAACACTACTGTTTCATTTTTTTTTGACAGGAATTGCAGAAAACGGAATGGGACCTGACTCCACGCCTTCAGCAGTGGATCTCACGTCCGTGCGTCGTAAACAGCCTCCGCCGGTAGCTCCAAGAGGATCAGCAAAAACCATCGTCCTTACGGCAGGAAGGAAAGAGTCCAGACCAAAGCTATCGCTGGTGCCGGATTTGTTTGAAGGTGAGATTTTCCCCAAGCATTTATTCAATCCGTTAAACAATTTTACAGTAAAACCCTTGCGAAAAAACGGCCATCGTATTTTTCAGACGCCTTTCGACTATTTTGCACATCAATGGTTTTAAGAATACGTGCTTTCAATTGAATTCATTTTCAATATCACACGAGCATATAAAGGGTCTTTTTATAAGGACGCTTAGTTTTGAAATGTAAATAAAACAAGTTGTTTGTGAGATTTCGACTAAATTTTAATTTCATTTGTAAGTATATTTTACGGCATTAAATATGGAATATAGCATCAAATGTCTGCCAATATCCATTCATTATAAAATGGGCCATGTCGCTAAAGTTGACTTTTTTGACAAATTTGGGTAAACTTCCAACTGCTCCAGAACCCAATCAGGCGTTGTCTGCGGTCGTTTACCTGAAGTTCCTCGGTTAGTTGGATTTTATACGGGTGCAGACATAAGGCCCGATTCAAAATTCGCCAAGTTGAAGTCGCAGAAAAGCCAAGTTCTTGTGAACAACGAGAAATAAGCTGCCTTGGGTTTTCCTGTACACTTTCACACACAGCAGCAATGTTTTCACCAGATATTGTATTTTGATGACGTACAGGTAGGTGTTGGCCGATTATTTGCCAAACTGGTTGACTCAAATTTGGCCAATAAACAATGAATAATCTACTCAGCAGGACAAAGTAACATATTTTGAGCGTCCCTATTGAAATACCATTATATGTGTACATATATACGTGAAAAAGTGGATCAATCTATTCATTATTGCTCAATAAAATCGGTTCTTGGTGTTTATTGTTAAAGCTCTCTCTATGTGTGTATATGAATAAATATGGAATGACAAAAGTAATATTGTTGAATTAAGACACGATGAGGCGACAAGATTTTGAGACGGGTACATCTTGATAATAATTACATAAACAAAGTAACATATTTTGAGCGTCCCTATTGAAATACCTTTATATATTTTATGTTATGAAAATCACATAAAAATATGATAATATATAAATGTATGGAAGAGATATCATATAAGCTTACATATAACACAGCAACAATGTTTATGTCTGTAAAAATTTCAGTAATACAAAGTGGTTGTTAGCAGTTTCAAAATGGAACAATGATACTATTCACTTTTAAGGTGTTCACTGTCAATATTTATTGGGGTGGCAATATAATAAAACATTTTTAGTACATATTCCACATACAATTTATTAGATCATGACCGGATTCGCTCAGAGCGAGCATTAAAAAATACAGCGATATTTAATATATAAAACTCCAGTCCAACGATCGTTAGGGTTTCTGAAAATCAATTCTTACACTCGAAGGAAACCAAAAAATAAATGTTTATATTTAACTAGTATTGCTACCCGGCGTCGCTCGGACTAAGTGACCAATAATTATTTAATGTTATATCATTCGACATAATTATATCACAAAATCTAACATCCAAAATAGAGTTAAAATAAAATCACAAACTTTATTTAATTAGATGACAGGCCCCATTCTCGCCCATTAAAAACGTCCAAATTCAAGGAAACAATCTAATTTGCTGTCAAAGAAATGTCAAATAATACCTTCACGTAAATAATAAACATTATTATATTAATAAAAGCCGGGAAAAATTTGGTAGAAGACTAATTTATTACATTTTGACTAAATGTCTTCGCCGATAAAAAATCAAACATATTTTCTTTCATATTCGTTTTTATGGTAACTTAATGACCAACAATGCAAAAGGGAATTACAGACCCACAAACATACATACGCCGTTTCGGTTTTATATATGTGCTACTCGATACTCGAGTAATTGGAGTCTCTACATACACATTGATAATGAAACAAATTTACCGTCGAAACTTTCGCGAGCGAAATCAATTCGTTTGTTTGAACTTGCAACAACAATGCAAAAGAGAATTACAGACATACATCCCCCGTTTCGGTTTTATATATAAGATTCTTCCAGTCCAACGATCGTTAGGGATTCTGAAAATCAATTCTTACACTCGAAGGAAACCAAAAAATAAATGTTTATATTTAACTAGAAATAGGTTAATGAAACGGATATAACCAAAGGCAAAGAAGAAAAAATATTTGTTTGTTTAATAAATTTGTCTTAGGTAAGAATTGATGCCTAATATCTCTTGTTCATCTAGGTTTAAAGATTTAGTATTTATATGCGAGATTTACACGTTATAAGAGATATGTATGTAGAACTTTCTTCATTTGGGAATCATTTGTTCCTAAATAAAAAGACATTAGACTCAGTGGCGGCTGGTGACAGAATATTAGGGAGTACAAAAAAAGATTCAAATATTTTTGCAAGAGTTCTTTCCTATTCATTGGATTTTAAAACACTTCTATAACATGGACTTTCAATTCAGATGTTCGCAATACCAACGGAGTGCCAGTCTTATGAATTTTTGGCTGTCCGGAAAAATAGTTGAATCTTTTTTTGTACTCCCTAATACTCTGTCACCAGCCACCACTGATTAGACTAAAAATGTTTTATTATTTTTTATGATGATATTATTACTACAATACTCATGAGTTACATAAAGTTTAACCCTTCAAAATTAATGCAACTCGCTAGTTAATAATTTATAATTTAAAATAATAAAACATTTTTAGTACTTATAATTTATTGGTTCAGGACCGGTTTCGCTCACGATGAGCATTGCCAACTGATAAGAAATACAACGAAGCAGTAATATTTATACAAGAGTTATGTTTGTATCACTGTTTTCCCACTGTTTCACCCGGTTTTACCGGTACAGTAATAATCGCAAAATTCTTAAAATACGTAACCCTACTGATGAGACATGAACAATACAGTAAAACATTCGAATCTTTCCAATGGAATTGTACTTAAAGTGACGTAAAGTAAACCCATTTTTTTACAATGGTGGACCCACCTTTTATGGTTAGTTGCAAGGAGCTTTGTTACTACCTATGTACAACTGACGACAACTTCGCCCTCATTTCTAAAAGGCAACAGATTTAACTACATTCTCTATTGCTATGTTAAATGTAAACCGAGACAAACGAGTGCTTTATCAAGGAACAGAAAACACTCTTAGTTGTACATGTTTTAAATCCTCCCTTTCTAGATAGGGTGACGATGCAATTGTCTGTCTTCTCTTTTAACCGGTTGTTTGCCACAAACGTTTATATACGGTATATAATTCTGTGAGCGCAGTGCCGGCCATAAAAAAATGCGCGTATATATACGGTCCACATTACACCCACTAATACTGGACAAGGTAAGAAGCGACAAAGCGTAAGCAAATAAGAAGCGTGTTGGAATGACTTCGTCAGGAATACGGACGTCAGAAAGCTGACAAACCAGCCCCTTATTACGCTCAAAACAAAGAGGTGGCAATAGACCTGGCTTGGACTGACTGGCGGATTCCCCAGGGATGTCTGATCACCCGAAAAACGGCTGATCACCATCCATTGGATATACTCAGCGGAGCTACGGGACGCCGGTATGACCTTGGAGAAAGCAAGGAGGTTGGCGGGTGACAGAGAATCTTGGAGGCATCGTAAGGCGGCTATATACTACGAGACGGGAGCGGATATGTAAAAATAGACGGCTTTAATATATATATTATATATAACATGAACCATACCATTGGATAGTTTGTGTGTGAAATAGGGTAGATTTTTTCACGATTATTACTACAGATAAGTCGAAAACGCATATTTGGTAGATATTCAAATTTTTTAACCGAAATTTGAAACATACCTTAACTTTGCATGATCTTTCTCCCGCTATCATATGCCTGCGTCTCTTAACTTCTCCAAATACATCTGTACCAAAACCGATATTCTAGTGCAGTGATAGCGAACCCTGTGATATCCTGAGTCAAAAATCTGATATCGCCTCAACATATAAAATCAGTCAACGGTTGAATGGGCTATTTTTTTATTGTAGGAAACCTTAACCATCCCATCAAACCTGGAGACGAAACAACAAAAGCCCAGTCACTGTCACTGCAGAGAAATCAGGCAAAGGCCGCTGGAAATTCAGCCGGTACCAGCCATGGTACACCTGGTGGATACAGTCAGGGCTCAGGATCGACTCCAGGACTTGACGACGGCTACGGATCATCTAACAGCTCGCCGCATAGTTCCGGTAAGTCAACTTACTATACTTTACCATTTATACGCCTGCTTCAACTCTCAATAAAACTTGTCCAGTGTGTATTGTGTTACTATGTGTGACACGTTTTTCGCCTCTTTTAGGGGCATTGTTAGACTATCTCACAAATATTTATTTCTAAAAACTCTAAACTATTCGTTTTTAAACTCTTTTTTATTTACTCTATGAGTATTTATAGATTATTTCTGTGATCGAAATTATGATCGATTTTTATTAAGTGATTGACAAACTCTGAAATATTATTACTTTTAAGACATCTTATATCATTCTCATATTAAAGTTTAGACCTGTCTGCCCAACATAAGAAGCTTGGCAGTCTCCGCACTAATTAGTTAATATCTTTGTAATGTTAACGTTATTATTGATTGAGTAGGCATTTACTTGGTAGAACTCTATTGTATTTTAATTCTACATAAATTATTTTTAAATATTTGTTGATAGCTATTTCGGCTTACGCCTTCGTCAGAACTAGTTCTGACGAAGTTCTCAGTTCTAGTTCTAGTCAGAACAGTTCTGACGAAGGCGTAAGCCGAAATAGCTATCAACAAATATTTAAAAATAATTTATGTAGAATTACAATACATTGTTATTTTTCTTTCCGTATTAACGTTATTAGTTATTATTCCACCTCTCCTTGCTTCCATTTCTATAATATATCATGTTAGATTATTAAAATCATTCGTAATTTATTACTAAAATAAACTTAGTGATATAAAGATAGTCTGAAGATGCCTCTAAAATAGGCAAAACACATATTACACACAGTACGTAATTCGTAGAATAATAAAAGTAATTTTAAATTTTACATTGATGTTATAATAGCCGAACTTTTGAAGCTAGGTGCAGTTTATAAATGAGTGATGCATCTTTGTTTTGAATTAATGAAAATGTTTGTATATTTTTTTGAACG
This sequence comes from Himalopsyche kuldschensis, assembly GCA_028554975.1. Classification (NCBI taxonomy): domain Eukaryota; kingdom Metazoa; phylum Arthropoda; class Insecta; order Trichoptera; family Rhyacophilidae; genus Himalopsyche; species Himalopsyche kuldschensis. The sequence goes on along the minus strand of JAHFWI010000030.1, from coordinate 369,992 downwards.
GCCACTATTGCGTGATTTACATTTAGACGTGGTTTTAACAAGCATAAAGAAAGCTATAAAATACCCTTTAGGGGACGGAAACATCTTACCTGCTGAACACACTTTTCAGGATGACATTTTTATAAGCAAAATAATAATAATAAATAAGAGAGACAATTTCCATCTATTGTTGTGCAATGTAAGGTAGCTGGCGGGCCATTCTTCTCGAACCTTTTGAGAACTGTTGACAAACTTAAATTTATTTCCACAGCCGAAGAAAGGCGACGTTGTTATTAATACATAAAGGGGGGCTCATTCAGCCGGGATATAAAAGATATCAAGGGAAACGGCGTATTAAAAGCACCATTTTCCAAATAATTTTTCCGCGCACTTTCATTTTTAACATACTGTACCAGACTATCTATGTATCTGCTTAGAATTATCTACGCTCTATTTTTACAGTAACAATGACTTTTTCAAGTAATAATAAACGATCTCGTGGCTTATAGCTTTAACAATACCAAACGTAAGATTTTTGGACGAAATTTGTTATCTTATAGACACATACCTACTTTTATACCTATTTAACCTTCGAATGACGGTCCTTGAATGATTACTTGTGATCCGAAGGGGGGGACTAAAAATACCCCAGTGTTTTGAATTTATTGGCATAGATTGCATTAAAAAATGTAATATTATGCTTTAGTGTATCTTTATACATCGTTCTAATATATAAAGGGTCTTTTTATAAGGACGCTTAGTTTTGAAATGTAAATAAAACAAGTTGTTGGTGAGATTTCGACTAAATTTTAATTTCATTTGTAAGTAAATTTTACGGCATCAAATATGGAATATAAAAACAAATGTCTACAATATCCATTCATTATAAAATGGGCCATGTCGCTAAAGTTGATTTTTTGACAAATTTGTTAAACAACCAACTGCTCCAGAACCCAATCAGGCGTTGTCTGTGGTCGTTTACCTGAATTTCCTTGGTTAGTTGGCAGTTTATACGGGTGTGCAGACATAAGGCCCGATTCAAAATTCGCCAAGTTGAAGTTGCAGAAAAGCCAAGTTCTTGTGAACAACGATGATTTATGCCTTATGAACTTTTCTGTACACTTTCATTGTCAGCAGCAATGTTTTCACCAGATATTGTATTTTGATGAGGTGTTGTAGGTGTTGGCCGATTATTTACCAAACTGGTTTAATTAATTTGGCCACTAAACAATGAATAATCTACTCAGCAGGACAAAGTAACATATTTTGAGCATCCCTATTGAAACACCCTTTATATATATTTATAAAAATCGTTAATCTCTCTATAATTATTCATATTTTAAGTCGTGCATGAATGAGACAACCTGATTGTGCTCATGCTTATTCCAGACTGGCGATATCAAAACTGAGAACGCGATTTCTTATCTACAACTTTTAATGTAAAAAACATCCATTTGATTTGAAATAAACGTTGAAAGAGGCGCGTTTGAGATAAGCTAACGTTATCTTATCGCGTATAGGCAGTGAAGATTGAATTCTGGCATTTGGTAGCGACAGTATAAATGGTTTTCGGCCAATAATAATCCAACTTATTTTCTTTTTTATTTAATTGCGACGAAACTAGTCGATAAAAATCATATTTTTTACTGCAAAAGATATAAAAAACAATGATTTAAGAATACGAAATTTTTACATATTGTATCACTAATATTAAGATGGATATTTAATATTTTCGATGGTTTCGGCGGTAACTTTGTGGAAGTTCATTTTAATATAAAATTTAAAATAAATTTTATATGGATATTTAAGTTAAAGTAGCAGTGGTGGTCGATTGTCTTACCCTGAGGCTGGCAAAAGTTAAGTAACCTTTGGCAAATAGTATTTACCATTGAAACATAAGTCAATACAATTATGGGCGCGTAATAATTTTGCAATCCAACCGCATTAGCCAACCTAACCTGAGTTCAAAGCTAACATTCATCCCACGAAATTCATTTGGTTTTTATTGCTCATTTTGAAGTAGTTCGCTTTAAATGTTTTATTCTATAAAATTTTAAATAACGGTCCGTGAACCAAAGACTGTTTGCACACATTTATTTAAATCTTGCGGGCCGTATCTAACCGAAAAAGTTCTTCAGGATATTGTAGTGCTGCCTATCTTATTACTGAATAAGGTGACCATGATTTAGTGACTAAAGCAAAAGAGTCTTTCAATAAGGATGTTTGATTTTAAAATGTATTTTTTACGGTTGGATATCTATTCGATGGACTTTTAAGTTCTTAAGCGCTTAAGTTCTTTCAGTCTCCTTCGTCTTTAAGTTCAGTGTCTCTTTTTTACATTCCCTTCTCATCCCCGCTGAGAGGAGGGCGCGATCGCTATAGCTCAAGAAGTCAGTTTACTTTTTCATCGAGAAGAAAGTCTCTCGGTCTATATCTATTCTCTGATGCATTCTCGTCATAATTCTGCAGGCAAGAGATCGTTGGGTTACAGTGAAGGCCCACTGCCTTACGAAACTTTTAAGAGGTTTCACGAACAAACTCGCGAATACTAGGGGCACTCGATTCAAATAAAACAATTTGTTTGTAAGATAACCACTATTTTTTTTTATCGCAAGCCTTTCAAGCTTCTATAGCTAGGCTACCCAGTTTTAGATACCTTATTGGAAAGATGCGAGATAAACACGGCATTATGTGAAGGGGGGTATGTCTCTCCCTCAACATGAACTTCGAAAGCGTTTTTACGATTCTTTTGGTGTCAACTTTTCCCGTCAGTTGGCAAATGGTGGTTATTTGTTAGCTACAGGAGATTACATACTGAAAGTATATTATGTAATCCCTGTGTAATATTTAAAGTACCAGTGTTTCCTCAATTTATCATAAAGACAATGGTCACAATTTGTTTCTACAAAAAATACTTTTAGTTCCGTTGATCATTCTTCCTCTTCGGCAAGATATGAAAATAAAGACGAAGAGTTAGCCAATAGTTTTCCTTTCCTCGTTTTTAGGATCTTGTTTGAAATATTAAAAGGTATTTGGTAGTAATCAAAAGTGTGACGAAGTGTTAAACTTGAATCTTAATAATTATCGTTCTTTTAGTAATAAACTTATTATTGAAAGTCAAAAAATAAAAAAAATCTCCGACTTCAGTATTCTACACAGCAATCTAAATGACTTTTTTAAAAACCTAGAGTTTTTAAATGGCGTGTATTTAATTGGTCAGTATCTAATTTAAGATTTGGTCAGTAAATTAAATAAATTGTCATTAATAATATGATAATGTCAAAATGGTCATAAAATGTTATAAGCAGAGTTGGTGGCCACTGAATCAGTGTGAATGTGGTCAGTTATTAAATGAAACGGTCAGCAATTTATGTAAAACGGTTAGTATTTGAATTAAATGGTCAGTCATTCAAATAAAATCGTAAGACGCAAATTTATGACCACGCCTAAAGATGACGAAAATTTGTGAAATGTTAAATTATAAACTACCTCTTACCTAAACAAATTGTCTCACCACTACTAATAACATACCGTTTTTAGATATCTACGAACCCTTTTACAAAAAATCAGTGACCATTTTCCAATAATATACTGACCAAAATTAATTATTTACTGACCGTTTTATGCATTTATTACTGATAATTTCTTTCAAATATGAACTGTCGGTATATGAAATAAGATACTGACCAAATAATAATATGCCTTTTTTAGTTAGTATTGATTCAAAATTGATCTCTTTTCCATAGAAAATGACATTTTGGTGACTCTATATTCTAAGCGAGTATTTTAAACGACATTGTGATATCTTGGATTGCCCAATGTCGCTGGCTTGTTATTGTAAATACAAGAAGCAATTTGTCTTTGTTTCAACGGTTCAATGTACAGCGGGCATCCGAGAAATATCTTTAAAAAATAATTACGTCTGGTATTAAAGTTATGTTAATTCAAACTTACCATTATTCACCCTGTACTGGATTTATTCAGTTTTTTTATTTCAGAAGAATAATGCATATTATATTATGTTCGATTTTTAAAATTATTTTATAAATTATTACGCCCGGCACTGTGATGCAGTGGTCAACGTCGTTGGCTATTATATTCTAGATCAGTGATCGCCAAATGGTCGCTCGCCAGCTACCGGTAGCTCGTGGTGGCATTTTCAGTAGCTAGTGTAGGATATTTTACCATATTTATAAATTTGCTTGGATCAAATTTTATCAATAGTTTGGGCACAAAAACAGCAGTCTTGAACAAATTTAAGCAAATGCAGCATTATCAAAATTTATAATTTAATTATTTAAAAAAGTGTGGCAAAATGACTGGATTTTATAATACATATTTTATTTTGAACAGTATATGTAGGGAACATACAAATTCTGAATTGAATTTAACGGCATTAAAACAGGGCTTACTTTGCTTCCAAAGCCCTCATGTATCAAATATACATAAGTAGCTCATCAAACAATTTCAATTTCAGAAAGTAGCTCCCATTCTTATTGACTATGGAGACCACTGTTCTAGATTCTGCTCAGCGGCAATCGGTGTTGTGCAATAAGGGCTAAAAATCTCTTCCCACCTTTCCGATCCCAAAGAGCGACGCATAGTGACAGCGATTAGCTAACCGTTAATTCTGTCCTAGTCCTCGTAATCTTTCCATCCGTACCCTCTACGAAAAAGAGAGGTTGAGCAACTGAGTAATAAGCAGTTCTCGTCGAAAAACATATGTTGAGATAAACTCTGAGAGGAGGTTCTTGGAGGGTGGTTCATTTCTGGAAATACATTTTCTATATGAAACTGAATTCATAAATTTCTTAGTTCACTTGTGTGACTCGTGTTTCGCCTCTTACATAATGCAGCGTACATTTTGTTTACTGATAACATATTTTTTAGAATTTCAACTGAATGTGCATGATAGAATTTCAAATTTCATTTTGGATCTTTTGAACATTGTACTTTTCCATGAGCTTTGTCTCGACCCGGATTTCGCCATTTGGCATCTTCAGTCAGTGTGTGTTCATTCATACCTGTTTTAGAACTAAAAGTTACAGTTATTTCAATTTCAAATTAAAGACTGTAACCATATGTATATTTAATGTTTTCTCTTATCGAGTTGAATCATATTTACTTTATTTAGCTAACCAAATAGATTTTCTATTTTTAATCTGGTGTAATGACAAAAAGTTTAAGTGCCAACAATTCTCTTTCAACGCACTCTTTAAATATTACTATTTAATTTCATTCAAAATAAATACTTGGAAATGAATGTTTTTGTCTGTACATAGCCGAGTTCGGAGTGTTCCTTTTTCTTTTATGCTGTGAGATGGCTTACAGACGCTTAGGTTGACATTCTTAACTCATTGCAGTAATTAAAAAGTTGGCGCGTTCAACTGCAAATTAATTGTTTTTGACAGCCCTGAAACGAGAATATTAGATTAATAATCATTACCACAAAAGCTTCGAATGGTTTCCTCATTACGAGCGAAAACAATAGCAATGGAATTTTTGCATGAACAACCACGACAACTTTTACGAATTAAGTATTTTCATATTATTATCTATTAAAAATATATTATCGTCGGGAAAGGCGGATATTATTAGCCCTAATGATGCTTAATTTTTTTGACAAAGTTTTTTTTTACGTTTTAACCCAAGCTATCATCAGATATAACCCAAGTATAGATCTTTTTCCCGTACAGTTTCTACAAACATAATGATGCCATTATAATCGTTATTTATTTTTGATTCTTGAATAAGAACTATATTAAAAATAATAGCACATTTTTAGTACTTTTTCCACATGAGATTTATTTCATCAGGACCGGTTTCGCTCATGGCAAGCATTATCAACTGATAAGGAATACAATAAAACAGTGGTATTTATGCATAAATTAAGTATGAAAACAAGGTATGACAAACAATTAGTAAATCAACTAAGCAAATAAATTAAAGCAAATTACAAGAAAAATAGACTAAAAATAAAATTTTCAAGACCTCTTAGCAATGCAAAACTAACACATGCAAAAACCAATTAAGTATGAATTAATATAAAATTTAAAATAACTTTGATTATTCCACGTATTGTGTAACTAACTGTGACACGTGTTTCGCCTCTTTCAGAGGCATCTTCAGACTTACTATCGCAAAGTTTAAATTTTATATTAATTCATACTTAATTGATTTTTGATGTGTTAGTTTTGCATTGCTAAGAGGTCTTGAACATTTTATTTTTAGTCTATTTGTCTTGTAATTTGCTTTAATTTATTTGCTTAGTTGATTTACCAATTGTTTAAAATAAATAAAGACCATAAACATTCCACATTCATTAATTTTTAAAGAATTTTGCCGTGTCACAAATTCCTTATTAATTTAGGCACACAACTATAAAATGTTGATAAACACATCTTCTAAGCTGGCAGTAAAACGTTGTGGTGATGACATAAATATCATATCTATACTGTGTTCAACAAAATTATCCATAAATCAAACGATAATAGCAAAAATATTGGCCGAGGTTATGGGCGATTTGATGAACGGTGTAATATAATGTATGCCGTAATAAAAGAAGAAAAGGACGACACGGTTATATGAGGGCGGCACAAAAACGTTTTCGCGCTATTAGCATTAAATAATATGGCGACAAAAGTCTTTTCAGGTGGATACGGTCGTTCAAACTTTCACTGCGAGCTTTAACACATTGGTGTAACGACCCGAATATTCAGATAAGAAATTCACGCGAATATTTCCGTAGGTCTTTTATGGTATTTTTTTACTTGACCGGTCCCTATGTTATGCCACATTATAGTAGGAAGCCATAGAGAAAGTAATTGTTTATGAGGCGAGAGAAAATACACTACATGGCAGTGCAACTGACGCCAATGCCCAATGCATTTGACAAAAAATATAATAAAGGCAACACATTATGGTCTGCACGGGCTAGGGTTAAGCCAGCGGGCTTGAGACCGGCCCGGCCCACGTGTAACGATGGTTTTGGTTCGGGCACGGGCCTAGGTACACTAACAATTTAAAAATTGATCAGGTTATTTCCGGAAGGACACGCCATTATCGTAAATTTAAATTTATACAGGTTACAATTAGATTACAGGTCTGCACGGGCCGAAGTCTCAAAATTCTACCTGGCCTGGGCCCGAGCCCTAGGCTCATTCTTGAACATCTTACCCGAACCCGGCCTGAACCCAATAGTTTATTTAACGTTTCAAAATAATTGTAATTAACTTTTAAAATACTTTAAGAAGGAAAGGCCCGAGCCCAACCCAGGCCTGTATTTAAAACTTCGTTTCCCGCGCCCGTGACTCAAATGAATTACGTGAAAAACTGATAAAAAATGGCTATGGTTAGGACGTTACGACTTGACGACGACCACGTAGGTAAAAACTGAGAGTTATTAATGGAAACCTATACAGACTCGCGGAAGACGCCAATGATGATAAATGAAATCCAACATGCTAATTACATATTTATATTGATGAAATAAACACGAAATAGTCTACCGTTTTTTTCGCGTTAAGGGCCCCGAAGGTCTAAACGAAGATAAAGTTTTCTTGGAGAGGTTGCGTTCTGTTTTACATCACAAACACTTGTTAGAGGCTTTCTCGCTAAACTTTTTTGACCTTGTGGCATACCTCAAAACCTGTGGGTCGTTCACGTGGGAGAAACTTTAGACATTTTTTGACGACTCCCCTTACTATAATCGAACAAACTTTTTGCAATACCCTTTAACCTGGAATACACGTAGTTTTGATGGTACGTTTCTTAAATAATTCTTACAAAATATATCATGGAGGCATGGAATATATGTCTTGGCACTCGACATAAGCACGCCGACGTTAGCGCGCAATATAAGATTATTTTGTATAGTTGACTGCTCACTTAAAGAAATTTACTGATATAAGATAAATTTTCTGCTAAAACTATATCTTATTTAAAATTAATTGATACTTTTACAAACCTTTCCAAGAAAATTTCATCGATTGGAAAACAAATAATATGATAAGGAAATTCCAATTTTTATTTCAAATGCATATTATATATGAGCGTTTATCCTATTTCATTTGATTTTTTTGCTTATTATTAAAATGTTGAAATTATTTAGATTATTCCACGTATTGCTTGCTAATTGTAACACTACTTTAAGAGGTAACTTCGCACTTTATATTTCAAAGTTTGTTTAGGTAATAAAGCAAGATTGATTCTAATATTTTAAAATGATAAACTACAAAATGGCGTTTGGGATTTGTCATTTTTCGGGAAGCGAGAAGTTTCGGTTATAGTAACAAAAAAAAACAAATAATTATACTACTTATGACGTAGGCATAACCAAATATAAACTAATGAGATGCAATCAATTCGGAAGGGTTAAATCCGTTAGAAACGCTATTGTCCCCCGCGCCAACGTCGCTGCACCGTCAAAGAGTCATATCGATGGAGAATATTTCAATACATTAATCACTTTAATTAATATCACTTTTTTATTAATAGCTCCACTAAACCTTAAAACAACACATTAAAAATCGCTTTTTATATAAAAACAAATAATTCAGATAGCCAAAGTATCGCCTAATAATGATAAAAAAAACTTGTACCTGTTAAAAAATAGATAAATCGATTACTGGAGACACTTGTTTTTTTGACACTCGTGAAAAGTAAAGAAAACTTAGTTAGATTTCTGTCGCTAGTCTAGGGACTGCGTAGTTTAAAAATGTGCAAATGGAGAGAAGTGTTTCATATATGCTTCAAATTTTTCCGTTATATCAAGTTTTAAGTATCCATTCGACGTTAGATATGTATAGTAGTATCCGATAAAGGTAACGTAATGTCTATATATTATTTCTCACAAAATGGCGATGTGAAAAGTTTCATGAAGTAGTTAGGATTTTAAGCCGTTAAGTAGCGTCGGCCATTAAGACTGGTAAAACAGCGATCTATCAATTTTATCAAGCTTAAACTATTATATCAACTACATTCACTATTATATTATATGAAGATGTATAAAAGATGAATTGTAAACTATGGTGTATGTTATAAACTTGTAAACTGGCAATAAATGATTCTTGTGAATCGATCCTTTCTCAGAACGTTTCCACGTTAGAAAAACAATAACTTTACGTGAGTGCTAAAAACATGTTGTATGACAATTGCGCATACGATGGAACTTCAAGTTCTAACGCGCATTGGCGTCAAAGTTCTTTAAGTTTAGTGTTTTTTTGCATTCCCTTCCCATCACTGCTGACAACAGGGCACGATCGTGATGGTTCAAGAAGTCAGCTTACTTTTTCGTCTCTCATCATCAATAAGAATGGCTCTCGTTCTATATCGATTCTCTGATGTCTTCTCTTCATAGTCCTGCAGGCTAGAGATCGTCGGGTTACAGTGAAGGCCGACTGCCTTGCGGATTTTTTTAGAAGTTTCACGACTATTTTTAATTGCGTAGTAACTATTTTGAATCCTAATATCTATTGTTTTACACATGTTTTATATTATCGATTGTTGATTTTGTATCTATCTAAAGTAGTAGATATTCAAGATATTTTCGATATGATTCTATTCTTTCAACAGGGAACAAAGATAACAGTTGCTTTTTTTGATTAATCATGACTGTCCCTTATTTCTGGGTCTCTCTTTATTGAATAGAGCAAGTTGTTATCTAATTGCTCTTTCTACGTCTTGTCTTTAGTATCGCATTTGTGTGGGAATGGGTATAAGAAATCGCGTATATCCATACTTTAAAACAGAAATCAATAATTCGGTTGAAATAAATTAAATTAGGATGATTAGTAAATAAAGTCAATTCGCGTGGGGCAGAATATTTTATGGATTTTTTAAATATAATTCCATTTCACCTAGTATTGACAGTGAACACTTGAAAAGTGATTGTTTAAATATATTTTCACTTCAACCAAAAAAAGGTCAAAAATCGTACTGCAGAAAATACCTTTCCCTCGTGCTTATATTGGCGCCAAAAAGAGACATGTTCGATGAAGAATGAAAATCAGCGGCGGATGTGTCGCCTCCTTCCGGTCACTTTGTCGAGCGTTAACGAGACGCATGGACAATAATTACGACCATAGATAACATAATTCGCTCCCTGTCGGCTGTCATTATGAGCATATTATTATAAAGGTTTATCTACAGGACATCTGTAATAAGTTTACTTCGATGTAAAATCTGTCTTAGTAAATGTCATATGACAAAACTTATGCCATATAAGACTTACTCACATTATTTTAAATTGTTTATTTCTTGATTTTCTGTAACCAAGTATTATCTATTCAAATATATATAAGAGTTCTAACGTTGGGGTTATGAGCCCGAGATCCAGCATTTTTTTCATTCGATTCATTGATTCTGTTTAAATGCATGGGTGTTTGTGCTGTCTAAAAATTCCTTCCAACCCGCCCATTCGATCTTTTAAGCAGTGCATAGTGCAAAAATATATATAATTAGTAACCACCTCCTCCTCCCTAAATGTGGATCAATCAATGTGGATGGGAATCCAAAATGAATTTCAAGATAGCCGGTAGTGCTTAATTTTCCGGAGTTAGAACCGCGTTCGAATTCCAGTCCGGGTGGTTTGGTTTTCCAATCGATTTACCGATCACATGTATTTTTGTGTTGTTTAAAATTCCCCCATCCAATCCTTAAAACGGGATACTGTCCTATTGAAATCCTTTATATCCCTACTTTCTTAGTACATAGATAGACTTAATATTAATTTCAATATTAAAACATTTGTCTCTTCTTCTTCGGGGCCAAGTTGATTACCCTGACATCTTGAAAATTTAAGTGTGCATGCTCCCAGCTTTTATCTACGTGGTCGTAACAAAGACAAATCAATTTTCTTTGTCACGTAGGTATTTTGAATCTCCAGTTGCAAGGGCTATTCGGCTGATAAATGCGCTGCCTGTTGATGTTGACATCTTAGGCAGTGAACTTGATGCTTTGTTAAAAAAAATTGTCTTCTTATGTAAATAATATGTTTCTGTTCTTTTTCTTATTTATGTGTAATTATGTAATTTTTATTAATTTGTCAAACGCATGGCGCATTGGCGCTTGCTGTAATGCCATGTATTTTATAAGGTTTTTTTGCCAGTAAATAAATAAATAATTGGGAATCATATGCTCAAAAAAAATGCGGACATGGTTGTAATAAATTACTTGTATATCTCCAATTTACCGTGGAAATAAACAATTATTACATTCTAATCGAAATATCATTTTTTGTGAGCCTAAATGCAACGTTGCATTTTCATTCAACGTATTCGTCCGAATTAACCACACACAATTTAATGAAATGCATTCAACTAAAATCAATTTCACTCAATCAATTGACTCAGCGCTTTTTGTGCGTTTGTCCTCCAATGTTGCAGTATTTACGAGTTTGAGCTACAATACGGACAATTCTAAAAGTCAATTTATAGATTTATCGATGGAATTGATTTTATCAAGATGATCTCGTGAGGCGTTTTACATTTTCTCATGATTTCAAAATATCTATTATAAGCTATAATGCAGTGCTGCAAAACCTTTTTGGTAGAAGGGCCAGATAATCAATTCTCAGATAGGTCAAGGGCCGCATGGGTAAAGCTGATTAAATTATCGATATTTTTAGTGTATATAAAATTGGAAACTTTATATTGTTTCATCGTCCGTAAAACGTTATGAAGAAAAAACGTGATCGATATTTGTCATTGCGGCCCACATGAAATGTCATTGAGGGCCGCAGTCTGTTCATCAATGCTATAATGCATATGTGGCTAACGTTTTCAGCAGCCGGGCTAGATTTTAGAAATAAGATATCTTGCCGCGCCACAATTTTCACAATTTCTAAATTTAACTATGCAAAACAAACCAAAATTAAGGTAAATGTACTAGTAGTTGACCAAGTACTAGTAGTTGACATTTCGAGAATAAAATGGCCCAAAATAAAAAAATGCAGATGCGCGATTGCTCTAAATTGTAAAGTTCAGATAAGTTAAGGCATCTGTGGTCGGAATGTGCCACTAACACATCACCATATTATAGCCAATGGAGTGCCAGGGTGGCCTTTTGAAAACAACACCTAGAGAGGAAAGTGTATTATTTCAAATTTCTTAAGTGATCAATCTAGAAACGGTGTGTACTTTGTGCCTGAACCACCCACTGCTACAAGAGTGGTGTGACAGAAATTTCACTATAAAGCCCCCTGATTAGACATGGTCAACTACTGGATATGTGGATATCAACTACTGAAACAGGAACATGGCTTTAAATAATTTAACACAACTTTTTTTAAATAAGACCTTTCGTAATTTTTGTTACATAAGACATATGATCCAATATGAGCATACTTGCTTTGCCATCATTCGGTACAATGCTAAGCCTTAATAGCTATTTTTGTTGAATTTTTTTCTTAAACGGTCAGCTACTGGGTACATTTACTTTAATTATTACAATAATAACAAAAGGCGTTAAATATTTTTTTTACTAATTTGAGTTAGTTATGTCAGCAGATATTTATAATCTATGAAATTCGGACGATTACAATTTTATATTGAAATTCATCAAACGCCTTCAGTCAAAATCGTCAATTATACCTTCTAGTTTTTTCTTAAAATCATTTATTTATGCTCACCTTATCTGAAAAAACGGTGACTCAATAACAACCGGTTTTGTAAGATGAGACTTCTGTTCTGTTGACATGTTTCATTCTGTTTTCCATCACCCCTCTGCATGGTTGAAAAAGAATGTATGTTTATCACAGGAGAAGTTTTCAAGTTAAGCCGACGATATTTGTACTCGAGTATTCTAATAAAATATCAACCCTTAGACGCTAGGTAAACAACGCAGCAACCTTTGCTTTTACTAACACATCAGTCACAGCCCTACTTCCATTTAACGCCTAAATTTGCCACCATAGCGGCTCACACCCAGTGCCGTGTTCAAAGGGGCTATATAGGTCTTTCAATAAAAACGCTCGCTCGTGTATTATTTCCATCGTGACATGTGCTGTGTGGCACGGAGCGCCGTCCTGTTAAAAGCACATGTTATCGGTAGTCATATCATCCAGTTTATCCACACGAAGTTGCTTACAATCGATCTATAGTTTTCCGTTGACGGTTATGGCAAATGGCCAGTTCCGTTCTGGAAGAAGTATGGACCGTTGATTCCGCCAGACCAACAGTGACTTTCTCGTGATGCATTTGGAGCAGGTGTATCTTGTATGAATTGGAATCGACCCAAATCTGACAATTTTACTTGTTCACATATACATTCATCCAAAGATGGGCCTAGTTAAACGTTAAAACGTTTTTCAACCGGAGCAGTACTTTGATAATAAATTTTGCACACGTTGTTCAATACTGTAACCTTCCAAGATGTGTTTGAAATACATTACTTAACAATTGACAACTATTTTGACTGATCACTTTAACAACATGGCTGCTATAACCTAACAAATTTCGAGCGTACCTAATGAAAGACCATGTACATAAGGTAAATGTACCAGTAGTTGACCTTTTGAGAATAAAATGGCCCAAAATAAGAAATTCAGATGCGGGATTGCTCTAAATTGTAAAGTTAAGACAATTTAAGGCATCTGTGGTCGTAATGAGCCAATAACACATCACCATATAGCCAATGGAGTGCCAGGGTGGCCATTTGTAAAAAACACCTAGTGAGGTAAGTTTATTATTTCAAATTTCTTAAGTGATCAATCTAGAAACGGTGTGTACCTTGTTCCTGAACCACCCATTGCTACTTGATTCAACCAAGAGTGGTGTGACAGAAAGCCTTGAGACAACTCTGACAGAAAGTTCACTATAAAGGCCCCTGTTTAGACATGGTCAACTACTAGATTTTTCAATTTTTAGATGGTCAACTACTGAAACAAAAACATGACTTCAAATAATTTAGCACAACTTTTTTTCAACAGGCCCTTTCGTAATTTTTATTACATAATATTAATTAAGACATATGATCCAATATAAGTATAATTGCTTTGCCTTCATTCGGTACAATGCTAAACCTTAATCGTTATTTTTGTTGAAATTTTCTCTTAAACGGTCAGCTACTGGTACATTTCCCTTATATAGTAAAACATTTGTAACGCATATAAATTTAGTGAAATTATATAGTTTAATACTTTGTCAGGCATACAATAACGATAATCAATTGTTCCATTGAAATTAATATAGTAACGTGTCTAATCATGACCATTATTATTGACTTTAATAGATATTAATGACAATTTACAATACTTTCGATAGATTCAGCGGTCAATTTTTGGGAGCTTATCTTATATATAAAACCGAAACGGCGTATGTCTGTGGGTCTGTAATTCCCTTTTACATTGTTGGTCATTAAGTTGCCATAAAAAAGAATATGAAAGAAAATATGTTTATCGGCGAAGACATTTAGTCAAAATGTAATAAATTAGTATTCTACTGAACTTTTCCCGGCCTTTATCATTAATAATAATGTTTATTATTTACGTGAAGGTATTATTTGACATTTCTTTGGCAGCAAATTAGATTTTTTCCTAGAATTTGGACATTTTAATGGGCGAGAATGGGGCGGGGCTGTCATCAAATTAAATAAAGTTTGTGATTTTATTTTAACTCTATTTTGGATGTTAGATTTTGTGATATAATTATGTCGAATGATATAACATTAAATAATTATTGGTCACTTAGTCCGAGCGACGCCGGGTAGCAATACTAGTCTAATATAAAATTAAACATAATCTTGATTATTCTATGTCTTGTAATTGAAGTAAAAACTATCAACAGTCAGGAAGTATTGTTAAATAATATCCTAAATAGGGCAGGTTGATCGCTACTGCTAAATTTATTTCAAATGGGATTAACCCTTCCCAATTGATTGCATCCGATTAGTTAATAATATTGTAGCGGTAACGTCATTAGCAGTATAATTTTGGTTTGTTTTGTTTCTATCCTCTCCTCTTTGCTTCCCGTAAAAAGGATAATCCCAAACTCATTTTTGTAATTTATCATTTTGAAATACACCTTAGAATCAATCTTGCTTCATTACTTTAACTTATTAAGCGACAGTAAGTAAACACAGTTAGTAAGAAAAAAACTTTTATTGAACATTCAAAAAAGCTATTAATTTCCTTCACTTGCAATATATGAACCCAATGACAGATACTAACTATTTAAAATAAAAAAGTTGGCAGTGGCAATTGAAATTTTCCTGGACTTTTTTTATCCTCTTGCTGTTTTTCCGTATGCCCCGCCTTACCATTTACCTCTAACAACCTGCAAAGGCTCTCACGGAACGGAAGCCAGCTCCGGAAGTGACCACCTCTTTTGCGCCATATCTCTTTTACACTAGAGAAAACCTTTACAGCCTAGCAGCCTCCAGGTATCGTCTTGAAACTCCAAAAGCGCGTGCATCTCAGCACCGCCTAATTGAATTTTCTGTTTATTTTTTAACACCTCATGAATCATGATAATCGGGCTAAAATTTACTTACTGGCTTTTTATTTAAAAACCCTGATTGCAAGTCAACGGATATCATAAATGAATCTACATTTTTTTTTTAAATATGTTATTAATCAGCCCGGTCCGTGGTGCAGCTGTCATCGTCGTTGGCTTCCGTGACGGACCACTCGGGCTCGAGTCCCGGTATGAGTTGATTTTTTAGTCTTTAAATCGATTCTGTTTAAAGGTAATGGGCGTTTGAGTTGTTAAAAATCCCTTACCACATTTCCGATTCCAAAAAGCGGCGCGTAGCAAGATTGATTGGCTAAGCACTACTCCTGAAAACATTACGTTGCCATCTCGATAGAAGTCGTGGAGTATTATACAACTTATGGGATGGTTATTGGAGAATCTAAATGCCTATAAACTTAACTCAAAATGCAAACAATATGGGCTGGGCCAGTTGTCATTTAAACCCCTCAAATCGAAACGTGTCTCGATTCTTACCAGTTTTAAATTATGAAATTACAAAATGGATTACGGGTTTTTTTCCTTCTAAAGGAAACAAGGAAGGGGGTGATAGAATCAAAACAATGCAATAACATAATGATACTAATAAGGTGCAATCACTCAATCAATTAGATTGGGATTTTTCCTTTTTAAGGGACGCAAGAGAAGGTTATAGAATCGAAACAAAGCAAACAAATATATTTCTAATGACGTTAAACATTACAAACTAATAAACTATAAACTAATGAGCTGCAATCAATCAGTTAGGTTGGGTGATCACTCTTTTGAATTGGGAATAATGTTAGCAGAGGTGAGCAACCTGTCCTGTTAAGAATATTATTTAATAATATATCTTTTTTATTAAGAGTTTTATTTATTTCTAAAAATTCTTAGAAATAATATAATAGGTACAACAGGTTGCTCACCTCTGCTAACATTATTCCCAATTCAAAAGAGTGATCACCCAACCTAACTGATTGATTGCAGCTCATTAGTTTATAGTTTATTAGTTTGTAATGTTTAACGTCATTAGAAATATATTTGTTTGCTTTGTTTCGATTCTATAACCTTCTCTTGCGTCCCTTAAAAAGGAAAAATCCCAATCTAATTGATTGAGTGATTGCACCTTATTAGTATCATTATGTTATTGCATTGTTTTGATTCTATCACCCCCTTCCCTGTTTCCTTTAGAAGGAAAAAAACCCGTAATCCATTTTGTAATTTCATAATTTAAAATGTTAAAATGTTAGAATTTATCTTGCTTCATTACTTAAGCAAACTTTGCGATAGTAAGTCTGAAGATGCCTCTGAAAGAGGCGAAACACGTGTCACAATTAGTTACACAATACGTGGAATAATCAAAGTTATTTTAAATTTTATATCACTTAACCTAACCTAAATATTCCGAAAAGTCATGTTCTGTTTTTTCCGGTTACCAGAATTGACAGCTGATAATAAAATGATCTCATCAGTGTATTATTCAATCGATTTCAGTTTTTCATTACTAAACTAATTTGACTATTTAATCTGTTCCACTCTGACCACACGACTGTTCCAACAAACCTGTGACGTGGTCAGTGCTTATGAATAAAGAATTCATTTGATGTGCTATTAAAGCTTAATTAATTAAAATATATCAGTGTATATTATTAAATATATTGCAACGCAGTTTATTAACTATATGGACATGAGTCGTGTGCCGCTGCAACATAATTAAAATTAAATTCACGTAACCGTTAATTTTGAATTTAATTTCCTCTCTATATGCTAGATCCAATTTTTACTGGTGCATGAAAATTACCGTTTCCCCCAAAACCGAATTTAAATCTGTCCAGTCAACAGTTTTTTGTGAAAACTTTTCCCCATTATGCTGTTCCGAAGGGTTCGTAATATCTCGCCAAATTTTAGCATGGCATAAATATCCTTGTTATTAATTTACAAAACATTCACAATTTAATGTTTAGAGCAATGGCTATTATGTATATGTTACAGTGAAACTGTATTCTCAGTGAAAATGTATCAAGTAATAGATTTGTATGACAACATGATTACGCTGGTCACGATTAGGGAAATTACTGGCCCTAGTCGATGATTTGCCGGCCTAAAATTTTGGGTTGCTTCAATGAAACAAAAACAAGCAAGTAGTCCCTTTCATAAAAAGAAAACCAAAGAAAAACACAGACAAACATAGGGCTGAAGATATGGCGGTCAAATTTAATTTCAATGACACCTTGTAGAAGAATATATTTTCACTGAGAATACAGTTTCACTGTAACATATATATAAATAAATGTATTTAAATTTTTCAAATGCATGGCGTATTAGCGTCAGCTGTTATGCCATGATTTGTATTTTTTTTTTAATAAATAAATAAACATTGATGCGAATAACTGTCAACGTCGTTGCTTTCATTTGCGGCTGTGATATATGAACCCCTTAGAGGTGAAATGAGATTTATTGAATTGACATTTACTTGGTAGAACTCCATAATAACACGGTGAACAAAATAACAATGTATTTTAGTTCTACAGAAATTATTTTATTTATTGAAAAAAATGTACATGGCATTACAGATGTACATATATAAAAGAAGACCATTGGAATATAATTCGTAAAAGGTTAGCCAGTTTGTTTACTCAAAACTTTGATTTCATATCTTTACTCCTTCGTCAAACTCTGCTATGATCTGCGTATCGTATATTGTTTCCTTTACAACTTACAGGTATACTTTTACTTTAGTTGTGTCGATATTGAATCGAGTTTTTCCTTTCGGCCTCTTCGGACATTTCATGTTCAACTATTTCCACGAATAAAATCGATGGTAAACGTCAAATAATCGAGTCCGTGGTGCAGTGGTCAATGTCGTTTTCTTCCATGCCAGATTCGATTGTCAGAACGAGCAGCATTTTATTCAGTCGATTTATCGACTCTATTCAAATGTATCGGTGTTTGTGTTGTCTAACAATTTCTTACCACCAATCTGATCCCAAAAGCGCGGCGTAGCAAGAGCGACTATCTTACCACTAGTCCTGCCCTAGCCTTATCCTTTCTACTACTAATCTCGAACCAGGTCGAACTAAATGGTGATTAAACGACCGGATGACAACAAACAGTTCTCAGAATCAAATTATCAGTCTTAAGCTTAATAATAAAGCAACAGTGCGACAGTAGATTTGATAATGCTTCTTAAAGAGACACAAAACACGTGTCAATATTTGTAACACTACATGCACACAATAAACAATGTTATTTTATAATCTTATATATAAAACCGAAACGGCGTATGTATGTATGTGGGTCTGTAATTCCCTTTTGCATTGTTGTTGCAAGTTGCCATAAAAACGAATATGAAAGAAAATATGTTTGAATTTTTATCGGCGAAGACATTTAGTCAAAATGTAATAAATTAGTCTTCTACTGAACTTTTCCCGGCTTTTATTATTAATAATAATGTTTATTATTTACGTGAAGGTACAGACATTTTTGGCAGCAAATTAGATTTTTTCCTAGAATTTGGACATTTTAATGGGCGAGAATGAAGCTGTCATCAAATTAAATAAAGTTTGTGATTTTATTTTAACTCTATTTTGGATGTTAGATTTTGTGATATAATTACGTCGAATGATATAACATTAAATAATTATTGGTCACTTAGTCCGAGCGACGCCGGGTAGCAATACTAGTCTAATATAAAAATCACTTTTAAGGTGTTCACTGTCAATACTTGGTGGAAAGGCATTATAATAAAAATAATAACACATTTTTTAGTACTTTTTCCACATGAGATTTATTTCATCAGGACCGGTTTCGCTCATGGTGAGCATTATCAAATGGTTGACAGACATGTAGATTTATTTATTTTTATTAAATGCACTTAATTTTGGGCTTTTACTTTGTTAATGTTAATTCATACTTAATTGATTTTTGATGTGTTAGTTTGCATTGCTAAGAGGTCTTGAACATTTTATTTTTAGTCTATTTTTCTTGTAATTTTCTTTAATTTATTTGCTTAGTTGTTTTACCAATTGTTTGTCATACCTTGTTTTCATACTTAACTTTTGCATAAATACCACTGTTTTATTGTATTCCTTATCAGTTGATAATGCTCGCCATGAGCGAAACCGGTCCTGATGAAATAAATCTCATGTGGAAAATGTACTAAAAATGTGTTATTATTTTTATTAATATAAAAATGAACAAAGTAATCAAATACTTAGTGGTAAAAATATCTCGCCACTTACTAATGTGACTCCGCTGAAGCGAAAATAATCTTCTCGCCTGTTATAAAGATCGTAACATAACCTAACTCAACCGAATCTTGTGTCGCGTGAGCTGACATGGTTCATAAATTTGTAAATAGCATAAAATGCCTCGGAAAAGTGGTAAGTATGTAATGCTCACTTACTTTATGCGATGCTCAGCTCTGGTGCCACGGCGTTTGCAACCCCTTAAGTGCAAGTACACAGAAAATATTACAACGATAAAATGTGGTAAAAATTGACATAAGCTTACTATCACAAAGTCAGTCATTTTCCACGGAATTAAAATTATTATAAAATAATTTTGCCCTCAAACATAACTTGTTTTTGTTGGATATTACGTAGTTCAAATAAATTATCATGATAGAAAGTGTCAAACGGTACATTTTTAATATCAATATAACGATTCTGAAATAAAGTCGTAAATTGTTTTTTTTTTAAATTGCACTGAAGGTGCTTGAAGAAATTTCAATACAAAATTTGAATCGTTTGAATTTTGTACTTTTCTATGAGTTTTGTCGCTAACGACCCAGGCTTCGCAAAGGTTTCAGTTCTTTCGTGCACTTGAAATGCTAGAAGATGCCGAAAGGTGAATCCGTAAGGTGAAGGCGTAAATTGTTTTGTTTTTATATTGCTGGTAATGAAAAAAGTATGGAGTTCCGTTATGCGATGATATGCGATATAGATGCACCGTTATGGAGTGCCACGAACACACGATTGGAGAAATACTTTAAAAATTGGATTTTTTTAAGGATTTTAATTTAAGGATTGAATTAAAGGCCTCTTGTTATTTTGCGCTACTGTCCGGGATGAACCTTGACCCCTTCAACTTCACTTGGCTTTTTTTCCCTACCTAAAACATAGTTCTGACGATGGCGTAAGCCGAAATAGCTATCAACAATATATAAAATAAGACATTGTGCTTGACTGCTCCTAGTTTCTACCATCGTGCTCGTCACCAAGGCCAATCAATGTTCTTTGTCAGAACTTGTTTGTCACGTAGGTCTTTTAAGTCGCCAGTCGCAAGGGCTGTTCGGCTGATGAATGCACTGCCTGTTGATGTGGACATCTTCGTCGGTGAACTTGGTGCTTTGATTGTATTTTTTTCT
This sequence comes from Himalopsyche kuldschensis, assembly GCA_028554975.1. Taxonomy (NCBI): domain Eukaryota; kingdom Metazoa; phylum Arthropoda; class Insecta; order Trichoptera; family Rhyacophilidae; genus Himalopsyche; species Himalopsyche kuldschensis. The sequence continues at coordinate 349,199 of JAHFWI010000030.1, read as the reverse complement.
TTTTTATGTAACTAATATGTTTCTCTTCTGTTTCATATGTTTTATTTAAATTGTTTGTAATATGTTATGTGATATTTTATTTAATTTGTCAAATGCATCGCGAGTCGGCGTCAGCTGTAATGCCATATACATTTTTTTCAATAAATAAAATAATTTCTGTAGAACTAAAATACATTGTTATTTTGTTCACCGTGTTATTATGGAGTTCTACCAAGTAAATGTCAATTCAATAAATCTCATTTCACCTCTAAGGGGTTCATATATCACAGCCGCAAATGAAAGCAACGACGTTGACAGTTATTCGCATCAATGTTTATTTATTTATTAAAAAAAAAATACAAATCATGGCATAACAGCTGACGCTAATACGCCATGCATTTGAAAAATTTAAATACATTTATTTATATATATGTTACAGTGAAACTGTATTCTCAGTGAAAATACATTCTTCTCCAAGCCGTCATTGAAATTAAATTTGACCGCCATATCTTCAGCCCAATGTTTGTCTGGGTTTGTCTTTGGTTCTCTTTTTATGAAAGGGACTACATACTTGCTGATTTTGTTTCATTGAAACAAACCAACATTTTAGGCCGGCAAATCATCGACTTGGGCCAATAATTTCAATGATCGTGACCAGTCAAATCATGTTGTCATACAAATCTATTACTTGATACATTTTCACTGAGACTACAGTTTCACTGTAACATATACATACATACATAACTGTATATACATAATAAAATTGTTGTCATAATAACAGAGAATTTTTTTTTATAAAATCACATTAGAAATTTTCACATTAAATATATTAGACACAATTGAAAGTCAACTTGCCTCACGCCTGAACATTGGGTTAAGTATCAAATTTCGGTGCGGTGAACGGTGGACGGAGTATTTTTCTCCTCGGGCAACATTTAAAAGACACCCCTCGTTTGACTCTGTTCAGATTTCTCTGTTAGGCGCCCAGTCATGCGAACAGTTGATATCTTAATAACGAATAGACGGTCTCGTTAAATTGCGGCAGTGAAAAGAGCCGGATCGGAATTAACTGTATCTTATTTTTTACTAAATTTACTTCGCGCGTTTGCTTCACATTCACAAGTGACACAATTATTAAGCGAAGCGCGAAATTATTAGTTGGAGATTTTCTTTCTAATCAATTTGCATATACATATTTATTTAAATCATATGCGCTCCCAAAGTGGCGCATAAAGATTTATTAAGGATTTCATCTCAACATGTGTTTTTTTAATTTATTTTGACTGAAGGTGCTTGATGAAATTTCAATATCAAATTAGAATTTTGTACATTTCCATTATTTTTTTCGCTAACGGCATCTTCAGGTATGTCAAGTGCACGGATGAACTTGAACAGACCTTTTGGCTAGCCAGTTCAGTCAATGGCGAAACCCGGGTCGTTAGCGACAAAACTTATGGAAAGGTACATAATTCAAACTCCTCGCTAATGGTGCTTGATGAAATTTCAATGTCGAATTTTATTCGTTTAGGCATCTTCATGCATTTCAAGTGCACAAATGATTTCCTAGTTCAGTCATTAAGTCAGTTCAAGTTCATCCGTGCATATTTAATGCCTAAAGGCAAAATCTGGGTCATTAGTGACAAAACTCATGTAAAAGTAAAAAATTAATACGATTAAGATCTGTTTTTTTTTCTACGAGAACTGCTTGTTGCTCAGTTGCTCTAACTCACTTTTTCAAAAAAAATAAGGATTGAAATGGAATGACTAGGATATGACTAATTGTTTAGCTAATAGCTATCGCTACGCGTCGCTTTTTTAGAATCGGAAAGGTGAAAAGAGATTTTCAGCAAGACAAACACACCCATGCCTCCGAACAGGATTGACAACATTATCGACAGAAACCACCACGACCGGACCAAATTCATAATATTCCAACACGGTAAAAAAATAGCAATGTATTTTAGTCATACAGAAATTATATTATAATGTACATATTATGTTTGATATCTATTTCGGCTTACGCCGTCGTCAGGACTACCGCATTCGTTCTTACTAGCTAGTTCTGACGCTGGCGTAAGCCGAAATAGCTATCAAATATATGTCATTTCATTTCTGTAGGACTAACACACATTGCTATTCTTGCACCGTATTCGTTAATCGGCCAAGTAAAAAAAACGACGCAATTCTCACACTAAAATCCACACGGTAGAACTTCCATTTTTTTATATTTTTTCTAACTTTACTAATAATAAAATCTTTCCAAAAAGATTGAAACGGCAAATGAATTGCCATCCAAATGCATGGCTGGGTGTTATCATCCCTTCCCACGAACCTTATCCGATTCTGAAACCGTGTATGAAGAAGGCTATAATCAACCCTCACTGAAAAAGACAAGCTTAGTGGTTGAATTAAGCCCGGCTCTTGTTAAACACGTTGGTTGAAATATTTTCCTAGGCATCTACATATACTAGACCAGTGGTTCTCATGTGCGGCCACCAACAGCTTCATAGTTAATATTGATATTTAATAAAAATGTGTTTTGACAAGTTAATTTGTCGACAATGACACTGAAAATGTAATATTTCGTATGCATTGCATTGTACATCAAGAATTGTTAGTTCTCAAAAATTCAAACACATACATGTTTAGGTCTTTTTGACGAAAAAGACTCCAGACATTTCCATTCGCAGCTGATGTTCCTAATGCGGCCACAGCCAAATTTTACGTGCATATAGAACCACTGCACTAGACGGTACCCGGCAAGCGTTGCAATGCCTTTCAAAGAAGGAAAGTGTTTGTGTATATTGAAGTGCTTTCGGATGCACAATATTTTAGATTTAATTTCACTTACATTGATCGGTATCGATGACATTTGCCTTTTGGCGTTTGCTGTTTGTCTTTTGGCGATTTTCTATGGTACGACACACGCGCCACCTACTGAAAGCTAATTGTACTATGTAAAGTTTGTCAAATTTTTATTGCGATCGGATGGACTGTATGGCAGCTGCGAACAAACAAATATTGATTTTTATATATTAGATTTACCCCTATATCCGCTCCTAATGTGGATCATATATATACCTAATTGATTTTTCATACGTAGAATTTGTACAAGATAATATATTGAGGCACTTGAATTCATCGGTTTTTGTTGCATGCCGCAAAGTTTTTATATTTTTCGGGTATTGAAACATCTATCGAAATGAATTACATTGTATGTAAGTATTTTTACAAAAAGTGGACATCGATTTTTGATTTAAAGCACCTCATAATAAAATAGAATAAAACGTTATAATATTTGAGTATACAACTTCTTTTAAGTCTTTATTATTTAGTTAGAATGTTTTAAAAAAAACGTATTTTTTAGTTATGGTATCTTACCGATATTTCTATGAACTATATCTAACAATTCTTATTTAATTCTGTTGTTAAATATGAGAGGATTTTTTTTCATCATCTGATAAGGTTTATTCATTACTTGTTTAAACATTTGGTCAAAAAATGCTTCAAGCAGAAACACTGATAACTTTTTACTTGCAAAGTTACTGACACTATATTCTATATAACATCTCCGATTCATTACATATTATTTCCCCTTGAATACTGCAAGCTCATCGTGCTTCATTTAGCTTACACTTTATTGATCAAATGTTTCCAACTTTGCTTTATCGGTAAACGGTAAGAACTGAAATACTGAAGACCATAAAGTTAAATGTTTTTAATTACGTGGCCGTGGCCAAAACCATTTTTTGTTTTTGTATGAAAACTTATACGTCACGTCGGTCATTTGAGTCACCGGCTTCAAGGGCTGTTTGGTTGGTCAATGCACTGCCTATTAAAGTGTATAGTTTCAGCAATGAACTAAATGTATTGTTTTTTTTATTCTGGTAGAAGCATATGATCAATGAGCTCATTTTTTTTTTATTAACCATGTCCGCTCCCAACTTGGAGCATATGGACTCCTCACGGAGTTTATCTCAACATATGTTTTCTACGAGAACTGCTTGTTACTCAGTTGCTCAACCTCTCTTTTTTGAAGAGAGTAGGGATGGAAAGGATACGAGGACTAGGACAGGGCTAGTGATTAGCTAAGCGCTATCACTATGCGTCGCTCTTTGGGATCGGAAAGGTGGGAAGGGATTTTCAACAACACAGACACCCATGCCTTTAAACAGATTTATCGACCGAAATAATCGGCTCGTACCGGGAATCGAACCCGAGCGGTCCGGCACGCTAGTCAAAGCCGTTGCCACTGTGCCACGGACTGGACTGAGCTCATTTACAAAGATTTATTAATTATAGCTTTAAACATAAGTTTTGAAATACTTTTATCAATTAAGGATTTAGAATAAAGGTGCTGGATGGAATTCCACTATCAAATTGAATCGTTTGAAATTTTTACTTTTCCCTTTCTATTTCAGTTCAAGGTCATTGCACTTGAAATGCCCGAAGATGCCAAAATGCGAAACCCGGTAGTTAGTGACAACTCATGGAAAATTACAAAATTCAAACAATTCAAAATTTAGACTTCAAATTTAGGATTCTAAGTTTCAACAATTGTACCATAGCACTTCCTTCAAGTTATATATATTTTTTTCACAATAATTGTTGATTTATGACCGATATTGTCTTAAACTTACTATTTTATTTAATATGAAAATTCATCATGCCTATTTTATAAAATAACATTTGTGTTCATGGAATCGAATTAATGTGAATGAAATAATAGACATATTAAAGAATTTAATCATTTGATTTCGCTACCACCACGTCAATAAATAAATACCGAATTGAAAATTACACGGCAGTCGAATTGGAAACCATAAATTCCACGACCACAACGCCATTGGGAGGATCATAATGGCGGAATTCGATGTGGAATTTTATTGTCGATGGCGCTCACCTATTCAACTCGCATTCCTAACGCGTCTTTTCCCGCCGAAACTCTCCATGTTTCCCGCGCTGTCAATTGTGAACAGGGTGACTGATAAATTAATGACGGTCGATTATATTGTTATCATGAAACAAGACATGTTATTTACCGCTATTTTCTTCGGCCTTTCATACGGCTTAATTCCTTCATGGAAGGTTTTTAACGTTGGATATTGAATTGCTTTGTTCACAATATATACAATGATTATTATATCATTCATTTTTTTAACCAATCCCACTTCATATGAGCCCTTGAGCGGTGAAGTGAGCTATGTCTAAAAATGATTAAACTTTTCTAATGGATTTTTAATTTAATCACGTTTTTACTTCGTTTCTTTGTTGAACTATAATAATAGTTTAACATTACGTGTAAGCTTCCTGCATAAATGGACAGAAAAAAGTATAACTGAAAAGTAATGATTGAAATAGTGTTATAAAAGTCATGAGATTAGTTCTCCGCAAAAACATCATTTGAGCTCTTTGGAAGTGAAGTGAGCCAAGTAATAAAATGAGGAAACTTTTGCATTAGCTCAGAGCATACTTTTATTTTATGAATAAAACACATTTCCGTATATTTTTAATGATCTCACTACACTTGTTGGATACTTAAAAATCTGAAGAATATGATGACTGCATCTAAGTAATTTTGTTTTCAACATAATCTCAACTGCCAAATATTTCTAAGCTGTGATTTCTGAGTTATAACACTTTGTAACAAGGGAATAGATTTGGATATCTAATGGAACTTATTTCAACAGAAGTTTTTTGCTAGGACTGCGTGAGCTCAGTTGTTCAACCGTTCTTCTTGGATGATTTATGGATAGACAGGACGAGTGGGACGCTTATCGCTCTCCCTTCGCTCCATTTTTAAGAATTGGACGGGTGGGAATGAGTTTTAAACAACACGAGCATCCTTCCCTTCAAATGGAAATCAATAAATCGATTGAAAGATAAACGGAAACGACTTGCGCTATTATTAAGTTCTGTGAGCTCTAAAACTGAAGCAAAATACTTTTACAAGCCGTTCTTGCGTTTAGTACAGGTAAATATTTGATACAAATTAAATTCGCTCATATAATATTATATAAAACACAAAAACAATCATAATATCTAAAAAATATTTCAATTAACAAAAATTGCGGAGATATTTCCGGTCCACTCAGTCTACAGATAGGTATAATCTTTGAAATTCGAATAAGATCTCTGCATGACGCTGCGAAGTATCTCTAGATGGCGCTTGTGACAATTAGTGAAAAGCATGACGTTAAACAATAGACTGAAAACATTCAACTCTACGTAATTTTCATTTGTATTATACTAGTATTGCTACCCGGCGTCGCTCGGACTAAGCGACCAATAATTATTTAATGTTATATCATTCGACATAATTATATCACAAAATCTAACATCCAAAATAGAGATAAAATAAAATCACAAACTTTATTTAATTTGATGACAGCCCCGCCCCATTCTCGCCCATTAAAATGTCCAAATTCTAGGAAGGAATCTAATTTGCTGTCAAAAAAATGTCAAATAATACCTCCACGTAAATAATATACATTATTATTAATAATAAAAGCCGGGAAAAGTTCTTTAGAAGACTTATTTATTACATTTTGACTAAATGTCTTCGCCGATAAAAATTCAAACATATTTTCTTTCATATTCGTTTTTATGGCAACTTAATGACCAACAATGCAAAAGGGAATTACAGACCCACATACATACATACGCCGTTTCGGTTTTATATATAAGATTCAATAAAGACAATTTGTGTCGGTTCCGTGGTGCAGACGTTGGGTTTCGTGACGACCTCACGGGTTCGAGTTCCAGTATGAACAGAATTTTTAGTCTATTTATCGATTCTGTTTGTGGGCATGGGTTTTGGGTTGTCTTAAAATTCCTTCCTACCCTTTCGATCATAGTACTGTCCTTGTTATCCCTCATATCTTTGGAAGATTGAGCGACTGAGGAATAGCCAGTTATCGTAGAAAAATAATGTTCACATACCTTCATTAGGGAACCATAAGCTCCACACTGGTAGAGGATATGTACAGTAAAACACCGATTCTACGTATACATACATACGCCGTTTCGGTTTTATATATAAGATTTATTAAGAAGAATTTAACTTTCTTCTTTACGCATTAGAATGATTTCATGAGAATTTTATTGATAGAATTAGAATAAAACTGTAAGAAAGGAAAGAATTCAAATTCCTAAGTGTTCGACTTGACAGTTATTCGGACAATTATTATGAAGTTTTTTCCGCTTTTCAAATGTTTTACGGCAGTTAAAATTCTTTGACGTACGTCTATTTTCTCCACTAGTAATTTTATTAATTTTTTCAGTGGTTTTTTTGTGATTTCAAATATCTGCACATTGACAAGTGGCAAATATTTCACCATAATAAACGTTGCCTTAGCTATCTCCGTTTTTTTTTGCATTCCCTAATATTCTTGACATAAGCCGCATCTGCACGTCTTAGCTGGTTGCTACTGAGACACTCTCAGTGAAGGAGAAAATAAACTGTGGATACGCTTCTACAGTTATCGGTTGCTAGGTCACTGAATGCTGCCGTATAAAATGAGTGAATAATAAAGCAGCGATGGGTGGAAGAGGGAAATAAGTTTGACTAAATAATTACATATTAACAAATTTTATCGTATTTAACATTTTGCTTAAATAACTTGACGATAGATTATGCAATATACAATCTGGGATTCATTTGACAGTTCAACGTGAATCTCGAAAAAAATTATATTCAGTAGCAAATTTATATGTGATGCAAGTATTTGATAATTTGAATACAGTGGAACCCCGATCTTACGTTCTCGCATGATACGTTTTCCCGCGTGGTGCGTTCATTTTCTATAGTCCCGGCATTTAGTTCATATATAAAACTTTCCCGCATTCATCCTTTCCCGCCTCTAACGTTTGTTTTATACGGTCCCTTGTAAAACGTAGAATCGGGGTTTCACTGTACATATCCTCTACCAGTGTGGAGCTTATGGTTCCCTTATGAATGTATGTGAACATTATTTTTCTACGATAACTGCTTATTCTTCAGTCGCTCAATTTTCCAAAGATATGAGGGATAACAAGGACAGTACTATGATCGAAAGGGTAGGAAGGAATTTTAAGACAACCCAAAACCCATGCCCACAAACAGAATCGATAAAATGCTGTTCATACTGGAACTCGAACCCGTGGGGTCGTCACGAAACCCAACGTCTGCACCACGGAACCGACACAAATTGTCTTTATTGAATCTTATATATAAAACTGAAACGGCGTATGTATGTCTGTGGGTCTGAAATTCCCTTTTGCATTGTTGGTCATTAAGTTGCCATAAAAACGAATATGAAAGAAAATATGTTTGAATTTTTATCGGCGAAGACATTTAGTCAAAATGTAATAGATTAGTCTTCTACTGAACTTTTCCCGGACATTTTAATGGGCGAGAATGGGGCTGTCATCAATTTAAATAATGTTTGTGATTTTATTTTAACTCTGTTTTGGATGTTAGATTTTGTGATATAATTATGTCGAATGATATAACATTAAATAATTATTGGTCGCTTAGTCCGAGCGACGCCGGGTAGCAATACTAGTAAAATATAATACAGTGCATAAACTTTTGCGGTTAGTAAACATTATCCTAGTATGGATTATAATTAATCGACTTATCCTTAATGGGATTACAATTATTATAAATTCCTTGTTCGAACGTAATCTATAACGAGCTCTCTTTTTTCTGGGGCACTTCAAATAATACGTAATTAATTGCAAAGCCCCATAAAACTTCATTGATTATTAAAGTTTTTCACCGTGTTACTATTAAATCAACTCACTCAATATGCCGATATTTCATGGATTATATCTCAAACGTATTTTATATTCATTTCAATGGTATGCTATCGAAAATATGTAAAACATAAGTAGCCGTTTGACTTTTACAATTGTATCATAATTGTAAATAGTCATTAAGTATTATAAACTGTCAGCATCTACGGTATCAGTATGAATCTGGTCAGTTATTTACGGAAACGGTTAGTAATCTTATAGTAACCTTACCTAAACTAACATAACTTACCAAAAACTTAAACAAACCTAACTTAAATTATACTAGCAAAACCTAGCCTGACCTAATCGTTCTACGACACCTAATTACGAGCTGATTATGTGTAGATATCTACTGACCATTTATTATGTTTTACTGACCATTAATGAATTTATTTCTAACCATTTCTTTCGTATTTACTGACCGTTAATTAAATATGAAACCAACCAAAGAATTAGTTGCTAAAGTCCACTCGCCTTTAATTGATATTTAAGGCTAAATAATATAATAAATTACAGTTTTCTGTTCTCAGATAACAACCCTCTAACATTCACCATTCGCTTCAACTGTTCATAGTATTACGTACCTTTGTAACTTTATATCAAAACTAAAATCTTTTCGGATATCAAAAGGTGAAAAAAGTTAAAATGTCATTTCAAGATGATTGAAAACAGCCCACGCGTGGCGGAAATTTTTCAATAAAACAAATAAGCAGAAAAACGGCTTCCCAAACCTGGATTGGTTTATTTTTATTCACGAAAATTTGTCTAACTTGAAATTTATCATTCTTTCAAAATCTTCGTATTTAATGATTTATAATGACATTAAAGATTCTTTGTACAGTGTTAAAATAATATTTACAATTCTTCCGCTTATAATTTGAGTATAAGGACGCCTACTTTAGCAAAAGTTCCGTCATTCACCTGCTATATTTCTTCAATAGGGTAAAGATGTAAAGATGTGGTTAGGAAAGGACCAACAGTTAGTTGTTTGATGTCTCTTCGCCCTTTTTTCATAGTCGGATAGGGTGGATGATAATGAATGATAACATCCACAATTTCGGATAACAAATCCGTGAATAGATCAATTACTAATGTATGCTACCTTCAGAAATACACAAAACAATAAATGTCAGTGAAAAATAAGTAGACTTTTGAGTCACTTACGCTCCGGATAGTACTTGTCGGATACGTGGAAAAACTTGAATTGACGCAAAGTAAATAGTGTGTATCGTTTATATAAAGGGTATTTCAATAGCGACGCTCAAAATATGTTACTTTGTCCTGCTGAGTAGATTATTCATTGTTTAGTGGCCAAATTTGAGTCAACCAGTTTGGTCAATAATCGGCCAACACCTACCTGTACGTCATCAAAATACAATATCTGGTGAAAACATTGCTGCTGTGTGTGAAAGTGTACAGGAAAACCCAAGGCAGCTTATTTCTCGTTGTTCACAAGAACTTGGCTTTTCTGCGACTTCAACTTGGCGAATTTTGAATCGGGCCTTTTATGTCTGCACCCGTATAAATTCCAACTAACCAAGGAACTTCAGGTAAACGACCACAGACAACGCCTGATTGGGTAGTCTGGGATCTGGAGCAGTTGGAAGTTTACCGAAATTTGTCAAAAAAGTCAACTTTAGCGACATGGCCCATTTTTTAATGAATGGATATTGGCAGACATTTGATGCTATATTCTATGTTTAATGCCGTAAAATATACTTACAAATGAAATTAAAATTTAGTCGAAATCTCACAAACAACTTGTTTTATTTACATTTCAAAACTAAGCGTCCTTATAAAAAGACCCTTTATAATTCAAAATACTTTTTGTATTTATTACGATATATAAAAATAAGGACCTGTCTCGGCCTTTTGGGGTTAATGAAAACAAAATACTATCTTATTTATCACTGTTGTATCCGTAGAACCAAGTAATACTGTTGCAAAAAAATGCAATATCACACACAAAAATAATAATTCAATACAATTTTATTTCTAGAAAGTTTGTATATCGCTGTAATAATATATTGAAATAAACAAGAGTGAATCCATTTACAGATGAAATTTTCGTTTCTCCCGTCACCTCTTCCCTACCTCCTTCCCTACCTGCCTCCGTGAAATCCATAATGAAATGCATACTCCATTTTCCTTGATTCATGACAAAGAATGTGAATTGATTATGACATCTTTTTTGTGTATTAAACAAATTGACAGTTCTTTGTCAATATTTTCAATACAATTATACGACTTTTTGCTTTAAAATTTTCAGCTCGAAAATGATTGATTTTCAAATTTGGAAGCAAAAATGGTGTGCAATCAAGTTCATTTAGGATTTCGACTGAAAGTGCTTTATGGAATTTCAATATAAAATTTTAATCGTGTGAATTTTGTACTTTTCCATGAGATTTGCCGCTAACAACCCGGGGTTCACTTTTCGTTGTGATCAAAAGGTTCAATTCATCCCTAGGTTCGATGTCAGAGTATTTCTGTAAACAATATTTCTCTATACCTTTAAATCTAAAACCTTAGCGGTTTAAAATTGGTCATAAAATCAAACTTTTTTCTTTTTTGTTTCAGGACGCCACAAACCCTCAAAACATCATGGATCAGCAAATACGCTGCTTTTTCAGAAAAGTAAGTAGAAATAACAAATATATGTATATAAAGCAATGTTTAGCAAGAGTTAATTCAAATTCAAGAATTGGAAGAGGATGACTTTATTCCTCGATTACATGAAAGACGAAATTTAATAAAAAAACATCACTTCTTTTTGAAAAGCATCTTCAGACGACATGTATATTTATATATGCAGAAAATACTTTAATTTTACCTTTGATAGTGTTAAGAGTCATAGACAATCATTATTCTCAATTTCTAATTTATTCTGCAATAATTAATGATTGCAATGAAACTTCCATCATATGTATATATCAAGTGTATGGTTATTTTAATTTGGAGCGTCTTGTTTAAAAAACGAAACACATGTCATAGAATAAGTGGAATAGCATTGCTATTAATATAAATAGTAAAATAAATAACCGCTAAGTCGTTAATTTTCATTTTTTGGTTGAAAAGCATTATATTTATTAAGAAAAAATATGTTCTAGATTCTTAATATAATTGAAGGATTAGAACCGTTTCCGCTTATCCCTTGTATATTTTAGTGATGGTAAATGAAACAGAGTTATTTAAATTATGTATGAACAATGATATGTTTCAATAGTCTTACATAACTGACGCAGTTTTATTTAGTACAACAAATATGTACTTTAATTTAAGTGAATAAATATTAATTATCAAATCGATGCGCTATTTAAAATGTATTGTAAAATTTATTTTCATTTTATATTGCATTTGAATATTCATCTCAAATTGCATCACAAAAAACCAATCAAATTATCAACAACGCAAATAAAAAGTATCTGTTTTTGACAACATTTAAAATTAATGAACATGTGATATTGTTTTTATGGAAAATATTATGCAATAAAAATCATTGGTATAAATATGCGACATTTAATATTTTATAATTTGCCAGAGGAGCTTCTGGTCCAAGTGGAAGAAGACAGCAGCGTTGTACAGAACGTGGTACTAACAACCGCACCACCAAGTCCTGGTGATGGTCCAGAGGATCTGGAAGGAGTCGGACAGGAAGACTCCGAATCTCAATCTCTTTCGCAGGGGGCGCTGGCAAATTCTGCTAAAGAAAAGGGTGAATGATATATTTTAAAAACAATTTTAAGATCACTCGGAATTTGAAAAAAATATACGAATGAATGAATTTTGCTCACCATATTAGATGGACGTGATAAAATCTATTTCGATGTCTTATTGAAAGGTCTTTAATATAATTTACTGGTGATATTTTTCTAGGGGACGATGGTCGAGAGACTTGGGGAACCGGAGCGGATTTTCTCCTCAGCATCATAGGATTCGCAGTTGATCTCGCCAACGTCTGGAGGTTTCCATATCTCTGCTATAGGAACGGAGGAGGTAATAAAACGGATTTCAGCTCGTCACCCGTCATCTTTTGCTGACTGCCTAATTTTAGTGACGCCTCTTATCTTATTCAGGTGGTCAGTCTTCCTTGCAGCATCTTGGATAGCCAGAATGTTCCACGGGATATACTTATATTATTTTGTATTCCTATTTTGTATCAGCATGGATATGATGTCTTGAAAAATAATGTACAGTCGGTCATTTACCTGGATAATCTTTATTCTTTGGCCATATCCTATCCATACATGGAGCATATCTTGACATGATTCCCTGTTACCCGCCAATTGTTTAGCTTTCTCCCACGACATGTCAGCATCACTCAGTTACCTCAAAATCCTGGAATTCCACTGATAGGAAGAAAAGGTAGGCAGGTTTGAGGCTCTTGGTTATGTGGAGGCATCCGCAACACGTGACCAACCCAGTAACAACGTCTTTCCATGTAAATTTTCCGAGTTCCTCACGAAATCAAACCACCTCACCTCTAATGTACGGCACAGGCATCATTCTAGAATCTCATTATACTGTTTTCGTCAAGTGCCAAGTTTCGTTACCGTAAAGCAGCATGCGCTAAATAAATGGCATTTGGTTTTTGCCCGATTTGTCTCTGACAGTTCGCATTAATTCACAACAAGACTTTTGGCGTCTCCAATCCCACAGGTCTTGACTGAATTGTAATGATGATGAAGCTGGGCATGCTTTGTTTGAGAAAAATATACATTAAACTTGACTCTCCCGACTTTTTTTAATAGTCACGAACTCCAATCAAACGATTTTTCTATGTCTATTAGAGGATTTTAGTTCATAGACACAATAACCATTAAGAAAGATACGGTGATTTTAATGGTATGAAACTGAAATTGTAGCTATGTACATATATATAAATGTATAAAATTGTCAACAGGCGCCTTTCTGATTCCATACACCCTGATGTTAATATTCGGAGCAGTGCCTCTGTTTTACATGGAATTAATTCTCGGACAATTCAATAGGCAAGGACCTATCTCATTGTGGAAAATATGTCCGCTGTTCAAAGGTAAATTGAATTTTGTAATGTTACCATACATATGATAAGAAGGCTTTAATATTCCCAACAACCCTACAAATAATTTGTCTGGATTAACTAGAATAAAGCACATGATGTTTTAAGCATTCAATTTACCATCAATAACGAAGACGTGGGAAAGTTTTGCTTATAATTATGATAATGTATCAAATATAAAAATTACCATATTAAATTTTTAAAAAATCTCTTATATTTTTATTGACGTATTTTTACAATCGAAGTGTTCGTTCATAACATTTCTTTAATGAATTACAAAGTGTTTCCTGTCTAATACATGGAGGAATGGAATTTCATTTAATAATAATAACACATTTTTTGTAATTATTCCGCATTAAATTTAATATCAATTGTTTTTTAAATTATTTTTATTACTAAAAGCAGACGGTTTCACTCATCGCTAGCATTTTTAACTGAAGTTTTCAATTGAAGAACTTTTCAGTTGAAAGTGCTCGCGATGAGTGAAACCGGTCCCGATCCTAATATTTTTTTTGCCCGCTCCCAACATGAAGCATATGGACTTTTCACTGAGTTGTATCTTGACATGATTTTTCTACAAGAACTGCTTGTTACTCAGTGGTTCAACTCTCTTTTTCGAAGAGAGTAAGGATTGAAAGAATACGAGAACTAGGCCATGACTTGTGAATAATACCTAATAGCTCTCACTGTGCGCCACTTTTTGGAAACGAAAGGGTGGAAGGGGACTTTTACAACACAAAAATCCATGGCCTTCGAACAGAATCGACAAATCGACTGAAAAATTCTGATCGTACAGGGATTCAAGCCATTGCTGTCCGTTACGGAATCCAGCGACGTTGACCACTAAAATATCATTAATTACTTAGTAAAAAAAACCTTTTTAATACCATATTATCATAAATAGTCAACAACAAACTTACCCATTACTTTAAAATTTTATCTAGTGCCTAATTTCGCAGAAGGTTATGGATGTTAGGATATGTAAAACGGCGATATGTAAAATTTGAAATATTAATTATTACTTTTTTACAGGTGTGGGGTTTTGCGCGGTGATGGTTGCATTCTACGTTTCCTTTTACTACAACGTTATTATCGGTGAGTAAATCCTTCTTTATTGATTGAGTAGGCATTTACTTGGTAGAACTCCATTATAATACGGTAAGAAAAATAACAAAGTATGTAAGGTTGGGATGGTGGAACAGATTTGTATAGTGTACCCTGTCTAGCCTAGGTATATAAGCTATCTCTAATACACGTTTGAAACATAGTTCTGACGGGGCGTAACCCGAAATAGCTATCAGCAAATATATAAAAATAATTTATGTATTATTAAAATACATTGTTATTTTTTTCTTACCGTATTAAATCCTTCTTTGATTACCTTTGATGATTTCAAATCTTCCGTTTCAAATTTGTATTACGTACTTAGCGTGATAACAATGCGCATTGAAAACTCAAAGCCCTTGAATAAAGGGAGATGATTAACAAATTTAATTATCCTACTTAAGTTTTCGATTAATTGGTTAAGTCATAATGAACAAATTATGATCTTTTCACTTGTACTTACGCATCGAATTTGTCATCTGACATAGTAGAAATCTGATTTGAATTGTTTGAATTTTGTACTTTTCCAAAAGTTTAGTCGCTTCGGACCCGGGTTTTGCCTTTTGGCATCTTCAGGCATTTCAAGTGCACGGATTTACTTGAACTGACTTACGAATGATGTATATGTAGGAATCATTTGGTTTCAAATCTTTGTTGAACTTGTTATCTTGGACTACTGAAAAATCGTGTAGGAGCAATTGGCTTAGTTTAGCGAGAAGCGCCTCATTAGAAGCAAAGAAGCCTAACTCACTTTTCTCTAATTTTCAGGAGAGCCTAAAAACAGGTTTCACCAGTAATCAATTTTAACAGATGCATTTTATTATGTTATTTTTCGGTTTTTTGATTTGTTTGCTAAATATAAAATAGTAATTTATTCTAATGTGCTGTTTTAAGGTGTAATGGAGCTGGAACAAGAAAGTGTCAATCATCGTTTGACATTTAATTTCTCTATATTTAAATATAATTACTGTTTTTTATATATGCAGGTTGGGCTCTTTATTTCCTGGTGTCATCCGCAACGACATCAGAACTTCCATGGATCCACTGCAACAACACCTGGAACTCCGATAGCTGCTGGGATAGCTCTCTAGGAATCGAATCAGGATCCAACTCATCGACGGACATGCCACCGGGACCCCTCAGCCGCTTCACGCCAGCGTCTGAATTCTTCCACAGAGCAGTCCTAGAAGTGCAGAAATCTTCAGGACTCCATGATTTAGGAGTGCCAAAGTGGCAGCTGGTCCTCTGCCTGCTAGCCGTTTACAGCATGTTGTATTTGTCTCTCTTCAAAGGCGTGAAGAGTTCTGGGAAAGTTGTGTGGGTGACGGCCACTTTGCCATATGTTGTGCTCTCGCTGCTGTTGGTGCGAGGTCTGATGCTGCCAGGAGCTGCACAGGGCATCGCGTACTATCTGAGACCACAGATGGCGAGGTTAGCTGATACTCAGGTCAGTAAAAGATAATGACATTCTAAAAGATTAATTAATCCAAGCCTAGCAATGAATAGGGAGATAGAAATCAACAATCGAGGGGTTTAAATGCATAACCGCCTCTCTCCACAAAGACAAATTGTTCAGCAATCGAAAAAAACGATTTTAATCTTCAAGTATAATATTAGAATAATTTGCAAAGGGAACACAAAACGTTTGTATGGTGAGAGGACGATAGGTCAGTGTTCCCTGGCTCGTGATTTGTGCATTTAGACTGTGGAGGTTTTGAACTTCACATATGGTGGAGAGAGGCGGTTATGAATTTGATCGTTATTTTCAATTTCGATTTTAAATGGGTTAGAGGTAATTTTTCGTTGGTTTGAAGATGGCAGGGCATATAACGTAAGAACCGGATCATTAATCAATCATTATCTCAAAAATGATAATATATGGATAGATGCGGTATGCTTTTACACCCCTCAATTGCAAACACGTATAAAAGTTTTTTTAAACCATATCCGCTCCCAACCTCACGGAGTTTATCCCAACATATTTTTTTTACGAGAACTGCTAGTGGCTCAGTTTCTCAACCTCACTTTTTCGAAGAGATTAAGGAATAAAAGGATACGAGGAATAGTGGTTATCTAATCGCTCTCACTACGCTTCGGTTTCCGGGACATTGCCTTTGACCAGAAGATACATATATAAGTATACATATTTCGATACATCGCTAAAAATACACGTTAATTATTACTGTCTTTTCTGTGAATAAATTCCATTTTGAATTTTTATAAATATAGACATTAAAATCAAATAACAGCAATTATGATTGTATCATAATTACACTTTCAATTTGAACACGCAAAAATATACGAAACATTAATTGTCCATAAAAGGGGTTTCGCCGAACTCTATCATTTATTTGTGTATTCATTCGTACACAATGAATTTGTTAATATAATTCACTGACTAAAGATAAAAAGATATTGGAGTGAAATGAATAAGGAGTGTGTATTTAAATACTAAAAGCTCAAATAATTCCTCTAATCATATTTAAGTGACAACCGGCGTTTTTATTAAGATGGCGGTGTTTTAAAATGAAAGAATCTCTTGCATGCATAATTTTTAAATTGGCGGGCGCCAAAAAACTCAAGATTCCATTAACATATTTTTCATTGGGATGTTCAAGATGAAATTCAGATAATACAATAATGAATTTCACCGTTTCAATCATACCAAAAAAAAAATCATTTTAGTCCATGTCGGCCCCCAACGTGTAGCATATGGTGATGGTATCTCAACATATTTTTTCTTGTTATTCGAGAATTGTTTGTCACTCATTCGTACAATTTCTCTCGAGTTCGATGAGAGTAGGATCAAAACAGATAAGTTTAGGAAGGCTGGGTGAACTGTGGATTGGAAGGAATATTTAGACAAAACAAGCACCCATGCTTTTGAATCCATAAATCGACTGAAAAAATACGAATACTGTTCGTATTGGAACTCGAACCCGTGAGATCCGTTACGTAAACCAACGACGTTGGCCACTGCACCACCCAATAGTTTCGTATATTTCTGGCTTTTTTCAGTGTTCATTTTTGTTTTCACTCGAAAAATGGCTTTGGTGGTCTGTAAAATAAACACAAATTATGTTTTATTTGAAATCATCACAATATCGTATAAGACACTTGTTTTTCTGCTGTCCCATGGCGTCTACTTTTCTATAATTGGTCCAGGTCTTTATTAGATCCAAAATCATTTTGCAGTTGTTTAAAACGTTACATTACTCTAAAAAATATACGCAAAACAGTTTCCATCAGCAACCGAATAATATGGAATACCTTAAAATGCCAAAAGAAATTCTTTCTATTATCTCCATTTATTTAATACACATTTTTCGTGCTGCATGTTTGTAATTTTTTATACTTTTACGAACCACCATCTATTTAACAAGAGACAATCGATTTTTCTTAAATCTCGTTTTAATAAAAGAGCTGTCAAATCGGCAGATTTAAATTTTATATTTTTAAACGTGGAACACAATCCTGGTCGTTCTTTTGTTTCAGTTGCTTTATGGCTGTTAACATTGCATGAACATCAATTTTCTTGTAAAATAAATATAACTTACATAATATATATATTAGTTTACGTTGAATTTGAATATCGTGAGCATTGTCCGTTGGACATCGGTCCCATGTCAGAACATACGAGATTTGCCATCTATCTATTTTCGTAGTCTTCTTCAATTCAATACATATAACAACTATGATTATTAGATATTTGCTTTCCCGTATTTCCCGTGGGAGCATCTGTATAATGACAGAGACGGATTAAGGTATTATCTTACAATGGCCACCGTACAATCAATTCAGTACCGACCCAATGGTGAAAACTTAAAAATATATTAAGTGAAAAGCTTTTTCCGGGTCGTAAATGTATTCTTCGGTTTCGTTCCTCACGGCTTGACATCTAGTACGGGCAGTTTCAGCTGAATAACGATTTATGTATCCATATATCCATAAAACGGGGCGTAGCGAGAGTAATTAGTTGTACATTATATCCCTGCACTTTTTTTAAGTTGAGCGACTGAGTAACCAGCAGTTTTCGTGAAAAACTTATGTCTAAATAAACTTCACTAGATGTGCATATGCTCCACATTGGCAGCGGATATGACTTCAAAAACTTCATTAAAATATAAAATATTTTTATATATTTGTTGAGGATTTCGACTGATAGAATAATAATAGAATAAATAATATAATAGTAAATAAAAAATAATATGATAAGAAGACTTGATGGAGTTTTAGTATCAAATATTGTCGACTCAAATTTTGGTGTATATACATATGTATATATTTATTTTATTTTTATCTACATTTGTAATTCATTTTTCCTCGCATCATTTTCTCCGTTAAGTAATATTTTTCATTGTGTATAATATAATATATACCAGTGATTAAATGCTTGGAAAACCCGTTCTTCTATGAATAAATGTATTGACAATTAATTCATATGATATATTATATTATATATCATTGAAGTGATATTTTAGAATCTCTATGTATAATATTATCGGAAAAACTCATATACATGTAGAATAGAGGTTCATATATTCCTATCATTACAATCTGTTGTTTTGTCTCTATTCACCTGCCAAGTCTCTATTTACTCTCGGTCGTCTCTATTCACCCCAATTCAATGTGAATAGAGACATCGAACAAAATTGACTCTGTCTTAATAACAATAGTAAATATTTGAAAAATATTGACATGAATGTGTAGTAGAACCATAGAAACACGTTTCAAGTCATTCATATTTGAATTGTGCGGCGCAGGTATGAAGATACATATGTAATTGTGAAGGGTAAGAAGTGTCAGTATTCACCTTATATAAAATTTATATTTGCTTAAATATACCATTTCACAATACTTAGACTTTTAAATTTCATATCGTAAGAGACACATTCCCGCAAGCAAAACACTATAATGAATACGCTTTTCATATTGTATTCTTGCCACTCGCTAAATCCACTCCTGGCAAAATACACTGTTTTCCAGGTTGCCACGAGAGAAAGGAAAGAAATGAGGCGACGATGATTAACAAATACGCGGAATTGGAGCGAGGTGATGCTCTATTATTGTCTATTATCAAATTGGAAAATCACGTAATGCCCCGTCACGTTGGCGACAATGATCACATGTGATATTTTAGTTTTAATTCCTTTTACGAATATATGGCTGATGAATAATAGCGGTTAATTAAAAAGTCTGGACACGATCGTATTATAATAATTAAGTGATACATTGATTTGTTTTAATCCTTTCTCATTAATTAGATATAAAGTTATACAAAAAATCTCGAGATAAATAAAGTTACGATTACAGTTTTTGAAGAAATAAGTAAATGTACAAATAAAACGATTTGTTTCATGTTAGACGTATATAAATAGAATATATTTTTCCTACTTCATTTAATTATAATGTGATATTTTTTCGTGACCCTTATTCCACTTATTTACAAGACTTATGAATATATTTAAAGTATTGTGAAGATTTGTTTTTATTTATGTTTTATCAGACTCTCGCGATGAATGGAACGGTCCTGTTCTGAACCGGTTTTTATCAAATAAAATGCCTTTCTGCCACATTTTACCGCTAAACTTTGCTAAGCGATAGTTAAAAATAAAGACCACCAAATATTATTTAATCAACTAAATATGTATTGTATACTAAAAGAATTATTCATCGCGCGTGTAAGCAATTTCAACTCGTTTAGTGTCTTTCCACAAAGAGTACAAGTAAACAATATTAAATTGATTATACATATGTTTGTATGAAAATTTTTATTAGTAACAAACCATGACCAAAATAAAATCAAAATACGAATGAGCACTTAAAGAATCAGCTTCTATAAAATTATAATCGATAACTTTGTTATTCTATTATTTATGTTACTGTGACATGTGTTTCGCTTCATTATAAATCACTTCAGACTAACTCCATCGTACATAAGACTTGTATTAGAAATTTCAAAATACAAATTAATTACCTAATATATCGTATATTATTTATAGCTTGCTAAATTTTTATGTTAAATAGAGAGTTAGTTTAAAGATGTTTCTTGCATACATAGATGAAACCATGTGTGACATCATGTAACTCAGCCATTGGAATACCAAAGTTTTCAATGGAAATGTACATAATATGAAAAATTAATTTAGACAAAATTACAGCCGATAGCAAATATTAAGCCTTCAGTTGCCCAGCGTGTATTATGTTATAAATTCCTAAGAAATAAAGTCTTAATCAACCCCGTCGGCACCTCGTAGTATGTGCATTTAATTACACTCTCTGTCCGTCAAATACCTGCTCTCGACCGTCCACTCCGCCGCTATCTTTCGACATCTCTGAACGTATTTAATAACGACGTTCTGGCTGATCAAAATGGCGGCGAGCTCACAGCTGGAATGCGATTGGAAATTCCCGCGCTGGAAGATTCCCATTATCGGCGGCATTTTCGACCGCAATAATAAAATCGTGACACGGTAAAGCATGGAACTGATAAAGCCCTGTGGTATGACGTGGTCGCACCAACACCATTTTTGTTAAGGATCATCAAAGCTCAAATACAGACATATCCGAACAACAACGTCATCTTGAGTTCTCTTACTTGTTGCTACATATTCTATTTATGTTAATATGTAATAGTTTCGTCGCTCATATTAATATAATATCAAGATCGACCATCGAGAATTTTATAGAATATGAAATAACAATTCGTATTTTAAAAGCATAGCTTGTTGTTTATACTATACGTCATTGTCAATTTCGAACCATTACATATCTTTTTTTTAAGCATTTTGAATATGGATTCCTATCGGAGTTTTTTTCTACGAGAACTGCTCATTGTTCAGTTTACGACTGTTATTAATTGTCCAATGTATCCGATAAAAATGTTCATTACATCGTTTAAGGTGGGAACATTGACGTCGTTTTCGGTATAAGGAATAACGAGCTTTGCAAGATATGTCAACATAATATCGTCGGCTTAATTCTAACATCGTGTAAATCATTTTTTTCATATTTTGATGATTTCGGTTTGCAAGTATATCGACGCATCTATTTCATTCATTTAATGTCCAAATATGTAAATGGAAAGGGGTCAAAAATCCGAATGACAATTTCACGTATCGCAGTAGCGACTTGAAACCCCATTCCAATATCATGTATCTCATCAGTTTGCCTCGAGATCTGTGCGCGAGTTAGCTTCGATTCTACCCCGCCAAGATTATGTATAATTATTTAGAATAGTTAAAGATTCTCCCAAAAAAAATCTAGAAGTTTAAATATTCAGTTTTAACTGCTTCCTGATCACTTAAGAGTAAACTGACTGACACGGTGTTAAAATTAAGCTGACGATATATATAACGTCGTATTTTAGCTTTTTAAAATCAAACAATTAAAGAATTAAGCCAATCGGTTCAAAAACAACAGTGAGCTCAAAATCAAATCAAATACAGCACATTTACCGCACATCAGATTTTTTTTATTCTCAGCCCTTTCTTTCAGATAAGTCTATACTCAGAGCACTTAAAAATTTCTTTTACTGCCCTCTTTACTGTATACTGTATAGGTACAAAGTGTGTATAGTAAAATATTGCTTCGTATATTTTCCTTGTTTTCCGCGAGACGAGGTTTCTTTCGAATTATGTTAATAGTATTCTTAGGAGACGTAAGCCTCTTAAAATACACTCAGTTTTTTCTGTTTAAATTATTCATTTGGATTTAGACAAGTCAGCCGCATAATAATGACTAGCTTTTTAATAATATTTTATTACTTTATATTTTTATCGTTGACAAGTGCTTGGTATATTTTTTTATCACTTTCTTTGTAAACTAGCTGTATAGATTTTATCCATGTAGATCATAAAAACTTATAATGTAGCTAATCTCAAAGAAAACTTCGTTAGTTTGTTCACTCAATATTCATTCAAAAAACGAATCGAACGAAGGATGAAAATGAGTAGTAAATTATTTTACATACTATTTAAAACATTGAATTCTTTTTTTAATCGTCAGTAAATTCTTTTTGCGATATTCACTTTAATCGATATTCGAAAGATATTTAGTCAATGGTAAATATTAAACAAAAATGTATCAATGTATTGATTCATTACGCCCGAAGGATTCATTACAATCTAACTAATTAAAATTTAGGTAGTAGAGTATCTGTAAATTTTTATCATCCTTTATATACGATTAAGTATTTCGACTGAGGGTGCTTGATGGAATTTCAATATCAAATTAGAATTATTTTTTTTCTTAATAGGGGTGAGTTTAAACTATTTTATCAAGAAATCTTAGAGATTAATCGAGCTCAGCTCAACGGTCTGCCAATTTTGAACGAGCAACTTTATTTGCCTAGTTCGCCATTGTTGTACCCTTTTAAATAATTGTTAATTTTAATTTATTGTCATTTATTAATAATTGTCATTTATTTACAATTCAAGCACTTGCTATTATTAAATATCAATTCACTTACTATCATTAATGTAATATAATAATAAAGGCTTGAAATCAATCAACTCACTAACGAGAGGTCGGATAGGACCCTAGATTTATTTTAAATATTCTTATGTTATCATCTGGTCATTAATATTTTCAAAAATCCCCGTAATTATAACAAACCCACTTAAATCATTGAAACTTGTATTCATTCAAATTTCGCTAATTTACATTTTAATAACCTTTTAACTTAGTGACCTACATATATTTTTGTATATAAACGATACAAACTGTTAACTACGCGTCAGTTCAAGTACATCCGTGCACTTGGAATGCCTGAAGATGCCGAAAGGCGAAACCCGGGTCGTTAGCGACAAAACTCATGGAAAAGTACAAAATTCAAAAAATTCTAACTTTATATACGAGTTATAATTATTTAGTTTTGACTTTCCAGGTATGATATAATAGCCCTGTTTTTATTTACACGTAATCAGTTTAAAATGCCCAAATTGGGTGAAAAACCGCTATTGATCTTTTAACAAAATGCATGTATTTATTTATGATAAAAATCAATTTATTACACTGGTACCCATGAGCTCCGCAACTGAAGCCAATATCGTTGACAATTCAAACACGTACATGTCTAAAAAAACATTACCTTCTTCGACAAATATACCTTTTTCTTTACTGGAGAATAATACAATACGTGGCATTACAGCTGACGCAAATGCACCATTTGAAAATTACATACAAATATAACAAAATAATCGAATACAAATAAAAATGTAGATAAAAGTCGTGCTGGAAATTGAATGCTCACTGTAAATCAATGATGGTATATTAATTAAGTACATTCGCTTATTTTTATTTAATCTTTTAGAATATAATATCGTACTAGTGGAGTAGAGCTTCTTTATCATTCAAAGGGAAGAAGATATTCAAGTGCTACGAGCGCTACGCCGTAGAGCGTTCCTACTATAATTAATATTAAATACTCGCAGGAAAAACCTGCTACCTATTGACTGACATGTAATGATATTTTAATGAGACTCGCATTTTTTATTTCTTTTACTGGCGTTAAAATCTTTATCAAATTTATATTAATTTTTTTTATAATTTAAAATTTCGACTAAAGTTACTTGGTATTTCAATATCAAAATTGAATCTTGTCCTTTTCCACTAGTTTTTTCGCGAACGAATTCATATAGATTTATAAATCAAGCGTTTATAATAACTAATCTTGGTGATCTACTTTTATTTCTATTTATAAACGGTACAAATTGTTTACTAAGCGTCAGTTCAAGTACATTCGTGCACTAGAAATGCCTAAAGATGCCGATATTTTTTTGACGTGACAACTTCTTATAAATCGATTAACGCCCGCTGCACGCACGAAAAAACATGACTCATTGTCCCGTTTGTCGCGTTACGCCGAAGGCAAGCGTGCGAGCGAGAGCGCGGATAAGCGATAGAGAGGCACGATCGGCCTACCGTTCGGATTGTGCCGCATCTATCTCTTTTCCACTCGATTGGTCGATGCGTCTGAGTAGAAAAGAGACAGCGGCAGCACACAACTTATACACCTACAGTACCTACACCATATTCCATTTTATTCATAAAAGTATGCAATCATTTCATCAATGTTTTCTTATGACGTTGTCACGTTAAACTATCGTCCGTAAACCGACTTTACAGACAACCATTTTTTTATATTTAATAAAAAAAATCGTATTTGTTCAACGCATTTAAAATATTATATATCAATAGTTTTATCGACTTTTCACACGGGTTTTGTAGGATGTTTATTATATTTAGGTTTTCACTAAAATATTTTAAAAATTTAATATAATAAAGTGCTTGACATAACTTGAATCGTTTATATTTCGTACCTTTCCGTTAGTCTTAATGTCAGTTCATGTTCAACTGTGGGCTTGAAATGCATGAAGACGACACAAAGGACGCTAGTCACAAAACCCATAGAAGAGTACAAAATTCAGTATCTTACTGTACAGTACAATTTATTTCCACAAAGCATTTACCGTTAAAGCATAAAGGGAGTCCCCCCATTTGACGGCCGGTATTTTTAGCTTTTTGGGATTTCTTATTAAAGTAGAAATTTTAAAATTTTACCATATGTTTATTGACATTTTAACAGTAAGTCAAAATATTTTCAAACTAAAATCTTCATCACAATGTGTGGTATACCACACCAAACGCACTCATGTCGAAAAAAAGGTGGTAGACGGCCTCCATCCGACTGGCTGATTGGCTTATCGTAAATCAAAAAATCTAACGGCGTTTTATTCTATAAAAATTTAAAAATCGTTCCAACTAGGATCTTTTGAAAATGTGGAAAATTGAACAATTGACAAGTTTTTGAAAAAAAAAGTTCAAATTTCATGATTTTTTTCGACTATTTGGTTACGTAAAACCAAAAAGGCTGGGAATTTTTTCACTATCCGACTTCAAACGATGAAAAAACATGTTTTTAATCTACCATTAAAATTTCAAAGCAATCAGTTAACCCGTTCTTGAGATATCGTGGGGGCCAATTGGGAAAACACAGTTTTGAGAAAAACGCGTTTGAAAGTTCAAATACGATTTTAACTATGAAATCTTTACTCCTCATGAATCTGCTATGCCTGGTCCATAGATAATTTTTTCTTCTTCCTGTTTTAATACTTTTGAAGCTGCTTGCTTTGTTCTTGCTTAAATTTTGGTTTGTTTCATGAATTGAAACTACATGTATATTGAAAGTTCTCATGTAACAAGCCGAAGCGTCATAATGTGACCGATGTCCCGCCTCGAAACAAGTGTAGTCTAACTGTAATAACTTTCCAACGACTTCAAATATTGTAAAATCACTTTACCAGCATATTCTACACGTGTTTAAAAATCATTCTATGTAAAAACAAAAAAAAAGATTGTTTCAAAATATCACATGGGTTGACTTAAGAGTATTTAAAGAAATCACTCTCAAGCCGTCGTCGGAAAATCTGTGGAGATGTAGTGATCTCGAAATATCTATCAAATATATTAAACAATGCTTCCGGAATTAAATTACCATGTATGTGTTTAACAATATTTTAACTGTCTTATGTCCAATGTATTATATATATTTTTTTAGTAGTTTTTACTATTAATTTGTCAAGTTCATGTCGCTGGCTATCCCTGGTTTAGTGAGTATTTTTCTAATAAAGCATCTTGACAGAAGTAAATGTGTGTTTCAATCAATGTTTTCCAGAGAGATTTTTAATGGTTAAGGATGCTTATAATTGGTATATCATACCTACTTTTTACGACAGTAAATTTAAATAAAAATCTCATTTTAATAAAACGTATACTTAGTTTCATAAAGTGCACCTTTCGTCCTGCGAGAGTTCAAGATTTTTTGTCAGATCAAATAAAATACATGAAACGAGTTTCGAGTGGCTCTTAAAAGATTCTCGTAGCATATAATTTAATAAATTAACTCAAAAAATTGTATCATTGATACAAAAACACTTGATGTACATATAAGGCACTTTCAAAAAATATATGTCTCAAAACGTCAAAATTTATAAAATGGCAATATGATATGATATGACTTCATCAAAACATTTGAACAATAATGCAATGTGAAAAAACTTGATTCAGAATGATTAGTTGATTGACATTTTTTTCGTAACTCACTAAAAACACTTAAGTGCTTACGGGGTCGTCTTAGGTGGGCGAAGCGATCCGGCGCGCTTTAAAAGCGGCAGAGTTTTAAAATATCAAACGGTCCTCGCCCATGTAAGTGTCATATGTGGGCGACGCGATCCGGTCAGGACGGCATATGTCGTAAGTCGCCTCAAGTGCCTGACTCATGGCGCACGCGAATCGCTTGAAAATATCAAACGGTCCAAGCTCACCAGAGCGTTAATTGCGTCTGGCCGAGCGATGGCACATACGATCTTTAGTCCGCTACGTTTAAAATTAATTGGTTTTTACACGTCGCCGCAGCGCTTCGTCTCGCCTACCTAAGACACGGGGTTAGTGTCAGATCTTGCTTAAAAGATAGATTTTAAAAAATATTATCAAATAATAGTCTTTATCTCACGAATTAAGTATATTTTATGCTCAACCAAATAACATTCAAATTCAAATAATAGTCCGTGGCGCAGTGGCAACGGCTTTGACTTACGTGCCGGACCGCCTGGGTTCGATTCCTGGTACGAGCGGATTTTTTCAGTCGAGTCAAAGGCATGGGCGTTTGTGTTGTTGAAAATCCCTTCCCACCTTTCCGATCCCAAAGAGCGACGCATAGTGACAGCTTTTAGCTAATCACTAGCCCTGCCCGAGTCTCCTTCCGAGTCCATATGCTCCAAGTTGGGGGCGGTTTTGGTTAAAAAAAAATAACATTATCTAACTGACGAAAAAAAACGTCAAACAATTTCAAGATTCTAATCCCACTTAAAGCATTTTTTAATCGCTTTTTGCTGGACAGTATAAACCTAGCTGCCGACTATGAATATACTTAGTCTGTGACTCACCGTATCAACTTAAGCCAGGAAACAATGAGCCTGCTTCGCACAAAGGTAGGATAAAAAAACAATATTGCAAATTATTTACGAATTAGCAGAAGGTTTACCGAGGAATTGATTTTTGAAAATCTAAAGCATCAAAATCGACTCATATTAAGTTTTTAAATTGGAAGTTCGACCATAGATTCTTGATGAAATTTAAAATCTTTTGAATTATTTTTTTGTCTATGAGTTTTGTCACTGGCATTAATGTAACTTCAACTGGCGCGTTGTAAAAAGATTGTATCGTATATATTTACATATAATAAAAAAATAAATGTAATATCACAAAGTTTAAAGATTATTGTTAGAAATCTGGATTAATAAACTATTAATAACTGTCAATCAATTGGAAAAGTAGCTGCACAGATAAAGTTAAAATTTCTGTAGGTCTTTTAAATTTCATATCGTTAAAAAGTGATTATGAAGCTCATAGCATGGGAATGCTCACCTTTTTAAAATGTAGGGTACTATTCGACGTCATTATTTTACAATATCGTTTGGGAATGAAACCAGAAACTGACAACGTCACGCGATTCCTGCTGATCGATGACACAGTCTTTCCAAAATAATAATTGAATCAATAAAAACGTGGAAGCTTTAATTTTTTTTTGTTAATAGATAAATAGGTACTCGAGAATACTCGTCCATTTTTCAAGTACTCGAGAAGTAGTTTTAGAATCTGAAGAGTTTTTTTTACTGTGGGAATTATAAAAACAAAGCTCAAATTCGAAACAATTTGAAAATTGGATACTTTTAATTCTCTATTACTTTTGAAATACATGTTTTATAAATTTAAGTAAATGTTTAAATGCAATTGAAAAGTTTATTTGTTTTTTATCATCTATTTTTATACACAAATTTGAATTAATAATATAGATTTATAATAATTAATAATATAGGGTACATCTGAAACTACTCGAGTATACTCTCCTAGAAAGAGATCTTTTCAAATGTTACTACTCGATACTCGAGTAGTTGAGATGTCGAGTAACTAGAGTCTTGTGGATGTGGACTCTTCGCGTTGTTTATCTCATGATATGTGTTCTATGATTATTGCTCGTTACTCAGAGATTTTCGAAGAGAGTAAGGATTGAAAGAATACGGGGACTAGGACAGGACTAGTGGTTAGCTTATCGCTAAGCGCTGCTTTTTGGGATCGCAAGGGTGGGAAGGGATTTTTAACAACAGTTACACTCATTGCTTTCGAACAGAATTTATAAATCAACTGAAAACACCCTGGTCGTACAGGAACTCGAACCCAGGCGGTCCGCCATGGAAGCCTACGCATGGATATATCTTTTCCCATATCCGCCCCAATTCGGAGCGTATGGATATCCCTTACGGAGTTTATCTCAACATGTTTTTTTTCTTGAAAAACCTTCGAGAACTGTTATCACTCTGTTACTTAACCTCTCTTTTTGAAGATAGTAGGGATTGAAAGAATACGGGGAATAGTGATTAGTTTATCGCTCCTTTTTGGGATCGGAAGGGTGAGAAGGAATTTTTAACAACACAAACACCCATTTGATAAAAAAACAGCCTTCCAAAAGAGAAAGCATGCGACGTTGATCACTGCAGACTGCACGAAGGATCCCGGCATAGATGTTTTACTGGAGAAATAATTATGGCTAAAATAAACAACTTGACGACTATGTTACGACGAAATTTAAAAAGGTAGTAAAATTCAAATTGATAAAAACAGCAGCTTAAAAAAACATGTGTCTCCGCTCATCATTCTTGTGTCGATAATGATAAAGTAACGATGAGAAAAGTTCCGTTAAAGTTTACGATAATGCTGGCAGGCAATAAAAATCTTCAGCGAAATTAAAATTTTATCAGCAAGTGTCATCAGTACATAATCGTCGGTGAAAAATCGATGGCAAAAGTTTTTATTCGAAATATGGCTTTCGAAGTAAGTAGGTGAGTTCGTTTTAAAAAATAGCTTATTTAAGTCAAAGCTGAGACAAAGTTTTTAAATTGAAAATGAGATGCACGACAGAAGGTCAGATTCTAGGTATTTGATATTATATTATACATCAAGTCTATTTTCCAGGGACGTAGCAAGGCGATCGCAACAGGTGCATTAAATATAAGGGTTTATTTTTTAGCCCACTTGTTCGAATAATAACTAATAGTTTCTTAATAATTAATTTCAGAATGGCTTTTATTAAAAGCTCAAATTTTTACATTATTAAACTTCCCATAAAGTTTTTGATTTTCGATTTCTTAATCTCACTTTTATAATCAGTGTGCTCGAATCAATCAATAAACGCTGCTAATAATTTATAAACACACAAAGAAAGAAAGTGTTTGTGTTTTAATTCCGTGTATTGAAGTGCTTTTGGATACACAATTATTTTTTTTCTTTTCTGTCTGGTGCGTACACGAATAAATCAGAAGGTTTTCCAACGTATGAGCAGGCCACAAGAAGCTTGGATTTTCCATACTTAGTTCACACACTTGTAGCGGTTGTCCCTGTGCTTTTATGATGGTCATTGCAAATGCGAGTCGCACCGGAAACTGCAAACGTTTTAATTCGAATAGTAGTTGGAATCATTGTGATGCGTGGCAACAGTACATCTTCTCCTTAAAATTTTCCATTTAAAATTTTTGCTTCGATGATATTGTTCATTTTCTTCTTCACTAAACACCTGGTACCTTTGCAAAGTCGGGGTAGATTTATATTTTGAAGAGGAATAACAGCTACGCCAATTTTCAACGTTAGAACGTGCGGCGGCATGCCTGGCAAATCAAGTGAATTTAAGATTTTTTTCTTCTCTTTTTTTAAAAAGTATTCGCGAGCGTCCGCGCAACATCTCACCAAAGTTTTAGCGCAATTGGATTAACAGTATATGAACGCATATAGAAAAAACCGACAAACATTCATATTTATATGTACATATTTATATAGATTTACCATACTTTTAAAAATATTAATTTGTATTTAAGAAAAAATAAACACTTTGATGAGATTTCAGCATATTTTATAACGAATAATTTTTACTGAAGGTCTTTTTGACTTGATGGAATTTCAATTTTGAATCGTTTGAAATTGTACGTTTGAGTTCGGTCTCTAACGACCCGGGTACATTCCGTGCCTCAGTTCAAGTACATTCGTGCACTTTAAATGCGTGAAGATGGCAAATGGTGAAACACGGGTCGTTAGTGTCAAAACTCATGGAAAGGTACAAAACTCAAGCGATTCAAAAAAAAGTGTTTTATGTCAAATATGGTATTCAAAATTCTCACAAATATATTATTCGATTGCTTTATTAGCTGCTTCAGCCCTGTCCAGTTCACGCGGGTAATAAAAGAAAGATTCTCTTTCTTTATTCTCCTTACCTTAATACAAGTTTATTGACATTTGATTTGCGTTTAGCGATGCGTAAAATCTGTTTCGCAATTTGTGTCAAACGAGATGAGACGATAAAACGACTTGGTATATTTTTTTATACTTTTTTATGACTCGGTTGGTAATAAAATAATTTCGTCTGGAAATTATGGGCCTTAGACTTTACTTAACCTTACCTCGTGTCTAATTGATAATACAACTACTCAATGCCGTTGGCAAAAGCCACTCTGTTTTGAGATCGCGATTTTCGATGAGAATGTGAACATTTGCATTTATTAATCACTATTTTTTTTTAAATTTTAAACGGATATTATAAAATTTTAAATAACTTTGATCATTTCACTTATTGTGATACTAATCTTACTACACATGTTTCGTCTGCTATAGAGACATCTTCAGACTTGCTATCTGTAATTATAGGAAATTATGATATTATTTATGTTTAGTTTTAAGACTTTTAAGGTGTCAATAATGTTCACTTGGTGGAAAGGCATTATAATAAAAATAATAATACATTTTTAGTACTTTTTCCACATAAAATTTATTTGATCAGGACCGGTTTCGCTCATGGTGAGCATTGTCAACTGATAAGAAATACAATACAACAGTGATATTTATACAAAAGTTAAGTAGGGTATGACAAACAATTGGTAAAACAACCAAGCAAATAAATGAAGCAAATAACAAGAAAAATAGACTATAAATAAAAGGTTGCAAACTAATACATCAATTTATGATATTTTAGTTTGCATTGCTGAAAGGTCTTCAACAGGTCAATAAAGCAAAAAAAATCGATACTTCGATAGTAAGTCCGAAGATGCCTCTGAAAGAGGGAAACACGTGTCACAGTTAGTAACAAAAAACTTGGAATAATCAAAGTTAATTTAAATTTTATATTAAAACGAACATCCACAAAGTTACCGCCGAATCCATCGAAAGATTAAAATTGTCTGAAAACGTATTTAAAATTTGAAACTTAACCTTGGGATAGGGTCAAGACCGGTTTGAACGACTCCATAGTCTTGCTATCGACTACATTTATTATCATTTCATTTTGGTTTCATATCCTGTTTCTACTGTAATGACAACCAAGGTGGTTGTTTGTTGTCCCACAACCTCCCGTTATGTGTAAGGAACCGTATTCACGGTTTTAACGCAAAACGATCCAGAAAAGAAACGAATTTACTCATCCTTTAATGGCCCGATACAGAGCTGCAATGGACTGATATTTAAGCCATGCTCTATGGTGCTTAAAATAAATAAAAATAGAAAGGAAATAAAAGAAAATGTGAATTTATCGGCCTCTTGGCTTAAGTATCGATATTAAACATTAAGCGATATTAAGTATCTTGTGTCTCCGTATACTAAAAATACACCGTTTAATAGGTACTTCGCGTAGAATCTAGAAGAGAAATCAAGAGTATTTCACGTCCCATATTATGAAAATACAAATTCATCGAAGGTATAATCGAGGTTTTTTCACATGGGATAAATGAAATAATGAAATTTCCTCACACTTATTTTTTGCAACGTTTTTTCATTTCAGGTGTGGGTAGACGCTGCCGTTCAGATATTTTACTCTGTGGGTGCAGGCTTCGGGGTGCATCTCTCGTACGCTTCGTACAACACTTTCCACAACAACTGTTACAGGTAAGACAGCATATTTTTTCTACGAGAACTGCCTGTCCTTTAGTTTCTCAACCACTTTTTCTCGAATTGAATAGGGATTGAAACGAACCGAGGATTAGGACAGGACTATTGGTTTGATAATCGCTCTCGCTATAAAGTATATATATATATATATATATATATATATATCTCGCACTTTTTAGCATCGGTTAGAAGAGATCAATAATATTGATACATGCAAATTTAATATATTGTTTACTCTTAAAATGTTCACTGTCAATACTTGGTGGAATGGCATTATAATAAAAGAAATAAAGCATGATGAGTACTTATTCACTGGTTATATTACATTTACCTTTTTCTAATAAATTTAATGTGGAATAAGTAGGTACTAAAAATGTTTTATTATTTTTATTATATTCCAGTATTGCTACCCGGCGTCACTCGGACTAAGCGACCAATAATTATTTAATGTTATATCATTCGACATAATTATATCACAAAATCTAACATCTAAAATAGAGTTAAAATAAAATCACAAACTTTATTTAATTTGATGACAGCCCCATTCTCGCCCATTAAAATGTCCAAATTCAAGGAAAAAATCTAATTTGCTGTCAAAGAAATGTCAAATAATACCTTCACGTAAATAATAAACATTATTATATTAATAAAAGCCGGGAAAAGTTCAGTAGAAGACTAATTTATTACATTTTTGACTAAATGTCTTCGCCGATAAAAATTCAAACATATTTTCTTTCATATTCGTTTTTATGGCAACTTAATGACCAACAATGCAAAAGGGAATTACAGACCCACAGACATACGCCGTTTCGGTTTTATATATTTATAAGAAGATTGTTTGTATGGAAGTCAATGCGCTAGTCCATAATTTATTTATTTATTTATTCAAGAAAATACAAATCATGGCATAACAGATGACGTCAATGCGCCATGCATTTGACAAAATTAAAAACATTATAAAAATCACAAATTATTAAAAAAAAAACGAAAATATTGTAGTCATAACAACAGATAGAAAAAATGAATAAAATCACATTAGAAATTTTCAAATAAGTCAACCGAGTGAGTTCCGACAAAATCAACTTTTATTCATAAAAAATATTATTCGTCTGAACACACGAGCGTCAATATGAAATATGTCGGCATCTGAAGCAATGCCGTTTAAAATTGCTATATTATATTGGAGCTCGCCACTCATGACATTAAAAATTGACCTAATAATCGCAGTTTTCAAATAAAACACAATCAATAAATGACAAAAGATATCACTACGTTGCAAAACTTCAATTGAATACATAAAAGCCTAAGAGCTTCAATTTCTACAATAGGGTCAGTTGTTTCATTTTCTCGCACTTACACATATCGAAGAAAACAACTTCAGCTAGTGTATACTCGATATGTTTCACAAGTGGATGTTGACAAGGCGAAATCTCTTCACTACTTGTGTTTTCATAGACGAAACATAAACAAAGGAAGGCGCAAAAGGAAAACGTACGGAAAATTGATGTTCAATGTTCAGTAATGATTTATATCACTTTTAAGGTGTTCACTGTCAATACTTGGTGGATTGGCATTATAATAAAAATAATAACACATTTTTAGTACTTTTTTCACATAAAATTTATTGGATCAGGACCTTTTTCGCTCACGGCGAGCATTGTCAACTGATAAGAAATTTCAGTTGTATTTAACAGTGATATTTTGTTGTATTTCTTATCAGTTGACAATGCTCGCCATGAGCGAAACCGGTCCTGATCCAATAAATTTTATGTGGGAAAAAAACGTACAATTTTTTTTTTATTATATTTATTATAATGATTTATGTATTGATTTTTTTTTCCAGAGACTGTTTGGTAACCACTGCAGTAAACTGTTTTACCTCATTCTTCTCCGGATTTGTGATCTTTACATATCTTGGATTCATGTCGCACAAGCAGGGTGTTCCTATCAGCTCTGTTGCTACTGAGGGTATGTTATATATTGACTTTATATTCTCATCTTCGGAATCAATTACAATCTCAGTGTTAGGTTAGGTTAGGTTAGGTTTTCAAGAAGACCGACCTAATAATACATCGAATACACTCTGTTGAAAGTTCTCCTAATCCTATATTCTAAGTGTTATTAAAAAATGTGATATAAGTAATGAAAGTATAACCGTTAATAATACTGTTTGTTATATAGGTCCCGGGCTTGTGTTCCAAGTGTACCCTGAAGCGATTGCCACACTTCCAGGAGCCAGCATCTGGGCTATGCTCTTCTTCTTCATGCTCATCATGCTGGGACTCGATTCTGGGGTAAGTTTCTTAACCTCATCTACTACCGTCTCCAGTGGCGGATTACCTTCTTGTGAAGCATCAGGTGGGATGTAATTTCGGATGCTCTCTTTTTCGAATGGTTAAAAAGCGTCGTAAATTAACTACTACTTTGCTATTAATGTTGATTTCATTCTGAATCATTTCTAAAAACACTAATTTTCTCTTCTTATTGTATGTGATTGAGAGTATTGATGGCCATTATTGTCGGCCTCTGTGGTCTAGTGGCAAGAGCTTTGCCCTAACGATCAGGTGGACCCGGGTTCAATTTCCGCAAGCTCAGATTTTTTCAATTGATAAAAAGATCTTGGACTGGACGTATGTCGAGTTTTCACAATTAAAAATATTTGGAAATTTTGCATTGGCAATAGCTGTAATGCCAAATATATTTTTTATATTAAAAAAATATAAAAATTATAATAATAGCATTTTAGATGTGACAGCTTAACGTTATATTCCAAACCAAAAACATGTGTCAAAACAATTTTTCGAAAAATTTAATTTGGGCTTTATCAATGTGTGTTATTTTTGAGGCCACCACTGACCGTCTCGATCATCACTCTCCTGGATTGTTCTCATACACTCACTATCACTCATGTCATCCACTTTTATAATCAGTGATATTTGCAATTGGGTTTTTGTTGATGGTGTTGTCTTTCATTTTATCAGATGGGCGGTCTGGAGTGCGTCATCACTGGTCTTATGGACGAGTTCAGTTGGCTGTTCAAAGGCGTGAAGCATGCGAGGGAAAAGTTCACCCTGTGCGCTGTCGGTTTCTCATTTTGCATCGCCTGTGTTAATGTTACCCCGGTAAGAAACTACATATAACATTATTTTGAATCCACTCTAAAGATCGTGCCAGCACCCTCAAGGAAGAACTCAGTTACAGTTTCTACTCAAAATGAGTTATTAATACTGGAAATCTTGCAATTGTGAACTTTATCTTTTACCAAAAAATAAAAATAAATTATCAAATCCAAAAACCTATAAAGAATATATTGCACTATATAAAGAAGATTACGTGCTTTCAATGTAATGTATAATAAATAAACATAAAAATAATCAATTAAACAAAACTAAGCCATTTGTTTCCTTTTATGTGTTTTCTTTTTTCAAATAGAGCGCTTAAAAAATTTCTAAACTTTAGAAATCTAATTACCTCATGATTTTAATTTTGTTGGTTGATTAGTTCTTCCTTGAAAATGACGATTTGTTTATTATGTTAGGCACAAGTGTTACCTGCAGAATTATGACGAGAAGGCATCAGAGAATCGATATAGACCAGTCATACTGAACCTTTTTTATCGCTTGGGCCGCATTCTGATTTTTGCTTCGCTATATGGGCCGCAACATATTTATAGTAAACTGTAAATACACTTGGGCTTCGTATAACACGGTTTTATAGAACACGGATGTATAAAATGAGACATTTTTATACAACATGGTTTAAGGTGTTATACGAGGCCCAAGTGTATACATATGTCTATTCATGTATTTTTCAAAATAAAAAATAACAATCAACAACAAATAAAAAATACGTAAAAAGTACACGAAAATACTAATGTATCCAAAATCTTAAAAATTATTGTGAATTTTGATATTGAGTCAAACTTTTAACTATTTTCGTCAAATCAGGTTCCTGATTACTACAGGTTACTCTTAATTAATACAACATCAAGGTGAGAATCAGTAAGCCAATTTTTAAATACGCTCTTCGCAAATTTTATTTTAGAATATGACAAGTCACAGAGATACGTAGATGAGAATAATGTGAGCAGAAGCCGGGCACATTTTTGTACAGTTTTTGTACCAACCGATTGCATCCCAATATTGAAAACAACACTAAAAAAGTATTCGGTGACTATAATTATTTTGGGCCGCAGATTGAGTATGGCTGATATAGACCGAGAGCTATGCTTCTCGATGACCCCCCTAGGTAGAGACTAGGTAGAAATAGTAGTCTGACTTTTTCAACTGTAGCCATCGCGCCGCGCCCTCCTGTCGGCAGCGATGGGAAGGGAAATGAAACAAATATTTTTTTTAATTTAAAAACATTTAGAGACGAAGGAGACTGGAATAACTTTGACGCTAACACGCATTAGAACTTAATGCTCAGTCAAATTTATATCCATAAAAAAAGGCATAAGTGACCTTTTGAAATGCTTAAATAAACGAAATCTTGAATGTATGTATGTATATGTTTTTTTACAATAAGAATTTTCATTCATTTGTCAGTCAAAATATAATTGAGCTTCTAGTAGTTTTTCATTGAACTGGGCGTCTTAAAAACTTAAAATGTGTTTTTTTATCATAATTTCTAGCCGTTAATTATATTAGTCCTTATGATATGAAAATTGCTTAGCTGAGATACGTATAAACTCACCGATTGCTCCTAACTAGACAGTTCTAATCTGTTTTGGTTTTCGAATCAACATTTAAAATACGCAATTAATAAGGGTTGTGTTTTCAGGGTGGAATATACATGTTTCATTTGTTAGACACGCACGCGGCGGGGATCTCCCTCCTCTGCTCGGCTCTTTTTGAGGCTGTTGCAGTTTCGTGGTTTTACGGTAAGTAATTGTATATTGCTGTGGTTACTCATTCACGTGCAGATTTGAAAGGCTTCAAACGTGAAAATTTCACAAGCAATATTAATTGCATATATTCGTAATAAACGAAAAGTGATAACACTGAGAAGCGCTGTTTGTATTATATCAAACTAACGCACACAATGCTGCCGATACAATTACATATTAGAAAGTGATGAATATGTAATTCTTAGAAGAATTCAATGTTTTTATAAGCATGCTAGAATTAAACAATGACAGATAACTATATAACAGTTTCAATGTTGCATTGATAAATAAACCCTTTTTATAAGATTGTCATGACCGATGATTGTCGGTCCCTGTGGTCTAGTGCAGTGGTTCTCACGTAAAATTTGGCTGTGGCCGCACTAGGAACATCAGCTGTCGAACGGAAATGTCTGGTGGCCGCACCAAATTTTTCTTTTTTGAGTCATTTTTGTCAAAAAGACCTTAACATGTATGTGTTTGAGTTTTTTCGAACATATAATTCTTGATGCACAATACAATGCATACGGAATATTAAATTTTCAGTGTCATTGTTGGAAAATTAACTTGTTAAAACACATTTTTATTAAATATCAATATGATCTATGCAGCTGTTGGTGGCCGCAGCGAAATCCTCTGGTGGCAACATGCGGCCACCGTGGCCGCACATGAGAACCACTGGTCTAGTGGCAAGAGCCTGAGACCCGGGTTCAATTCCCGGCAAGGTCAGATTTTTTCAATTGAAAAAAAGATATCATGGGCTGGGTGTATGTTATTTATCGTTGATTTTGTGCACAACTGATTCATTACTTATCATCGTGTTAATCTCGTATGACTTTCACAATTAAGAATATTTGGCGCATTGGCGTAAGCTGTAATGTCAAATATTTAATTAAAAATTAATTAAAAAATTACTAACTTAGATATATGTATCAAAACTTGCACATGCTTCATTGTTCTGCCGGAGAAACGACATAATACCCATGAATTTGTCATTGAATTCATTTGATTATTTTGTAAATTTTGATCAAATTCTGGATGCGAAATCAAAATGGCGTGAAGTTTTACACATGTAGAGATTAGTTTAATAACAAATGCGTTCATGAGGAAAGGGACAATTCGAATCATGTCACGTTAAAACATCACGTTTTTATAAAGATCTTGATTACGCAAATACTGTCTTGGATTACCAATATGAAACACAAAGCTCATTACATTTCGCACTCATTATATTTATCTGGAATTTTAGCCCGGCGATATAATCACTTTATTACTTTCGACGTTTCAACGGTTTGAATGTCAAATAAAAATTTTGAATTTGGTACTTCCAATTCCATAGAATCAAAAACGTCTCACTTAACGTAAAAAATTTGTATCTACAAATTACCCATTTTTCATTTAGTGATGCTATCAGTTTAAGAATCGAAATATTGTCGAATTGGACATACCCTTACACTCTTAACGATGATTGAAATCTTGAAGTTGAAATCATTCATATTTCCGAAATAGTTGAGCTTAAATCCCACGATCTAAAATACGAACCGTGACTGCAAATCCCTGAAAAATATTTGAACTATGTTTTCCTCGCCATTCTTTTTTAATGTATTGCCAACAATATAATTTTATATGTACATATATGTTACAGTGAAACTGTAT
Organism: Himalopsyche kuldschensis; assembly: GCA_028554975.1. NCBI lineage: Eukaryota > Metazoa > Arthropoda > Insecta > Trichoptera > Rhyacophilidae > Himalopsyche > Himalopsyche kuldschensis. The sequence goes on along the minus strand of JAHFWI010000030.1, from coordinate 309,774 downwards.
TCTCAGTGAAAATGTATCAAGTAATAGAGTTGTATGACAACATGATTTCACTGGTCACGATCATTGAAATTATTGGCCCAAGTCGATGATTTGCCGGCCTAAAATTTTGGTTTGCTTCAATTAAACAAAATCAGAAAGTAGTCTCTTTCATAAAAAAAGAACCAAAAAACACATACAAACATTGGGCTGAAGATAGGGCGGTCAAATTTAATTTCATTGTCATCTTGGAGAAGTATATATTTTTCACTGAGAATACAGTTTCACTGTAACATGCATATATAATCTTCTGTCTGTAATTCAATGTCAATACTTGGTGGATTGGCATTATAATAAAAATAATAAATCATTTTTAGTACTTTTTCCACATAAAATTTATTTGATCAGGACCAGTTTCGCTCATGGCGAGCATTGTCATTGAATATTTTTATTTATTATTTATGAATTACACATGCTTAACAGGTCTTGACAAGTTCTCAAAAGATGTCGAAGCGATGCTGGGATTTAAGCCGGGTCTATATTGGAGGATTTGCTGGAAGTTTATCAGTCCATCGTTTATCATTGTAAGTAATGTTAAACTAACTGTAAACTGTAATTAGTTTTTTAATGTATCATCAACACTAAACCCCAATATGGGTGTTGTCCACTTTGGCCGTGTTTGATTATTTGACATCGCATGAAACTTGTTATCTGTCTGTATTAAAATGAACAAAATCTCTTGTAAGATCACGACGTCATAGTGCATAAATAAATATACATTATAGATGAGTTTTTCACCATGTACATATCAATTGAAATCAGAACTAGAAAACGCGCATAGCAAGTGGCTTCGGTTGCAGTGCCTACGAGCTCAAATCTCTGCGTGCTGTGTAGAGACTCCAATTCGAGTATCGAGTACTCGATACTCGAGTATACTCGTCCATTTTTCAAGTACTCGATACTCGAGTAGTTTGAAAAATACTCGAGTAATACTCGTTATATATAAATGAAGATTTAATTCCAAATTTTATTTTGTTATAAGCGGCGGACAGAAAAAATAGATTGCAAAATTTAATTGATTGTTTACTTTTAAGCCAAAGTCCACAGCAAGAGTTTTTTCTACTGCTGGAATAAAAAACATAACTTCGAACGAAATTAAAATTTGAGACGATTAATTCTCTTTTATTTTTGAATCATCTGTTTCATAAATTGAAATAAATGTAATCTTATATATAAAACCGAAACGGCGTATGTATGTATGTGGGTCTGAAATTCCCTTTTGCATTGTTGTTGCAAGTTGCAATATAATAATGTTTATTATTTACGTGAAGGTATTATTTGACATTTCTTTGACAGCAAATTAGATTTTTTCCTTGAATTTGGACATTTTAATGGGCGAGAATGGGGCTGTCATCAAATTAAATAAAGTTTGTGATTTTATTTTAGCTCTATTTTGGATGTTAGATTTTGTGATATAATTATGTCGAATGATATAACATTAAATAATTATTAGTCGCTTAGTCCGAGCGACGCCGGGTAGCAATACTAGTAATGAAATAAATCTAAGCCTATTTACTTTTTTTATCATCTATTGATAGACACAAATTTGAAGAAATAATATATATTTTGGTACATTTAAAACTACTCGAGTATACTCGAGTATTCGAGTATTTTAAACTTTTACTACTCGATACTCGAGTAGTTGAGATGGCGAGTATTTGGAGTCCCTAGTGCTGTGTGACTTTTCCGATCCTAAAAATCGGTTATACCTAGAGCGACTAGCTTTAATCCAAGCCCTATTCGAAAAAACAAGTTTAGAAACTATGTAGCAATCAGTTCTCGTTGAAAAACTTATATTAAGATAAGTTCCATTAGCATTCCATACGATCATTACTGGGTGCGGACATTGTTAAAAAATCTATTCAAGGTGTTTGTTTTGTTTCTATATAGAAATAGAAGAATAACTTTAAGTATTTAGCTACCAAAAATAAATCCAATCTTAGTGGCGACAATTTTGAAATTTAAATCTGACATGTAAGTTTCTTATTTATTTTTTCATGTAGGCATACATAGTGTCGATACATACATTTTTCAATCTCTAGTCAATACATACATTCATATACATAGGTAAAATATTCATCAAAACGTTACTTCCTGCCAATAACAAGGGGAAATCAAATCACAAAGGAAATAGTATTTCACCCCCGATATTTGCATTTATTTTTGCTGATCTTGAATGGTTCAGTTTTTTGTAATGTTTTGGATTCATGGAAACTCTCACTACATATAAGTATTAACATTCTGGTAAATAAATTCACTTGATGCATTACTAATTTTACGTTTATTCCCACTTAGTAAAAAACCCAGATTATTTTTCACTTCATGAATACACCAAATCAATAACTTATATTTTCCATATAAAATTAAGATGGTGGAACAGAGAAGAAGATGTATAGTGTACTCTGTCTAGCCTTGGTATATAAGCTTGTTCTAATACATAGTTCTGACGAGGGCGTAAGCCGAAATAGCTATCAACAAATATATAAAATAATTTATGCAGAATTAAAATACATTCTTATTTTTCCTACCGTGTTAGGATTAACCCCGGCATTAAGACCTAGTGGGAGAATTGTGTTCATTTGCGGCACCCATGGGCTCGAATCCTATAACGAAGATTTTATGAATACACTAAAAACTCTCTTTGTGCGTTTCAAAGTAATGCGATTTTCCGCCGCACACAAACCGCATAAAAAAAGGGTTTAGGTGTACACCATTTTCAATAGATTGATGGATTTGTGCGCCAATCGATATCGATATAATAATCAACGATTAACGCTTTCCAAATTTTCATTCCAGCATTGAATGTTCTAGTATTTAATAATATGAGGCAATACAATATGATTTGTCTCACTTTGCAGGGAGTGGTAGCGTTCGCCCTGCTTTACCATCAACCCTTGCAGTACCAGCAGTACACCTACCCTTGGTGGGCGGAACTTCTCGGCTGGGGTATGGCTCTTAGCTCAGTTTTGATGATTCCAGCCTTAGCGATATATCGTCTCATCGTTACTAGAGGACCATGGAGACAGGTTTGTTCATTATTTTAAAATACACATAAATTCTGTTGTCTTCTTTCTGTTAAATAAGAAGTCAATACTTAGTAAATGACGCATAGTAATACACGCAGAGTAAATGAGCGTAAATGCCGAAGTCAAATCAGTTTGAAATTTAACAGCGCTTGCTTCGGCGTACAAACTGTTTACGTTATGACGCTGCGTTTCGGCTTTACAGACGGCGCCATCATTAAATCCATTGCGGCAACCTTTGATTATGAAGCAAGTCTCGGGCGGCTACGCCAAAATTTACGCTTGTCACTGTGGCTATAGCCTCAGTTATGCTTATAATTCAATTCGGTGGCCAAATCATTGTTTATTTTTACTTCCAGCGAGTGGCATTGAGTATTTCACCGGTCGACGAGCACGAAGCGATCAAACGAACGAATGTGGTCAGCCGATTCACCTGGAAGCACTGGCTTTACGTCTAATCGAAGAATCGGAGCTATATTAGAATTTTATTATCGAGGTTTGCACCTAATTGGGCTATCAATGAGCCCTATGGTTGGTGCACCTGTAGCGAAGCTGAGAATAGTGAAAAGTACAGCGATTATACAAAAATCGGTACAAGCAAACACTCAACGTTGCTTTACTATCAATCTTTGTATAGATTGACAAGGGTAAGGTAACTGGAGTCTTGCATGCGTTTTAAAGCATACTTTTATTTTTCCGTTTCTATCTCAGACCCCTTTCAATATAATATGTACCTACTTAAAGACTTAATTTAATTAAGATGGTGAAATATTGAAATACATCGAATTCCATTTTGACATAATTATGTTCCAATGAATACAAATTAATATCATGCATATAGCAAATATGAGATTACATACATTGTTAAAAGGCTAAATCAAAATGTCAAAATACGTATTTTTTTAAAATTGCATTTGAAGCATTCATATATTAAAAATAAGCTGTAATGTTTTAATTCAGTGCCACTGCCAATAAAACAATATATATTTTTGATCTCTTTTTTCGTTTCTTGTTAGAATTAAGCAATCAGTTGTTCTTTGACATCTTTTCATTGTAATTTTGTTGTAATGTTTTAAATGTCATTCATCAATCTTTAATTGCATTATTGAACACTGTTGATACCGAGCATTAATGAACCCTCGTTAATATGAGTAAGATGACGTTTATCAGCCTGTCCAATTTTCAATCAGAAAAGTAAAATATGGAAACCAACGTGCTTGGATTTTCCCAAATAATTTTTCCACGGATATTTTATGCATCTCAACATCAATACATCAATATTTTTGATGTTTCATTTTATGTTTACTTTTGTTTCAATAGTCATGTCATTCTTCAGTCAAACTATTGTACTTATCGGCAAACTTACACTGTTCATTAAAATATGTCTTAACATTTACTTAATTCACATAATATCTATCGCCATTTCCTTTATATTGTTTATAATATACATCAGTCATAAAATGTATGAATGTTAACTGTGTGTTTGTATAAAATACATTCAACATCATATTTCACAGAAAAAATATTTCGACTTAAATATCAAATACCAAATAAAAGTTTGATTCTTATTTATTTATTTAAAATATATTTATCATAAAAAAATTGTGTGTTGATGTCGTAGTTGAATCTTTCCAACATATTAATAACATTATTGTGGAAAAAAATCATGTTAAATTTGCTTCAAAATTTCCCAAAGTGACGAAACCCAAAATGAACTCTAATTTTTAATAAAATGAAACAGTTCAATCATGTTATGTATGCATTTATAAATTATTCATCCAATTTGATTCAGATGATATTATGGTCCAGTGTAATATATTTGTTTTTGTATGATAACATTTGATGGTATGTATAATAACTCCCAAACTATTTACATATGTATCTATTGTTCTACCTTGTAAAGTAACCAGCTTGCTATATTTATATTCACAAAAATAAAATGACAAGCAGACGCCATAGTTAAAATATTAACGATCTTTTATTCTATATAATGATGGATTCCTTTTTGATTTTAAATATAGAATTAACATAGACGAATATTTTTTCTTAAGTTCGTAATAGATGTTAGATTGTGATCAAACAGCAGAATATAAATGTATTTATAATATTATCCAAGTACACAAGACGTTAGCAGGTACTTGTAACGTAATGTTTTATTTCAATTGCCAAATAAAAATAAAATAAGCCATAAAATATAAAAATTATAAATAAGATTATTAACTGTATCAAAAATGAATGTTTTAACCATACAGTTACTGTAAATTATATTTTAATCAGAATTATAAATATTTTCGTAGATTGTCTTTAAATATTTTTGAAAGAAAATCAGTTGCTGTTGCCATCTGTTATTAAAATGGGGAAAATGTTTGATTTGCTAATTTCGGGTAATTTTCAAAATACAATTGAAAGAACCTAACCTCAAATGTTGTATTGGTGAGTGGTTTTCTAAACGTAGTATTCCTATAGCGTATTCCCAATCTCTACGCTATTGTGGGGGGCACCTGTGTGCGTGTAACTTTGTTGAATTCAATTAACTATCAATGATCAATAACGTTGCAATAATATCTTCCGATTATATTTATTCATTAAATTTTCTCGCTATCTCCCACTGAGAATTTATAATCAATACAAAATCCAAGCTGTTAGTATACTTGTAATGCCATTGCTAATTTTAAATATATATTGTAGCCAGAATTAAGATTGTATAATAAATAATTGTATGCGAAGCTGTAGACAATAAATGTATTATAAAAAAAACCACTAACTATTAAAATATTTCATATATTATTATAATACTCTATTGTATATTCATAATAACCTCAAATTCTCATGAATTTTTTGCGTTTTGGAACAATGGTTAAGAGCTTTAAGCTACGTTCGTTCTCGTAAATATTTATTTTATTTTTATAATAATATTGCTACTTGAAACCCCATATAATATTGTCAAATCAGTTATCGTGTTCTCGGTCTTAGATATTTGCTTTTAAGTTATCGGTTCAGTTGTCCATACATCTTCATACTTGTGACAATTCAGTAAATGTTTTATTCCAAAATATTGTAGGTAGTCCTATTTCATCCAATGATCACGTTATTCGAGCACAAGTTAAAACTTCCAGGTTAGCTCCTGACATCTTTATAATATTAAACAAAACAGTTTCGCCAGTTTGGTGATTTGACAGGAGAGTTGAATTAAGTGCTATTCACTTGAAGCTTGCAGTAAATCTTTTATTTCGGAAATGATGAAAAGTTATTTATTGATTGGAGTTGTGGAATATGCTAAAATACAAATCAAAGATTGTCTATCTTGAAATTAACACTTAATAAACAAGAATCTTTTTTAAAGAATCACTTGAATGTATGTCAACTGTCAGGTTAAGTCATTGGTCCACATCTTCGTCCCATATACACGCCATTTTAGACCAATTCTGATCAGCATTATTGGACTAAAAAACTATTCTTACAAATATTTAGATTGCCACATAACTGGACAAAAGACAACCTAACTGGTAGCTTAAATGTATTAGTAAAATATGTATGCTAACTCTATAATTGTTGTATTGTACATATGCATTAGATGTGTTTTATGGAAGCGTAATCACGTTTTATTATCAACGTTTGATGCTTAGTAGGTGAAATGAAAGAAATATGCCCAAGATATGAATTTATTAAACGGCCTAAATCTAAAATAAGCCGTGTTAAATTTGAAATTAAGATTTCCCTATATAAGTATAATATAATACTTTGAACTATTTTACTATTGACAAAACTACTGGTAGCTTGAAATATATCTGTCAGAATTGACCGTAATAAAATAAGAAGCTCTATTTTAGGAAATGAATTTATTGTGAATTGTTTTACGATTATTTGAATGCTTTATTTATATTTGAATATTCATGTGTTTCCAAGCCGATGTTAGCTGCTTGTAATTCTTTTTAAAATGGGACCAACCCCTACAAGTTATATTCGAATTTAAAATACAAAATTAGTTTAATTTCGATAGTTGCTTTTTACAATGGTGTTAAAAAAATATATTTTCATTTAAAATAGACAGTAGACAAGTAAGTCTACGTAAGTTTATAAAAACGTGCAATGTTTATATTGCCGGTTAATTTGTTGATTTGCTGACAAATTGTGTTGTGACAAATATTAGAAAATTATTGTAACTAAATCAGTTATGCACAACCAGCGGTTCACGGGTCGCATGCGGCCCGAAATAACATTTCATGCTGCCCAATATGACAAATATCAATCACTTTTTTTCTTCAGAGCTTCTGACGGACGATGGAAAAACAATATAAATTAAGAAAATTTTCAATTTAATACAATCTAAAAATAACAATGATTGAAACCACTTGTACCCATGCGGCCCTCGAACAATCTGAAAATTAATAAACTGGCCCTTCTGCCAAAAAGGCTGTGCATCACTGAACTTAATGATTCTATTTTCTTTTTTATCAGTGTGTCTTGAAATATCAGCATTATTCTTTTGCATTCGGATTGTATTGATGTTTCATATTGGTAAAAATATTATTCTACATACACATAAGTAATATCTGTATTTAAATCAATGTTTTTATTGAATAACTTGATCGTATTAATTAATTTTTTGCCGTTTAAAAATAAACTGAATATTTATGTCTAAATATAAAAAAAAATGTAATGGAATTATTCATAAGAATATTGTTCATTAGATTATTATGTGAAATAAATATAATTTATCAAGAGCTGGACTCTTACATTATTAATATTGTTAATATTATAGAAATAGTGGAAAGTATAGCATGCTATGATATTGTATTTAAATTAAATAAAAAAATATGTGGAGCAAAGAATTTGTGTCAAAAAAAAGTATTTTAAAAAGTAGTTGTAATTGTGAATAAAGACATCAAAATACATTTTGTATTTGAAAAATATAGATACTTTCAAACGTAAACGAATTACTTCGTAAATTGGTTCACGATCCATGATAAATAAATGTATGTAATATTTTGTTATTTTTCATGTAGGTATCTATTTAAATTCCAAAGCCCCTTTTTTAAATATTTTATATTCGAATTATAATTTTGAAATTATTGCTTTGCTTCAAATTCTGTTCAAGAACCATAAATGACAGTAAACAAAATTATATGATTGGAAAGGTAATGAAATATAATTATTGTGGCAGAAAATACATAAAATGCACAAATACAGTTTGTTTCACTTACTCTTTCAACACTGCTAACCAAAAATGACAAAGGATCAAAATAGTCTTAATAATAAAAAGAAGTGTACTTTTCAGATCATATTATTGCCAATGGAATCATCAATGATTAAGTGGTGTGTGCTTCATTTCTCTCCGAATAATACACCATTTATTTTTTGTCTTATTTGCATTATATAGACCTCATTCCTTTAGCGTATCAAAGTGTTTCAATCCTCTGTGACTTTGTAAATTCAATTGCCAATGCATTTAATTTGTTTTTAATTCAATGTTAATAAAATATTATAACATATTTTAAAATAATGAATGTTAATAAACTAAGTGTTAGCAAATAAATTTTGTAAAATTAGTGCCAGAGTTGTTATTTTCTCCAAAGTATTTAGCTCCAGCATAGGTCTGTCTTTACACTCTCCTTACCATTGTTTTTTCCATTCCAACATTTTACAAAAAATTGGACTTCCAATTACATCAACTCATTGTAAAATTCAACAAAACTGAAAACATCATATTTAATCAGCTCTGCAGTTTTTCAATTTATTGATACATTAGAACAGTGTGGAAAGCAACTGGAAGGAGTGGAACTCATATGTCGAGTCTAGCAAAACATCGTATAGGAAACGCGCAAATCCTATGATGAATCCTGCTCTACATTGTAAAACTTGGTTGGCAAATTATTTTTTTATTGATTTTTAATTATCCTTCTTGGATTGTGTGCCTTGGTTAAAGTTTCTAACATGTCACAAATGTGGTTTATGTTTTGGTATTTCGTTTTTACCATGCTAATAAATATGCAAACCCTGTGATATCTATCAATTTCTCAAATCTATTGAGAAGTTGCTGGAAGGAAAAAAATAATTTATTGAGTGCAAGGGTTAATATATTTTAACCAATAATGTAGTCTAGTGGTTATCATTGAATAAACAATAAGCTATGATTCCAGAGTAAAAAAGATCAACGCTATTGCTTTTGTAGTACTCACCAGTTTGAATCCCAATATGAACAGATTCATAATTTGATTTATGAAATTCTGTAAGAAAGCTAATAAAAAATGAAAAATTACCTCCGACCCTAAAAATTCTTAAAACCGGGGAGAATCAGGAGCAATTAGCTAACCACTAGTCCTATCCTAGCTCTAGCCTTCTAGTGTTTTTTCTTCGGAAAGGTAGAGGTTGAGCAGCTGAGTAACAAGCAGTTCTTGTAGAAAAACTTTCATCGAGATTGCCTCCATTAATAGTCCATATGCTCCACATTTTAAATAAATATGGTGACTCATTGGCTGACTTCATGTTTTGTTAGAAGTACTATTAGTATATTATTGGGCAAAAAATAATTAAATATTTTTTGTCGTTTTTCCAACAATTAATTTTATAAGATCACTCATTGCGAGCATTTTTACTGATTTTCAACTGATTTCAGTTTAAAATACTTATGATAAGGGAAACCGGTCCTGATCCTAATAAATCTAATGTGGATTAAGTACAAATATGTTTTATAATTTTTTAATATAATGCCTTTCTACCTAGTGTTGACAGTGAATACCTTAAGTAATATTATTAGGTTTTTAACACTGACCGTTAATTAGTGTACCTTCACTGTGATCTTGTAAAACGAATCTATTGTAGGTATATAGTAGACTATTCAATTCAATAATAATAACCACATTACCAGAATTAGTTTATGGGAAAAGAGTGAAACCAAAGACAACACAAAAAGAAACTAGCGAACATCTTTTCCGAAAAACCAATTTATTCTTATGACATCTTTTATAGGAGAATGAAGTCATCGTTATAATTATATTGAGGGAGGTGAAGGAAGGAAGGATAAAATAAAACGCTGATTGTCTCATACGAGTGTAAGACTTGTATTGGATTCTAAAACAATTACCGCACAGTTCTGATGCGGCCCGACAATGCCTTAAAAAAACAACACATTGATTGACATTGAAGAACAGAACAAGTGATGTTTTGTAATAATTAATCTTTGCAGATATTACCGCTACAATATAAAATGGAAACAAACAATATTTCTTTATGCTAGCTTGTTGAACACAACTGTAACAAGTTGAAATTCAAACCAAAAATATTTTATCCCGCACACATTAATAATCAAATTCATAATCATCTACGAAGCATGTGCTGCCAACTCCCGAATGCATTGGATGAATATGTAAATTATTTTCAATATATTAATTACAATTAATATGACAGAGTCACGGTTGATGAAATCTGTAACTGTCTTATAGATTCAAAAATGTGTTCAGCCACTAAAATGCAAAAGGTAAAAAGACTTCTGTTTCTTCTTTTACAATCGTGACCTCACAGTTTGTTAACTACTAGTAATATTATGTATCATTAACAAACTGTATTATGGGATATTATTTTGCAATAGTTGTGAGGTAAAAATATAGCAGATTAACACAAGCATAGCAAAAAGTTTTTCATTGCAACTTTATCAACAAAAAAAGAATGAAATTAACAACCAATTTGTAGAAACACATATGTAGACACGCAGATGTGAATTATAAACATATGCCATCTTGATTTTTCGAAAATATCCTACTCGAGTGATATTTTCAAATATGTGCAGTTATCTTTTGTAAGATTCATCAAGGTAACCAATTGTAAGTTACTCGGTTGCTTTACCTCTTTTTATGGAAAGAAAGAATAGAAGGGTTGGGGATAAAACAGGACTAGTGGTTAACTAATCGCTCTCGCCACACACAGTTTTTTTAATCTTGTAGAACAACTGTGCTCAGCATTACAAGCAGGCGTGGCTACAAATTGAAATAATTGAAATCGGCCACAGAATTGTGGCAGATGAAAAAATACAGTAAATTAATAAAACTATATTTGTTCAATATCAAAAACACTTGACTCGCTATAATTGATTTATTTCACATTTATCGACAGAAAGATTAGCGTCATATTCTCTATTTTAACTATTATTTATCAATAATTACATTGCCATCCAATCAGCACCCTAATAATCAACATTAATCATTTTTTCTATTTAAAATATATCGAAAAACTACAGATCTATTCCGATTAAGCAGATTTCAAGTCATAATAAAATACATTGATCAGTTTGTAAAAAAATACATTCATCCATTCACAAATTATCCTTATTTTTAACATTACGTGTGCAATTGGCCGAATAGTCATATTTATATTTTTTTTAATTCTCTTTACAGAGAGTTGGCAGCTTCCAAAATACAGCTCATTGTATTCATTCTGTTTTATAAATTCGCATTAGTTAAAATTCATCATCATATACATAAAAATTTTCCACTAGTAACACCATTTTCACTTGTAACTTTCAAACATGAATTGATTGGGATATCCCACTGTTAAAAAATAGTTTTACACAACAAGTTATAATATCCATAATTATTATGATACAGTAAACAATGACCATTATAATTAATGATAGGCACTAATTTGGTACCTAGCATAAAAAATTATGCAGCTTTTTTAAATGCGTTTGTATTTACTAAGCTACTGAATGCTTTAAAATGTTAGATTGATTTAAGTTCTGCGGTGACATCTGGAAACAGATTAAATTTATCTAAGTTTATCAGTATTTATGAAGTAGTCAAGTATAAGTTACAGCAATGGAAGAATCTATCGGTCCATAATTGTACAAGTATTTTAATCTTATCTTTAACCAAAATATATTTATACGTGTCTAGTTTCTCTGCTTCCAGTTTTCACCACTAGATGACAGTACTATTTAAATTTAAATTCAATAAAATGCATTTGTCAACTTTATTGACTGAAATTTCTCTCATCAAATGCCGATATAAATACATACGTTAATAGTTGAACTAACAATATATAGCTCAATTCGCAAATCTAAGCCATGCATTGTTTTGCAGCCACAAAAAGATCACTAAAAGCTAATCTAACATGTTAAACCTGCTAAAAGTTTGAGTCATATATCTTAGGTCATATGTTTTACCAATCGAAAATTAAACATAATCTTCTAAAGGAAAAAAGTTTTATATCAATCAAACATTCTATTTTTAACTCATCGGCTACAGGGAACATGGAATACACGGTTTTGTTGAATGTGTTTTGATTTCCCCCATAGCCAATGAGATACAAAATTATTATATGAAAATGAAATAGAGAAGTTCCTCTGCCCAGAAGCAACATGAAGTAGTTAAGGTGTCACAAAAGTTACCATATAAGTAACAAATATTAAATATCAATGAATACTGATTAGCGTTGGTTAGGTATATAGTCAAATTTAAGATATCAACTTCGTTTCGGCCATTTTAGAAAGTTTGTCAGCAGAGGACTATCAGGGATATCAAAGACTTCAATAATTATTCCTTTTGTTTGCTTATTTATTTATATTACAAGACATTCACTCACCAATCTTGTGTAACAGCAATTGGTTTGTTAATTAACACGTTGACTGCGGAAAAAAATTGGCATAAATTGAGGTTGCTCTTAAGTGCACATACAAAGACACCGAATTAATTGGTCTATATTTTTAAGAGTGCTGAAAACATGAAATGAAACATATAACTGTCAAACGAACCAGAAATTTCAATAGATGCGATAACACGTCTAGCGTAATGTATTCATGATGTGACTATTTTGGTACTCCGCAGTGAACGAGTTAATGGAAATGGGTGGATACTTAAAATGGGCACTAGATTTTCCTGGGGACTGTTCAACAGAACATAAAGAATCACGATGACAGTGATAATTCAGAACAGGGAAAATAAAACACATGGTTTTGCTGTATCTCGATATGTTGTATCTATTATATTTATGAATATACAAATAAAATGAAATATCACAAAACACAATATTTTAGTGACATATTAAGTTGTATTGAAACACTTTATTATAAATAAAGAAGCTATAAAAAACAAATGATTTAAATATTTAAAAGTGAACCAGTTCATTTTAGGGTAAAAAAATCTAGATTTGAAATAATATTATGTTCAAGAATTACAGAAGAATAATATTTTTGTAATATTTTATATACAATCGATAAATTACTCTTACTTTTTTTTATGCATCTGCAAAATTATTTATTTAATCACATTCACTTACTGGTAGATGGGTTAAAGTTGAAGCAAGAATTGAGATTTATTATACAGCTAAAATTAAACCCTTAAAATTTGTTAGTTTGCTTTTTAGAAGGGAAAATATAGCTTCTGCTCCTTATTTCTGGAAAGGTAATGGAGAAGTCCAGTTTACCTGAGCTTTGACCAGAGATTAGCAATACTCCTTTATCAATTGATGTTTCACGGATAATTGACGACTATTAGCAATTGAAAATTTACACAACACATAGAGATACGACAAATTCATTAATAAATTTTTATTTTCCCCCTTCTGAATCGTCATAGTTGTGATCCGTTTTCCATATTCTGCCTAGTCCGGTTCCCCAAAACAACAATTCACAATTTCCATCCATCATTTGGAAGATTTTTATTTTAAAATCAATACCGATTACTCATCAACGATTAGATAGTCGAGTTGTTGAATGCTAATTGTTGTAAAACAAAACTCTTACGCAGAACGGGTCTACATTTGATTTAGATCCAAAAACAAACAGTTGATAATATTGACTGCAGGCCCTCGTTTTTTCATCTTTGTAATCCACTTCTACGGAAATAAAGTACCTTTTAGTTCCTTTAGACAGCTTACAAAAATTGACTGTTACCGTTATTCCACAGATAATCTTAGATATTGATTGAGTAGGCATTTACTTGGTAGAACTCCATTATAATACGGTAAGAAAAATAACAATGTATTTTAATTCTACATAAATTACTTTATATATTTGTTGATAGCTATTTCGACTTACGCCCTCGTTCTGACGAGGGCGTACTTCATAGTTCTGAAGTACGCCCTCGAAAATCCAAGTCACATTACCAATGATGTTAGGATTTAAAATGGGTGATATATTCTGTAAGTAATTTTCGGTTCAGCACCGTTTTGATAAATATAAACATCCTCCGAAAAACTCAATTGAGTTTCAATAAAACAATTAAGTACTTTTAGGTTACAACTAACCGTGAAATTATGATTTATTTCAGTTTATTCACAAATCATAACAAGTAGGAATACAAAACGAATGGCGTGACACGCTCCGAATACATTTTTCACAATATTAATTAGTAAAACAGAGAAACAATATCCATTACGCAAATATTTAAAAAATAAATTACAAAAATAATTTATAATTCTCATAGACAATAAAAATGATATCAAAAGGTTGCACATATATGAGTAATTAATTTTTGCTTAACTTTGACGTAGAATCAGTTTTCATCTAGTCGTCCAATTCATTGCGCGTTTGCTTTTTGTAAATTTTACAATTACGTCAGATTCCAAAAAATGACAATTGACACACGGGCAGTGTCAATAATGCATTAAACACCCGCAAAAGAGTGCTCAATTAGACAACTGTATAATATTCGAGATGATAAAAATGCAGAATTATTTTTAAATGAAAACATTTGCAGTCGAAAAAAAAACTTCCGTACAACTTCAACACTAAACTATGGCAAAGGAGGACTAATATTACAGTATTTATCAATATTGTGGATGAATTTGAAGGAATTCTGATATACTTATATAATAATACATAGTTGAAAAACTCCATGAGATTTGTGAAAGTTAAAATCTAAACAGTTCGATTCTGTTTACCCGAAAGGCAATTCAAAACACGTCACAAAGAGTGATTTACAATCGATTTGATATGGGGGTGATTTTAAAAACACAAAAACACAGATATGAGCAATCATTGAGAATATATTTACATACCGTGTAATGGAAGATTTGTTTGTTGAGATTCTAGTAATTTTATCTTCAAAATAATCACTTCAAAAATTGTCTTTCATCATTTAAAAATGTAATAAAAACTATAGTTCATGGATAGTTGATATTGTACATGTTTAATTCATTTAACTATGTTGGAGACTTGACTCTTAAAAAGTCAATTGACCAATTGTGCGACAGTATTTTGAAGATGTATTTCGGGTATAACTTTCAGTAACCTCATGGTACAGTGTTTTCATGTCATTTTAATAATAGTTAGATACCTACTAAATATTTATTAGCAACCGAAAAAAGAAACACAATGCGGCAATCATAATAATATAAAAAAACGAGTGATGCAAGATTCCCACGATAGATATTCCAGTAGTCCCCGCGAATTGAAAGTCACAAGTAAAACGACGTTATACAAAAACTTTTTAAAATTTCCGTTTTTTTGTTTCATGTCCCACTACTTAACTGTCAAAGAGTCATTCATCATTATATCTATGTAATATAATAAGGTAGATAGATTACACTTAAACCTAGACTTAAGTTTTCTAATGAATGTGTTTGTTAAATTTATTTTATGCATATTTTTTTTAAATTTTTGTTTTTTGCTGTCGACTGCCGGCCGGGGGGTGATCCAAAGTCGATAGGTGAAATGCACGAATATGTTTAGACAGCTCATGATGATATTAACTGCAAAAGAAAAACAAAAATCAGCAACATGAAACGGATTGACTTCATTCACCGAATACAAGAAAACCAGATATTGAAGACAGTCCAAATGATAGTTTTCCTCACTACAGAGTTACCAATTAAATGTTATTCGCAAGCGTATACTGAAAGACAATGAAGACTTTTAGCACCATATGTAAAAAATTAGATCCGGCATCTGAAAAGCGGCAATACTTGAAAATTAAACACTCTCCAAGCGGACAATACCCTGCAAAGAATTGGATGTTTCCAAGCATGATAAATAAATAAAAGTTTGCTCTAAGTGGATCAATTCAGGCAAACTTTAATTGTTGTTAAATATAAAAATAAAAACCTACCACCAACTAGCTACATAAATAAAATAAAAAATAAGTACAGTGGAGGTAAATTTAACATTTTACAGTAAATATGAAGATAGTCAGATACCCTTGAGCCAGTTAACACATTTAATGTTAGACATGTGTTTTAATACGCTGTGGAACACGCTAAGTGGGTTCTCAGGATCCAATCTGTTAACTCATCACACATGCAATTATAAGATATCAATAAATATGTCTTGTTTCACAAATCCTATGAAAATAAGGTATTAGCCAAATTTCGACTACACGTATTTATGGATAGAATTAAGTTCATTTTTCCCAATAAAATTTAAATAATATGACAGCTTTTCAATTACATTTGACATAGCTTGTAAAAAACATACATCTGTAAAAAAAATCTTAGCAATCCAATGAAATTGTTGCAAATCGTTAACAAGTAAAATTCAAGGAATTGTATCTAGTTTTCCTCCTAATCATCTTTCTCAAGCGTAAAGTACAAAGCGAATAGCACAAAGCATCAATACAAAATCGCAAGAAGTCAAGTACACGATACGAATAAGGAATTGATTATTTCAAACAGTCAATAAATGTTAAATGCAATTTGTAAATCATTCATTCAACTTTATTTTCGCAAGTCTTCTAAACCAACCATATTTTCAATTGGTTTTGAAATCACTTTCACAATCATGATCAATTTATTATCATTTTATGAAGATTGATTCTGTTTGTTAATTCTTTTTGCAACATATGGCCATCCATATAATCAGCATTTAGTTTGACTGCGTTAAACTGAAATTCCGTAAAATTAGAATGTGTATTTTGAACATTTGATACATGCAAGCAAAGCAGTAATCTATAAAACTACTTATTTCCTTCCATTGAAGTTCTAAGGTTAAATACATAACATAATTTAATCAAATTTGCAGCATCTATTTATACCATCAAATTGACTGAAGAATTATTATAGCTATTACCCACGACCATAAAAATACAGATATATAAAATCAAACATATTACATAATTATAGATATATAAAAAAAAGTAAAATAATGATATACAAGCAACAAGGAGAGACCGTTTGTTAATTGAGAGTTATTCAGAAAAGCATTATAACAATTCTCAACAGACAATGGAAGATTAAAAAATATGATTCAAAAGATATCAAAAAAAAAAAACAGTTGCTTTATGAACTGGCTGTATTTTTTTAAATAGTTTATGTATTAAATGAAATTGTTTTAGTAGACAAAATGTATGAAAAGAAGTAGAATATACGGAACCATGCGAAAATTGTTAGATTTAATGGTAATGATTTAAAGGTAAAATAATTTCTTTATTAATCTTCCATCTCTGAAGAGGTGTGTTAATTATTAGACAAGAAAGCGTTGCGTTATAGACCAAAAACCACGGGAAACGTTCATAGGTTCTAATTAGTCAATATTTTGATAGACTATAAACGCCGGTGTATACCTTAAGGTTTGGGCTGTCAATTGCAGTTTTTTTTTTTTAATATTAAATTTCTCAAATTTAAACTCTCTGTTGCCAAACATTTTCGTCTCCGTTCCACACTTATACTTTAAATACACTGAAAACAAACAAGAAAACAGAAAAAAAATTAAAACACTGAATGCACATTACACAAGACTAATCGAAAATAAATAGTTTCGTTATATCAAAGAAGTAAAACAAATATGTTTACAAAAGCTAAGTAATAAATAATAATAGCTAAGAACCTAGACCTGACCTGATTGACTGTTATTTAACATGATGAAAATCAAGACAGAACTTATTATGTCGATGAGAAACATCCGCAGTCAAATTTACGTTGTCATGGCAATACAATACAACAAGATATTGTCTTTTTCTATTTTTTGACGTTTTAGTATTTAGAATTTATAAAAAGCAGTTCACGTGAGAATGAACTAATTTCTTTGTAAACAAGTAGTGAGTAGTAGCATTGACTGCCTCTATGCTAAGAAAACTAGAGTTGCTGCCTTTTGTTATGAAATTCTTATACTTTTAGCAGATGTCCATTTTTTCACAGTGGATTTTTAGAGTATTTTAGTTATTATACATACTGCTATAAAAATGAGCACCGTTCATAACTCAATTTCAGAAATTTTGAGAGTTCTTTCTTGGAAGGGCAGTATAAAGAATTCATGGTAAAGTTCAGAATTGAGGTAATAAATAGTATAAGAGTAAAAATGATTGGTAAAATTGAAGTATTCAGACACGTGGCTAATATTGTTCTGACGCTACTTTTGATGGTAGTTTTGGATTCCTTGCTTCATTTGGACCTATAGCTTGGCGCAGATGGATTTCGTTAGATTTTGTGGTCGTGGTGTAGTTTTTGAAGTTTGCAATTTTTTGACGACCATTCGCAAGTAGCTCAGTGGTGCCAACTGTGGTTTGAATTTTTGCCAATCATACGCTTATTGTATTCAATGGTCACCAATATAAACCATTTGAAACAATTGCTGACATTCAATTGTTTTTTCCCTCAGATTCACTTCCACTCAATATATTGTTATAGTTTTCGTACCGTGATAAATACTTTTTACGTAATGTATTTATGTAGATTTCACGTAGATATTACATACGTATTTCAGCATGACTTGTGATCAGTGTGTGTGGAATTTGCGATGATGAATTTGATTGAGTTCTAGGGACTTTCGTGTGGTTGTAGTTGGTTGCATTGTTGGATGGTATAAGAATATATTAAAAGAAGATAAAAAAAATCGGTGACCTAACCGAAATTTATCCATCTACGCCATAGCCGCCAGTCGTAGATTCAAACAACAGTTGGCAACACTGAGCACTCCAAATTCAAACCACAGTTGGCACCACTGAACTATTCGTGAATGGCCGTCCGCTTGGTGAAAAACGAACAAAATTGCTTCAAAAACTTCGACCACAAAATCTAACGAAATCCATCTGCGCCAAGCTATATAGGTCCATTTAAAATGATTAAAGCCAACCTCTAATAGAAGGTAACTTATCTTATTGGAGCAGTGTATGACAGCCAAGTTAAGTGGTCATGGTCTATGTTTTTAACCGTACTAGTATGAACAAAAAATAATATCTGCAAATTTCTAAAATATACTATAATTTATATTTGCAATAAAACAATCTTATCAACTATGTGTGTATAAAAGACAAAAATATAGCTCCAATGTACATATACAGTATGAACTGAGTTAATTTCCAAGGATGACTTTTTTCGTGGATTGTTTCTATTGGAGACAAGATATTGATTCATGGGCATTAAATTTAAATTGATAAGAAAGCACAAGCCAGTATTTGCTATTTTCCTTCAAGTGAAATAACAAATGGCCTCATTTATAAGCATTTTTTACATACATGAATCTATCAAGACAAATCCTATTTTCCACCATATGTGGAAAAGGGATGCAAAAATTATTCGGCTATAAATTACTGGGTGATTAACACATCGCTTACCGATTTGACAGTTGCCTTGATGAAATCTTTCTTGTGCGCAAGATCAAAGTCAGGATAGTGACTGTACACTTGTTTGCACACTGTCTTCATTGTGATCTCCTCCAGGTTGGCTCCTTCCAAGATTTGCTTAACGTACTTCTTGATTTCGTCATCCTGAGAGAAAAAAGCATGCATTGATTAACATTTTTAATCATCACGGTACATTTATTAAGCGCTGTAGTTTTGAAGCTGGTTGTTTTTCAAGGTCAGAATCATTAAAAAAAACTATCTTCATTTTTATCATATGAAAAGTTTACCTTAGTCAAAGGTACTAAAAAGAGTACCTTTACCCCTCAGCAAAGAAGTATTTGCTATCTTGAATAGTTTCTTTTCGATTGTTTTAAATTGACTTCTAAATTGATAAGCAGTGAATGTGGATATGTATAATTGAAATTGATTTTGATAAACTTTTCTGTCGACAATGACTAATATTTATAAGATTCAAGACTTTTAGAGAAACAAATAAGGTATACTCACAGAGGGTGGGTGTTTGCCTTTCTTGGCAGGCGGTTGTGAAGTCAAAGGCTGATCTTCTTCTTCGCTTCCTTCCGAGCTTCCTTCCTCTTCTTCTTCGGACCCTTCTTCTTCAGATCCTTCGGCTGATTCATCTTCTGAAGAAGATGCGGCTTTCTTTTTCTTACCGCCGGCGGCTGGAGCAGCTTTCGCTGATGGTTTGCCTTTGGAAGCCGGTCCCGGTTTCTTTTTAGCTGAACATGAATAGGTTAAATAAGCATCGAGCTCTTAAATGTTAACACAGTAAGCGCAGGCAATAGCTCACATTATTATCTACTATTATCAGTGTAACAATAATTTATTGTTTAGTGCAAAGACAGCATGCTTTGAAAATATTTATTTATCACTTATATATACATATATATTTGAAATTTAATTACTGGTACACAATTCAAGTATATTCAAAATAAAATACATTAATTAAATAAAAACTCACTTTCTGTGCAAGAGTCCAATTCGAATTAAGCATATTATTGTAGAAAAGGGTTAAAAAATAATGAAATTAGCAATGTAACACATAATAAATATTTATGGAATTCAATTTTTTTGTTCATACATTTTAATTCATTTTCTGACCATTCATAAGTATTTTAAAAAAATTACTAAATGCCAAACTCTTAAACCTGTAGAGTATAGATAGATCAGCTATGCAACATGTAATATATTAGATATTTTGTAAACTAACCGGGTGGAGGAGGTGGCGCTTTCCTTTTAGCGGCGACGGCGGACGCCTTGTTGTTCTTCACGGGCGTGGGAGCAGGTTTGCGTCCGCGGCCTTGAGGCGTGACTGCCGCACGACCTCTCTTGCTGGCCGGCTCCTGTGTCAGAGGCTGCGTTACCCACATCCCACAATCACATTCAGATCAAACATTTTATAACGTTACCCGGACGGATCCACCAAAAACGCTGATGAACCGCATTATGACATACTTCAAGAAGATTGTTTTCTTTATCACTGGCAATGAATCAAAATACTATGCAGTAATCGTGATGCAAATTTTGTGGAAGAAATAATGCGGTTCCGCTACAGCATGTTTTTTTTCATAGATCGGTCTTAGGAAGCAACGTATCAAGGACCTCACATCATAAAGTGTTTACCGAAATCATCAATAACTATTTTCAGTCTGATATAAATATATCAATGTCAAATAATTTTCATATCCAATGTTTATTGACAAGACAGTTAGCATTGGCTATAATTAAACTACCGCGATAAACACATTTTGATGTTAAGGCCATGGAGACACGAAAACAAAAATAATAACAGGAGACGGTTGCATATTGAATTTGGATTGTATTAATGAGATTGTGAAATGTGATCTTTAAAGTATTCGATTAAAATTTGCAAGAAAAAAAAGTTTGTTATATGTAAAACAAAAAAACATAGAAGATGAACTTTAGTAACTGGCAACCAAAGCCAAAAAAGAATTTTTGTGTGGGTTATGAACAGTGACGGCTGGTGACGGGGTGCTGGGGGGTGCAAAAGGAAGTATCAACTATTTTTCTGTACTACGGAAGAGAAACCGTTGGTATTGCGAACATCTGAATTGAAAGACCATGCTATAGAAGTGTTTTAAAATCCAATGAATAGGAAAGAACTCTTGCAAAAATGGTTGAATCTTCCTTTGCACCCCCCAACACCCCGTCACCAGCCGTCACTGGTTATGAAGTTTTCAAATTTCTGTGTATGGTATAAAATCAAATAAATAAAAGAATAAATGGGGAAGTAAGTTAAGTAAGGTCACAAAAATAAATATATATACTGACATCTGAATCCTGTCCATCGGATTCACTTTCTTGTTCTGATCCGCTTTCACTTTCGCTCTCATCTTCAGATTCTGATGGAGCTTTCTTTCCTCTGCCGCGCTTCGCAGGTGTGGGAGCCTAATCAATGAAACCATTAAAATCATGATATCATATAAAAAGTGAACTGACTGACGTCAAGTTAAGTTTATATTTCAGAAGGTCAAAGACTCATTAAGTAATAGTCGAGTCGAAATACAAAAACTATAAGAAATTTTGATAATTTTTAACTATTTTACCTTAGATTTCTTGCCTCCCTTGGCGGAGGCCTTGGGTCTACCCCGTCCTCCTTTGGATTTCTTTCCGCCTCCGCTGCGTCGAGCAGGGGCTCGCCTCTTGCGAACTACTCCGCCTGCCTCCCCTCCTGCAGGATCAAAATCTGAATCTGCTTCTTGGCCAGATCCGCTCGGATTGTATGAACCCTGCAAGATGAAAACAAAAACATTTGTTAGTATGGTGATAACTATAAGTACTAAAATATATTATTTGAATAAAAGTTTATGATAAATGACACAATATTGATGGAACTTTGATAATATTACCTTGAATGGTGCGATAACACTTACTGTAATGCACCTACAATAGTGATGGAAACTTAACACTTCAACTGCTTTATATTATATAACAAACAATATCATAGAATGAACGTCATCTATGAAGCACAAAATCAAGGTATGTATCATTATGTAATTGAAATCAAAGGGTAATGATATAATTACACAATACTTAGTTTTCAAAGAGTAGTTTAATTGAGCATGTTTAATTGAGCATGTTTAATGCCGCATATGATAGAAACATACATTAATGCTTATGTCAAAAGACTTACTTTGCAGCTAACATTATATGTTAATAGCATACCGATATGAGTGTGGTTATTTGTTAACTAACACTATGTCTGTTCTGACTAAACTTATAATTATATTGATACAAGATACGCAAAGACTTTCAAACAAAAATAAAGATTAATAAAATGTTGCTGAAAAATAATTGCTTTACACAGTATAAATCAAAAGTATATTAACCCATTGTTTACAATGGGACAAATTTGTGCGTAATTACTATAGTAATTAAAAAGGCCCGTAGACAAAGTGTTAACACCAGATTTAATTGTAACGGCAAAACAATTCTACACTCTACAAATTGTTATTCATTTTAATAATTTCAAAAGCCCTGAATCATTAAAAAAAAAAGTGTGCAGAGGTCTCCACCAGCCAGAAAAATTCGCAATGCCACTTTACTTATCGTAGTTTTTTTGTAATCTGGCATTGTTGAAAATTTCAACAGGCATTCGGCAGTTATTACTTTTTTCTAGTTGAATTCGACAACAGGGCTTTTGAAACGTGTCGGAGATTCTTTAATCTTTGGGCTACCACAATTAATAGTGATTCGATTTTTTTAAGATTTGACAGTGAGAAATTATTCTTAGTATATGTCACTATACTATATTTGAAAAGTATCCCATATAGAAATTTACCGACAGCACAGCCAATTCCATAAACTTGAGCAAATGAAGGATCGGCCATGCTAGGTTTGGAGTTGACCCAAATTAAGGAAATCTTGTGGTGACCGAAAGATTAATAAAACTTAAGTTTAAAAAAAAGTTAGAATATTGATACGGTTCGTACACTTACGTCTGAATCTCCTGATTCATCTCCACGAGCTACCTTAGGACCACGCACCTTTGTTTCCGGGTCAGTCTCGTACTCTTCATCCGAATAACCTAAAAATGAATCGCACTTGTAAGATAAGATACTTGGTTTTAAATAATAAATGAAAGTTCATATTTGATTGGGAGACGAACTAACCTCTGTTGTGAACTTTGATGGCAGCGTTTCTTCGCGGCCGGCCACCAGGTGTTTTTGCATCATCTGAGATGGGTCTTTCTTTGACTGCGCCTCTTGAATGTGGGGAACAGTTCTTAGGTAGAACCAGGAAACCGATCACTCGAGTTGCCAACTCTGTTGGGCCACCTAGAGATAACAAAATACAGTATTACCAATGAACGATATAAATACTAGAACGGCACAAAAGAACAAGCCGATTAAAGCAAACTAAGAAAATGTTTAAATACAAACCTCTCTTGTCAAGGTCTAACATTTCGCATAACATTCTCAGTTGTTTGGGTTCCAACTTTTGTACCTCTTCAATCTTAGTTTTGTACTCTGAAGAATCTTTGTCGAACTCGTAACCTTTGAATTTCTTGATATTTCTTTTGATCAGATTAGTGCGGCACAATTGCTAAAGAAGAGAAAACAATCCTCATTATTTACTGATATACTTTCTGTGGAATAGTATATACAAAAATGTATTTGAATGTGGCTCACATTATAAAGGAACTGATGCAGGAACTTGAGGTCTTCAATCTTAAATCTGGAAATGGCGACTTCCACATTTGGGATGTGACCGAGAGGAATTCCTTTGCCTGCCGGAACAGGTACGGGTGGCTCCGTTGGCTGCGAAGGAAAAACAATAATTATGTGAATGACAACATCAGCTAGGAATATTTACAAAATATGCATTTGTTAAAAATTGTTGAGGTATCTTCTTTCATTGAATACTTCGCATGATATTATTATGTACTTCAAAAATATTTTAACAAAACCTGATATAGTCTAAGATGTCTGCCCATCTCTAAAGTAACATTGGTAATCCCAAAAGAAAAAAAATGCAATTACTTCTTTTTTCTTCTTGGGTTGAGGTTCCTCTTCTTCCTCTTCCTCTTCTTCTTCACCCTCCTCATCCTCTTCTTCTTCCCCTTCCTCGTCATCTTCACCTTTGTCTTCCTCGCCTTCCTTTACGACTTTCTTTTTCTTCACGGGAGCTTTCTTTGGCCTGCAAATAGTCAATTGAAGTTTTAGAACACACACCACTCATCAAATAATATAATTGAAAGAAATATGTATGCGAGTGCACTCACTTTGCCTTGACCTCCCCTTCTTCTTCTTCACCTTCCTCATCTTCCTCGTCCTCTTCCTCTTCATCTTCTTCATCGTCCTCTCCTTCGCTCTCCTGAAACAATTTATTGAATAGTATAAAAAAAAGCTTTACCTAGCAATTCATACATAAATGATTTTTTTTTATTAAAAGTTCAGCTGATACATTTGCATACATTTACTTAGAGAAGTGAATATTTACAGCAATGAACTATGTGAATTGTATTTCAGATTTGTTTGGGAAAAATCATAAGTACATATAGTAAAAGTAAAGTTCAACTTTATTCAATCAAGTACCTCTTTTTTAGCAGGCTTCTTTTTCTTTATGTCATTTGATTTTTTGTCTACGTCTTCTTTTTCATGCGTCTCTCCATTCTCGCCTTTCTTTTCTTTTGGCTTGCTCTCTTCTTCTTCCTCCTCGTCATCACCTTCCTCCTCCTTTGCCTTCTTGTCAGATTTTAATTCTATGTCGGCAGTTTTTCCATTTTCTGCTGTCTTGACCTCGTCTTTAAAGAAAACACATAAGTCAATTCTCAGTAATAGCTGCCAACTTTCAACAATTCCTATAAGTGGTGTACTATTGGATTTAAGTTGTTTAATTCCAGATCCTCTGATAAAGCATTTTACATAAATATAGTTTTGAAAGATTATTTTTACTTTATTCTTATCAAAACTTACAGTTAGTTTAGTTTCAATTATTTTGTGACAATAATAAATAATGAAGTTTCTTACACTAATTGTATAATCTTTCCACAAGACATAAATAAGAATTGTTTTAGGACCGATAATTCTGTGTGCAGACTTTTGAAGCATTGACATTGATTCCATAATTATAAATAATTTGACTTCCAAAATGCATGTGCAGACAAAGGTTAATAAACCACGGGGCCAAGTGGGAAAATAGGAATATACGCTTTACCCTCATCATCTTTTTTGTCATCAGGTTCATCGTCCTTTGGAGGTTTGACGTCACCGTTGTCTTTGGGCGCTTTCACTTCCGCGGAGTCGCCTTTAGACTCTTGCGATGATTCGTCCTCAGTGGACATGTCACCGCCAGTCTTCTTCTCCTCATCCTGTTAAGAAAGTGGTGATAAGTAACGGTTATAATAACAATTATCAGGTAGACAAAACATAAATTTATGTAGAATTATTGTGTATTTGTTACATATCACTGACATGATAGTGAAAAATGCTTTTCATATTTTACGGTGGATAATGACAGTATTTTAACGATTTAAAATGAAGTACATTCAAGTGGAATACATTGATAATTTTATTTATTTTTATTATTGATTATATAATACAATGAAGATAACTAAATTCTGACTCAAATATAATTTTGCATTTACGAAAACAATTATCAGAATAATAAAACATACATTTGTAAATTGTTATAATACAAGAAATGTAAACATTTTAAGTTATAAATAACTCTTATTAATAATATCTATTTAAAACTGGAGATAAAAAAAACATATGAGAAAAGATATGTTTTTTTAATATCTATTTACCATAGCCATACATGTGCCCGAGAGATGAGAAACCTTTTTACAGCATAACAACACAATGTAAAAAATTCAGAAGACAGACATTCAAACGATGAAGAAAAACCCTTCAGTTACTCGGTTGATGGTGGTGCCCTAGCCAAATCCGTCCAAGCCAACCGTCAAGTTATAATGGTACATCTATAGATGTAAAGAGTCACTTCATCAGGCTTTTGCGATAGACTATAAACTGACGCTGGCATGTTTTTGTACAAATATTTTCTATTTTTGATAAATTTTCTAAGCACTGTTAATGACACGTTCGATAACAATTACAAGCTCATGGTGAACCAAGTAAAGCGCGATTAGCTAACTTTTAGTTCTATCCTAACTTCTTTTCATCCATACTCGATTTGAAAACAATTCACTAAACTTTTGATACATAAAAAACTTCAGATTTAAAAAATATACAACAAAATCAAAAATATTCTTACATTTTTAGGCTAACTTTCTAGTATTTTTTACACTGATAACATTTATTGTAATAAGATAGCAAAAATGGATTGACATTTACATTTTTAAGTTGAAAATAATTTGGTTCTTTTTTAATTTTATGGCCATGAAAAGTGTTTTGTCAACAACACCAAATAATACAAGTATTGATTCTAAGACACTTGATATAATAATGTTTAATTTTGTGAGTTGAATGTTTATTCGATGAACAAAGTGTAAGATGAATGTTTTATAAATAGATTATTGCTACATTTAACATAACCGTGTGTGGATATATATTTAGCATATAAAGACTAGTATGTGTTTGAATTTTCAGCAACACAATAATAGAGGTGAAGTTGATAAAATATTCATTGGAGAGAGTTGGCAAACCTGCAAATTTTTAAATGTACACAACCTTGATATGGAATGAAGTGTGGTTTTGTTATTATTTTATAATTTTATTTTGTATAAAGATTAATTTTGAATAAAAGGCCATTTTTAATTTGTACAAGTCACTGTTTGACATAAGGGATGTGTTCAAAATTATTTTTAGCATGTTTCGGTTGAAAATTTAAAATAAAAGTAAAAATTTATTTATAATTATTTTTCGGTAGAGTAATACAGGCCCTGCGCTGTTTTTTTTTTTGCGAATTTTCAAGAATATTTTCTCGCAGTCGCATAGTGATTTTTATTTTATCAATAATGTCAAAAAAATCAACTATGCTTACGAATGCCAAGGTCATGCAAAATTCAATCAATGTCATGTAAAAAAAATGTATGTACTACAGCAAACTAACAAAGATCCTGCATTTGAGGGTAGGGGGCGAGATTATAGTAAAAAAATAACTAAGGCTAAAAAATAATCGAGCAGGTCGAGTTTCGTGACCCGAATGAACGGGCAATCAAAAGTTTACACTAAAATATCCAATATCAAAGATATCCTAAATCGGCGCAGTTCCCGCGTTTTGCGAGAAGCAACATCTTCTGTCAGCCATATTGAGATCCCGAGACGCAGGCAAACATTCGTCGGATACCACTGAAATTAAGCCACTCTCGAAAAATATCGTACATCACACACATAATTTGACGATTTAAGCACGTTTTGAAAGCAATCTCGCCGGTTAACATACCTGATTGTCACTTATCTTTGCATTATCGGTATCTACCGACATTTTTAACAACTCTGTTGAAAACGAAACCAAAGAGCGTCTATTTGGCCAATAACACTACCAAATTGCTGCAGTTCTGGAAACCGACTTACGTTCATCTACCGGTGAAGGCTGCCAGATGCACTCATATGATTTCCCATACAAATGTAAGAATAACTTTCTATGACAATCGAAATGAAATAATCATCAAAATATATTAAATGCAAAATTTAAATAAATAATAATGGCCGTGCTTCTGAATCAAAAGAGTTTATTCTCTTGAAAGCCATTTTTTTTTACTAAAAATTGTATACATTTCAGAATGAATAAATTGAATCATAACTGATAAAATTATTGGACAACTTCAAAATTTACTATATACATACATAATATGTTATATGTATTTGAATAAAAAAATTCTTAAGCGGAAACACAAAATACTGATTCATAAGCCAAAAATAAGGCAGAAAAAGATTGATTTTTTCAATTTAAATTAGCCAAAAGAATGTTTGAAGTAATTTCGCATCTTTTTACATATTGTTCTGCGCATATTTTAAATGTGGATAAGTTGAGCATTGTAAGCCACTAAAAATTAACTTTCGTTTCTTTTACATCGTCCTTTTATTTATATAGTGATACTTATTTTATTTAGAAGCAGCTAAATTAAGTAAAATCAATGACTGATACCACGATTCTTACGATTCTTCGAGTCTGGACTACATAGTTGTGTTGCAAAAATCACATATTTTAGGGCCAAAAACTACCAAGCCCGAGACCATCATCTTCGGGGTTGGCTTAAGTCTGAGTTTAAATATTATACATGTTTTTGCATACGCAATTATTTTTTTAATTTAGAGTATCGTACCTATCAATTTATTTGCTTTGCAAAAATGTTCAGCCACAGCGCGTGATCCACCATCTAAAACTCCCAAATAATATTCATACTTTATATATTGTGAAATGTAGATCGGACATTGCTTCAAATTGAACATCAATAGCTTGCACCATTTTATGGGTTATTCAATTTCACGTTTCCAAAAAATATTTATGAAGATACCATAATTTTCGAGCAAGAAAAACTTGCATATCTCCCATGACATTCACAAGAAATATAAAATAAATTATTTACTTATTTACTTTTTTGTTATGAAGAGTATTATTACCACATGACTCAAGCATCGTCCACTGCGGTCAAATTACTGTCATTAGCTAAAAAAAACAAGTTCTACACTTTTGATTGTTATCAAAGAAGTAACATTTTAGTAACTTCTCCGGGTCAATTAAAATCTATTGCTTTCGGCAAGATGATAAATAAAATATATGAAAGGCAATAACGCCCATTGTGTGTAGCGCCCAATATAGCGATTGCAATATTATGAAAATTATATATTTTTTGATTGGGTTCTTACTATTTTTGGGAGGTATAGGTACTTTACACTATATGTAGTGGTATTTAACACATATAATAAATTAATTACAGTGTAATTTAATCATTCCACATTTAAAAAATATATATTGCTGTCAATAAGAATCTGTCTCATTTAAATACATTTTAATATGTGACATATCACTCATATATTACAATATGACGAGTTGACGAGTTGAATACCATGGAATTTACAATTTTCGTATATTTCAACTATTTTTATTCACAAATTGATAAATACTACGCTTACATTAATAATGCAATAAAATTTTATTTGATAAAAGAAAGGATTTCCATTTGTAAGTTTCTTGTGAGAAAGTTATAATTTTAAAATATCTGCACATTCAAATCAAGTTAAAAATTGATCTAAAATGCTACACTTGAATAGCAGGTCGAATATAATTTTATGTAATATTAAAATCATAGGTTAGGGGTTAAATCTTTCTTCTGGCAATTTTCCCTCAAACACCTTTCCATAGACTATCACCGGGGTGGAGGAGTATTGCATTTTTGTACGTACGTCTGAGATCAAGTGTTTACGTCTCGTATATTGGGCATGTCAGTGACCGAATTGCAGAAATGCTACACTGATAAAAATAAATATAATCGTATTATATAAAACGCTGTAACAGTGGTTAATCAATTTGCCTCTGTCAAAGCTATTAATACGCACTAATTGAACTGAGAAGCGTTAGTTAAGGCCACACGGTATTAATATTTCTAATGTTTCCAATAACAAGAAATTAAATAATATACTTGGGTAGTTAGTTCTATTATTGACACTATAATTTTCGTGCAATCAATAATATTTTGCATGGAAAATAGAATTCAGTTCTGCATACTTTATTCGAATTCCAAACAAATGGTTATATTCACCAAAATTTTATGTCATGTTTATTCTTAAAATATATGTTATTTGAACGAATGGCTATAATAGACGGAAACCGAATGATCTGATAGAGCTATCAGCGTGTATCCCATTCAATTCTTTTACTTGTCATAAAGTTGTCACTGATAAATAAATTTATAAACAAAGATCACTAATTATTCAAAGAGAAATTGATTTTTTTGTCTGATTTTTAACTCTTTATAAAATGTTAAATCTCCCATTACTGAAAAAAAGTGTATTAATTTATATATTGTATGAATAGAATTGTTAAAAAAAGATTAAATCTGATACAAGTACTCAAAAGACTAAAAATTTGTGAACGAGTAGCCTTAATTGTCTTACAATAATGTCAATTCCATTTTTTCAACGAAGCGTCGATGTGCTAAACTTAAATCGTTCAGTTGGCCGTGTAGACGCTACTGAAATCGACACAAACACGAAAGACCATATTTTTCGTGTAATTTATGCAACCATGGCTCGATAGCAAAGCTTTTGGGGCTTCAAACTCACACCATACAATTTTTTAACAAGAACCTAGTGAAAAAAAAAACTTCGATGCAAGCAATACAATTTACAAAAATGCTATCCTCTTCTATCCTGTAATTTTTTAATTTGAATACTAGTAATTTCACAATTTGTATTTTTATTGTTTGATTTATAAACAACGTTCCTTATTTTATTGATTTGTGAAACTGGCATATCAACATTTTGATTTAAGCAAGATCGTTAAAAAAAAATACTGACCCGACTCATATTGACCAACGTGAGACTCGTTCAGTATTTTTACTGGACAGGTGGGATAAGTATTTTATAAGGATTGTTTTTATCAGATCATTCATAAGACATGGAAAATAAATTTATACTATTTTCAGAGAGAAAATTTCGCATACAAATTTTGCAGTTATCATGAAATGATATGATTTTAAAAAAATCCAGCCTTAAATAATTCTGCGACAAGTTTGAATTATAAAGATTTATTTTATATTCATAACGTTTGAAATAAAAATATAATATATTTTCAAAAATCATCGAAATTACGTTATAATTGACAACAACAATATATATTTCCCACGTGCTATATATTTATTCGTTGTATAGAAACTTTTTATCAGTCATACTCAACATTATCTTCGAAAAAGAACAATCCCGGATATCACCATCGACAATAAATATTATATTCTCGTCATAGACTGTGGTTTCTGAATCTTTGACTTTGTAACTTGCAACACAAAATTCCATGCCGCACTGTCAAAATTGCAACGTGAGCTAAGCAATATTGCATCATAAATAAGGATTTAAAACGACAAAGGTTTGATTTAAAACACAAAAACTACAATTACAACCATTTATTTAACTCCCGCTTTACGAATTCAACTTATTTATCTTGTCGCAGTCGTAACAAATTTACGTTACCAGTCGGCATACAAGTATTTTACTATGGGCACTATTTGTTCAAATTAGTTAAAATTACCCTATAAAACTATGTTTACTACTGCGATAGTTAAATACTTTGTAATTTTCTTCATTCCCCAGTTTTTTGAATTAAGGTTAACTTCTTATTGGTGAAATGTCAAAAGACGCCTTTCATATTTATTAACCTGCCGTTTTGATATGCACTCTTTCAAAATTGGTTTTAGCACCGGGTAAGTATATGAGACCCAAATTATCGTTTTAGATTTAGTATTGTCAAAGTTATTATAATATTAAGTCACTATTAAGCATATTTAGCGTACATAGAACCAATATATTTATCTCCGATTTTAATACGTTCGGTTTACAAACGGATGTAGCAGTGAAAAGGGTTGCCATTGATTTCAACAATTATTGTTTAAACATGTTCGTAAGCTACACTGCAGTAACAAACCCGATAGTTTGTGGAATCACTAAAATTATTCGCGGTAATGTGTCCGAATCTGGGTACCGTGTATTCATGAGATTATAAATTCAATTAATCCAAATATCTATTTTTTTTGTTTTCTTCTACAGATGCCGCTTACTTGTAGGTTTTACAAGGAGAAATATCCTGAAGTGGAAGATGTAGTCATGATAAATGTGCGCTCCATCGCGGAGATGGGGGCGTATGTCCATTTACTGGAGTACAATAATAAAGAGGGAATGATCCTGCTGTCTGAATTGTCCAGAAGACGTATCAGATCTATAAACAAATTAATTCGAGTCGGTAAAACAGAGCCCGTTGTTGTAATCAGAGTCGACAAAGAGAAAGGTTTGCATTTTTTTACGCATTCAATACATCTTTAATCTATCCGTAACAGTTTACAATTTACTTACCATTCTCCAAAGTATCTGTGATAATAAGTCTGACGATGCTTGTTCAAGAGACGAAACACATGGCTCTATTTGTAACATAATACATGGAATGAAAAATGTTATCAATTTAATTTTATATTAAATTGAACTTCCTCAAAGTTACCACTGAATGCTTTGAAAGTAGTAATTATGTATCTTAAGAACAGATTGATTGAAAAATCAAAGATTCCATTTGTGATTTCAAAACCATGGCCACATCACCGTGTACGATGGCTGGTAGAGTGAGAGAACAAATGACTCAGAGAATCCATTCAACATTTTAAGTCATTTGATATTGTTATGTTGTGATATGAGTAAGTGAGAATAAGAAGGAAACCGACTCATTCGATTCACACTTAAGTTGCTCACCTGCATGTCTAGCGTTAATACATACAATATTTTTTTAGGTGACTTATGTGTTTTATGCATAACTGTGCTTGATTGATTTTAAATTGTACCTTATTCTGTATTTTAATTAATTATATGTATAATTTCCCTATTAGGATACATTGATCTTTCCAAAAGACGTGTGTCAGCAGAGGACGTGAAAAAATGTAACGAGCGTTACGCCAAAGCCAAGGCTGTCAATTCCATTCTCCGTCACGTGGCTGAGTTACTTCACTACTCATCAGATGAACAGCTGGAAGATCTTTACGAAAGAACTGCGTGGCACTTCGAAGAGAAGTACAAAAGCAATAAGGCGTACGCTTACGACTTCTTTAAGCAAGCTGTATTGTAAGTTTTATTTTCATATAGAATCAATATCTTAGTTTGCCTCTGTGGTCTTCTGGTACAAGCTGTATTTACCCCAGCTAGCAGATGGATATATGGGTCCAATATAAAATGAAAAAAGTAAAAATTTCAATGCGGGTTTTAGGTTAGGATTTAGGAGTACCCAACATGCGTTGCAATGCTACAAAGTAGGTGTTTCTGTTTATTGAAGTTTTTGGATACGCAGTATATATTTTTTTTTCTGTCTGGTGCGTATACAGAATAAATTAGAAGGTTTACCAACGCGTGAGTAAGCTACATACAGCTGTTCATGTAAAAAGCATGGATTTAATTCAAATTTAGATCACATGTAATGATTGTCCCTGTGCTTTGAAAATGCGAGTTGTACCAGTAACTGCAAATATTTTAATTCAAATGTAATATCTGTCGGAATTATTGGATGCGTGGCAACAGTTCATCATCTAAATATCCCATTTAAGATGGTACATAGCTTTATACTTATCCTTTTTCACTGAAAGCCTGGTAATGTTGCGAAGTATTACAATATTATATACATGCTCATTTAAACACTTGACCTCAGTATTGATTTTGAAAGATCTATTGGGTGATTTTATCTGCACAGCATATTTATCTGATTTCCTTTACTTTTATAGGGACCCAACCATCCTGGCAGAATGTGGCTTAGACGAAAACACAAAACAGGTGCTCCTCAATAATATTAAGAGAAAGCTGACATCTCAGGCGGTTAAGATCCGAGCTGATATTGAATGTGCGTGCTACGAATATGAAGGCATCGATGCGGTGAAGGCGGCTTTGAAAGCTGGTCTTACACTCTCTACTGAGGAGATTCCTATCAAGATTAATTTGATTGCACCGCCATTGTATGGTAAGGATTTTAACAAATCATAAACATGAATTTTTACCAGTTTCTGTACATGTACATGAGAAAATATAATCGAAATGTTAGGATGTCTAAAATGAAGTTCTACTATAAATATTCTTGTTCTTAGTCACTCAACCTCTCTTTTCAATGAGTAAAATGATGAACGGAAGAGAATTAAAATAGAGGTTAGAGTTAAAACAGGAAACATAGTTAGCTTATTGCTCTAGCTTCATCCTGTTTTTAAAGCTGGATTGTCGGGAATGAATTGACATCCACCAAGCCATGACTCCGAAAACAGATGCATAATTATTCTATGATATTGTCACTGTGCTGGGGTTTGAATTTGAACATATCGCAATCAAAGAGTATGACATTGTCCAATTGTCTATGGGTTGAACGATTATATTTTTGTAATTGAAAATCCCTGTAAACAAAGTATTAATATTGAAATGTTGTGTTTATAGTTATGACGACGTCTACTCCTGAGAAGGCGGAAGGGTTAAAAGCGTTGCAGGACGCGATAGACAAAGTAAGAGAGACCATCCTGTCGATGAAGGGCGTGTTCAACGTGCAGATGGGACCGAAGGTGGTCACCGCAATGGACGAAGCGGAACTCGCTCGCCAAATGCAGAGAGCCGAAGCGGAGAACGCCGAAGTTGCCGGCGACTCGGGAGAGGAGGAAGAAGAAGGAATGGGTGGTCCGGCAGAAATCAGCGGAGACGAAGAGGGGGATAAGGCAACAAAGGAAAACGGGGATGCTTCAGATGAAGAATAGGTTTTATATTTATGTTGAGTGCCAATTTTGTAATGATAGTTTTCTTATGGATATTTACAGATCATGTTTACTAAATCAGAGTTGCAAAAAAACAGTCATATATTGTTGATGCAATATAATCTGTACAGTATTTAAAGTTGAGAATATAGCAACGTCTTTGAACAATGAAGTATTTCTGTATATTCTGCCGGCAAAATTTTTAAAGTGACTTATTTCATAACACAATTATGTTAGCATTTAAGGTGTTCTTTTATATAATGTATTCAATAAAACAAAAACATCTGCTTCCCATAAAAAAATGTGATCATATTTCTTCATAAAATGTCTACTTAATGATGTGTCCATCTACCTTGTTAGTTCTGCATTTTATGTAAGGCACTCCTCATCATTTGATGGGAAAATTATCATTACTCAATTTTGCATTGTGTCATCCATCGTCTCTCAATAACAATTATTATGCATTTAATGTATATCGATTCCCTTGTAAAGATGGTGTCTTGTCCCTCACCTGTTAAAGGTGACCTTATTATATTTTATAATAATAATAATAAACAAATTTTTAAATTAATGCTTTGTGCCATTTTATAAACCTTATTACACTGTGAGATTTATTGTGTGAAACAATAAAATTTCATTTGACAATTATTTCAGTGTTGCTATTGGATAATAGGAGGTGAAAAATCCAATAGTGGAATAACCCTTAGAATTCATCTTAACAATATGCTGTGGTTGCATTTTTTTTTGAAAAGACTGCAGAGGTGCAACTCTCTTAAGTTGGTTGGTGAATTGGTCTTCAGGAAAACATTTCTGCAAATAACTTTAGTCAATATAATATTTTACTGACAAGCTATAAGTGTTAGTTTGGAAAACTGCCTGCGGGCTGCAAGTTGTGTATCACTGATAGAAAGCCGTCAGTTATGCAAGTAAACTCGAGGTTATCTCTTTTCTGTATTTAGAAGTTTCTGTTTTCAGGACAGAATTATGCTAATTTCACATAGATGTTAGAGGGCTTACAGTTTTTTCTATACCAAAAAAAAAAAAAAACATGCAGCTAGGTAAATTGCTAACTATTAGACAATGCATTTTTATTTGATGCGTTGGCACTGAGGGGCTGTGTGCAGTAGAGGCAGTACCTTATGGAATGTGCATTAAAAGACTTGACTATCAATTACTTTCTATTATTTAATGTGATCTATTGAGGTAGTCAATTGCAAATGTCTTATGCCGAAGGGAAGAAAGTATTAAAACAGATTTAAAAAGAATAGTCCATAGTTTTTATAAGTTTATTTAAGTAATTCATGATAATTATTTTTATACATCATATTGTCATTGGTAAAAAAGCTGTAGATTAATAATTGGAATATTAACAGACATTGTAAAAAATTAAAGATTACATGATTGTTAGCTTTCCTATTGGTTATTTAATTTAAAAAATAAGTATTAAATAATTAATTGCATTGGATAGGCAATCATATATGAAATTATATTGGGTATATTTTAGGATTCAAAACACAAAATCTTCAACCCACCTCGCAGATACAGTGAGGATATAAAAAAAAATACAGAACCCTATTTACCATTTTGTAATAAATCCTTAAATTATAATATATAACAAACTCTCCATTTGGGGCGTGATAATAATCCACGGTATGGGGCAGTTCATTAAAATATTTTATAATATAAGTTGAAATAAATTAACGCAATTGATAGTCATGCGTTTGCAAATAGACTATTTTGAAATACTAAAAAATAATTATAAAATAAGTTTATACAACTCGGAGAATATTGTTTCCCAAGTCAACTCTGGCAAGGATATTCAGATGCTTGTAAAAAATCTTGAGCAAGCTAAGAGTGAAGGCAGCCTATATAATTATATTGAGCTGATGATGCAAAGGTTTTCACCTTTTTGTATGATTCTGTGGATGCCAGGTTAAGTCATAATTGATACTGATCCACTTCAAAACACCAGGAAGGTCACGGTGAAGATGGAAGTCACCTTATTGACTGTATTGAGACATTTGCGTCGGATAGGGATGGTTTTGCTGTACAAGGTTTAGATCCATTATTAATTGTCAGTTGTCAATTTATTGGATACAAGTATCTATCAACCCAATATTGGGTACCTTGAAAAGAACTAAAGATAGCGAAAAATAGATTTCTTGGTGAGCTGCGAGGCTGGAGCGTAATACATTTTTGCAACGAAGCTTAATTGGCGAATTAAAAAAAAACTGGTTCATTAACCCAGCTTAAAATATGTAAGAGTTTTTTAATTTCATCATTCATTATAGAATAGTTATCCAGAATCTTTTCTACAGAAATTGTGTCTTTGGGTTTTGAGAGTAAGTTAAAATCCTGCGAACTATACTTGGCACATCCCTTATCTTTGTGACGAGTCAAATAACGTTGTAGACTGAAAGGTTTGTTGCATTTTGGGCAAACCCATTTCCACGCGTGATGTCGAGAATTCCTTTGGTGTGCTCGTAGATTGGAGCTGAAAAACAAATTAACTGATTAGAATTTTACATTTCTTCTTCTTCAAGTTATTACTATCAAGGCTTCGGTTAAGTACAAGTATTGAGATTTGTAACTATTCGTCACCTAAAATCAAAATTAAATCCATATTGAGACCTATATAATATTGAAAGGGGTTTTTCATTGATAATTTTTAATGAATTGAAATTATAAGGGAAAATATTAAATTGAAAGTAAAATGGACTGAGTTTAAGTTTAATTCCAGTTGAAGTTTTTTTATGAATAATTATCATACAGTAACTAAGTACATATATGGATAGAAAAACAAACTCTTATTGGAAAATGTTCACATCTAGAATAAAATTAATAAAACAAGCCTATCAATATATTAAAAAAGATATTAAAAAATTAAGGTTCAAATTTGGAATTTTATTTGATTTGTGTCGATTGTCTTTTTGATTAGTCGAATCTTCCAAGGTTAAGTAAAAACATACCGCCAAACATTTTTATCTCATTTTCACGGATAATATTTATCAATACATCAAGAAACTTCGGAAATAGAAAATTGATCTTCAGTTTATCAATTTGCGTCGCCATATAATTTATAACAAAACATTAAAAAAAGTAAGTAAACAACAGTACCCGTCTGTATAAGATTTCAAACAGCCATTATAGTTACAAAAAAATGGTGTTTCGCCGGTGGGCAAATGCAAGTTTCCTTCCAATCGCCACAGCGTGCGAAAAGTTTTATCCCGGATAGATTGGAGACAAGTGTCAGCTCTATCTCGGGTTTCAGCTTACAATATGTTAATATTTTCAATTATTTGTTTATTTTTCGCAGACTTCACTTCCACAACGCTTTTGCGATCATTGCGTATTTGGGATTTTTCATTTTTCCGATGCAAATTTTCAAAATTCCCGCTTTTAATTGTTTCTTCTTTTGAATTGACATTATTTTTCAAGGTCAACCTTGTTCCGTATTTTGAATTCTTTACAAAATATCCTGTTTTATCGGGTAACGTAATGAAGTCATCGTATTGATATTTTTTGCCTTTCTGTTTTTTCAAATTAAAAGAAATGTCTGTAGCATACTCATAGCTCTCTGTGTTGATAAAATCTGAAGTAAAACATTTTCTTGTCAAATAATTCAGATGAAAGCGCGTTGTTATTGGGATTTTAGCGGATGTTTTCGAAATTATCGTCGTTTGCGGTCGTATTTTTGCCGTGCTTTTCAGATTCTGGCCAAATTTACTGACATTATCCGGAAGTTTCTGAAAAAACATGTTACAAAATTTACTTTAATGAGTAATCAACAAATTTGCAAAAGATGTAAATGCTTGCTCAGTTTTTTTAATAAAGACAGATTCTTGATTATCTTACCGACATTGATAAAATAAGGGATGGAAGTTAAAGAATTATAGATGGCATTGCCAACCACAAAATTGAAAAAAAGCATTTGATATAATCCTTTAAAACAAGTCCCGGTAAAACGGGGTGAATAGAGACTGGCAGGTGAATAGAGACAAAACAAGGATTGAACTTTAGCACAACTTTACTACGTATCCAATGTATTTTTTATTATTTATATATAATTCTTTACAATGACTATAACACTCTCTCGAATGACAAAACCAAACCAATTAAATGATTGTCAAAATTGAAATAAACGTGTTTAAGTTCGATGCCTGTGCATTCATACTATTTGACCCCTTAAAAACTTCTCTTTTATTGGACGAAAATTAAAATCAATCATGTTTTTTTTGGTTAATAAGTACCGTAAAACGGAATGAATAGAACCTCGTATAGAATAGAGGTTCATATATTCCAATCGTTGCAATCTGTATTTTTGTCTCTATTCACCTGCCAAGTCTCGATTTACCCTCTCCCGTCTCTATTCACCCAGATTCAATGTGAATTGAGACATCGAACAAAATTGACTGTCTTAATAACAATAGTGAATATTTGAAAAATATT
This sequence comes from Himalopsyche kuldschensis, assembly GCA_028554975.1. Classification (NCBI taxonomy): domain Eukaryota; kingdom Metazoa; phylum Arthropoda; class Insecta; order Trichoptera; family Rhyacophilidae; genus Himalopsyche; species Himalopsyche kuldschensis. The sequence continues at coordinate 270,364 of JAHFWI010000030.1, read as the reverse complement.
GTCATGAATGTGTAGTAGGACCTTAGAAACAAGTTTCAAGACATTCATATTTGAATTATGTGGCGCGCAGGTATGAAGATACATAGTTGTGAAAGGTAAAAAGTGTATCTACTAACCCGGTTTTACGGTAATAAATACCAGGTATTTCTTTATTCAAATATGTTTGTTTTTGTAGCCAAAAAACGATATTTTTACATAATATATACATATTTAATAAACTATATTTTACCTCGCCCCTCCGGGATTATACAATATAAGAAAACATCTTTTCAAACTTGACACAACTTGGCAGATGAAGAAAAACGTAGAAGTGTATGGTGTGAAAGAAAATAGGTGTTTGCCACATGTCATAAAATGAAGAATGTGCGAATATTGTTTCCCTCAACGAAATCTTCACGTTAGCAAAAAATACTGACAGCATTATCCCAATATAAATGATATTTCATTAGTTGAATATAATGCATACGTGGAAATACAAATCACTGATGGAAATGCCACTATTTTTTAAGCAAGAGAATCAGCGCGTTATCCTTCAAATAATGAAAAGGAACATAAAATAACGTTTCCGAATATGAGAAATTTGAATTTGAGAACAGAATTATGCTGCATTCCTTTTTCAAATATCATTCAAATTCTACGTGTATTTAAAATAATATTAAATCGATCACTATAAAATGGCAATAATAGACCGTTGGGAAATGGCGATATATTTAATTCAAGCTGGTGAAAAATCTGTTAATGGCTGAATGGGCGTTTTGAAAAATGGCTGCACCAAGATCTACTTAGAAATATAATTCTAAATTGATCAAACGCATCGACGATGTCTTTCGAAATTAATTTTAAGAAATAAATCTCCATTAAAACCAAACGGGAAAACTGTCTTATTACACCTCCTTCCACACAAGGTTAAAGCACATTTTCAGAATCGCCAATTTTTGTACAAAGAGAGAAAAGTCAAAAAAACACCAAATATTCAACGTTCGGAAATAGTTTCTCATGGAAAAGAACTTATAAATAATATAATTGGTAGTATTAAGTTAAACTATTGTTGATAAACTACAGTTACATCACAGAAATACCAAATTTATTCGTAAATAGTAACAACAAGCTATATAATGTGTTTGCCGAAGTTTTTACCGAGACAGATTATTAGGTACCAATAATATGAAATTGTCGCACATTGATTATTTGTGCTTTAAACGTGTGTCTAAGCATACAAAAAAACAATTTTAAAAAAGAATTGAAAAACTGCTTTGTAATAAATAATCACTCACCAAATTTTTTTTAACGGGTTTTCCGAGGCCATAGAACGCTTTACTAAAAGGCATGCTGGCATTGTTGATATGGCTTATGACAATTACTGAACTTTGTAATTATTTAGTGACAATAAGGCTAAAAGAAAACTCGTCTGCCCTATACCAATTGAAGTTTCACACTAAAACTATGTTATCTATGACTAAAACTCAGCAATTAATAAATTGGGTAATAGCCATACCAAGTTTGCCCGACGGTAAATTATTCCAAATTCAAAAAATTTCCGACAACATTCATTTGAAAATGTATGGCATACTGACCGCAACAATAATTCAGGTAGTCTATGGTTTTTTTTTCAGCTAAATTGTTTTCATTAAGCACTAATAATTTAACTAAAACAATATTATTTATTTTAGAAAATTATCAATACTTTCGATGGGTTTGGCGGTAACTTTATGGAAGTTCATTTTAATATAAAATTTAAAATAAAATTGATTATTCCACGTATTGTGCTACTAACTTTGCGACAGTAAGTCCGAAGATGCCTCGAGGCGAAACACGTATTTTAAATTATTTTAAATTTTATAATAGAAAATTATGTTGACGGGACTGTATTGTTTCATAAAGATTAGCCATTTTCAAAAGAATCCATTTTTTAAGTTGATACAATCATAAATTGTATGTGTATTTCTTACATTTCTAGCAAAAGCTATATTTGAGAAGTAAGAATTCTCCTCGAGTTGATATACATTACATACAAATGTTTCATTATAATGTATAGCATAGGAATTTCAGAAAAAATCTATTACAGAAAAAGTGTTTTATCAAGAGCTTTTATCCCACTACTGATATTACATCGGTATAAAAATGAACCATTCCGGTGTTTAAAAAAACATTTTTCATGGGAAATAAATGATTCCAAATTTAAATCAGTTCAATACATAAAAATACATCACTTAATAAATAGTTAAAAAAAAATACGTTTTAGATCACATTTAATGATTGATTAACTGTAACTGTTTATTGTTTGAAAGGCGTTGTATTTATATTTATAAATAAAATATCATTTTTTTTTACTTATTCCACACGAAAATTCTTAGATATGTTTTTATAAGAAATACATAATATTTTAACCTATACAAATAACTATTGTTTTCTTTATTTTCCATCAATCATTTAATATGTATATTAGGTCCTGATCATTTCATAAAATTGTGAAATCAGTAGAAGCTTTTTTGTACTTATTCAACATTAGATTAATTTGGATCAGGACCGGTTTCGATCATCAACTGAAAATGTATGTAAAACGTCAAATTTTAAAAATGATCGTGACGAGCGAAACCGGTCCGATCCTGATCAAAATTAATTTAACGTGTAATAAGTGTAATTCCATTCCGCCTAGCGTTGATAGTGAACAAGAAAATGTGCGGTAATTTTATAAATACTGTGCGTATATGTAAATATATTATAATATTAGTGTATCTACGAAATCAAATAACATACGAATAATAATGGTCGGCGTCGCGCACGCCCATTCGAAAAGAAAATCGGTTGGCAATTATTTGAAAACCGCTTTTTAATAATGGGTTCGGAAAAATGTGAAACAGGAGATTTCATTTAGGGGCAGCGACGTCGCTCGGCGCTCGCTAGATGACGGCACAATGTCATTTTGTATCTACGAGCGTATTAGAGATGGTCAGATACGATATTCGTTACGTTGCGCGTATTTAATTATTGCAATATAATATTTGTGTCGTATTCTTTAGGCTCATGCGTGGAACAAACCCACGCTTGCGCACGGTTCACTTGGCAAGTACAGAGAGAGTTGCATGCAATTTCTGTGTGTTGAGTGAACTTAGAAGGTGGCATTGTCACACGATGTATTATATAATATCTAACGATTTTAATGTACGCATGTGTACGTCATGCACAGATAATCGACCGGAGACGAGAAAGGGTAGGAATCGGAAAAACATATACTACTTGGTGAGGTTATTTATTTGCGTAAAATACTCCGACAAAACAAAATTTTCATGTTTTCGACCAGATGGCTGGAGAGGAGTGAGGAGGGTGGGGTGGGGGGAGAGAGGGGTTGTAGACACCCTCCCAAAAGGTTTTGAGGTTTATGTAATTTAATATTTTTTTCCTTCCAGTAACTCCTCAATAGATTTGAGAAATTGACTGATATCACAGGGTTTGCGTATTTATTAGCATAGTAAAACGAAATACCGAAACATATACTACACTATGGAATGTTACAAAATTAAACTGAGCCACACAATCCAATAAATATGGTTTTTGAAATCAGGATAATTTAAAGTTAATAAAAAATAGTTTTCCAACCAAGTTTTAGCTCGCAATTTCATAAGAACCCCCGTGCAATAGACTCGGAGTTCCTTAAATTTAAATCACGGCGTCTTCGTGAGAGATTCTACAAGTACCTAGATTGAGTACACGCCCGGTGAGCGCTCTCATTTCGCCCACCCCTAGCCCCTAGTATTCGCTGGGAGGAGTGAAGTATCGGATCGATTATTTGTGGCTAAACTTCCTTCACTGGCGAATGCGTCCGCCTAGGATGAAGAGTACAATTTTAGATTCGTTCACTTGGGACTTGGACAGTTGTATAGAAAACATACATACAAAAATAGTTTTAAAATGTATTTAACGCGCGTCAAATGAACTCGCATAGCCATTTTAATCCACCGCGCCGATGTCAAAGGCGCAGTGAACGTATAATATAAATTAAAACGCCCGTGTATTTGACGAATATTTTCACCCGCCAACATCTTGTTTCGCGAATCAATCCGACGGAAAATGCATTTTACAAACGCTCTTTCTTCATAACAGAAAACAAACATATTTTTAACCTTAAAACATAGTTAACCGTAGTGATCTAAATATAGTGTTTTATTTATGAATTATATTCATTTCGTGCGGTGACAAATTCGATTTGAAGCGGCCGAGATTTTCGTCGCGAGTAGTAGGATTTTTATTTAATAAACGTTTCAAATTGAAAGACTTGTGTGAATTGGGTCTAATAACTTAGCTAGGGTGACAGTTTCTGTGCTTTTCTGTGGATGTTATTGGAATGTGAGCCATCATCTCTATCTGGCGACCGAAATAATATGCAAAGTGGAGGAATAAAATTGGCTCACACCGGTGGACCGGATTCCTGTTATTATTATTTATAAAATACGAATTACTATTCGGCGAATGCGATCGGCGTGGGTGATTTGATGTGTAGTGAGGTGGCCGCCACTATTTTTCTGTGATCTACTATCTGTCTGGTGGTGATTGAATTCCTGGCGATGGTACGATGACAGGATTCTTCATTGGCCGTTGAAAGGACCACGGCGAGGAGATGGGGAACTCGTGCAGCTCGGGACAAGCTCATAAAGATAAGGACAATGCCTCTCAGAGGTCTGAAGAGTGAGTACACCAACCATTGCCATTTCACCAAACATATCTTCACAAATCTTTTCAATTTTATCTGGAATTCAAACTTACCTCAATCATACTGATTTACCATTCAAATACGAAAAACATATCTTAATGAGTAGATCATTTTTTTAAATCAATCCTGGTGTCTATTTTGCAATTTAACAAACGTAATGAAATTGCACATTACTGTGTTCGGTGAATTCAAAGAGTAAATTCAGGAAAATGGGAGTTTCTCTACACGTTTGAAAAATTCTCAATAGTACAGTTTTTGATTTTCCCACCGACCGGAATCGAATTGAAACGTTCTTTTTTTCAAAATAAGCACTTTTCAAAATAAGAACGAAGAAGTAATAGATAATTGATTCAACAATACCGTAAGTAAATTTTGTTCCTACCTATAATAAATTCACAAATAATTGAATATTATCACAGTGGCCTGTCAATACCTATTTAATATTCACCCCTTTTAATCTTTTTCCCTTCTCAGTATTTACACAGAAAAGAATACAAGGAAAATCAGTAGAATTTTAATGAAATACGTATTTTTCTGTGTAACGTCCCATTTTCCGCTTAAAATAATTTTCGATATTAATAATCCTGTAATTTTGTTTGCGGTGGCGGAAAAGGAAATTAGAATTAATCATTTTCATTTATTTGATTGCAACGGAAATTTAATTAAAAAAATATTATTAATTCTTATTTGATTTCGTTTCAATTGCTTTGCTTGTTTCCCAGTCTTGCGATGATTGATTATTAAAGAACAAAATTAATTAATTTCGCAACAAACATTATAAAAAAATATTAGATAGGTGATAAAACCTAATGGAATCATCGAAGAAGCCTGACTTAACAATTATAATTCAAAAATCTATCAGGAAAACTAGGATATATTTTACAAATTTTTAGTTCGGTATTTTTTTCACAATTTGTAAATTTACATAAAAAACTTGACGAAAATTTGTATAGATGCTATTCATTTATAAAAATAATATGTATTAAGTAATTTTTAATGTAGTTATTAAAGGTATTATATAAATGGAATTGAGATAAGCGGTATGGGAAATCGTACTGACAGGGACCGTACTATAATGGGGATGTCGTTGGTTTTATAAGAGGGCGTGCTATAAATAAGACAACTGTGAATATATCTTTGGATGAATATTGATTATTTACCTAAAAATTGGAATTCAATAAAATAAACATGTTCAATAATGAGATATATGTAATTTAGATATTGTCCACGTGTACTAGGTTCATTCTAACCCACTAACGAAAATTAGTGGTTTGGTGCCGGAATAGTTGTCAATACCATTTGACAAATCCCTGTTGTGATTGATAACCCTTTTAAAAAGACGGTCAAAAGGTCATCGGTAACGGATCTATATAATGAATGACAAATGACATTACATCAAAATTTTGCTGAATGAAATTATACTCATTAAAATCATGTGCGCGTGCCATGAGACATGAGTGTCCAATGTTTTCATAAGTCAATCTGAACGAGCAAAAAAGCGATACGGCTCAAATGGTAAAAATGAGGATAACAACATCACAGTCTACTTTGATGAATTTGTTTTCTTTTGCGGCCGTCCTTTTTACCTTATTATTAGCCAAAAGAGAATCAGGGGTGTTCCACAGTATGATGCTTGTACCCTCAACAAGTATCTTTGTTATTTTCGAATAAAGTAAAGAAGACATCAACAAATTACAGTAAGTTACTAGACTTACGTGATTAATTGGTACTATAGGTTTCCGTAGCTGTCAAAAAATCGTGTAAGTCAAAGAAAACCAAACAGCAAGAATTTTATTTCAAATAATATGTGTTATAATAAAAATAATAAAACATTTTTAGTACTTTTATCCACGTGAGATTTATTTCATCAGGACCGGTTTCGCTCATGCCGAGCATTATCAACTGATAAGGAATACAATAAAACAGTGGTATTTATGCAAAAGTTAAGTATGAAAACAAGGTTGGTTAATAATGGTTGACAGACATGTAGATTTATTTATTTTTATTAAATGCACTTAATTTTGGGCTTTTACTTTGTTAATGTTAATTCGTACTTAATTGATTTTTGATGTGTTAGTTTTGCATTGCTAAGAGGTCTTGAACATTTTATTTTTAGTCTATTTTTCTTGTAATTTGCTTTAATTTATTTCCTTAGTTGATTTACCAATTGTTCGTCATACCTTGTTTTCATACTTAACTTTTGCATAAATACCACTGTTTTATTGTATTCCGTATCAGTTGATAATGCTCGCCATGAGCGAAACCGGTCCTGATGAAATAAATCTCATGTGGAAAAAGTACTAAAAATGTTTTATTATCTTTTATTATAATGCCTTCCCACCAAGTATTGACAGTGAACACCTTAAAAGTAATATGTGTTAGTTTCAATGGTCTGGTAAAAAGAAAATGGATCTAAATCCATACAATCAAGACAACATGAAAGGAAAATATTATTTATTCAGATACAAGGTAAATTCTACTTGTAAAAGTATCACCAATATTTTTTACAGCTTTAGACAAGTCAGGACTTACTGTAGTCTATCTTCTATATATATAAAAATGAATGTCTGTATGTATGTCCGCTATGGACTACTAAACCGCTCGACCGATCGATGTGAAACTTTACAAATTTATTGAGTGCACCCCCACGATGGTTTCTGGCCTACCAACCCCTCCCCCAAACCACTCCCCAACCTCCAACCCGCAATTTTATTTTTAAACTTTACGAATTTTTCGAGTTCACTTCTTCGAAGGTTTCTGGCCTACCCCCCATACGCCCCCCAAACCCCACCCCGCCAAACAACCCTCCCCCCAAAAATTGATATCAAATTTTCACAACTTTCTCGAGTATTGAATACATGCAAATTGAATTGAATATTTGTGTAATGTCTTTCCTTCAAATTTATTTTAGTTGCTGGCGTAGCAACGCGCGCAGGGTACAGCTAGTTGAATTATAAAAACTACAACGTTGAATTTACCTCATGGGTCTGGAAATACCTTCATATGAACGGATAACGTTGAAATTAAACTGTATTCTGTGACACACTAACATCAAATATATATAAATATAGAGATAAACGTGTCGAGAATGGCGCTGTCATATTAATTAACTGATTTTACGACGACAGCTGTCGCAAAATTAAATTTCTCAGCCAAAACTTGCTCAATGCGTTTTCGTGTTTTTAAACTTGCATAAATATGATCGTATTATATAATTTTTTAAATAGTTCTTTCAAAGTTTTCAGTTTTGTTCATGGCTGTTAAAACTCACCATTTCAAACATTTACAAGATGTTTCCACCAGGCTTCTTTGATTGAAAATCCACCATAAAAAACAGCAAAATTATATAAGTGTTAACAGTCAATTGTTGTTGAAAAGGCAATATATTTTCCTTTATCAACAACATTCTTTTAAAGTAAATAAAAAAAAAAAATTTACACTTCTTCCACGTATATGTTTTATCAAAAACTGGGCCAAGTTTTGCACATTGCGAGCATTTCCAACAAATGACGAATAAATAGAAGCGAGGTGATTCATATCTAATTGTCAAAAAAAAAGATAAGAATATAAAGATAATCAAACACATAAGTCAAGATAAATATGTTACATATATATTTTTAGATATAATTACTTTCCACCAGTTACCATTGACAGTTAACACATTAAAAATGATCAACACCATTATGTGAGGCGGCCATTTTAGATTTCGCGCACGTGCGGAGCGGAAACTGCTCTAAACTAGGAAGATATCCGTATGAGGTTCCAATTAAGATAAAATAATAGGCATTTACGTAAGCCAACGTCACGTTTTTGTCGTTATTAAAACCATCAGCTTAAAGTAATGGTTCTAATGTTTTATCTGAAGTTATGGTGAAGACCCAAAGTATAGAACCAGCCTTAATGGCGATGCCGCAATAAAGAGCTTTAAAAATTGAAAGATATTGATTCAAGTGTCTCCATATTCCGTGTGGACGTGAGAGAGTTCAGTTGAAACGAATGTGGTTTCATATCAAACTCAACATCCTCAGGCATTCAAATACACGGATGAACTCGAAATGCGAAGTTCATGATCTGCGGTGATCAGAAGATGCATGTATTTAAATGCCTTAATTGAAACCCTGGTATTCAGTGATAAGATTTGTACACAGTTTCAAAGCCGTAGCCAGGGTATGGAAAATAGGGCGATTGCCCTGGGGGCCGAGGCGCTAGCTATAAAATCATGACAGGAAGCGCAAAATCTCGGCGCCAGACGACCTCGCTACGGCCCTGCACAATTTGAACGATTCAAATTTCATATTAAAACTGTATTCATTTGACCTAAACATCATATTGAAATTCCATATACATACATATATATTTGGAACTTTCCTGCTAGACTTATCAAATTTTATAGAGTTGCTTCTTTATAATAGTTGTTTTCATTTTCAAAAGCAACAGTGTCTGTTGTGATAGTTCGAATAAATTGATTTGAAATCGTGTTCCAAATCTATGGCGAAAACAAACTTCAAAAAAGTGTCAACCATAGACAATTTAAATACGCCGAGAAAAGCGATATGTGGTCCATGAATAGATAATATAATATTTCAATGATGTACTAAAGAGATAAAAGTGATAATAAGCACCGAACAAAGGAGCTGGTCCACGAGTAAGTAAGTTATTATCGCATAAACCGCACACGCTCTGCATACAAATGCACTCTCAATATAATAGCACCAGGGGCTGCCAGGCACTCCGTATTAGGGATTGCGAATGGTGCGAATGTATCAATGCCGGTATTTCATGTCAATGGCAACTAATTATTTGGTCAGTTTCTAATTCGATAAATGGTCAGTAATACATACATAGCACGGTCGGTAAAAATTATTAATGGGCAGTTTTTTACTGTAAAATTGTCTGTAAAAGGGTCAGAAGATATATTTAAACGAGAGATATAAGTTATATTATATCATAAAGATATAGCGTTCATTACCTTGCTGTGGTAGAGTAATAAGTGGTGAGAGGGAAACAGCACCGAAACGACTTGGTGTACTTCACCACTGAAAAAAATACTTTTTTATCGTAACTGGCAATCCCATGATTCAAACGTCAAAAATCAAGTAAAAATCTATAACCATTTGAAATACATTACTGACCGTTTGATTTAATAACTGGCCACATTCATTCTGATACAGTGGCTGCAGACCGTTTATAATATTAACTGACCATTTTGATTTTTCACTGAATGAACTGAACCAAAACTTGAATTAGATACTGACCCATTAAATAAACGCCCATATCAATTACCAGCATTATTTATTTATTTATTGGAAAAATAAAAATATAATACATGGCATTACAGCTGACGTCAATGCGCCAAGCATATTCAACAAAATTTAAAAAAAATATGAAACAGAACAGAAACATATAAGTTACATAACAAGAAAAACAAATAGAAATATAGCACAAAGTTCCGGCGGCCACCAGTTACCTTACGGGTTCTGAAGTGGTTAAACGTAATGAGTTTCCTCCTTGACAGTGATTTCCAAGTAAAGTAAAAACTTTAAATAATGAAAAACGGTTATTGAAAAACTTGTAAAATTGCCGGGATACCGGTTTTAGTAAAACGGGCATTGCAAACCCTACACCGTTTTGTTTTAGATATGAAAAATTCGATATAATTCTACATGCGCAGTTAGAGACCTCCGATGAGTCATTTTTGCGTCTAAAGAAAGGATATCTACAGACTTGAATAAACTGCTATGTTACACACTCTTGGTTGCATGGTCCAGTGTTTGAATCTCTCAATAAACATATCGAACACTTTGATCAGTTTACGGATTGATTCTATAGAATAAATTATGTCGGTCCCTGACTGACTGACTTAACCTTTGACCAAGAGTTATCAAGCTAAAGAAGTTAACAAAGAGATCAAATTAAACGTTGAGTTCTAAATGTATTTGGATTCAAAATGCCTATGATAGTCTCTTTTCTTCCCGTCAACCGATCCTGAAAAACAGGACACAGAGAGACAATAAATACCTGACATTATTTGTACACACGAGTCTTGATACCAATCGTACGTTTAACACCTCCGTACCATACTATTTAAAAATAAATATAAATTACTAACAGTAACGTTAAAACAATCACGGACGAGATATTTGTATTGCAATAAATATGCATTACTTGGACTGATAATTTCCATGAGTGTATTTAACCCGTTATATGCCGGAAGGTATAAGAACGGTCGTGCAACTGAGGCTGCGATTTTCTTTGAAAAAAATAGCGACAAATTTTGGTAATACAAGGAAGCATTAGTGAGTGTAAAGTGGACGGTAAAAATACGCGCATTTTCTATGGACGGCACTGCGCTCACGGATTTGTAGATCGTATACATACATTTCGGGCATACAACCGGTTAATACAAACACTGATAATTTATTTTGAAATCTAAGCTGTTGGAATATTCGTAAATCGACTCAGCATGGAAGAGGTTAACTGAAGTATGAATAAAAGTAAAAGTTTATTTTCCACAATATGAAATAGTTTAAAACGTCTGGTAGAGTCGACACACTCTTGACAGTAGTACGTCGGTGATATAGAAGCATGTATATGATATACATCACCATCTTGAAATGTGCTATTTTAAATAGGGCGATGGCTTCAATAATACGTATTATCTAGCCTATAGTTCGTGCATACTAGTGATTGTCTAGGTCCGTCATCAAGTGGTCACCCATCGTTGGTTACCGTTGTGATGCTCACGTTTTTTTTTAAATCAGAACGGTCTCATAAATCGATTTTTCAATCTATTAGAGAATGAGTGTGATGTCTCAAATTCCCATATCGTCCTAAAATCAGGACGCAGCGAGAGCGATAAGCTGACCATTGGCAGTGGTGGATTACCAATATTACACCAAAAGCGCAACATGCGCGCGCGGTAAATTATGGATATATGGTCACGGGACAGAATTTTTGTAAAGATTTATGAAAAATAAGCATATTAAATGAAATTAATGTTAGGCTTACGATTTTTTTTGAAATTTTACGACTTTAATTTTTAAATTTATTATAACAGAAGGTCCTAAAGAATACTTCGCAATAAGTATGAAATCGAGTTGTTTTAATTTACAAGAGCAAACATGCAACAACAAACTACACAAATAATAATATTATACAGATAGAGACAGTCACATAAGTTTATTATTTGTTTAAAATAAAAAGAATAATTTTATTATAGGCTGATATTAAAAAACAAATTCTTCTTTCAGAACTCATACAATAATCATTTTGATTCCACATTTTATAATAATCCACAAGAACTCAAAGAGTAAAGCCAAAACATAAAATTATAAGCTTAGCTCGAGAGGATTGGTATTCTGTCCCGTGACCATATATCCATAATTTACCGCGCGCGCTTGGGGCCTTATGATAACTTATACATATATTGCCCGCAATATGTTTTGAAAAGGAAAGACAATGTGACACCGAGAAATGCATTTTCAATGTTCGTAATATTGAATGACCGATGGGTCATAAAATAATAAAGAAAGGTGTGCAGGTGTGTTAGGTATTCATTCTGAATTGTTTCTCACGAACTGCGGAGAACAACGTAAATTAATAAAAAAAAATGTGAAGTCTAATCTCGAATACGTAAATCTAAGACACTTTCTTACCGTTCGAAAAAGAGGGCACCTATAATTATATCGCGTCTGGGGCCTCTCAAGTGTTTAATCCGCCCTTAACCTTAGGCCTGTTCTAGCTCTAGGCTTCAATCTAGGGACTCCAATTACTCGACGTCTCAACTACTCGAGTATCTAGTAAAATTTTAAAATACTCGAGTAGTTTCAGATGTACCAAAGTATATATTAATAATTCAAATTTGTATATGAAAATAGATGATACATAAATAAATATGCTTATTTTATTTCATTATTACATTTATTTCAATTAATGAAACATATGTTTCAAAAATAATAGAGAATTAATCGTCTCAGATTTAAATTTGGTAAAAAAAGTTCCAAATTACTCGAGTATCGAGCACTTGAAAAATGAACGAGTATACTAATTACTCGAATTGGAGTTTCTTCTTCAATCCCTACTATCTTGTAAGGTGAACAACCGAGTGACTATAAGGTCTTTTAGTAAAATTTCTTTTGAGATGAGGTCCATGAGGAAATCATATGCTTGACAACACTGAGAGTAGATATGGCTAAAAACTGATAATTAACAGGCAATAAAATAAATAGTATTTTTGCGAAGCCGCATGATGTAATTGAAATAATGAATTTCATATGCATCAATTATTTTATACTAATAAATTTTAGAATTGCAATTGAAGATTGCTCGCAAAAAAGATAATCTCTAGTTTATTGCGTACTTTTATATTTTAATTGATTCATTTTAAAATTTAAAAAAATCGTATTTGGTTTTTTTTTCTTTTTATGGAATACCCCCCGCCACCGGAGTCGGCGCTGACACGTGTAATTTATCTTTTAAACGCCTTCATCCTGATTCCTGAACAATGCAACAGTATTGTGTTCAAACCAGTTTCTCACCAGGAACATGCTCAGAAAAACTTTTCGCTCGAGTATTTTCCTACGAGTGAAAATCGTATCCCTACTTTAGTAAAAAGTAAAAATATTTTTATGCACCGTCATGATTTATCAGTCTGTCTGTAACGCTCAGCACAACACGTGCTTTTTCTTAGTACTTTACTATATTTTTAGCCAGTATATCAATTTTGTTTTGATATTTACATCACTTAAAATTATTTGACACAAGCGGATCATTTCAAAGAAATAAGATACCCTAAAGCCCCTAGGCTGTAAATGTTTTAATGCCTATCTTTAAATTAAATTCGATACGAAAGAAAATGTAAAGTATTATTGCTCGTTCATTAGTTGATAATACTTCCTAAATTATAGTTTGAATAAGCTTTTCGCACTTGTAAATTCTTTTATACAATAATCTTGGGCACGAACTACTTTGCAATTAATATTCGACGTTGCCAGTTTAATTAATCACTCTTTTTCCACGGCTGAAATTTGCGATTTGCAAGCTTCTATAAAGTGCTCAGTTTGTTGAATTCTTAATATTTATTTTTTGAATTTTGGAAGATCTTGTCGAGTAAAATAAAAATTATTAAAATTTCCGATATCATCAACTGCAGGGATTGCTCTTGCAATGGTGCAATTGTGCACTGATCCCTCATTTATATTCAACTAATAAACAGTATCAAACAAAATATACCAATTTACTTTCGTGGTCCTGTACAAATATTGAAGGAAACAATAATTCAAACATTTAGCAAGCGGCGTTAAAATTAAAATATTAATACGTTTGTCAAAGTCACTTGATGACGTGCAGGGACTGCATTGAGAGGAGTTGAAGCAGAAACTATAACAAAAAGATATTGTGTATTTCAGCCAGTATTTACCAAGCCACACGCAAAACTTGTATGGAGAAGTTTTGTTAATCGGTGCTTAGATCTCCCAAGAAAGCGACCGAAAGCTACTTCACCTCAACAACTTGCATTAGCTCGATATATAATATATATAATATCGGTGTTGCTAGGACAAATATTAAATTTACAGAAGTAATATTCAAACAAATATAAAAGTATAAAGCAAATAAATTATTATCATAATTTATAGTATTCTATGCATCATCGAAATAGTAACGGTTTTCAGGAGCTCAAATATAAATAACGAAATCATTCTCAACGCAGCTCTTAAACGGGCGAAGGATGAATTTCTTGCAAAAACAGTTTTTTTATGCACTTCCTAATATACTTGTCACCGACCAACACTGCGTCAAAACATTGGGCCGCCGCTTGCAGATCCCCGAGGTATTGTTTTTATTTATTTTAACCTACTACTTTGCTCTCTGCAAATGAATATAATTAATATTCTCCAGTAAACTTGTAGACCCAACCGCCGCGCCGTGTTTCGTCGCGCCTATTAAAATAGATATTTTTACAATAACACCGCAACACACTGGCGGATCCAGAAATTGTCCCAGGGGGTGGCCATTCAATTTAAAAATTAACATGGTTTAAAAAATATATATACACCCAGTCCCCTTTTAACGCGATTTCGATTTTACGCGATTTTTTTTATAGTAGAAATGATAAAAAAAAGCAAACATTTAAAAACATAAATACAGTTTATTACCAGAGAAAAAATCACATATATTATAAAATAATATAAAAGTAAAATTTTCGTTTTTTTTACTTCATTTTATAGCCTTTCCCCTATAGTCTTTCCATTCTCATACGATTCCTAAGCCAGGTTTTCATGCGTCGTAATGTGGAAAACCTCCTCTTTCAGCGAAGGCACCGCTGATTGTCAAACTTAATAAAATTCGTAACAAAACCTCACAATTTGGATATAATTATGAATTTATCACATGTCGTATATATAGCTGTTAAACTAAAGGGCCGTGAAAAGAAAATAAAGAGAACTACAACATATTTATCTAAACAAAAATCATTTGAAAATTAATGTTATAATATTTTGAATGGAATAAATTCTCCTCAGGGGGGGGGGCATGGCACCCATGCCCCCACCCTTGAATCCGCCTATGCGGCGCAACACGCGTAGTTTTCCGACAACAACAGCTTTATATTCATAGGAGAAAATATGTTTTTATTATCTCAATAAATTTGGCTTAGAGCAAAGCTGCTCGGTATATCAGCAAACTGGCTGCCGCTCAGAGTTAACACATTTGAAACATCATAGTATTAAGCCGTCTTTGTTTTTGTAAAAATATGATATATTACGAAGGAAATGCAAATTCGGGTGAGTTAAATATTTGTGTGTCACTCTCGTATAATTAAACAACAGTGTTTTGTTAAGACATATTAATTTAAATAAGCACATCGAAAAAGGTCGGTTTAAGTCAAAGTGATGTAAACACAGAGTAAAACTTGATATCACGTGGTGCAGTGGTCAACGTCTTTCGAGCCTCATTGTCCAGTCGATTTATCGATTCTGCTAGAAGGCATGGGTGTTTGTGTAGTCTTAAAGTCTTCCTTCGCACTAATCTCTCATCCGATCCTACATGCGGGGCATATCGAGGGCGACTGGCTTACCCCTAGTTCTGTCCTGTGTAAGCACATGTTAAACTTTACAAAGTAAAACTTGATGTCACGTGGTGCATTTGTCAGTGTTGACTTCCGTGACTAACTTCACGGATTTGAGTCCCAGGCATTTTTCATAATTCATAATTTTTCCAGTAGGTTTATCGATTCTGTTGGAAAGCAATGGCTGTTTGTGTAGTCTAAAGAAATCTTCTCTCTCATCCGATCCTATAAGCGGGAGGTAGCGAGCGCGGCTACCTAACCACGAGTCTTGTCATAGCCTTATCCTTTCTATCCCTACCCTCATCGAAGTAAATGGAGGTTGAGCGGCTGATTAACTAGCAGTTTTCGCAGAAGAAGACGCATGTTATGTCTAGATCTGTGATTATCACGGAAAATTAGCATATCTAAGTGGTCTTAAGGAAATGTCTGGTAGTCGCACCAAATTTTTGTTTTGAGCCTGTTATGTGTGAGGTATGTCATAAGGACCCAAAAATTGTTATTCAATTATTGGTATTCAACTCCAATTCAACTATTGGTATTAATTGCGTCCGAAATATTTAATTATCAGAATATTTACTGACAAATTAACTTGAAAAACGATATTTATTTAATATTTACTATGAAGCTCTTGGTGGCCGCACATGAGAACCACTTGTCTAGAAACCTCCTAGGTGGTCATTTGTTCCAAATTAGGATTGGACATGGATTAAAACAAAAGGTTATTACGGTTGAATCAGCGACAATGTAGTTGGTGCAGTTTTTTCACTTAATTTTTAAGCAGACTTTTCGATTTCCGTTCGAAGGAATTGACGTCTGTGCTGTCTAAAATTTCTTCACGCACCGCTTCAGCGAGATCGATTAGCGTGCCACTATGACAGTCCTAGTCTTAATCTTCCACCCTTACCACATTCAAAAAAAGAAAACCGAGTAACAAGCAGATCCCCTAGAAAAAACTTCCACGGACTCGGAAATAGCTCGTGTCGTAAAAATGTATTCACACGCGCGGTGTTTTTTTGTTGTTGTACGGAATGTTGGTATACCTACGGTACAGTAAAAAAAAGTGCCAGTTTGATATTATTTTAAATAAAATTGTCATTGCACTCGGAAGGCGATGGAACTTCTAGCGCCAAAACGTTTTCGAACACCCGACTGGGTCAAATTCAAATGCAGATTTTTTAAATGAATTACGTGCTTAGATCCAAAACATGCGGGCTGGGCCGTTGGTGCGGATTGCGAAATGCCTGAAGGGTGTTCATAAAAGAACAAACTGTTGTATAGGTATATTTTGCGAATATAAGTCGAACAACTTTGCAAGTTCAATAGCAGTTACTCCGACAACCATCTTTGGAATATCACACATAGGTTATAATCATCTGCGATAAAAAAAACTTATCTTAAGCTGGTGTTTTGTTTGCATTTACAGTGCGCATTAGAAGGTAATTGTCACCGCCCCCTTTTACACAAACACTCCAGACAGCCCCGACTTCGAATACAATACGAGGATACACAGAGTATAACCATGGCGACTTATATGCTATGAATTATTGGTTATAGATTTTAGTCTTGAGCTCATCCGATACCGTTGGAATAAAGTTGAGATAATAAATCTGATAGTTTTCAATAATGTGTTATTCTAAGAAAAACAGCTTAACGTCACATGTCCACTTGAAATGCCTGAAGATGTAGATAGGTGAAACCCCAGGTCGTTAGCGACAAAACTCACAGAAAAGTACACAATTCAAACAAGAAATTGTAACACTTTAAAAAAGCATTTTTACAAGTCATAATTGCATCCATCTTCAATGTTCCTCGACTCCAAGACAGTGGAAAAAAGACCGAAGTGGTCATCAAAAACATTCACGGAAAACAAGAAAAGACATTATATTCATTAATTCATTATATTCATTAATTCATGCTTTTCATCAATTCATTATATTCACTAATTCATTATATTCATTAATTATACAATATAATACATAGGTCCCTAATCTTTATCGGGTGGCGACCCCTTTTTATAAATGCCATTTGACCCGCGACCCCCAAGGCTATAGAAAAAGGCATTTTTAATAAGGTAATTAAAAAAATAATGAAAATACATTAAAGTAAAGTCTTTAGTTGACTGCATAAGATAGAAAACTCGTCGCGACCCATTCGTTGGGAACCCGTGATGTAATATATAATATGTCGCAGCAAGCATGCACGAAGTCTATCCCGAGCCGTGTCGGTTGATTGATATCGGGCCCGGCCATCGTCGCGCGGAGATTTTGTTATGATAATAATATCGACATTTCTGCCCTTTGCTAATCGCGTTTTCCCCGTTCCGCTCCGCTTATCAGTAGGTACACACAGCTACAACAAAATGAGTTCCCGAGATTTTTGTACACAGATAAAAGATAATGGCGCTGTATTAGTACAGCGGTGCTGCCACGTCACAATGGGCTGAACTAGGTAAAATGGACGGCTTAATTACGAAATGCCGTTAACAGAGAACAACCCTTTGTGTTTTCATTATTTTTAATCAAATGTTATTCGGATAAAAATGGACTTGGAAAAATGAAGATTATCTCAATAGATTCAAGGTTGGATGCTTTTCGGTTTTTTTGGACATCTATTTGATGGAGCTTCAAGTTCTAAGGCGCGTTGGCGTCAATGTTCTTCCAGTCTCCTTCGTTTCTAAGATAAGTGTTTTGTTTGCATTCCCTTCCCATCGTCGCTGACAGGAGGTCGCGATCGCTACAGTTGAAGAAGTCAGCATACTTTTTCGTCTCTACCTATGGAAGGTCATCGAGAAGAATGGCTCTCGATCTATATCGATTCACTGATGCCTTCTCGACGAAATTCTGCAGGCAATAGTTTGTTGGGCTACAGCGAAGGCCCACTGTTTTAGGAAAACGAACTCGTGAATAGCGGGTACACTTAAATCTCTGTGTAACAGCGATCCACGCACAAAATACAGAGCATCACATATTTGTCACAATGACTAATTCTGAATCTAACATGAGGAGTCTTTATGCTTAACATTTGGAGCAGACAAGGTTAAAAAAAAGAGTTTTATTTGAAGAATAGAATCTCCTTCCTTTGGCTCATGGTCCCTTCAAATGTTGACACCACAAAATAAATCTAATCCCTTAATCCTGATACCTAATCATTTCTGGCAATACGGTCAACCTTCATATAACGTCGTCGCAGTATTACTATATAGAAATTAGCCCTATAAGAGAGTAGGAATATGTAAAACATTTCTCCATTTTTTTTACATACTTACCAGGAGATAGTTTTCAAATTTGGTCTAATCCACTTATGACAAACTGAGAAAATTAGATATTTTCATTCCCCTTTCCTCAAAAGTTTGTGTTTACTAGCAATATTCTAAAAATATGCTTAAAAAAGAATTACAGATAATGTGTAACAAAGCAAACATTTGCATGTGTAGGAAAAAGCTTTTAAAAGTTAAATTTACAATTGGCAGTTAAAATAAACAATTTTGGAGTTGACAGTTTTAAAAATTACCTTCTGATTACACATTTGAAATGCCTTTCTTTGTTCGGCCAACATCTGCTGATAAATAATCTTCCAATGCAGGTACATAATATACATATATGCAATGTTTCATATTTACGAAATACTATGTGAATTGAATGAGTTGGCATTTACTTGGTAGAACTCCATTATAATAAAAAATAAAAATGTATTTTAATTCTACAAAAATTATTTAATAAATTTGTTGATAACTATTTCGGCTTACGCCCTCCTCAAAATTATGTTTTAAACCTGCATTAACTCATCATTTTATACAGTTGTAGACAAGGTACACAAAACATCTTCTCTGTTCCACCATCTTAGTTTTATATGCTGATAATAACTTATTATTACCATATAAAACTAAGATGGTGGAACAGAGAAGAAGATGTATTGTGTACCCTGTCTACAACTGTATAAAAGGATGAGTAAATGCAGGTTTAAAACATACTTCTGACGTGGGCGTAAATCGAAATAGCTATCAACAAATATATAAAACAATTTCTGTAGAATTAATATACATTGTTATTTTTCTCACCGTATTAAAATGTGAATGTTTACAGTTTTGTTGAAAATGGCGCTCCTGGATCCTCATTCCAGCTACCGCACTTGACGACTTAATTGTGCGGTGTGTGCGTTGTTATTATTATATACGGTTAAGTTTGTGAAGTGTTTTAAGTAATTGCTGTAACGTCATTCTGATTGCTATCGGAAAAATCGATCGATGGAAAGCCACAGCATTCAACAGCTTTTTTTTAACGTACGCGATATCGTGGCCATGTGTTGTAATAAGCTAGATGACTAATCGACACCTTTCCTCGAAATAGTTCCAATTGTTATTTTTGTCTAAAATTACCCTTTGGTCGGAAAAACTTGTATTAAACGCATTCTATCATATATGTATATGAATTTCAGAATTATCTATGGTTGAATAACGGAGTTAGCAGAATTTCAAAGTTGCACTGTACCTGCACACTTTTTTTACTAAATTTATTTGACAAAGTTCTAAGATTATCATCATTATTTCCATGATGAGATCTTTAATATGATTATTTCTCAGCAAGAGTTGTGAAAAAATTTGCTTAAAATAATTAATTTGAAACATTTTTACTTGCTCATTGTTACAAGTGAATTTTAATCAATCGAAACATCAAACGTTCATATCTCAAAACAGCGTCGAGAGAAGTTAGAACCTTTTCCAAGTAAGGTGTCGTAATGGCAAATCTGAGTCTACCCAACTTACACTTGGACGAGATTTTGAAAATTTGAGTTCTAAAATGTGAATTATTTAAGCAGAGGCGGTTTAAGGATATGAGGAAGCAAATTAATGAAATGGGTCAAATACAGGCCCACATGGAGGCGGGTGGGCAACTGTCACTTTCAGGAAGTGCCCACATTTAAAACATTCACAACTGCACGTGAGCCATTGAGAGGTGAAGTGAACGAAGTCTAAAAATTGTGAATCTTTTAAGTTTTTATTTCGTTTTTTTTTGTGGAAATCGAGTCCCTGAGAATTAAAGTTAGCCAAGTATCAAAATGATTTTAGCTCAGAGCATACTCACATCACTTGTAGGATGCTTTAAGACCTGAATAATATGGTACTGCTATCTATCGTATTTTTTTTTTAAATTTCACTTAGCTCACTTCTCTTCTCAAGGGATCATATTATGTTATGAAACTGAAGTTTATTCGGGTGTCTTCTTTCGCATAGTTCAGAAATTTTAAATGCATTCAAAGGGAGAAGATCTGTCAGTTAAGCAAAATAATATTTTTTAAGCTTTTAGCTGTCAATGTTACGTGGACAGACATGACATGTATTAGAATAAATAAAACATATTTTACAGTACTACTTCCACATATTTTCTGTCAAAGATCATGATCGGTTTCGCTCATCCATCCATATTCTCTTAAATAAAGAAAGTTTAGAAATTGAATAACAAGCAGGTCTTGTATACGAGGGCCTTGGAAGTAAAGGTAGTTTTCTACCAAAATATCGTTTTGGAGAAAAAGCCCAAAAAATAAATTAATGCATAATACGGAAAGAAAAATAACAATGTATTTTAATTCTACATAAATTATTTTTAAATATTTGTTGATAGCTATTTCGGCTTACGCCTTCGTCAGAACTATGTTTAAAACGTGTATTAGAGATAGCTTATATACCCTTTGCTAGACAGGGTGCCTCCTACAGAAATTCTTAACGATCAGATCACAATTAATAGCTCACCTCTGTTAAAACCATTAACAAACAATAAACCTAAAACAATTTAAAACAGATGCACTTAGAAATTGCAGATTTTAAGTGCTTTCACACGATCCCCCAAAAAATACCCAAATTATTGTTTCCCACCATTACTTTAGACCAATAAATCAAACTTATTTAAATTCTTTCATGTGACGTCGGTATGGTTTCAACAGAAAGAGATTATGTAGGAGGCACCCTGTCTAGCAAAGGGTATATAAGCTATCTCTAATACACGTTTTAAACATAGTTCTGACGAAGGCGTAAGCCGAAATAGCTATCAACAAATATTTAAAAATAATTTATGTAGAATTAAAATACATTGTTATTTTTCTTTCCGTATTATAATGGAGTTCTACCAAGTAAATGCCTACTCAATCAATAAATTAATGCATTTAAGTTTAATGCAGACTTTTGTTTTTTTTCTTATGTAGAAATATGTAGGATGAAAAATAAAAAATAACACTTTTTTATATATATCAATAATAATGCATTTACTCCCATCTTTTCAAGATTTACTTCTATGTGCCTATTATTTTATAAAGATCAGGACCGGTTCTGTTTTCAGTTGAAAAACCCTTTAGACGATGATCTTTCTAAAATATACTGGAAGCATTACAAAAAAAAATGATAATTTTTCAATACAGTTTAAATTTAACCAACAAGAAATCTTTTCCCACAGAGGATTAAAGAATTTGAATATTATATTTTCTCTTACCTCCATTTAACACGGTCAAATATGTGCCATATAAATGAAGTTATTATGAAACGGTCACAGCACTATGTTCTAGTATTTGAGTCTTCGTTTTTGTCCGAAATTTCTTTCCAAGGTTGTGTAACATTTTTCTTCTTCATTTACTGTCATTAAAAATGCTAATATCAAAGTATGAAAGAAGCACACCGATATGTCATGTCGCACAACATGATTACAAATTCCAACCGTTGAATTTAAATAATCTTCATGGTTACTTTTGTGGTTTATATAATAAGATGTCGTTACTCAAAACAAAACTAATTATTATTGTGAAGTTTTTTTCTTGTCAAAACGTCATGTTAAATATTACCAATGCTCATTTGTTTCGAATAAGAAACGTTTGTTATTACTTTAGAATGATATTGTTCTATTTTCAAAAATTTGCGCACAGTGACATACATAGAAAGTATTTATGAAATTATCTATGATAGATTTTATGAAAACTTTGGCATATTTGTGTCATGGCTGTGGAATCGATTTAAAGTGACTATAATCTTTTCATTAAATGTGTACGACCCACAATTGTGATGTCGAGTCCGTGGTGCAGTGGTCAATGTTTGTTGGCTTCCGTGACAGACGTCACAGCATTTTTTCAATCGATTTATCGATTTTGTTCGAAAGCAATGGGTTTTTATTGCTAAAAATCCTTTAACACACTTCTGATCACAAAAAGCGGCGGTTTGGCTAACCACTAGTCCTGTCCAAGTCGTCTTTCCTTTCAATACCTACTCTCTTCGAAAAAGAGAGGTTGATCAAACTGGGCCGTACTCAAAAAAAATATTGAGTTTAACTCCGTGAGGATTTCACATGCTCCAAGTTGGGGGCAGATATGGTAAAAAATATACATATATTAAAAAATTAATTTAGACAATTTAATAATATATAATTCGTGACGTTTTCGTAAATTTTCATGCAAAATGTAGCAAAATTGTCGATAGTTTTTGGATACGCATAAAGAAATGTGCTGTCGATATATCAATCTATACGTTAAATCCATTGCTTTATGACTTTTCATATATCAAATAAATGTTTTAACGCAATTCTCTCATAATTTGTATTTTTGACAACAATTTGTATTATTATAAAAACAAAAGAGAAATATTAAAGGAAGGATGCTAAACAAGCTTCTTTATGGTAAGAAATTTGTTTTTTAAATGATTTGTTCGAAATTTGAATAAGTACTGTTAAAAATACATAATGTTTCAACGTGAATTGTACAGTAACCAAATATTATGGTTATATTAATTCATATTTACACACTCCCTTTCAAAAATTAAATTTCAAAGCCATTCCTAAAGCGGAGGGGGGCGTAAGAAAGCCCGCCCTCAATCATCAAACGAACAACATAAATAATACAATTTAATATTTTCTTTTGTCTCGGTTGAGATCAACAAAAACACAGCCATATTGGATACTGTGGTGCCGTGCTTGGCCTATGATTTTTTTCTGTTCTCTTTGCAGTGTGACGAGCAATTCGCCCTGGGCCGAGTGATGTACTCTGTCGCCCTGCCTTAGTACGGAAGCACGACAAAAGGTCGAAAGACATAACGGCCCCGGACATAATGTCCCCAGACATAACGCCCCCGGGCAAATCGTCCCCGAGCTAAATGTCTCCGCTTCATAATGTCCCCGCGACTTAGTACTAATTTATTTATTTATTTATTTATTTAAGAAAAAGCAAATCATGGCATTACAAACAATTTGACAAATATAAATACGTGTATGTATTTATATATATACATACATGTAAATACATTTTTAATCATTAATTAATTAAAAACAAGATGAAAACATTGTAATCATAAAAACAGAGAGAAAAAATTTATAAAATCACATTAGAAATTTTCAAAGATGTCAACCGAGTGAGTTCTGACAAAATCAACTTTTATTCATAAAATATAGTATTCGCCTGAACTCACTCACGTCAATATGAAATATGTCGACATCCGAAGCAATGCCGTTTAAATTGTTAAAGCTCTTCCCAGAGGCATTCCCATTGGCAGACTGGTTCTACCCTTGAACAAACAACTCATGCTCACGATTCCTCAAAAATTATCAGGAACATTCAATTTAACATTTTCAAGAATGGTGGAATTCTCATTTGGCCTCGGATAAGCCGAAAGAAATATAATGCCAAATACATTTCTCTTCGAGCATTCAAACTATTGAAAGTGAGCATCCCTAAGAGAAAGTCTGTTGGATAAAGCCATGGGTAGTACCCATATGTCCTCAAATAGAGAATTCTCAAAAATTTCTTCTGAACCCTCTCCACCATAAGAACACATTTCGCACTCCTCGGTGCCCAAACAATCGATCCACTCTCAAGTCGGCTTCGAACCAAAGAATTATACATTAGTATCAAAATTTTTACTCCTGGAAAGACCCTGGTAGTGCGGAGGATAAAGCCCAACATTTGCAAAGCTTTGTTGCAAGTAATCTTAATGTGATTGTTGAATGTTAGTTTGCTTTCAAATTGTACGCCAAGATCTTTTACTGATGAAATTCGTGAGAGAATTCGACCATTCATTGAATATTGAAAGAATAATACTCGTGAGCTCCTCGTAAACGATAAAAGATTGCATTTATCAATATTAAATTCAAGTTTGTTACATCTTCCCCACTCTATTATATTATCTATATCGGACTGGAGACGGTGACAATCATCCAAGGTGACAACCCTCAAAACAGTTTCAAATCATCAGCAAATAATAAGAACTTAGAATTTTTAATGACTTTTACAATATCATTTATAAATATAGTGAACAGCATTGGCCCCAAGTTCGAGCCCTGTGGTACACCAGAATACGTGTAGAACGGTAGCGATTCAAAAGACCATACGTTACGTATTGTTTTCTGTTCCGAAAATAGCTCGCAAAAAGCCTAACGAAGCCGTCAGACAAACCGATTAGTTGTAGTTTTTCCAAAAGGATGTCATGATCGACCCTGTCAAATGCCTTCGCGAAATCATTGTAGGAACAGTCAACTTGCAGGCCTTTATCTAATGCCGTCGACACGTAATCTGTAAACACCATCAAGTTAGTATCGGTTGATCTGCCTGCCCTAAATCCATGCTGTTCACCGATTATAAATGGATCAATTCTTTTCATTATCATGTGATGCATGATCATCTCTAAAACCTTTGCTGGTGTTGAGAGAACAGCCACTGGTCTATAATTTTCAACTGATGATTCTGCACCATTTTTAAAAATTGGAGTAATCTTAGATATTTTCCATTTTTCTGGGAAAATTCCTGATTTCATTACAAGATTAAAAATATAACACAATGGACTCTTGATGAGGTCAATACATCCTTTTAAAAAACACGTTGGTACTTTGTCGGGACCAAGTGAGCGAGTGTTTTTAAGTTTTTTAGTAAAATATATAACATCCGCTTCATCAATCTGCATTGTATCAATGCATTGGGCACCATCAGTCCGATTTTTCAGAACAGATTCAACATTCAGGTGTGGTATATCATTCGAGTACACAGATCTAGTACCACTCGTACAGTCAGTTATGGTTACTCTATGCCAGTGATGCATAACATGGTTCCGTTGGTCACGTGAGGCCCAAGATTATATTAATTGCAGCCAACAGACTAAATACTAAGTTTCGTTTTCAATATTAGCCAAGAAGAAGATTATTATGAGTTATAAAAACGGAGAATATTTGTGTCACACCGTTTTCATTTCAACACTTATTTCAGCTCACTTTTAAGATGTTCACCGTCAATAATTGGTGTAATGGCATTATAATAACACATTTTTAGTACTAATTCCACATTGGATTTACTGAGATCAGAACCGGTTTCGCTCATCGCGAGCATTATCAACTGAAGGGATGAGCGAAACCGGTTCTGATCTCGATAAATCCAAGGTTGGAATAAGTACTTAGAATGTTTTATTATTTATAAGTATTTAAGCAACAGGTCACTAGAAAGGTATCTTCAAAAAGTGGTTTTGGAAAGGGTTACATTACATCTGTGTTTACGTTATAAATATATGTATTAGAGGTCTGCAAGGGCCGAAATTTTAAAATTTCACCCGGCCCGAGGCTCATTTGCAAAAATCTTACCCGAACCCGACCCCGATATTTTTCGACCTTGCCCGAAAAAAACCCGATTTATTTTTCAAATAAAAATTAAAAATTGACTCACCAACTATCGTGTGTGTGCAGTTGTGCGAAATACATTTCTTCCTAATTAGAATTAGTTTTTGTTTGTTTTACAGGAATGGCGACTCAAGTGAGAAGTTTTTGAACTAGAAAAGCTGAAAATGCATTTACATTTTATACACTCAACGTATCCAACTTTGTTGTTTGTAGCCACCTATATGATTTCATTAAATGATTTCCACACTTCTCTTTTCCCATGGGTTTTAACTGAAGAAATATATTATGCACTCTTCAGTTTTGTCTTAATATTTTCGAAGCCCATTTCTTGTCGGTAAATTAAAAAAAAAATCAACCTAACAAATCGAATTGCGACTGATCGAAATCACCATATAAGACATACTGATACCCTGGATCATATTATGAAATTCATTATGCGTATTGTACAAACGCCGATGAAGCAGACATCATTAAAAAATACTAAAATAATTGCGTCAAAAGTCATAAAGTTAAGAACAATCATCTTATTCTTTCTAATGGGTGTTCATGAGAGAATGTTTTTAAATAACGAACAAGACGTCGAAAAGATGACTAATAAGAGTACGTGAAGTTTATTATAGTATTAAATTTAGATCTACGATAATGGTGACCTCATTCGGAAATAGCCCGATTTTTGTTATATTTTGTTGTATGCTTGCGTCCGAGCCCGGCCCGGGCCCGAATCCAAGCCTTCGTTACCCATCCCGTGCAGACCTCTAATATGTATGTACATATACTATTATGTATGTCAGTTTTGTGGTGCAGTGGTCTACAACGATCGCTTCCGTGATTAACCTCACGCGTTCAATTCCAAGTATAAGTAGCGTTTTTTCAGTGAGTGTTTGTTTTGCCTAAAAAATCCTTTCCGCAATACCGATCCAAAAAGACAAACATAGCAAGAGTAAATAGCTTACCACGTGTCCTATCATAGTCTTATCCTTTCTATTCCCAACTCTAATCGAACCGGAAGACAGTTTGAGCGACTGATTGATAACCAGTTCTCGTCAAAATGTATCTTAACACCTCCATTACGAGGACAAATGCTCCAAATTGATTTCAATGTAAATTCACGTGATACAGAAAAGATAAGACAGTGTGTCTGGTGTATAGTTATTAAATAAGAAATAATACAAAGTATTACAAGACTCGGGATAGATTATATGTAGCATAGTGCTCACCACTGTTATCCTAGCTGTGTCTGCAGCATCTAAAAAATTGCCCCTACTGTTTAATAGGTTGTGCATCACTGCTTTGTGGCATCAAACTATTTCTTTTCTGCAATGAGTTGTCAACACGATTAACTTTACAAAGATGAGTAAGCTTACAGATGTTAGAAACTGTATTTTGAAATTTGATACAAATTATTCATTGATTTATTTCAATGGAATCAAAGTGCTTCCACGAAATAATTATTTGAATTTGGAAAATCAGTTACTAGGATTTAAGCGTCATCAATTCAAATCCTCATTGATTTTTGTCAAGCACGAATCACTATCAGTCGGTCTCTGTGATCTAGTGACAAGAGCTATGTCCTCGCGATCAGGTGGGTCTGTGTTCAATTCACATTTTTCAAATGATAAAGGGATCTTTAACATTGGCGTATGTATGTCATTTGGAGTGTTCTTGACTGATTTGAGTTTATCTCGTACGACTTTAATATTGAAAAATATTTGGCGCATTGGCATTCATTTTGTGAATGAGTCCTCAGATTACCGACATATTCAAGGATTAATATGGGAGAAATTAATTTAAAAATGTTGGAATTCATTAATGTCTTAATTTAGCATTTTTTTCAGTCTCTCCCCGAGTGGTCAATCATTTAGTATCATGTATAATAAGTTTTGGATAACTGATCCTAAGTGGCTCTTAACAATCATTTGAAAGCGATTAGCAATACTGTGCTGTAGGGACTCCAATTACTCGTCATCTCAACTACTCGAGTATCGAGTAGTAAAATTGAAAAATACTCGAGTACTCGAGTATACTCGAGTAGTTTCAAAATATATACTATTAATTCACATTTTTGGAAATAAATAGGGGATAAATAAATAAAAAAGCTTATTTAATTTCATTGATACATTTAATTCATTTTACTAAACACATATTTTAAAAATAACAAAGAATTAAATGTTTCAAATTTAAGATTTGTTCTAATTTTAGTTTTAATTATTCCCGCAGTTGAAAAAACTCTCTCGGTAGCTGTGGACGTTGGTTTTATCGTTAGCAATGAATTGAATAGTGTATCTAATTTATATGTCCGCTGCTTAAAAGAATCTAACTTTTTTAAATCTTCTTTTAAATTTTGACTACAAGAATGTTTAATGAATTTAGTTTTCGGTTTATGAGATATCGATGAAATGGCATTTTTCAACTCTTGTTGAATAGGATCTTTATCTTTAAAATATACATATAATAGGGCATATAGAGAACTGAAAATTTGGCTATTTGTAAAAAAAATAGTTGAGCATGTGTAGAAAAATAAAAAAAATATTTTCCATGTCTTCTTTGTGTAATCAATCATAATTCGAAAGCCACGTCGATTTTACCACAGAAAAATACAATAGGTAACTATTTACTTCGGAGATATAAGTGAATATTTACTTAAATACAATAGCTCAATAATGCACGCATGGTGGGAAGGAAGAAGGCGAAAGACAATTAAGAGATAAATTTCATATGCAGAATAATTCAACAACTGACATATTGTATGGGATGGTAGACGTAAGAAGCCAAATAATAATTACTTACGTCTTCGTATACCAAGTGCGATATTCGCTCCCCTGAAAGCTCAATTAGCAAAACGCGCTAAGTGGGAGATACAATAAATTAAAAAAAACATGAGAAAGTTCTACAAACGAAACAATGTTCTCGCGATGAACTTAACCTCATTTTTACATGTAAAATGACGAGGAAAGAAAAATTATTGCTATAAAATATCGGAAACAAAACCTTCTTTATTAGACTTTGTTTTTCTTTCTGTTTGACAACGAAGTGTAACACGTGTTTATATTTAATCTATATAGCGGAAGTATAAGTTTCAATAAAAAATGATTTTTTAAATCATCTTACAAAAAGATTATTATTATTTATTATACTTATTATTTAGGGGGAGATAGAAATATACAAACAGTAATGTGTGAGTAGCAACCACTGCATTTTAGCCGAGCGAAACAGTCGTAAAAATGTTATGAGTTAGACAGAGAGTGCAATACATACAATATTCGATTGAGATCGCGGTACAACAGCGGAAGTACACGTGCACATTGTTCTTACTTGCTACAAACTTTTAAAAAGCTTATTCCGTTATCTAACTTTGCCAAGTTTTTAACTGTCATAACATTGTTTATTTGTGATTCGGAAAATTTTCACAATGGCCAGACAATATCTGACACAGGAAGAAATGAATAAAATTGCTGAAGAGTTTAGTGATAGTGATACTGATTCCGATAAAGATTTTGAGAACATTGCGGGTATTTCGGATGCCAAAGATATGGAGGATGATGAATGTTGTGGTCACCATATTTTTTAAGGAATACCTACTAATAATATAACAAATTTTAATCATGATACGGCGCCATTAAATTGTGTTAAAAAATATTTTCATTGAATATGATGAAACTGCGTCAGTTAAATATAATTTCTTGGAATGTTCACAAATTCACAGAATGAATATAATCTAGTTAGTATTTTAGTAAAGATCCCGATATTTTGTTATTTCTTATAATTAAAAATATGTTTCCATTAAGAGTTTGTGTTTTTTATTGCAAATGTTCAAGCACATTTGTGTGACAGATTTGTAATGTGTTTTTATGGTAATAAAATTGTTCATTCAGAGAACGAATTTACGCGGCTGTGCTTTTATTTTGACAAACATGTCTCCATCCTTTTCCCTTCCGCCAGGCCTCCTCGCCCCTTTCGCCAGTGCCCCTTGTCGAACACGCGACGATCACGCTTTGTAAAGTTCCAAACGTCTTCGAGACACATTCTAGGTTTCTTACGCCTATGTATATATTTTTTGTAAATAAAATTTGGATAGAGATGTTTTAAAGCTAGGATCGAGTATTTACTCGAGTATTATTCAATATACCCGAGTATCGAGCACTTGAAAAATGGACGAGTATACTCGAGTATCGAGTACTCGATACTCGAATTGGAGTCTCTACTGTGCTGACACACCAGCCCCTTATTACGTACAAAATTAAAAGGCGACGATGGACCTGGCTTGGACATGTGCTGCGGATGCCCCAGGGGAGCCTGAATCCTGCCTGACTCTTCTATCAACCTGATGGATCCCGACGCCGCGGAAGGCCTCTGATGATCATCCATAGGATGTACTCAGGGGAGCTAAGGGACGCCGGGATAACCTGGGAAGATGCGAGGAGGTTGGCGGGAGACAGAGAACCTTGGAGGCACCGTGTGACGGCCATATGCTCCGAATAGGGAGGGGATATGGAAAAAAAGCAATACTGTTTAGCTGTTTCAGCATTTTTTCAACCATGCCATGTGGATCATATGGACACTTAATTGATTTTATATCAACATTTATTTTCTATGAGAACTGTGTGTTACCCAGTTGCGCAAACTCTCTTTTGATTAGTATGGATTGAAAAGATATGAGGCCAAGTGGAAGTAACCTAGTGGAGGCCTTCGAACAGAATCGATGGAGACCGGCTGAAATTAATTCTGCTCGAAGCCAAAGACGTTCGTCACGAAAACTAACGAAGTTGATCACTGCACCACGGAACTGATAATTTTTATATAATAAAGGGTCTTTTTATAAGGACGCTTAGTTTTGAAATGTAAATAAAACAAGTTGTTTGTGAGATTTCGACTAAATTTTAATTTCATTTGTAAGTTTATTTTATGGCATTAAATATGGAATATAGCATCAAATGTCTGCCAATATCCATTCATTATAAAATGGGCCATGTCGCTAAAGTTGACTTTTTTGACAAATTTGGGTAAACTTCCAACTGCTCCAGAACCCAATCAGGCGTTGTCGTTTACCCGAAGGTCCTTGGTTAGTTGGATTTTATACGGGTGCAGACATAAGACCCGATTCAAAATTCGCCAAGTTGAAGTCGCAGAAAAGCCAAGTTCTTGTGAACAACGAGAAATAAGCTGCCTTGGGTTTTCCTGTACACTTTCACACACAGCAGCAATGTTTTCACCAGATATTGTATTTTGATGACGTACAGGTAGGTGTTGGCCGATTATTTACCAAACTGGTTGACTCAAATTTGGCCACTAAACAATGAATAATCTACTCAGCAGGACAAAGTAACATATTTTGAGCGTCCCTATTGAAATACCCTTTATGTACTCATAGATCAAGGATTTTTTAAGTGTCCATTTCTTCATTGTAAGTGTGTCTTAAGATCTAGGAATACCTCTCACTCGTTTTAAAACTATTGGTAATGTGTTAATTAACAGGGGACAAAATAAATGGTCTGAATTTAAATATTTTTCCGGTCAGAATTTAAAGAAACTTTTGGTCAGAATAAAAATATTAACGGTGTGAGTAAAATCGATGATAAGGTCAAAAGAAATTATCATTAAAAAAAATGAAACCATGTGCCAAAACAAATTTGACCAAAAAATATGAATTGTGACCAACTTCATTTAAATTATGTATATAAATTCAGACCAATGTCAAATTTGATTCTTGGATAATAATGAATGTGAAGTAGAGGTCTACACAGGCCGAAATTTAAAGGGTCTACCAGGCACGAGCCCGAAAATCTCTGACACGGCCCGAGCTTATTCCAGAACATCTTACCCGAACTCGACCCGAGCCCGACAGTTTTTTCAACTTTTAACAAAATTGTTCTCAATATTTAAAATAATTTATCAACTCATTAATTTATAATATGTATGTAATTTAGATGTATAATACTGGCGTATACATCCGGAATAATTGGATTATGTTTTATTTTTTGTGTACACAGGCCCGAGCCCGTGCAGACCTCTAGTGTGAAGTGACGTTTTCTGTAAGCCCCCCAAACCAATCATAGCAAATCATCACATTACATGACAAACCCCCTCGCCACTAAGGGCGTGACGTCATATATATATGCAAGGCCCGGTGTCGTTATTCAATTCGAAAATGGCGTCAAAACTTGAGCCGCAGATTTATTAATGTCTCGAATCCGATAGTGATGTAGGGAAGATAGATCGATGTGACCCGTGTCGTCTCTGGGAAGTGATTTTGCCGGAGCTAGGCGGGAATGGTAGAAAATTACTTCGCGCATGTATGCGGGCGGACGACTGGATAGGTGTTTGTGATATCGTCCTTTGCCCTCGCTGGGTGTCTGCCCGGGGGGGTTGGGAGCGATGGCGGTGCCGTGGGAAGGGCGGGAGGTGTAGGGTGGCTGCCGTGTGACGTCAGGGCGGATGGTGACGTCAGGCGGATCGCGCCGCTACAAACGAGGAGAGGCCAACTTTTTTTTTTACATCTTTTAATGACACCATATTCAATACATTCCCGACAAAGTAAATGTGCAGTATTTATTTACGAGAAAATCTAAATCTAAATTTATATATCTATATATATGTTACAGTGAAACTGTATTCTCAGTGAAAATGTATCAAGTAATAGATTTGTATGACAACATGATTTCACTGGTCACGATCAGGGAAATTATTGGCCCAAGTCGATGATTTGCCGGCCAAAAATTTTGGTTTGCTTCAATGAAACAAAATCAGCAAGTACAGTGGAACCCCGCTCTTACGTTTTCGCATTATACGTTTTCCCGCGTGGTGCGTTCATTTTATATTGTCCCTTGAAAAACGTAGAATCGGGGTTTCTCTGTAGTCCCATTCATAATAAGAGAATCAAAGAAAACGCAGACAAACATAGGGCTGAAGATAGGGCGGTCAAATTTAATTTCAATGACAACTTGGAGAAGAATATATTTTCACTGAGAATACAGTTTCACTGTAACATATATAACAAAGTCGTGTTAGTTACACCAGTCGAGAACGGCTGGACCGATTTTGATGATCTTTAATTTTCTGGCTTTGTCACCGTCCCGAATAGCAGAATAAGTAATGGATGTTTTTTGTGTTCAACCTTTCCAGAAAGTAGTTCAAGAATGCTACGCGAATCATTTCGATTCGCTTCAATAAAGCAAATGTCTTGCTTCCACGTGAATTACATTCGTTTCAATGTAATTTAAATACTTGTAATAAAAAAACTGAATTTAATTACACAACATCTATTGATTCTGAGGCGGTACGAAGTTCACCGGGTCAGCTAGTATTTAATAATTTCGACTGAGATACTTGATGGAATTTCAATATCAAATTTGAATCGAGTTTTGTCGCTAACGACCCGAGTTTCGTCTTTCAGAATCTTCAGGCATTTCAAGTGCGCGGATGTATTTGAACTGTCGTTTAGTTAACAGTTTGTATCATTTATATACAAAAATAAAAGTAAATAACTACGTTTAATTGCTAAATATTAATGTAATCTATATTAATTAGCAAAATTTTTATGTAAATGAGACCAATGAATTTAGTCGGTTAGCATTTAATTATTGGGATTTTGAATGTAGTATCGCAAAGACTAATTTCCCGATGATAACAAAGGAATAACGATAAATCGAGAGTTTTATCTGAACTATTATTATTGAATTGATTTATTTTAAGTGTTTGGGTTTATAATTATAGACCGGTTTCGATCTAAATAAATTCAATGTGAAATAAGTACTAATTTTACTTTTTTTCTATGATAACTGCTTATTGCTCACTCACTCGAATCTTGATAGATATACCATTTTAACATGACCGTCAGAGAGAACGCCACGACGCGTCAGTGATGCTACAAAAACAAATTCCTTGTTTGCCTCTTTCAGAAGCATAAGACATACTGGATACATCAGAACTAATTTTTCATTTTTACGTCATTTGTAATGGCTGGTAATAGATTGATTGAAATCAGTAGGGCTTGCAATTTATCGTTAAATTCCAATAACCGGTAAATAGTAAATAATTTCACCCATTAACACATTTTTTACAATCTCGTGATTGGTCACCTTTCACTCGATTGAAATATTGCCATACTGATGTTTTATTCATGGCTATCAAAAAAAAAAAATCCAAAAATATGTATTTTGTAAAATAAATAATTCAAAAATTTGTTTTATTGAATGAGGTATCTCAATATGTATCCCTCCCCTCATTCTTTACTTATGTTTTCAAATTTTACAAATTTTAATTTTCGCGTAAAATCAAAACAAAAATATAGCATTGTAATAAAAATAATAAAACATTTTTAGTACTTTTTCCACATGAGATTTATTTCATCAGGACCGGTTTCGCTCATGGCAAGCATTATCAACTGTTTCAGTGCTCGCCATGAGCGAAACCGGTCCTGATGAAATAAATCTCATGTGGAAAAAAGTACTAAAATGTTTTATTATTTTTATTATAATGCCTTTCCACCAAGTATTGACAGTGAACACCTTAAAAGTGAATAAAGCATTGATTAAATAAAAATAAAAAAGTATGTTTTGCATGTTCTATTTTTTACTACTACTTTTTCTTGAATTTTTTTTTCCTGTTAGTTTCAAATTGAGACAACACATTGTATCAATATTGCCAGAGTCGAAAAAAAACAAAACTCTCGATTCCGCATGCATATCACAATAAACATTCGTTATAATATACCTGTATCTGTCCTTAATTCGCGATAAAAACATTTTCGGTAAAAACCGGTAAATTTTCCAATTTACCGGTAATTACCGATGGTGTATTTTGGCCTATTTACCGGTAAACCGGTTAACCGGTGATGCAAGCCCTAGAAATCAGGTTATTTCTTATGTGGAAAATTGTTCTTTGTATATTCGACACATTTTATTCTCGCGATGCCCTCAGAAAAGGACCAATGAAGGATATAAAAGTTCTACTGTATATATATATATTAATGTTTGTTTCTTGCACCGATGGTGCGCGATCGCTGGCGTAGTAACAGCGGCGTGTCGCGTATGTCGGTCGGAAGTGTGAACGATTTCTGTGTGGCACGGTAGGCAACATTTACTCAAGTATAAGATATTTCCTACACAGGGTGTGTGATGCGTATTGCTATGGTATTATATTATTAATGATATCAGAAGGACGCCACTTACATATGTTGGCGCAAAAATAATTTGAGGTTAGATACTGCAATACCGGTATGATCAAAACCAGAAACCCGGCATATCAGGGTTTTTATTAAAATAACGATTATGATAGTAACAATATTAAAATATATTATTTTACCATGTGAGCTCCCAATGTGGAACACATGAAGTTTTTTTTACAGAAATTATGTTTCTACATAAATTATATGATATATGGTTGATAGCTATTTCGTTTACGCAATTCTTATAATTCTGACGATGGCGTCAGCCGACGTAGCTATCAACCATGTATCATATAATTTCTGTAAAACTAAAATACTTTGCTATTTTTCCACCGTTTTATAATGGAGTTCTACCAAGTAAAAGTCAATTCAATCAATAAATGTAGTAGAACTGCTTGATACACACAGGATACGACTAGTAATTCGCTAATAGCTCTCGCAAAATTATAAATTGCTTTCATAGTTATTGTTTCAAAATCTAA
The DNA here is from genome assembly GCA_028554975.1 of Himalopsyche kuldschensis. NCBI lineage: Eukaryota > Metazoa > Arthropoda > Insecta > Trichoptera > Rhyacophilidae > Himalopsyche > Himalopsyche kuldschensis. Next base: position 234,321 of record JAHFWI010000030.1, on the reverse strand, counting down.
ATTGGGTTGCCATAACAACCTAACCTAACTTTATATTTTCGAGATATCTGTCCTAACTCCATACACTGCTATGCTCGCAGATTAAATCTTGTTTTATCCCAAAGTAAACATTTTGTCTGGAGTCCATTTACCACGAAAACATTTTGTCTGGAGACCATTTGTCACGGAAATATTTTGTCGGGAGACCATTTTGTTTTTAGACTTCAGATCATTTGTCGGCACACCGTATTCACATAGCTTTATCGTTTCTGTATCTTGAAATATTTAACACTTGGTTTCGCGTTTGGGGCAAGAGTTTTTTTAATACCCGATCAAATACTTTTTTTTAGCATTGATTTTTCGTGAATTGGTTCTGGAAAGCTTTGTACGTTGATTTCTTTCTCGAGGCTAATAACGTCGTTGCCGATGAAATATTACATATCTGCAAAAGCAAAAAAAAAAACATGGAAGCATAAAAACCAGGGACTAGGGAGTCTCGGTTTTGTGGCCGGAAACGAAGTCGTCGCGGTATTTTGACCGGAGTTGTAGTCGGTAGGGCTGTGGCGTCGGAGCTTTTTGGCCGGAGTCGTACTCGGAGTCGGAAATTTTGAAAATTTTATTTTTGCAAATAATATGTCAAATTTGGCTATTGGCTGGATTTTTAGGAGGGTTGATATTTAATTTAACACATAAATAGGAAAATTAAGGAAAAAAAAAGTGACGATATTAACCTTTTTTTAGTCGAAGTCGGAGTCGAACTTTTTTTGACCAATTGCACAGCCCTGGTAGTCGGAGTAGATATCGTGGTTCTTACGGTCTATGCCCTGCAATCTTCAAACCAACGAAAAATTACCTCTAAGCCATTTAAAATCGACATCGAAAATGACGATCAAATGCATAACCGCCTCTCTCCACCATATGTGAAGTTCAAAACTGCCACAATTTAAATGCACCAATCACGAGCCAGGGAACACTGACCTACCGCCCTGTCACCATACAAACGTTTTGTGTTCCCTTTGCAAATTATTCTTATATTATACTTGAAGATTAAAATCGTTTTTTTCGATTGCTGAACAATTTGACTTGGTGGAGAGAGGCGGTTATGCATTTAAACCTCTCATATGTAACATGTAGAATTTGGCTATTGGCTGAATTGGTTGGTTGATACTCAATTAAGTACACATACATAGTAATGGTAGGAAAAAACTTTGACAAATTTAAACTTTCTTTAGTTGGAGTCGTGTTTTTGGTCAATTTTCGAGTCGGAGTCGTGTTTTTTTAACAATTCAAAAATAGCATTATCCTAATGAAAAGAAAAATACGTAATTCATATATGTTACTTTTGTTAGTTTTGTGTGGGAAATAGGCGTAAGGGTGATTTTAAGTAAAGAAGTCTATGACGAATGTTTTGGGGATATCCAATTTTGCAACAAGTCCAAGTGAAATATTCATGGCTCATACAGACTGCTTACCATCCCTGAAATGATAGTTTGAGCGACTGAAGTATATGAACATTTTGAGCGGACTCGGTTAAAGGGTTTCAGTAAGTTATTATTTCCATATTTATGAATACTATATAAAAAAAAAACAAATCGATTAAAAAATGTACATTGAAAATTTGAAAAGAATGTGGAAATTTTTTACGTTATTGAATCAATTCAATCCCATATCGCATAACGCAGTGGTCGGCAACGCGGAGCTCGCGAAAACCAATGTACATGTGAAGCTTACTTCTTCTTTGTCCATGCTCGCACTCTATGTGGAGTATATGGTCAAAATGCGGTGCCTCCATGATTCTTTGTCACTCGTCATTTGATTTGCTTTCTCTCATGACATGCCAGCATCCTTCAGTTCCACCGAGAAGATCCTATGGACAGTACCCTTTCAGACGCCTAGGACGCCGGAATCTCACCGGTCGTCGTTAGGGACAGGGGCTGAGGCTCTCCGAAAGCAACCGCATTACGTAACCTAGCAAGTTCCAACGTCTCACCTCGGCTAAAAGGGCGCTGCTTGGTACGTTCCCTAATTTCTGACATCCTCATGGAATCACACCACCACACCCCCAATGTGCGGCACAGACATGTATTACCAAAGCACAGTATACGGTTTTTTTAGTCTTTTTCATGTGGCATGATTCGCTACTGTAGATAAGCACTGTTGGAATGCATGCGGTAAATCAATGGCATTTGGTTTCAACCTACAAACAGTTTTGCATTGAGTTCAATGTAGCTCCAGCCATTCTAAGAGAATAGCGAGCTTTTGTTTGGGCTACCATCTTCCTTCTTAGCTTATTCACAATGTCCGCTTCCAGCTTGGAGCATATGGACTCCTCACAACATGTTTTTATCTACGAGAACTGCTCAGTTACCCAACCTCTATTTTTTGAAGAGAGTCGGGATTGAAAGCATACGAGGACTAGTGGTTAGCTAATCTCTCTCGCTACGTGCTTCACTTTTTTTGTAATAGGAAAGGTGGGAAGGGATTTTTAACAGCACAAACAACCATAGCTTCGAACAGAATCGATTTATCGACTGAAAAAATTAATACCGGAAGTCGAGCCCGGGCGGTCCAACATGGAAGCCAATGACGCTGGCCACCAGTGGCGGCTGGCGACAGAGTATTAGGGAGTGCAAAAAAAGATTATTTTTCCGTACTACGGACAGCCAAAAAATCATAAGACAGGCATACTCTTGGTATTGCGAACATCTGAATTGAAAGTCCATGTTATAAATATAAGTGTTTTAAAATCCAATGAATAGGAAAGAACTCTTGCAAAAATAGTTGAATCTTTTTTTGTACTCCCTAATACTCTGTCACCAGCCGCCACTGCTGGCCACTGTATCAAGGACCGGGCTAAATGCGCGACTCTGGTGACAAATTATCTAACGTTTTGCAATGACAAAATTGAAAATATGTACACGTAAAATGCTTCGCTCGCACCCACCATCCATTCAATTCAAGCCATAGTGCCCGTCCGAATAAAACGTTGCCAACAGCTGACCCATAAAATCGCTCGAAATGTCTAACCTCCCCTGCCAGACCGGAACTTTAACGTTTGCATAAATCTACGATTCTTTTTAGCGGTTTCCGGTCGTGTTCTTTAATATTTTACATATTTCCACTTTCGTATATTGGATTTGATTCACACCGGAAATAACAAAAAGGCATTTGTCGTGGGCCACGGTCTGTAATACTTATTTTACAACGTTGATTAATACCTAGCACAGTTTAATAATGAACAAAACTGCTTGGCTGATACACATTTATAGATCGTGACAGCTTAAAAAAGTCAAAGAAGCTACTATCACATTATTTAACGAAATTGCATAACTAGCAGTGATAATAATCCATTATAAATCATGGTACTGCTATTCGTTTCCAGTAGCGAATTACCCTATAACGCACCAGCTTAGGTGGACGTTTTATGACGAAGCGGCACGTTCCGGCCATGGCGCCATAGGTAACAACTTCAACAAATTGTTGTAAGTGGCCTCGAACTGCCTGAGTCATGGCGGTAATTATTTTTTTATTGCAGCTGGCTAGACGTCGATGGCGCATAAGATCTTTAGTCCGCGACGATTTAAAATAATTTTTATTTGGTTGCGGTATAGCCGCAAATATTCGCCTACGTAAGACGCCCTGTAAGCGAAAAAGGCGCGCGCTTTTTGGCCTCAAAATCTTGGGGGCCTCAAAAATAGCACATTGATATCGCTCAATTTCTATGTTTTGAAAAACAATTTTGACACTTTTATTTGGATTGAAATATTTTATTTTGCTGTCACATCGAAAAATGCATATTCAAAACAGTAATGTTAAATGACCGATGAGTCATAAATATAAAGTGCAGGTGTGCTATGTACTAAATTATTTCGAGTGAACTGCGGGGAATACCGTTAATTGGCCATACTCTCGAACACATTCAATAAGAAAATTACAATTTTGAGAAATAACTCAGAATGAAATCATAGCACAATAATAGCAAAGTATTATTGACGTTACGACGCTTTTTTATCATTCGAAAAATAAGGGCCTCCAAAATTATATTGTGCATCGGGCCACGCAAAGATATAATCCGCCACTGTTCGTATCATATCGAAACCGTGCAGCACTGCAAAGGGTAGCATGTCCCGTATTATATCGACTGCAGAAAGACAAAAAGGACGTAACTCTCAGTTTTTTTCAATTATCACAATGTGCACAACTTAAGGCACGTTCTATCAAAAGAATACATGCTGACAACGAAATTTGCGGCGAAGAAGAAGAACTTGCACACATCTAATTTGTTTCGTGTGGATTACATATTTTTTTTTAAAATTTTCTACGTTTGATATATGAACCAATCTCAGCAATACAAAGGAGAAGGGTTTGTCTCGTGTTATATGGTATCGATACGTAATTAATCAACAGAATGAGTTCCTAAAATTACCCTTGACAAAATGGAATTTAATTGTTGTGAAAAGCTTGTCGGATTTTGCAGAATTTGGAGTCGCCTTCAAATCTTTCCAAACAGTTTTTATGTTAGTTATTGTTGAGAAGCCGAATTCACACAAATATAGGGTATTTCAATAGGGACGCTCAAAATATGTTACTTTGTCCTGCTGAGTAGATTATTCATTGTTTAGTGGCCAAATTTGAGTCAACCAGTTTGGTAAATAATCGGCCAACACCTACCTACCTGTACGTCATCAAAATACAATATCTGGTGAAAACATTGCTGCTGGTGTGTGAAAGTGTACAGGAAAACCCAAGGCAGCTTATTTCTCGTTGTTCACAAGAACTGCGACTTCAACTTGGCGAATTTTGAATCGGGCCTTATGTCTGCACCCGTATAAAATCCAACTAACCAAGGAACTTCAGGTAAACGACCGCAGACAACGCCTGATTGGGTTCTGGAGCAGTTGGAAGTTTACCCAAATTTGTCAAAAAAGTCATCTTTAGCGACATGGCCCATTTTATAATGAATGGATATTGGCAGACATTTGATGCTATATTCCATATTTAATGCCGTTAAATATACTTACAAATTAAATTAAAATTTAGTCGAAATCTCACAAACAACTTGTTTTATTTATATTTCAAAACTAAGCGTCCTTATAAAAAGACCCTTTATTATGTTGAAAACTGTATCAAGATTTTCAGTCCCCATGAGCAGAGACTCTGCTTGTATCATTGTTTTCGCAGTGCACCGGTTAAGAGCCACTGATCTTAGCCAACAACGTTGACCGCTCGCCCTCGGACGCGTAACACAATAATGAAATTGATTTATTGTAGTTATCATGTGTTGAACGAGACACGGAAAAATGATGCGGCAAAATAAAATACGAGTTTGAGTGGTAAAGCCGTAATGTATTTTTTTATTATTATTTTCGCAAAGCTCAAAGCTTTCCTGTCGTCGGCTAGAAAAAGATTCAATACGAAAGCGGCTTAGGGGGTACGCCGGGGAGACTTGGCGGATAGAGGGGATAATCCTCGTCTGATTTCTTTCGGTCTGTGATCCTGCGAAGGCTTCCGAGCACATCGGTTATTCGAGGGAAATAAATCAATATGAAGGCATTTATTTACACGGGGATAAGTCGCCGAGCCATTTCGCATCTTTTCCCTGAATGTGGGACTTCGAAATAGAACACAGGCGGCCGTCGACTTTTGTACGTTTCTTAAAATTTAGATTTTGTCAGTAATGTAAAAATACGCTTCTTGGAACATCTAATTAGTAATAGCTGGGTTGACAACTAAAAAGGATAATCTTATGAACAAACTAAACTCGGACATCAATGCTTTAATTGAATTTCGCAGACCTCTGTCAGTACTTAATTTAATTTTTTTTTTTTAGCTTTACTTTCTTCCCGTCCGTGGTGCAGTGTCGTACCACCCGGTACGAGCAGGTTTTTTCAGTCGATCTATCGATTCTGCTCATTCATTCGTACCTTTCCGATCCCAAAGAGCGATGCATAGTGACAGCGATTAGCTAACCACTAGTCCTGTCCTAGTGCACGTAACCTTTCTAATCCCTAATCTCTTAAAAATAAGAGGTCTAGCCACAAGCTGCAAAAAATATGCTGATATAATCCGTAAGGAGTCCCTACGCTCCAAGTCGAGAGCGGACATGGTTAAATATGGCAGCTTTTCTGTCAATTATAAGTTCTGTAATTTTGATTTTTTTTTTTAAGTCGTCGGCAACCCGGATTATGTGCCTACACCAGCAAAGCTGTTGTATATCATATATGAGGAGCTAATTTTCAAAAGTGGACAAATCCATTTGTTGAAAAACTGAAAATGTAAGATATTTTCATTACTTTTTCCTCATAAATTTGTTTACTATATGTTTGAAATTAAGGAATTACGGATAATGTTAACAATTCAAACTTTTCCATGTGAATAAAAAAGGTCTCAAAAGTTTAATCTAAAACTGGAAGATGAAAAAAAGTATTTTGGAATTGTCCACTCTTGAAAATTAGCTCCTCATATATTTTTTACAGATTGCTGCCTTTATTGATATTTTTGACGCACGGTAAGCGTATGGATGCACTCCCGTTTTACTTGAAGGTGTTTGTTTAACCCTTATAGATCTCGGAGCGAAAGATTTTTTTGCTTCTTCTGATAACGCGTCTTGTAATATACCCCAGTTTTTAAGGGTTTTTTGGTTATTTAATGAAAACAAAATGACTTTTGTGTTAGGCATTAGATACGTATGTAACAAATGTTAGGAAAAAAATTACAGATAAAATAATTAAGATCTCTGAACTGTATTCGTTTTTGCACGACTGGATAAACTGACGGTTATTTTGGATTATGTCTTCAAAGAAGTCTGGCCGTAAAAGGGATATAGTCCGATATAGCTTCTCGTCTTAGTAAAAAAGGTTGGTCGACCAATGCTTTAACGTATTAAAATTTGCTTTCCATGGAAATATCAATCTGTATGCCATGCCTACCTTAATCTTATTATGTTTCCCTGAAAGAAAATTGTTGTGAACATTTTGTTCAATTCACCACAAAATAATAGAATAAGCAGTCAAAAAATGAAAAGACAGAAAAGTGCAGTTTTAAAATATTTATTTGAATATATTCATTGGTTATTTTACTTGCAAGTAAAAATACTTACCTTTTCAATTTTCCAGCACGAATTATTACAATTTACAAAATCAATACGAGTAAAATTACCGAATAACATTCTACTGTTTACGAGATTACACAATTTCAGTAATCAATTTTAACATCAGTGTAATTTTGCGTAGACGTGTGTTTTGCGATGTATCAATTGACAAAACAAAGTGCGGCCTAAAGAGTAAAACATTGACACTAAATAAAGCAATCAGTTTGGCTTTTTTACAAAATCGTCACAATGACAGAATTTCTACACGAACATTATTTTTGCGATCTATTTAGTATAATAAAGCGGTGAAATTAGTCTAAGATTATAAATACAAGAAGTAAATAATGAAATATTTCTACGATAAGTTAAGCACGATTATTTACTTAGGCATCGGAGGTATACTTCGAGCACGCTTCCGAAACGAAACATCAATAAAAAAAAAACACATGTAATTTTACACCATTAATTGTATTTTAATATTAAAACGATTTGAAATCAAAGTAAGTATTTTACTCCCTGCTCTTTATTGAATATATTATACTCATTTCATATAATAAATTCGCGTATATAGTATAATCCATAATTCTGTCATGTTTGACATAAAACTACGATTTCTGACATTTGCGAATTTACCATAGACAAGAACAGGTATAAAAATTTTAAATTTAGAATGTGTGGCAATGTGTATTTAAGACAATTTGTTTCTTTTTTTGAAATAATATTGTTTACATGTCAAACGGTTAAGATGTTTTTATTTTATACTTGAACTTCTGGGCACAATAGGCATATTTGTTTGAAATATGATGATATTCTTATGCTGAAAACAATGTGTGAAGATATTCGATTGTGTTTGATGGTTTATTTGCGTAATTTCGCCGCGGTGGCAGCATTGTCTTTTAGGATCTTGCTCTTGAGGTAATCCTTGTATTTCAAGATACCACCTTCCCACTTAGTGCACGTGCCGTGTTCGCAGATCCAGATATCGTTCGCCACCTGAACATGGTAAATATCAAAGATTCAATACATTTCAACAAACACTTGAGTTTTAAATTCTGACATTAAGCCATCGCGAACAGGAGTGCTAAACTTTCAATGTTAAGTAGCACTGCCACCATTTGAATGTTTTGAACAGTGATGCACAACCTTTCTGGCAAAAAGATCAGCTTATCAATTTTAAGATTGTTTGAGGGCCGCATGGAAAAAAGTGAATAAAAAAGCCGATATCGGTATTTTGATGAAGCTTCAAGTTCTAAGACGCGATGGCGTTAAAGTTCGTCTCCTTTGTCCCCAAGTTTAAGTTTTTATATTAAAGTTACATTCCCTTCCCATCGTTGCCGAGTTCAAGAGGTCAGCTTACTTTTTTTTAATCTATGGAGGGTGATCGAGAAGAATGGCCCTCGATCTTTCATGCCAACATATATCTCAAATTGAACATTTTATTATTTTAAATAATAGATATCTGAACAAAAGATGTGTATCATATTTTTCTCCAACCATTCTTCACATCATGAAGTGCATATTTTTACGACTGAATTTAGTATAGATTCTCTTGATATTTTTTCAAAGGCGCATTTGTTTCCTTGGCAGTGACGTATGTTCAATGAAATAACACTTGTCCAACCACGGGCTCGTGAAAATTGTGAAGAAAAAAAAATATTTACAATAGTGGGCCACATTAAATATCATTCTAAGCCGCAGGTTGTGCACCACTGGTTTAAGTATAAAAGTACAATTAAATCGAATGTTTGCAAAACGTTACCTGGTTTATAAGCCTGAAGTCGTGGCTAACTAGCACCATCCCTCCTTCGAAATCGTTGATGGCATCGGCTAGGGCGTCGATGGTTTCCATGTCAAGATGATTGGTAGGTTCGTCAAGCAGCAGAAGGTGAGGAACCTGCCAGGCGAGCCAAGCGAAGACTACGCGGCACCGCTGGCCGTCAGACAACTGACGTATCGGACAAACCTAAAGAAATTCAAACATTATAATATAGATATCACCGGTCATCAACCTGGTCCGTACCGCCAACTAGTGGGCGATAAAGGCTCCCGTGGTGGGCAATTTTTGCTTTAACTCAAAAATCTTTCAAAATCATAACAAAACAAAGATGTTGATGAAATTGAACCAAACTTATAATCTGCATTGTTTGAATTTTGTACTTTTCCACGAGTTTTGTCGCTAACGACCCGGGTGTCGCCTTTATGTATCTTGATGCATTGAATGTACTTGAACTGATCAGTTCAGTTCAAGTAAATTCATGCACTTGCAATGTCTGAAGATTACGAAACCCGGGTCGTTACCACAAAACTCATGGAAAAGTACAAAATTTTAACGGATCAAATTATAAGTAAATATATTCATTCAGTGTCGCAAATTGATGACAAACATGAGCATATAGTTTTTAGATAAAAAATTGTGTAAAAAAAATCATCAGTACATTTTTTAAAACCGTGTTGTTTCGAAACCGTGCAAAAAAGGAAAGGGTGTATATCAATTGTTCAATATATAGGACAGTGGTCGACAACCTTTTGAGAGACTAGGGTAAATAATATTATTTGATGAGTGGGTGAAAGATTGAAACAATTTTTTAACTAAGTACAAATGGTCAAAATCACTTATATCATTAAGGCCCAGATGTACACCCTTTTAACCATACGCAAGAGTCAATATTATATGCCGATGACAGCTCGTTAGTGTAAGTAACGTCTCAGTTAATTGTGATGATGACATTTTTTCGTCTTACCTGTTGTCTACCGGTGAGACCATATCTCCCGATAATTTTCCTCATATCTTCGCGCTCTTTCACGTCGGGGAACGCCTTCATCATGTACTCCAGCGGAGACAGATCCAGGTCGAGGAGCTCGTGCAGATGCTGATGGTACCTGGCTATACGGAGATGAGAATTCTTGCGAATCATACCGGGGAACGGTACAAGCTGTTGAAGAAAAAATAGTATTTTTAATTAGTTTAGTCGTTGGCTTCGGTTGCAAAGCGCACTGGTTCGAGTCCCAGTCTGGCCAGTGTTGTTTTTCAATAGAAATATTGATTTCCGTTCTAAGGGTTTATCGAATAGTCCTGTCATCTTCAAATCCTGTCTCGAGTATATTTCGATTCTATTCAGTATAACAAGCAGCTCTCGTAGAAAAAACATATGCCGAGATAAAAATTCATTGAGTCCATATGCTCCACATTGGAAGCGGACATGGTCGTTTGATAAAGCAAAATAAAAAAATACGATGGGTAAACTCTTGGGCCACATTGATTTGAAGAGTAACGAGAGTCCATATGCTCCACATTCAGAGAGGACATAGTAAAAAAACGTTCGATCTTGGGCCACATTGATAAAAAAAATTAATGAGAATCCATATGCAAAACACTAAGAGCGGACATGATTAAAAAAAAAATACGATGGATGAACACATGGGCCACATTGATGGGAAGAGTAATTCTTTTTTGCTGCACATGATATATGCAAAACAAATAATGTATATTATACATCACGGGTTCCCAACCCATTGGTCGCGGCGGGTTTTCTTTGGGGACGCCAACTTAGTCAACTAAAAAATATTCACTTTCATCCATCTTTGATTGTTTTTTTTAATTACATAATAAAATGCCGTTTTCAATTGCATCGGGGTCGCGGGTCACATAGCTTTTATAAAAAGGGGTCGCCACCGGAAAAAGGTTAGGCACCTATGTTATACATGATAAAGATACTATGAAGTAAAAATATATCAAATAACCCGTTGTCTGTTTAGTGGTAGATATTTGTACATTTTTGAGTAGCCCGTTAGAAATTATCTTCTAATTATCTTTTATACGTATGTAGTTCTTTCTAGAAAAAAAGCCACTTATAAATAATGTTAGAAGCAGGATATTTTTATGTGTCAATACGAAGTAAGTTCAATTTCTGATTGAAAATCTGCAGCAAAATATCGACTGAAAATTTAATCGCTTTTTGTACCACATTACTTTCTGTTTTGGGCCACGGGTTGAGAACACCTGACCCCGCCAAGGAAGACACTGAGCGATTGGTTAATAATAAATTATTGTACTGTCCGAAATTTGGTCATTCAATTATCCTGCAATTGCTCTCAAATATGAATTCTGAAGTTCTAAACGCAATTTAAATATTAAATATTAGACTAAATATTAATAAGGTAATCGACCAATGCAAAGTTTACGCAACTTGCGTTAGAATATATTCAAATGTCTGCAATTCGGTCGGAAGCGAGTAATATTGACCGCAACTTGATATTAAATGTTCGAGAATAAGATCTCGCGAGTGGCTCGCAATTATCTTCCATGATTATTTTCGTTTTAACGTCACGTTTTTGCGGCGTGGAAATAACGGTAACTATGTAAAAAAAAAAATAACAACAATAAAATAATATGATATATATTACGAAGAAAAAGATATCGCCCTAATAATGACGTCGTGGCGATTGGATATATGACTATATGACAAAGGCAGCATTTCTCAAACAGTGGGTTCACGAACGCAAACGATATAATCTTTGTTACGGGGAATAAAAAAAAAACACAGAAAAACGACGCGTATTTCTTGTTACTCGTAGCCAATGTGTCTCGATGGTTGACTTGCACTCGAAACACGCACATACACAAAAAAAAAATAAATCTACAATGTTTCGTGAAATAAAATGAGCATCATAATTCGCCAAGGCAATAAAAAATAGAAAAAAAAAACAAGATAGCTTCTTGAACAAGATGTCATTTGAAAATGGTATATTTTTTTAACCCGATCCCAACGCGGAGCAAAACCGCTCTATCAGAATATTTGCAATTGTCCAGGAGAATCTAAAAACATCAAAAACTGCTTCACAAATGAGAGAGAAAGTGTTTTTAACAATTCAAATTGAGGAGTTCCTACATTAATTTGCAAAGAGTGGCATTCAAAACTCAAGATAGCATTTATTCCTTATGAGCGGTTTTGCATTGGAAGCGTTGATATGGGACTCCTTACGGAGTTTATCTCAACATGATTTTTCTACGAGAACTGCTTGTTACTCAACCTCTCTGCTTTTGAAGAGACTAGGCATTGAAAGGATACGAGGACTAGTGATTAGCTACCCGCTATTAGCCGATTTGTGGAATAGGGAAGGGTGGGAGGGATTTTTTGCGAATGATTATCATTTTAAAGAATATGCGACTTCATGTATAATAATATTTTCGGTGGATTAGGCGGATCATATTTACGTGTTTGTATAAAGTGTAAATCGTATAAATTGGCGTTTCACACCCAGTAAGAACCACCAGTGGACAAACAATGTTATTAATATAAAATTCATATACGGTTTCATATTTAGTGTAAATACATTTCCTGATTATTTAAGAGTTTTATTTTATGAGTGGAATAATGCAAAAAGCTTCAAAGATCCAAAGAGGCCGAGGAAAATTTTCAATTGGGGCAATCATAAAAATGCTAGTACCACAAAATAAAAATGTTTGAGAAACACCGACATGGAAGAAAACACTAAAAATATTTAAGCGTCTATAAATATGTTTTGTGAAGTAATACCGTGGAACAAGTCAAAGTTATAAAACAGCCAAGAACTAATATTTAACACCTCACAAAAACTGACATTTAATAGCCGAAAAATTAAAAAAAATTAAATTCAAAAATGGAACGCAATAAAACTATCCTGTGCTTAAACAGTCGTAAAGATTGTTTTTGAATCAGTTATTCCGCTTATCTAAATCCAGAATTGAATATTTGATCCGGGAAGACATTAAATGATGATTTATTAATTTAATTAGAATTCGGTGCCAACCCTGCCAGTCGATAATTAGATATTAAGCAGAGTCTCATTGGAACATTGATGCTTACCCTTTTTGGCAGAAGGGCCAGCTTGCCAATTTTCAGATTGTTCGAAAAAATTAATTATCGTTATTGTTAATGTATATTAGATTAAAAAATACTATTTTATACTGTTCTTCCATCGTCCGTGATAAGTTCTGAAGAAAAAAAAAAAGTTGATTGATATTTGTCATTTTGGGCCGCAGGTTGTGCATAACTGTTTTAAATGTAGGTTTTCATTAAAATTTATCATCAACCTTTAGATTTGTTCACCGGAAGTACATATTTCTGTATTCGCAAGGGGTTTTATCATTTGCAAAATTACATACAGTAAGTGACAGATTGACAGTCAAAATATTTTACAAAAAGAATACGAAAATAAAATATAGGCTAGGAAGTAGTCTGCCAAGCATGTTACGAAAAAAAATCGTAAAATAATATTTATCTGAACTCACTCACGTCCACGCGAAACATGTTTGCATTTGAAGGGTTATAATTTCACAATGTGACGAATAAATAAGCAGAAGTGTTCTGAATATTGGGAGAAGGAACAATTTACATACATGATATCATGATTTGTCAACCTTTGAACAAAATTTGACTATTTTTCAGCAGTAAAAAAAAATGGGCAGATATATAAATTTGAGATGTCAATTCTTACCTCTCCATATAAAAGTTTCAAGAGCGTCGATTTGCCGGCTCCGTTTGGCCCCACCAAAGCTATCCTCGTGTCCAGGTCTATACCGAATTCCAAGTTTTTGTAGATCCATGGAGTCCCCTCAGTATACCGGAAGGATACGTTCTAAAAAGGGAGAAATCAATTTAGTCAACTATAAATTCGAGACCCATTAATTATTCTGATGGCGAGATGAGCAAGATGGGCTGATCACGTAAAATAAAATAGAAACGAAGAATTACGCAAATGATGTAACACTGATCTAGAAGGTTCCAGACAGAGATGCAGAGGTGACGGCCTTCATGCGGCGTGAAGTTGGCCTTGGACCTGAATGGACCGTAGTACTAGCAAATATATAAATTATAGTAAAAAAAACAATCAATTCTTAAGCCAATTAACAAAAAAAACTTATATATGTGAACCCACCGAGAAAACAATACATGACAGTGAAATTAACAACATTTGAAGAATGAATCGTTCTTCATCATCTTCAAACATTTCAAGTGCATGAATGTACTTGAACGGACAAAACAAATGCCCGAAGAAACCGAAAGACGAAGCCCGGGTCGTTAACGATAAAACTCATGAAAAAGTACAAAATTCTAACGATTCAGTGGAAATTTTAAATTTGAAGAATAATTATTTTTTGGGCGAAACATGGCATGCACCAAAACAACTTCAATTACGTAAATTCAAGATGCCGAAAGGCGAAACCCGGGTCGTTAGCGACAAAACTCATGGAAAAGTACAAAATTCAAATACGTAAATTGTGCTGAGAATTAAACATAAATAAAGAGAAATAAACGTATTTTGTGTTGGAGCAAAAAAAATGGTTCGCGGTTTTTGGGACGTTTCGATTTTAATGCCCAGTTGCATAATTGATATCTTGAAAGTTTGTAATTTTGACAGAAGATTGATAAAGTCTTACCTGGACCATGATGACCGGGGGCGGGACGGTACCGCAAGCGGGGAAGAAGAAATTGAGGGTCTTGTCGTCGGACACCTTTTCCGTGAGACCCTGGGCGACCATTTTGGCGAGGGTTTTCTCCTTCGACTGCGCCTGTCTGGCCAGTTTGGCGGAACCGTGACCGAAGCGGGCGATGTAGTTCTAAAGGGAAATTTAAAAAAGGAACGGCATCAAAAGATTGTCATCATTGTATAGTCCATCAGAGAACAGATTTAAAACATGCAAAATTAATTGCCCCAAAGTAAACCAGTAACACATAAAAAAAAACCCTAGTCGCAACTTTAAGATGTCCATTTAACAAAAAAAAAATTAAGGGAGGCGGACGAACATAAAGTTTGGAAACCACTGCATCAGCTTAATCATCGAATATAATTTAAAAAAAGTCAATGTCTTTAAAGTCTGCTAATAAAGTTGATACTCAAATCAAATACATAATTTGAATTAAGTTATTAATATTTACACTTTTTAACACACCATGGATATCAACAAAAAGACAATAAAAGGCTTCCCAACTTTTAAAGAAATAAATGCACCCGATAATATATTTTGTTAAAACAATCGTGTATAATATTCATTCAATGTTTTTTCCTCATTATCGAGGTATGGAGTTTTCTTTTCAGAAAAATGACGGATTAATGGTGGGAAAAGGTACATAATTGATGCAACAATTTGGACTCCTCACGGAATTTATCTCAACATGATTATTTGGTTCCATGACATAACAGAACATGACAAAACAGAACGTGACTTTTCAGAAAATGACTTTTCAGAATATGAACCTAACCTAACCTAAATATTCTGAATTAGTCATGTTCTGTTTTGTCCGGTTACCGTTTTCTTTCGTCGAGAACTGCTTGGTACTCTTCCTCAACCTATCTTTTTGAAGAGTTTGGATTGAAAGTATACGAGGACTATTGGTTAGCTAATCGCTCTCTCCACGCGGTGTTTTCTTTAGGATGGGTGGTAACTGATTTTTAGCAGCACAAGTAACACCCATTGCCAAGAACGGAATCGATAAACCGACTGAAAAAAATGAACGAATCTGTGCGGTCCGTCAGTCCCAGTAAACTAACAATTTACATTTTCTATAAATAAACAAAAAACAAAAATATAGACATTTAAAAAACAAAATCTTGAAAATATTTTATTTTTCAAATTTTCGCCGGTCCACGTATGTAAAAAGATTGAAGAACACTGAAATAGAGGTCAGTTAGGTTAGGTTAGGTTAGGTTCTAAATCTTAAGTCTGGAGTTATATCATAACCCTACCTTCATGTGCGCGATTTGATCTTGCTCCCAGTTGTATTGCTTGCTTTGATTTTCTAACAGTTCCGATCTCGTCCTTACGAAGGCTTCGTAGTTTCCCGTGTAGTATTTAAGATTCTTCTTTGTCATATGTACAATATTTGTGCATACTCCGTTGAGGAAATCTTGCGAATGAGATATGAGGACGAGAATTCTTTTATACCTAAATAAAAAAAACGAAAAGAATTAGCAATTTGATCGATATAACAAAAAAAGACCAACAGTAAATCTGAATTTGTCATTTTGACAGATAGCCGTTCGAATTTTAAAATTTGATGTAGATACAAAAGTATGAGGTATACAATTTTAACCCTTTGATTGCGCAGTGCACACATTTGGGCGAGTACTAGCTGGCCGTTAAATGCGCAATGACATGCTAATTACCAAAGTAATTAAAAGAGCCCGTGAACAAAGTGCTTATTGTTTTCGTGAGAAAACATGAAACAACCGATCTTTTTAGCTGTCTGTAAAATGAATAAAAACGGTGAAGGTTTTACTATAGATTTAATCGTATTCTAAAATTTTATTAAATTAGCAAGGGTAAGTGGTGCAGCGGTTAATTTCGTTGGTTTCGTTGGTCGGAGCGAGAGCGACTAGCTAGCCACTACCTTGTCATGTCGTAGCCTTATTCCTTACTCTCATCGATCTAAAGAGAAATTGAGCGACCGAGTAACAAGCAGTACTCGTGGAAAAAAATGTTGAGATACCTCCGTAAAGCTGCCATATACTAAGCATTAAGAGCGGACATGAATTTAAAATGCCATCTTATCCCAGTGCGTCCCAAACTGGGGGCCGCACAAAACATTTATTTTTCTTCACCGAAACACCGAACAGCTATTATCTCAGAATTAAGATTTTGAGATTGCCCTGCTGTTGTATTGATGTAGCGATATGAACAAAGGGAAAAATATTTTGAATTCGAGCATACGTGTATACTAAAAAATGACTATTTCAGATTTACTATTAATGATATATAACAAAAGTGGATGGACCATTAAAACGGTCATCTGTCATTAATAAAGAAAACTTACTGCTTGAGTTCTTCTTCCAGCCAGACGCAGGCGTCCAAATCCAGATGGTTAGTAGGTTCGTCCAAGAGCAAGAGATGAGGTTTCACGTAAAGGGCACGCGCCAGGGCTATCCTCATTCTCCAACCTGGCAAAGGGAACCACGTATTAAAATTACGGAAATAACAAAAAAACGTACAGGCGACCCTCGACTTTCGAACATTTTACTTTTGCACAATTCGTTGATTCGTACATTTTTTAAAGATTTTTGTCCGAGATGAACTACTGAAATTATGACAGATGAAATAGTTAGCCGAATGCGTGAATGAACTTAACTTGCATGTCATCAAAAAAGATTTAAATGAATTGATTCGAGTCTCATTCAGTATCTTTGTCAAATGAATACTAAATTGAACAACAGAATTTCGTGAATACACAAGGAAAGTGAGAAAAGAAGAACCTGATAAAATCGTCATACATAACTTTGAAAATCAAAAATATGAATGAAGAAGGAAGAATGTGATCCAATGGAGAACGTATTTCTCAAGTACGTAGGGTGATTAAAAAAGATCATTTTATAGAACTTTTTATCAATAGAAGAAAAAATGGTAGGGTTCAACTAATTCTTGGCAAGTTTATAAAGAAAACGTTCGAAAAGCCTCGTTGTTTACTTGACAAACAAATATTTTAAATTTAATGTTTGTTTACATCCCTCTACTTTCGAACATTAAGCGCCAATTCCGTGCGAAAGTCGAGGGCCGATGACGACTACTTTCGTGAAAATTAATAAGCGCTCTGGGATTATAATTTATCCAGATCTACGCCACTGGAGAAACATCTTTTCCGGTGAAACTGATAGAGTTTGACGAAAGAAAACTTCTTCCGAAAATTCTGCGACATTATGATTGTTTCTCAATTTGACGTACATCGTCGCGTCTCGCGTTTACGATGAGTCGACAAATTATGACACTGAGAATAAGGGATTGAAATGCCGGGTACCGAGTCCCGGGTTTTCATTACCGAAATATCGGTATTATCGTACAACACAAATATTCAACATTTTGTCGCCTAGCTATCATTGAATCTGAATGATGATTTTTTCTGCTTCCGGAATTATTTACGCGAAGATGCGATCGAGATTGACAGATTCTAACGGGTCGTCTTAGGTGGGCGAAGCGATCCGGCGCGCTTTAAAAGCGGCAGAGTTTCAAAATATCAAACGGTCCTCAACCATGCAAGTGTCATATGTGGGCGACGCGATCCGGTCAGGACGGCATATGTCGTAAGTCGCCTCAAGTGCCTGACTCATGGCGCGCGCGAATCGCTTGAAAATATCAAACGGTCCAGAGCGTTAATTGCGTCTGGCCGAGCGATGGCACATACGACCTTTAGTCCGCTACGTTTAAAATTAATTGGTTTTTACACGTCGCCGCAGCGCTTCGTCTCGCCTACCTAAGACACGGGGTAACACTTGTGAACTGGTCTTTTAGAGGTCGTGAAAAAATAAGTTGACAACACAAAAAGGTCCGTAGCCCACACACAGCACATTATGTTATTGATGTGTTGGAAGTGCTTTTTCCTCGACACAAATTTTTTTAAGCTTAAAGATGGATTATATACTAATTCGGCATTTGCAGCTTATACATATTCTGTTGTGTGTAGCCAACGTGTATTAGCACTGGCAACAGTAAAAGCTGAATACGCGACGTGTCTCTGTGTGGTTTGACTTCCCCAGCAGCCACTGTTGTGTACACTGCGATTTTCGAAAAAAAAACAATACACTGAAAAAAATGGGGTTACACCCTTTGGCCTTTCTACAGGCTATATATTAATTTTTTATACTTGGATGAATAAACACAAAGTCAAATACAGTATTTATAAGGCCATTTTTTAGAATGAAGATATAATATTTCATGTGCATCCACACGTGTTTTTTAAGAGAAAATGCCAATCTGTTTGCCAAGCCAGAGCGTCTTTGATACAAAAATAAAGAGACTAGTACAGGAATTGATAATAAACTAAACCAATTATGGTTTCTATTCAAAACATTCCTTTTGTTTATTATCTAAATTAAAAGGAAAGAGTAAAATCAGTTTGCAAGTATTGATTTATTTCTCCGATATTGAAATCTCAATAATCCCGGTATTCATATATTCGTCCGGTTTTTCACTCCCTGCTCCGACAGAACTTCGTCATCGCATCTTCACAATTCTCCGCGGCGAGAAAATTTTGAAATAAGGGCGCGTAATTGGATCAATTTGGTATCGTAAATGCTGGCTAATCATTTGAGTGATGAAAATAATATTGCGCCTCCCCCAGCGCCCAAGGGTATCAAATGATACCCGCTGCGTGCCATCAATATTGTCATTACTATCAACGAAGCCATACTGTCGTAATAATCATATGTTTATCAACTCTTCAAGTAACTTGGGAGGAACTTGAAAATTCATCGAAAAGTTCTAAAAATACAGAAGGTAAACCAACTGTTCCCAATTATTCCCTTATCGGTTAAACACACGCATCCGATCATAAAAAATCCAATACTAGTCTTTTTTGTTCCAAAACTAAGCCAAATAAATCAAAAGCAGGAGTTCGTAATTTAGGTTTCAGACTTGAAAAAATGAGAGCCCGTGAAATTTTCGGAGAGGAAAAGGACGCATAACACACCAATAAAATATTATCATCGATGTGGGTTATACCCTTTTTGACTTTTTACAGTCAATATGTAATAAAAAATAATTGCTTTCTGATTAATTTCACAATCGTTCCTTTTAAAATCTTCAGCAGTGGAACAGATATATTCAAGTTAATTTATATTCTATGTTTAACTCACCTCCTGAGAAGTCTTTGGTGGGCTTCAGCTGCATGTCAGTGGTGAAGCCAAGACCGTGAAGGATGTGAGCGGCTCTAGGTTCAGCTGTGTCAGCGCTTATGTCGTCCAGCCTCTCGTACACATCCATCAACTGCTCCTGGGCATCTGAAGGTCATCACACACATTAAAATCATTGCATTGTGCATATATAATCTTAAACCTGTTGTATGCACCAAGAGATGGCCAGTTAAATTTTCTTTGTTTTCAAACTCAAAATACACTCGAGTTTGCGGCAGCCGTTGATACTAAATAAATTGTCTCCCCTCTGAAATAAGAATCCACCTACTGCACTTAGCCCACGCGTTCAGTTTATATCAAATTAGGGAATTAAGAAATTTCGAACTCTGGCATTCTTTTTTTTTGTCGGCGTCATTCAGGACATTTTCACAGCGCCACTCTTTCGAGTGCATAAGTAGCGTGGTCAGTCTGTATGTCTAAAATTACAAAAAATAATAGGGCCGCAGAAAATTATGAAATGGGCCACATGAAAATATGCATACTAATAATGCGGATAGGTGTGATCAGTAAACTCAACATACCATCATCTTCGCAGTGTGCCAAAGACTCGGCCAGTTTCTCCAGCTTGACCCTCTCGGCGTCGACCTCCATGACGCACTGCAGGGCCGTCTTGTCGGAGGCCGGCATCTCACGGGTCAGGTGGAAGATGTCGATGTGGTCTTGGATGGGGACCTCACGATTTCCCAACACGCTCAGCAGTGAAGATTTTCCTATGAGAAAACAAACATTCACGATCAGATATTCGATAGAGGCCATTTTCACGTTTTTTTTTTTGTTTTTGTAATAACCCACAACTAGAGGCGAAAGGATTGCTATACCAGTATTGATAAACAATACGCCGACGAAATAATATATATTTTTTATTAAAAAAATATTTGATACTGGCGAAGCTTACGCCCAAATAGGTCTGAAAAGGGCGTAACCTGAAATAACAAACAACTACATATGACATCATTTTTTTTACCGCGTTATAATGGAGTTCTACCAATTAGATCAAGAACATATTTAACTTTCCAATGCGCCATATATTTATTTGAAATCAAATTCGATCGACTCGATGAGAAATGACATAAAATCAACCATTCCGGGTGTCCAGTTAAAATTGAAAAAATCGCAGTTTGAATTTGACCTTGCCGTGACTTGATCCCAGTACTCTTTGATCGCCAGGGTAAGGCCCAGTGGACGAAAATTTCGTAATTACGATCATTCATTTTTTTTTTGTTCATGGTTGCGACAAGATCAATGTCAAATTAAAAAAGTTAAAAATTTTATTCGAGATCTTGTATGTGTGTGATGTGATTTCTCCTTATTTTGATTCAACTTATTGACCATTGGTATTATTGGCGAAATGTGTTTTTTCCCCAAAATTTACGGAAAATAGAAAGAATAACTATTATTCAAACACGACGAATTACAAGAACATACACACAGAAACAATTAATCAGTCATTTCGAGATTTTAATTGAAATGTATAGGTTATTTCCAAAATATCGTTTTATTTAAGAATTAGAAAAAAAAAACCAGTCGCGGATAAAAAGTTTTTTACCAATATAATAAAATGTTTTATGGTGATTGATTTTCGCAATTATACAATGAGTATACATTTTCGATAGAAAAGGTTACGAGCAACTGTTTTATATTCTCAGTTAAAATCAGGGCTGTGGAGTCGGTAAAAAAAATCGACTCCGACTCCTGCATTTACCAAAACCACGACTCCGACTAAAAAAGTTTAATATCGTCATTTTTTTTTGCCTAATTTTCCTATTGATGTGTATTCAATTAAATATCAACCCTATCAATCCAGCCAATAGCCAAATTTGACATATTATATGCAAAAATAAAAAGTTCAAACTTTCTAAAATTTTCGACTCCGAGTACGAACGACTCCGGCCAAAAAGCCCCGACTCCACAGCCCTGGTTAAAGCTATATTGCGAGCGGGTGTTTTTTTGGTATCTAAATTTGTATATGATATTTAGTGTCGGCGTAATCAAGTAGTTCACAGTATATCCGTTATTACGAAATTGACATTTGACTTAATTTAATTTTAGTCTAAGTTTAAATTTTGTTCGTTTGATCAACAATGATTTTATAAAATTGACATTTTGACATGTCAACAAATTGATCTTAAAATTACGAATTGTAAAATTATCGGTGACGTCATTTTTACACTACAGTGCCTCGCTTTCTAATTCAATTTTACGGTTTAGATAGCGTACGAATAATGTTCACAATTTAACTACGAGAACGCCGGCGTTTTACCTGTGAATTGCGATGTTTTTGTTGTTAAAAATAAATAATTTTTCAGCACGTAAAAAAATATTGTTCTCGTGAAATCTACATATTAAACCTTAATTTTTCGGAATTTGTTTTCAGTAAAGATTTCACCAGAGGGAATTGATTGATTGAATCTATTGAATGATTTTGACGCAAATCTAATTTTGAGATGTATTTGTCACCTTGTAAAACATACGTGTTCAGTGTAATGTACTTGCGTGTGTTGAACCTTATCAAATATAGTGTGCGCACATATTGACATAAAATTATAATAAAACATTGTGACAACCCTGAAAAAAATAGACGAAGCCCATAAATGATACTGAAACATGTGTTAAACATTAATGTTGGGGGTTTCCCAAACTTTTTACCTTTGTTCAGAATATAATTCAGTAATAATATGCATTCATACTTGTTAAAAAAAAGAAGTATCCAGCAACTCACCTTATGGAACTCGAAAAATTCTCACCGGAAGAAACCTTTTGCATTAAAATATTTTTTGTTTCTTAAATTGCTGATGTTGAACGCCTAGTAAAATATTTCACGCTGGCAGTTAAGTGGTTAAAATATTGTCATTAAAAGATCAAAAAGTAAGCTTACCACTTCCGTTGAGACCCAGCAATCCATATCTTCTGCCGCAATTCAACTCGAGGAGAGTATCCTGGAGAAGCTCACTGCCATAGAAAGTGATGGAGAAGTTGGCTATCTTCACATCTCGAGATCTGGGATGCACAGCCAACGATCCGGTACAGGAGCGGGCCTCGGAATTGATCCTGGCCTCCTCCTCCAATTTCAGACAAAGTATTTCTGTGGACAAAAACAAAAAAAATCTGTCAAATCTTTGTGATGAATCAAATGATAGTCGATGGGATATGTCTTATATGGATGTTGAAGATAGCAAGCCGATTCGAAATAATCAATTCACTTATCTCCGATTTCCGCGACACTTTTTGTTACGCGGTCAAGAAAAATATTGCTTTGATAGGTCTTCTATATACATGATGAAGATCACACACTATCTGGGCAAAAAGCGGATTTAAAATGAGATTCGATAAAACAACAAAACACTCATATCCGATTAACACTGTACTTTTTTTACGCGGTCTAAATTTGAAAAGATTTTACGAAAAAAAATCGATCGCAGATTTTAGGACTTCAACAAATACTACTCAAGACAACACGGGTATTTCTGCTTGTGTTGTGGAATTGAAAGCGAAGGAGAAAATGGTCAGAATTTTGGAAGACAGCGAAAATAAGGATGAATAAATTTTGGTCTTGTTAAAAGTTACAATATTGTGTCAAAAATGCTCACTATTTAGATTTAACAAAATGCAAATTCAATATGAAATCAATGTCTACGCTAGTTTTTTTTTACGCGATTTCCATTTAAGCGGTTTGGTGAAAAAACTTTTATACCGCGTTAATGGGGAGGGGGCTTGTCGGGTTTGATTAAAAATATGAATAAACCGTGTTGTATTTCTCTTTGTCAAGAGGAGGTAAATTTCAACTGATAATATGTCAAATTTGGCTATTGGCCGAGTTGGTAGGATTGATATTTAATTGAATACATAATTAGGAAAATTAGACGATATTAAACATTTTTTTAGTCGGAGTCGGAGTCGTGTTTTTGGTCAATGTTGGAGTCGGAGTCTTGGTTTTGGTAAATGCTGGAGTCGGAGTCGAACTTTTTTTACCAACTCCACAGCCCTCGATTTTCGCCACTAAATAAATATGTTGTTTAGTTTCGCATCAAAGTTTTAATATGATATACATTTAGTAATTATTTTATTTTCTCCGTATATGAATGTTTGTTTGCAAGAAATACATTTTTATGATTTTTACTTTAACTATAACCGTTATCATTATGGATTCTATAGAATAAAATGGCCGACCGCAAATCTTTATCGATTTCTTGCATTCTAATAATTGCAGCTGGAGGTAATAGCCGCTCGACACAAGCAATACGATTGGGCATAGTAGGTGGCAGTGTTGCCAAGTGAAAAATAAAATATTAAAAAAATAATTGACTTTTCAATCGGTTTATGCATTTGTGTTTTACGTTACCTACAGCCAACTATATGTGGCTACTTTTACTAAAAACGGTATCCTAAAAAGTAATGAATTTAAAATACGTTTCATGTAAATAACAAAGCCATGAAATATACTTATATGTTTTGTTTAACAGAGATATGGGTTTGGAAGATCAGATAATCTTTCATTTGCCACACACAATTTATTGGTTTATCGGAGCGTATCGGGAGGGATTTATTAACCATTAGTCCTACTCGAACCCTATCATAAAAATACTTTCATTATGTTGAATAACTGAATAACAAGCAGTTCTTGTCTAAAAATTACTGTTGAATTTAAGCGTCGTCTAAAAGTACTTGGACGAAACCTTTACCTATCTACAAGAAAACGTTTGGACAAGCTTTAAGTTATATGATACAAAATTCCCTTCATAAAATTTAAATATAATAATATGTACTGCTATAACAAATATAGAACCAACCGATAACACGCCGACGTGATTCAACAGTTCAAAGGAAATTGACACTTCAATACAATTTTATGGATGATTTTATTTTTAATTTTGCCTGCAGCGACGATTCACACAAAGTCGTTTTCTTCGGTTATAAATATTCAATGCGTGATGGATTAATTATGATTATTGTTTATATGCCGATAAGACATCCAAAAGTTACCAAGGTGACTTGTTACAAATACTTCCTTTTAAGATATGGCGCTAACTGCACGTGTTACGTTGAAGATATGTACATCCTAGTTAGATCCGCGGAAATGCAAGGATATCAAATTTAGACAGGCATTAACTATCAAAGGGGTTTTTTGTTTAAAAAAAAAGCAGGGAAAAATGCAGCGAGGAAAAGGACCTAAACCACACCGATAACACAATTGTGGGTTACGACATTTTTGTGTCTATTGTCGGTATGAAAATAGTCATACACGCGTATATTCTTCAGCGTGTGTTACGACCCTTTTCACAAGTCAAGATTTAAAAAAGTGTAAGCTAACCGCTCAACATACGCATCGTTTTTAGAACAGCGTTTCTTAAGCTGTGACCCAAACAGCGCAATAGTTTAGTTTACGCTTTGATTTATTTATTTTAAAAATACCTTGTGAAATTCAGCTTTATAAGGTTCGTAGGTTTATAAAATCTTGTATGGATCGCGCCTGGAACATAATGCAATCCAAACTGTCAACACCTTTTTGTCGATATTCGTACATTTTTGTCGATATTTCTCTTGTTAAATAAATAATAAAAGATGATGAGTATGAATATGATTATTTCAAGAATATTTTGTTGATGCCTCAATTTTAAGTCGCGACCCATAGGTTCAGAGCCGCTGGATAATAAGGTGGTTTGCGACGAAATTAAAAAGACTTTCGACACAGATCTATAAACCAATAAATTTCCCCATCTTATTGATACTAAGGCATGAAACTAGTTTCATATGTCATTTTATTTTTAGGATGGGTTCTGTTAAGCCTTTAAATCTCTTTCCCGCATCAATTTATAAACGTGCCTACTCGAGGATTCGAATCAATGGCCCCCATAACCGATAAAAACAAGGTTTCATAACCATGTCCCCACTTAGAATTGATTTATAATATGTATTATATAATAGATGCGTGGTTAATGGAAATTAGCCGCCACTCTCAATCCCGAATGCGCCCGGGATTTCAAATATGTTGAGAACCCCTGGAATAGAACAGGCATCTAAAAACGTTGACCACTTGACTGCAGGATCGGACGGCCAGTAGGTATGTAGTTATGGTCAGGGATGTAGCGTCATAACGCCCCCGCGTTGGTGACGGCAATATATAATAACATTATAATATCTTGCCAATAAACACGGGAAGGTTAAAATTTGTAAATAATTATTTATTTCATTGAGGATTTTGACTGAAGATGCTTGATGGAAATTCAATATCAAATTTGAACCGTTTGAATTTTAGTGTTTTTCCGCCTACGACCCGGGTATCGTCTTCAAATTAGTCTAAGTTCATTCGTGCACTTGAAATTCCCGTAGGTATCGAAAGTCGACACCCTGGCGACAAAACGCATGGAAAAGTACAAAATTCAAAAAGATTCAAATTTGATTATTTAAACGGAATTGCTTCGGATGTCGACAAATTTCACATGGACAAGTTCAGATGAGTTCTATTTTTTATGTGTTATATAATATATAGTTGATTTTGTCGGAACTCACTCGGTTGACTTTTTTTGCTAATTTATTCACTTTTGTAAATCTGTCAACCAGATATTTTTTCCACTTTTTATTTGTAATTTTTGTAATGCACATGTATATATCGTAAAATAAATTTGTTTTTGTGTGAAAATTTGTATAAACGCAAACCCCCTCTCCTCTCCTCTGACCTTTGTTACATAGCGATAAGAATAATCTGACATGCAAAATTTTGAATAAAATGTAAGCGTTACATTTTAAATTTTTTCATCATCGTACAAAAGTGGACCACGACACTTTGAAAATTTGAGAACAAGTGATAAAAAAATAGAAAAATCGAATATGTTTCCTTACCTTCAGTAGTCAGCTCTTTGACGCCGTTATTCTCAGTTGAATCTCCATTTGTGGAGGAAGTCGGGGCTGGATTATCATCAGCTGCTCCCTTGGATCCCTTCTTTCCCCCTCGCGTCTTCGCTGCGTCTTTCTTCTTCTGCTGATCACGTTTCTTTGATTCGGACGGCATTTTGTTGTACTATTTGAAATCACGGCGTCTGAAATAATAGAAGGCCTTGTAATTTCGATAACGATTGACGCATTGCAATGTGGACGGTGTAATAACTCATCAATGATGATGAGGTGGTAAACGTACGGGCATAGTTCGACGAATAAATCGATTAGAACAGTAATGCACAACCATTTTGGGAAAAGGGCCGGATAAAAAAGGGCAAAGTTCGAGGGTCGCTTGGGTAAAAGTGATTAAAAATAATCGATATTTTTTTGTATATAAAATTGAAAATTTTATTATTTTATATTGTTCTTTCATTGTCCGTAAAAAAAGTACAAAGGTGATTGATATTTGTCATATTGGGCCGCATTAAATGTTATTGCGGGCCGCAGGTTATATATCACTGGATTATAATTTTAAGTGACACAAAGATTTTTACATTATTAACCCGTTGACTGCCAGCGTCTTATATGTTGAGACGCCGGACTGCGGTGTGTTGTAAATTTATATTCAATAAATAAAGTCACTTTTTTGAAAAAATATTTTGTATTATAGCTAATTGCCAATGTACCAAATATTTTTGAAATGAAAATCATACGAGAAAAACAAGACGAAAAATGACATACAACCATGTCCAAGCGCTCTTTTTCAATTGAATGGCACCATATTAAAAAATATAACACAATATTTTTTGTATATATTCCACATTTATGTGCATTAGGACCGGTTTCGCTAATCGCGAGCATAACTTGACAATGCTCGCGATGAGCGAAACCGGTCCTGATACAAATAAATTTTATGTGGAAACTTTACAAAAAATGTTTTTAAAGTCAACAGTGTTAAAACTTTCCTTCAAGTTTTTTTTTTCAAATAGGTTCGCATTATTTGGTATTATAAAATCCATGAGTGTATCTAACGCAAAATCTGGTAATTTTTGAAATCTTGCTTGGAGTATTTGTAAATCGGCTCGGCAGAGAAAAGGTTAAGTCGCCCTTGTTCCCAAATTGGAGGGAAAAGTTGTCTGTACTATTTAACAAATGCCTAGAATTTATGCAAAACAGTTTGTATTGGGACTGTATAAGAAAAGGGTTTACATATAGTAAAATATTTAATTAATAAAATAAAAAATTCTACTTCCACATACTTTATTATCATCATGACCGGATTAAAGAAGAAAAAAAATGTGTTGAAAATTAAAGTTGACGATTTTTAAGTGTTCACTGTCAGTGGAAAGGTAGTATAAAAAAAAACATTTTTGTGTTTATTCCACGGTAAATTTATTACGATAAGGCCAGTTTCGCTCATAGTATCGCAAGTAGAAAAAATGTTTTATTTTTGAATGAAAAAAAATTGTGTTTGATTTTATTAAGCAAGTGCCTTTTCACTAAAACCTTTCAAGTGATATAAACCACGGGTTCCCAACCCATGGGTTGCCAACTTATACAGTCTAAAAATATTCTATAAAATGCATTTACGTTGTTTTTTTATAAAACTTATGAAAATGCCCTTTGGGACGTGGGTCAAATGACTTTTATAAAAACCCGAAAAAGGTTGGGAGCCTATGATCTAAACGATTTAGATTATCAATCAATATGAGAACACGACAATATTCACTAAGGGTAAAAAGCGTTTAGTTACCTACTAGTCCCTGTCATGCCTCATATTGTTACCCTCATGAAAAGAGAAGTAGAGCGATCTAACAACTTTTAATGAGATTCTTTTTTTGAATATTTCATTGAGCAACCGTGTAAACCCATAGTTATATATAACTATCAAAAGGGCTATCTCTAGGTGAATACCTCTGTAACGGGTTTTCGCAGTATTTTTATTTTATCATCAGGCTACGATTGCCTTGTTGGCTGGCCTTGCTATACGCGGTTGTACACGGTCACTTTTATGCTCAGAAAGCGGAACGAGCCATTATGAGTAAACAATACTTCCGTGTTGAGCAGAAGAAATAGATTCACATTTTTTGCAAACGAATGACATAAATTTTCGAACGTCACATTTCGAATACTTACTTTAATTGTGTTCCAAATTCAAATACTGAATATCAACCATAAATTAAATAATAAAAATTCTGATCTGTATAACTGTCACAGCTCTATTACTAACATCGTTTATTAAAGTGAAGGTTATGTTTTAAATCTACAGTTATTTTTGGATTTATTCAATTAAGATTATAACTCCGACATCTTGACAAACAAATTTATAATGGAATTATCAATTTTAAATAATATGTGTTTCAATGACAACGAATTAACAGTGTATCTAGTACAAATATCGCAAAATTAATAACTTTTGAACAATGAATGCGTGTTAGTAAATTTAAAAGCTTAAAATTTTGTATTACAGCTTTATATTTTAGCATGTTTTATTACATATTTATTTATTTAGGTGTATAGTGATTACATTATCACATATTATATTTATAAAAAACAGAATTTAAAGTTAAATGATTTTGGTATTTTTGACAGATGGTTAGCTTGGTACAGAACGCATTTTGGCAAATTTTCTTATGGTACATTTTTTTTGCCAAAATGAGGACGTATGCAAGAGATAGGGTATTCTTTGTTTGCGAATCAAGATGATAATTTGCAAGGAATTTAGGAACGATTCAAGTTTAAAGGGCAATTTCGCACATTGTCTCATTTAAAATTCGTTAAATATGAATTTCCTTCTAAGTTTTATAAAACATTTCAAATTTACTTCCGACATTAACCTATAATTGTTTTCAACAATTTATAACATAATATGTTCAAGAATTTTACATATTTTATAAGAACAGCTTTATTCGAGTACCTTGGTACTGATAAAACTACACGAGTTGCTTCCTCAACTATTTAAATACTGCCGACTAATCATACGTCAGAAACATGAGTGAAATATCTTGGCCTGGCAAATCTACATCTATTGTAAAAAACACGTGGTATTTTGCTTACCTGTTATACTAGTGATATTGAATGTCTAAATTCACTTTCGTCAACTTAAATTCATTTTAAATTTAGAACGAATTTGACAGTATGCTAGTGTAGAAAATACACATGTACCACACCACACTTCTATAAAAAGTAATAGTTCTGAATCATGAGTATTGCTACATAGTTTTTTTGTAATATTATTTGGCTGTGCAACATTTTTATGAAGGAAATCATAGACAATTTACATTATAAAGGTTATGTTCTCGGACATCTGACGGTTCGCAGACTATTGCTATGTTCACGTTACTTGCTTTTTGACGTTTGATGAAATTTTCGTTTTTATGCTACAAGCGATGACCAATCCGTTTGCGACGCATTTAAACTGCTGCCTATTCGTATAAAAAATGTGGGACAGATATATTTTAGTAATTTGCAGTATCATGCTAATTATAGCTAATCTATAAATTTATATTTGCTAAGGATTTCATCCGTTGTATTTACCGGATAATTGTTTTTCCGTTTTTACTTACACACCCACTAAAATCTATTGAGCATCATTAAATAAATGTTTTTAATCAATTTATACAATGAGTATGATACTGTAGGTATTTAAAAAAATGAGACAACGTAAACAAAAGTATTTGATTTTACTGAAATATATTATATAAAACTTATTATCAATCCTGTATTTACTTTTTTCGTAAAATTTACAAGAGATATTTTAAATTTTAATCATGAAAACTTATTTTCAGCAAAATATAATTGAAAAAATAAATTTTACATAACTTTTTTTAATGATTTTGACATTCATCTTTTTGAATAGGTAACTATATTTTTAAATAAGTTATTTTTTGTTGATGGCAATACTTTATAAATTAATTATTTGTTCATTGTCAAATTCATTGAACATAAATAAATTTAATAAGCATTCATATTTTTTTGTTCAGTAATAATTATCTCTTATTTTTCATGAAACATAAAACATGAAAACATGGCCATTTTCAAAGTGACAAAAGTAACATCATTTCTTAATATATTTTAGCAAAAAAAAATGCCAACGACCATTTTCTACGTAATATTCTAATCTATATTTTACGCATATATTGGCTATGACATAGAAAAATAATAAATCAGTGGTCGGCAACCGTTCGAACCATTTAACTCACAATTTAAAATTTCTTGTACTCGGATAATTATTCAATGAACATAGACATACAAATTTAGAAAGAAACATTTTTAAAATTTTGAGTGCTAATTGAACTAATTTTAACACTCTCGATGGATTCGGCGATAGCTTCGTGCAAGTTTATTTTCATATAAATTTTAAAATAACTTATAGTCAAGATTATTACACATATTGTGTGATTAAAGTGACACGTGTTTCGACACTTTCAGAGAAATCATTCGACTTGATATCACACGATAATTCACTATTAACGCAACCATGCTTTAGTTCATCCGAAGATGCCTCTAAAACAGTCAAAACACCCGTCACTTATAGCAACACAATCCATGGAATAATTTTATTGACTTAAGTTGTTTAAAATTTTATAGTTTTTATTCATTTATTTATTTATAAATGTACATTGCAAAAATTACAAATTATAATTTTATTGCTTTTGCAATGTGAAAAAAGATGAAAACATTGAAAGAAAAAATACTTAGTTTACAGATATAACAGTGAAAGAAAAACAAAAAACATTGGGAATTGACAAAGAGTGGGTTCCGACTAAATCAACATAAAAAATAGTACTCGTCTGAGCTCACTCGCGTCCATGTGAAATATGTAGACATCCGAAGCAATTTCGTTAAAAACCACTAAAGCCCTTCCCAGTGGCATCCCCATTGGCATTGGCTGGTTCTACTCAATTGAATAAAATTGTCACGTTATGAAATAAAATAATTACTATGTTTAATGGTTCATTTTAAATGAGTTATAACATTCCCTGAGTTCGTTTGTTGAGGCTTCCATCTTGCTCAGTTGCATTGTGTGTTATATGAATATATATGTTATATATAAAATATGTATCTATTTTTCAATTTATAGATTTCTTAAGATATCATTTAAATGTTTTTTAATCGGTTGACTTGTTGGTAATTACAGTAGTTTTTTGATGAAAGTAAAATAATTTCCTTTAGTAAAATTATAATTTTTCCTTTTTTAAATTCCAGGTCCCCGTCATACCAGCTGACATACAAGAAGTCTTCAGTGGAGGGGGCGGCGTGCTTGGCAAGCACAGGAGGCGCCGCCCCCCAGGGAATAACTGGCATCCAGCTTTTGGCCCCGGTTAGCTCAGGTGACCAAGCGAGGGATCCGCGGAAGCCTGGCTTAGCCAAGGTGCTCAAGGGCGTGGCCAGCTCTAGTATATCTGGTAAGTCTATTACTATTAGTCTTTATTTTTTGAAAAGTCCTATACGTCCTCCATTTTAATATTTGAAAACTAATCTATAAATCGCCGTATTCGATCAATTCCGAGCCTAGCGGATTCTTTGCGTGCGTCGAAACGTATTTATATTTGACATGAGATGCATGCAGAAATGGCAATGCTATGGTCAACCGCAAGTCGGCCATAGCATTGCTGTATGGTCCATGGCAACCGGCAAGGTTGTTCTAGTGGATCCCACAATATCAAACATTTTATGTATCGCATTACGCGCTCTATGAGTGAGTGGGCGAGAGCAGCCAACTTAGGACAATAAAATTTGAATCGATTGAATTTCGTACTATTTCATGAGTTTTTTTGACCCCGGTTTCTTCTTTCGGCATCTTCAGGCATTTCATGTGCACGAATGTACTTGAACTGACGACATAACAGAATTCAAACGATTCAAATTTTATTGTCCATCAAGTACCTTCAGTCGAAATTATAAATAAAAAAAAAAATATTTACGTTTATTCTTTATTCAATTTATTTGTGTCCTCCCTTTCACTGTAAAAAATTGGTCACCTAAATTTTATGCAATATTATTCGACAAATAGTATTGTTGTTCTCTTTTAAGGTGTTCACTGTCAATGCTTGGTTGAATGGCATTACATTAAAAAAAAAATACTCATTTTTTGTACTTATTCCACATTTGAACAAATATGTTGGGTTTGGAGCACTTAGTATTGGCAGTCACCCCCTCTAAGTGATTAATGAAGCTAGTACGGTTAACCACTTGCCGGTCCCGCCCGAGTTAACTTAGGCATTGAAAGTCTTCAATACTGGCGTATCTAAATTATAATATAAAATATTTTAATTGTCTAATCTGCTAATTTAAAAAAGAAAAATAAAATGTGATCCTTTTTGGAACAAGTTGTTACATTTGCTGTCTTATTTAAGAAATATAAATTAAAACTGTGTTTAGCATCCCAACATATTGGAAAAAAATGAAATATGGAATGAGAACAATATATGTGTTATCATTTTTTAATAGTATTGTTGTAGTAAAATAGTAAAGAAGACAGTTTTTAAGATCAGACAAAAGTATTTTGACACACGTCTTACAACTATTTGAAACAGTTATAAATATACCCTCCGTTCTCACTAATAAATTCGTGTTCATTCATGAATTGTTTCACACCAGTCGGTTGCCGGTCAAAAAAAAACATTCTTGGCGATTTGTCAACAGCTTACGCATTGAAGAATGTCTGCCTACATGCCGCCAACACGTATTACGAATTCTTTAATCACGAAAGAATCTGAATATTTTCATAATTGTCATATTTGTTTTTTATTGCAGACTCCATGTCTTTGAACTCTCCCGTCGGCGCTCCGGGGGCTGTTTCGGAGCTGGATAGACTCGGGGCACTGGGTCTTCCGTCTGCCGCTCAGGTAAATGAAATACAGTTGTGTTAACTGTTCAAGGTACACTACTAATAAGCCAGCAATTAAATTTTGGTAATTTTTTAGGAGAGTAATATACAAGTTTGACCAAATATTAATTCAAAATGAATAGATTGAAAAAATAACTCTTAAAAATGAATAAAAATTAATGAAATCCTTAATTATCAAAGCAAACAAAGTTTTGTTACGTTGTTATAATTATTTCAAAACCATTAGCAGTACAGTAAAACAGGGTAAATAGAGACACTTTTTACCCTACACAACTATGTGAGGAGCTTGGGATCAAAAGTGCCCACATCCACTTTTTACTGAACAGAGAAAAACACACTTTTCGTATACAAACTTATCCCCGTCACAAACTATTCAAGTAACTGTTTAATTTGATGTATTTATTCATATTTATTCATTTGCCAATAAAAATAATCTTAAAATTTTTCAGGCAAATCAGGCAGTTTTGATTCTATAGTCATATTTGAAATTTAATTGCATGGAAGCTATGAGGATTTTAGTGAGATTGAAAATGAAATTCTGAGCATTTGAATACGTACTTTCATATAACATCGTTAACTCGTTTTTTTTCAAAACTGTATTTGAGCATGTTTGATCCCAAGCTCCTCATGTATCTTTATATCTGCACAACATAATTTAAATATGAATGGCTTGAAACATATTTCTATGGTCCTACTACACACTCATGACAATATTTTTCAAATATTCACCATCGTTATTAAGACACAGTAAATTTTATTCGATGTCTCTATTCACATTGATTCGGGGTGAATAGAGACTGGAGAGGGTAAATAGAGACTTGGCAGGTGAATAGAGACAAAACAACAGATTGTAATGTTTGGAATATATGAACCTCTATTCTATATAAGTTTCTATTCACTCCGTTTTACGGTACTAATTAACTAAAAAAAACATGATTTAATTTAATTTTCGTGCAGTAAAAAAGAAGTTTATAAGGGGTCAAAAAGTAAGGATGCACAGGCATCAAGCTAAAACACGTTTGTTTCAATTTTGGCTAATCATTTAGTTGGTTTGGTTTTGTCATTCGATATATAGTATTATAGTCATTGTAAAGAATTATATATAAATAGTAAAAAAAAACATCGATACTTAGTGAAGCTGTGCTAAAGTTCAATCCTTGTTTTTGTCTCTATTCAACCCGTTTTACGGTTTATTATTTTTTCCTTCCAGCAACTCCTCAATAGACTTGAGAAATTGATTGATATCGCAGGGTTATAGTAAAAAGAAATACCAAAAAATACACCACATAATGCTATGTTACAAAATTCATTTGAGGCACACTTAATCCAATATGTACAGTTTTTGAAATAAGGATAATTTGAAATTAATAAAAATATATTTTTCCAACCAAGTTGTACAGTGTCGAGCAAGACTCGACATAGAGTTCTAGGAGTTAAAGTTGCTCATATGAAACAATTTGGAGAGTAATAAGTTGGGATAAATGCATAAATATTTAATGTACCGTTATTTAAATAAGCGATGAATGTGCTCAAAATGCATTGTATATTTTTCAGGCGTTACCTGATGCAGTACTGCTTCTGATGTTGGGTCGAGCTGGCCTAGCTAAGCCTCAGCTCAAAATCAATAAAATTGTCATCTACGTATCAGCTGCCGATTCACAAGGTATTTATTATATTCAAAATCCGTCATAACATTTTGAAAGGGATCAGAAAATGTCACCATATTAAGTGGTTGGTTGTCTTGATTTAAATAACACCAACAACATGGAATGTTACAAACATTTTTGAAGATAAAAGAGCTTAAGAAACAAAATTATGACAAAATTATTTCAGTTTAATTTTTTCAGTTGAGGATAATAAATTTAACCCGCCTACCACGGAAGCCTTTACTGCCCACTAGTGGGCCGTTTGTACCAGGTTGATGACCCGTGATTTAAACTGACCACTGTGGTGATTATCAGGCATGAAAACCTTATTGGCCCATGACACCTTCAACCCATTTTGGGATTTTAATGAAAAATGAAAGTAGCACAGCCCCTCCGTCTTTTGCTAAGATGTCTGATACATCCATATGGAAGATGGTTGCATAAGACCTTCAACTACTCGTGTCTTGAATTATTCATTTGTATTTGAGTTTTCTTAAACTCTCTGACGATATGTCACCGAATGGATCTTTTTTTACAATCATAGATGTATGAATGGCCCCGTTGTAATTAGGTCATTGGTAGATTTAATCGAAATTCTTTTGTTACTGTGACAAAAAACTGTCGTCATTCTTTTCAATAATATATAAGTAATGACACGTCATAAAGAAATCGGTTAACAGGGCTGTGTGATATTTTTTTACTTCTGTTTCCGACATGAAGCATAGTGTTTCAACGAAAGATATTTAATACCGTAAAACGGGGTAAATAGAGACACTTTTTACCCTTAACAACTATGTATCTTCATACCTGCCCTGCGCCACATAATTCAAATATTAACGGCTTGAAACTTGTTTCTATGGTCCTAGTACACATTCATGACAATATTTTTCAAATATTCACTATTGTTATTAAGACACAGTCAATTTTAATATAAAATTTAAAATAACTTTGATTATTCCACGTATTGTGTAACTAATTGTGACACGTGTTTCGCCTCTTTCAGAGGCATCTTCAACTCTTAATAAATAATAAAAAAGATATATTATTAAATAATATTCTTAACAGGACAGGTTGCTCACCTCTGCTGACATTATTCCCAATTCAAAAGAGTGATCACCCAACCTAACTGATTGATTGCAGCTCATTAGTTTATAGTTTATTAGTTTGTAATGTTTAACGTCATTAGAAATATATTTTTTTGCTTTGTTTCGATTCTATAACCCTCTCTTGCGTCCCTTAAAAGGAAAAATCCCAATCTAATTGATTGAGTGATTGGACCTTATTAGTATCATTATGTTAATGCATTTTTTGATTCTATCACCCCCTTCCTTGTTTCCTTTAGAAGGAAAAAAACCTGTAATCCATTTTGTAATTTCATAATTTAAAATGTTAAAATGTTAGAATTTATCTTGCTTCATTACTTAAGCAAACTTTGCGATAGTAAGTCTGAAGATGCCTCTGAAAGAGGCGAAACACGTGTCACAATTAGTTACACAATACGTGGAATAATCAAAGTTATTTTAAATTTTATATTAAAATGAACTTCCACAAAGTTACCGCCGAAACCATCGAAAATATAAAAACAGTCAATTTTGTTCGATGTCTCTATTCAGATTGAATCGGGGTGAATAGAGACGAGAGAGGGTAAATCGAGACTTGGCAGGTGAATAGAGACTGAAATACAAATTGTAGTGATTGGAATATATGAGTTTCTATTCATTCCGTTTAACGGTACTTATTAACCAAAAAAAAAACATGATTGATTTTAATTTTCTTGTAATAAAAGAGAAGTTTATAAGGGGTCAAAAAGTAAGGATGCACAGGCATCTAACTTAAGCACGTTTGTTTCAATTTTGGCCAATCATTGGTTTCAATCAATATTTGGTTTGGTTTTGTCATTCGAGAGATAGTATTATAGTCATTGGAAAGAATTATATATAAATAGTAACAAATACATTGGATATCATTTTTTGTTAATTTAATTGAATCGTATGATAAAACAATTTGAAAAAAAGATAAAATTTAGCCATAACCAATTAGAGACGAGTATCACGACAGCCAATCAGAAACGATTTACCTACATCGGTCACTGTTTATAAAATAATAAGCTTTTGACAGAGCTCTAGATTATTAATTCAAAGATTTTATTTATCAATTCACAGTGCTTCTTTTTCAAAAGATAAAAAAGAGTTGTCCAAATGAGACAACCTTGTCATTATTTATGATACCGAAAATTTGCATCTATGTTGTAAACGCATAATGGCTGCAATTTGTCAAACAATATGACGTCGTATTCTGACACAGGTCTTGAGATCACAATACGAAGCAGCGCCATCTCGACATTGTCTTGAATTTGCATAACATTGGGTCATTCGACTAATATACGTTCTTTTGTTATATGAAAATATTGTACGTGGGGTTTTTACGATGCTCTCAGTGTCACACCATTTTTTTTCTTTTATGTTTAGAATATACTGGAAAAATCTTCTTGACTTTTAATAGAATATCAAGCATACGCTTAAAGAACAGCATTTTCGTATTTCACCCTTTCATGCTGATTAATATTTTTCACTTTATGAAAATTTAAAATAGCATTGATTGTTCAACCTATTGTGACACGTGTTTCGCCCCTTTCAGAGGCATCTTCCGACATACATAAAGAGGCAAAACACGTGTCACAGTTAGTAACACAATATGTGGAATAATCAAAGTTATTTTAAATTTTTTAATGGAATTAACATCCACAAAGTTACTGTCGAATCCATCGAAAGTATTAAATTGAATCGTTTGAATTCTTCAGTTTTCTATGAGATTTGTTGATAACGATCCGGGTTTCTCCTTTCGGCATCTTCAGGCATTCAAGGCTCAAGTGCACAAGTGGATTTGAACTGACAAATTTGATATTGAAATTTCATCAAACATCTTCAGTCGAAATCTTCAAATAATATTTAGTTGGGTCCGTGGCCGAGTTTCAGCGTCATTGGCTTCGGTTGTTGAGTGCACGGGCTTGAATCATAGTCCGGGCAGCCTCATTTTGCAGTAAAATTGTTGATTTCTGCTTAGAGAAATGGGTGGCTGCTGTATAAAATTCCCTCCCACATCTGTCTGATTCTATAGATAGGGACACAGCTATAGCGATAAGCTAACCACTAGTCATGTTCTAGTCCTTTCTTTTTTTATCCCAACTCTCTTTGCATGAGAGAGATTGAGAAACTGAGTAACAAGCAGTTCTCTTAGAAAAAATGTGTTGAGGTAAGCTCCATTACGGGTCCGCGTGCTCCACAATGGGAGTAGACATGATTAAATAACATAAAGAGTTATTTTGTAAAGATAGGGAGTATTTTCAACTGACATAAATAGAAACAGGGCTATTTATATCAAATGAAGGAAGATAAGACAAGGTGTGTAATTTTAGTAGAAAACAATTATAAGAGTTTACAGATAATCCTGATCTTTACAAAATATATGTGGAAGTAGTACAAAAAAAACTTTGTTTTATTTATTTCAATATAATGCCTTTCCACCAAAAATTTACAGTTCCATCACCTTAAAAGAGATAATAATATGTTCTATATTTGCCTCTTCCTAGACTGCTGTGTGGAAAAGGGCATGCTGCACAGCGAAGTTGCTTCAGAGCTGCGGATTTGGTGCCGGTCCAGAGGCTGGCAGTTGCACGTGGTTGACCTTCACTGGCGTACTCCCCTAGAAGGACAAAGGGATCACGAATTTCCCAGATTGTGCTTATCAGAATTAGCCCGTTAGTATAAGAGAGAGACATCATCATTGTTAAAATAATTTGGTGTCCGCCTAAAATGTGAACGTTTCATTTTATACTTTCTGTATTTTAGAATTACAGTTCAAATTTGGAAATATGTTGACGTCATATAAGAGAAAGTTTCCAGGCATTAACACAAGGTTTATAAGCCTTATGTTAAGGAAAGCACAAAATTGTGCATTTGCTAATTGGAGATTAAATGAGAAATAACAAGCCCGTAAACAAAATTGTTAAGCAATAGTAAATTGTTTGATATTTGTTTTCAATCTAAAGCAGTGATGGTATATATGTACTTATGTTAGGTTGGACATTTGTTCCATACCACTATTCTGTTCATAAGATATCACCTAATTCTTAAGTAAAGTCATGTTCTCTTGTATGATAACAATGTTTACAAAGGCCTTTAGCCCGAATGATGACAATTTGGTTATGTTTTTTAAGTTACCATTCTGGATATCATGCAATTTCTGTTTCTTTTCAACGTTTTCATCTAATAATGCAAATCAATAATGGCTAAACTCAATCCTAGTTGAAAAATGTAATAATAAGTCTAACAAGAGAATAAGTGTATTAAATTTATTGCTTAAATCTTATTTTCTGTATGAGACAGTTGATTGCCAATATTTGAAATAAAATTATTAATGAGTCAAATTTGTTGTAAGAGTTTGCAATTAGATTTTACTACTATACCATAAATGCCTATTGTCTATCAATTCGTGGGTGTAGGGACATACGGGCGAAACTACAAAAACAATGATCTGAAATAAATGGCAAAACAGTTTTCAATGTTAAACTCTGTTCTTACAGATTTGCAGGAAAGCCGAGCAATATCTGGTAAACCCCTCTTTGTACAAGTTTCATATTTTTATATCTTATAGAACTGCATTTGAGCATGACGATGCCATATTTAACTCAAAACAGCAATTTTTTGTAGTTTCGCCCGTATGTCCCTACACCCACGAATTGTGTTCAGTAAATATATCAAACTCATTTGTTTTTTCAGGTCATTCAGAATCAGCATACATAATTCCAGTACTCTTTTTGAACTCTTCATTGGGAACACCTCTCCTGCCTCTAACAATTGAAAGCTCCGATTTTCGAGCTGCCCTTGATAGTACAGAAAGTGAAGATGACAGACAATTGCTCAGCAGATGGTGAGGTTTCTTTGATCTTTTACACTTCGATATCTATTTGTACCGTTATATAAAACCTGCATTTGGTATGATCAATATTTTGACCACGATCAATGGATCTTAGACTTTTGTTTTATTCATTTGCTTGGAGAAGGGCTTGCATCGTCAAATGTCAACTTCAATACAGGGTTAAGCAAAAATAAAAAACGAAAACAGTATTTTAATATTTCATCTCTTATGGATAACCTAAAAAACCCAATATTCAAAACCATAAAACATTGTTACAATATTTTTTTTTAGAATGCTTAAGATGTTTCTTTGATGTGTCGCAGATGGTTCAGCTAGCTTCAGGTAGTTTTCCGGTAGTTTCCAGGAAGCAATTGGCTTACTAGTCCTTATTCTTCTTACAGTCTAGAGAAAATTTTATGTATCATTCGAGATCAACTCAACAAAAAAAGACATACGCCTATGTCCAAGATCTCTTTTTAAATAGAAAAAATCTGACCTTGCCAGGACTTAAAGCCAGACCCAGCTGATCCCTAGGGCAAAGCTCTTGCCACTAGATCACAGAGACCGGCGATATTGATTCAGGTTGAAGGCGAGGTTGTTTAAAAACTCCTCTCCATCAATCCGATTCTAAAAGCAAGACATAGTGAGAAGGACTAGTTAGCTAACTATTAGTCCTGTTAGCCTTATCCTTCCTATGTCTATTCACATCAAATTAAAGAGAGGTTGAGCAACTGAGCAAGCAGTTTGTGTAGAAAATAAATTAAATATAATCATGTTCCTTTATACAGGTACGAGGTGGATAGTGCTGCTTCACCACCATGCTATCGGCTTGCGGAGAGAGGTGATGAAGACAAAGGCGATGAGGAAAGAAGAGTTTTGGCTGCTTTTCAAAGAGTGCTCTCTGTCGAATTGAGAGATACTTACCTCACGACAGTTGTCGAACAGGTATGATTCATTTAATATGAAGTCACTCTGATTTTGGAATAAAAAAACAGTTACATATATTTCGTCATATATTCTGATTATACCTTCATAAACAATGAAATGCTTCATTATTCAA
This sequence comes from Himalopsyche kuldschensis, assembly GCA_028554975.1. Classification (NCBI taxonomy): domain Eukaryota; kingdom Metazoa; phylum Arthropoda; class Insecta; order Trichoptera; family Rhyacophilidae; genus Himalopsyche; species Himalopsyche kuldschensis. The sequence continues at coordinate 193,243 of JAHFWI010000030.1, read as the reverse complement.
TATAATATTCTTATTGAGCCTGAATTGATTCTGAAGAACTCTTTTTGGTGGATGTTCCGCTCTTCGCAAGTGTTGTCAGCTTCGGACGGACCACACTAGCTCATGTCCCAGTCTGAGTAGTTTCTGTTTGATATCTATTCGAAGACATGCATGTTAACATTTTCCCCTACACCTGTCCAATCTCCAAAAACGGTATGTTCCTAGAGTGATTAGTTAACCACTAATCCTGTATTAGTCCTATCCTTTCTATCCCAACTCTCTTCGAAAAAGGTGGCTTGAGTAATTGAGAAACAAGCAGTTGTTGTAGAAAACTTCTGATGAAATAAAGTCCATTAGGAGTCCATTCGCTATATGTTGGGAGCGAACATGATGAAAAAATAAAGATCTGAAATGAATTTGGTGTATTAGTTATGAAAAAATGTTTTTTGTAATTATTTGAATTATGGGTGTAGCTTAATACATATGGGAAGAATGTTAATTGGATTGAAGATTATTAGAAGCTTAATTATCATTTTTAGAAAAATCAGCCTCTAATTCCTGCTATGAAAATTAATTAAAAAAATAACCTTAAGATCCATCCATGTATACAGAGTTGATGTAGTTAATATTTATTTATAGGAGGTGCACAATACTGTATTGATGAGTCAAGAATTAGCACGACGGTGTCTCTGGATAAACCGAGTGTTTGCTCAGCAGCCCGGAAGAGTCGAACAGGAAACTCCCGGAGAGAAGGAATTGCAAAGACGGTTGGCAGTGCTGCAGAAAGACTTGAAGGTGATTCAAAGACGACGGCATTTTGCAATCTTTCATTTATTATTATACAGTGTAACCCCGATTCTACGTTTTTCAAGGGACCGTATAAAACAAACGTTATATGCGGGAAAGTTTTATATATGAACTAAATGCCGGGACTATAGAAAATGAACGCACCACGCGGGAAAACGTATAATGCGAGAACGTAGAATCGGGTTTTCACTGTAGTTTATTATAACTTGAATACAAGACAATAAATTCTACAGTTTTCATTAATAATACAGATTATCCTTCACTCAGGAATGAAAAAGATTCCTGAATAAAGAAAACACATTATTTAGGTTTACAAAAATGTTTAAAAAAATTAGGTTCCGTTTGACTCATGGCGAGCATTGTCAACTCGTTTCCTTATTTTGGCCTAAAATGACCTGTTGGTTGGAAAAACCTATATTTACCGCATTCTTTCATATGTATATGTGAATTTCAGAATTGTCTATGGTTGAATTACGGAGTTCATCTGCACACTTTTTTTTACTAAATTTATTTGACAAAATTCTAAGATTGTCATTATTATTTCCATCATTAGATCGCTAAAATCATTATTTCTCATGGAATGGTTCGAGTTGTGAAAAAATATGTTATTTGAAACATTTTTACTTGTTCATTGTTAAAGGTGAATTTTATCTTTTGAATTAAACAGTATGATTAATCGAATCTTCAAACGCTCTATTCTTTGAAACAGGGTCAAGAGCACTTAGAACCTTTTCAAAGTAAGGTGTCGAACAATGAAAAAAGGTTATTTGTAGCAAAAGGAGAACATACAACCAGTTATAACAAACAATTCTGTTTTCATTTCAGTGTCAATTGATTGAGAAGCACATAGCTCGGGCTGTAGTCCCTCAGGCAGGAGAAGGTGTGCAGCCTGCGATGGCTGAGCACGCCCAGTATCTGGCGGGTGCAAAGAACCATTTGGCGCAGAGATTGAAGGCCATCGCTGAAGTCGTAGCCGAGGAGCATGCAAACCGTTCACATTTAGCTCATGCTCAAGGAATACACTCCAGGTATTTTCTTTTCTTTCACTGTCACATTTTTCTTATAGATTAACCCTTTTGTAGCCAGAATTTTTGGCCAAAATAACCAAACAGTTTTTATTGGTAGCTATATGTTTAATAAAAATAATAATACATTTTTAGTACTTATTCGACATTAGAATTTATTAAGGCCAGGACCGGTTTTGCTCATTGCAACCATTATCAGTTGAAATTAAAAATTTGTTATTATAATGCCATTCCACCAAGTATTGACAGTGAACACCTTAAAAGTGATCTGTATGTTTTGCAATAACGAATACAGATAAGTGATCTTGATTATTTGTTCACTATTTTACTTTTTTAATAATTACGGGTCATTTAAGTGAGCGGTCCTCAATTGTAATGTAGTGTTTGCAGAGCTTTTTTCCCCTTTTAATGCGGTGGAACGACGTTTCGGCACCTTTTTGTATTAAATATTAAATGTATTTTAAAATTTGGTAAAAATTTCAATTACCATCTATCAGTCCATCAACAATTTTTCTTTATCTTCTGTTTACTTCTATGGCCATATGGATATTATCTGTAAAAACAGTATTTTTGTTTCAGCTTATTTGAAGAGTTAAACGACCACACAGTCTTCTGTCAAAAAACAGCACAGTGCAGCGTAAATCGAGAAATTGTCCTGAACAGTGTCAAAAGGTAAGGTTGTATGTACTATATTTTGTAATAGTTTCTTCAACAAAGGTAGATTTTAAAATTGACTGATAATTAATAGTCTTAGTCTCTTAGACATTATCAAAAAGTCTGATAGATCAGTGTGAGATAGCAAAAACTATTAAACTATACAAAACTGCAAAACTTTAATTACCTATTTGTAAATTCATATTAACTGATAAAGTTATCAATGGATGTGGATTTTTTACATTTACAATAAACATTTATAAACCACTTAGATATTTTAAATGGTGGAGAATGTTTATATATTCAATTATTTTTAATGGAAAAATATCATGCTTGAGTTGAAAAACAAAATAATGCTGTTAAATAAGTATATTCTAAGCTACACATTTTACATATTTTCAATGACATTAAAACTAGGTTTGAAATTATTTCAAGTTAAATATCAAGGATGTACATTTGAGGTTATGTTTTTCAAAGAGCAATATTCTATCAAATCAAATTCAATTGAACATGCTCACAATTTTATGATATTGTTTTATCTGTTACAGCTACATAACTGGTGATAGTAGTCAACCATTGGTAATAGTTGGTGCTGGGGGTTGCGGAAAATCCACCCTGGTAGCGAGAGCAGCCCAAGCCTGTCATTTGTGGAGTCCTGATGCATTTTTGGCTTTTCGGTGAGTAGAATAACTGTTGGTTGATTCTAAATTTCAATACTGCTATATTTGGTTCTAGTAGAAACAATGTGTTGATGAGTGAATAATACCTGATTTCATTTTTCTTTTTCAGGTTTGTTGGAATCACTAACAGATCGAACACAATGGAACACGTGCTGAGCTCCATTGTAACCCAATGCTCCATTATTTTAAGTGGGTCGCAATATACTGGAAGACATGTAAGTTGCTGGTTTTAACTCAACTACTTTATTAACTCTTTAGGTGGTTGTGACATACGATTTACGCACTGCCATTTTGTAACGTTTCTCAATGTTCAAATGAAATATTATTTTTTCAATTTAAATACTAGCCATGCCTGGATAAGCTTCAATAATAAAATACATCAGGGTTCTCGTATTTCATTATAATACCTCACATTCACGTTTGTTAGTTCCGAGTTAGGTTGTGGAATAATGTAATGTTTTAATTATTTAACCCTCAAAGCCTCACAGAGCTGTGCAATCTATGTTTTACGTACAGTGAATTGGATGCTTACTTTTAAGTTTTCCTCAAATTACGCAGTTTTTCAACTTACACATAAACTTTTGGAACCAATTAATCATGTAAGTCGAGGACTCACTTTACACATAATAAACAAATAATATTTTTTCCGTTTCATTAATCCAAAGGATGTTCCAACGTTCTGCGATGTTCTTCAAAAGCTGGTGGCGGAGATTGCCCAGCAACGTCCTACACTGATCCTCATCGACGGTCTTGACCAGGCCGATGACTTCACACCGTCCTGCCTCGATTGGATTCCAGCGAAACTACCAGATAACGTTAAAGTTATTTTGACTGCTGCTGAAGGTCCAAAGGAGGCTAGTCCAAAAGCTGCGGAAAGCTTGAGGTATGTCCATACAATTCCACCAATGCTTTATGATTAAAACTTTGTTTACGGGCCTTTTTAATTACTATAGTAATTACAATATTATTTCACTGTGCTATAATGGAGCTCTACCAAGTTAATGCCAATTCAATCAATAATATTTTTAAGCATCAAATTTAAGTACATTGCATAAAGAAAGTTATCTTTTAACATGTTTAATTTTGAAAAAAAAACATCTTTGTATGTCTTTGTTAACATTTTTCTTATCCATGTATGCTCCCAATGTGGAGCACATGGCCTCCTAATGGGGTATCCACACATTTTTTTTCTATCAGAACAGATTGTTACTCAGTTGCGCATCCCCTCTTTAGTGTGATGAGAGTAGGGATAGAAGGGATAAGGCTGACAGGACTTGTGGTTAGCTAGTCGCTATAGGATTGGATGAGTGGTAACTTTCCAAAAATTCTTTACCACTGGTAAGGAATTTTTAGACAACCCAAACACCTATGTCATTGAATGGAGTTGGTAAATCGACTGAAATAAATGCTGCTCGTAATGGAATTTGAACCCGTGTGATCTGCCACGGAAGCCAACGACGTTGACCTCTTAATGATTTGTGTCATTAAGTGTTTGTATAAATTCACGTGTAACTCGAAGCCCAAACGCAAAGAGATATATTGCTGCGCCTGACTAATGCCTCAGATGAAAAATTGTAGTATCAGCTCAATCATTCTAATAAAGTGGTCATTGCTTCCAGGTTGAAACTCCCCGCAGAATCCTTCATGAAGATGCCGGATCTAGAGAGTGCCGAAGCCCGGAGCATTGTTATGTCTGGTGTTGTACAGTATAACCATTCTGTGAATGCAGCTATACAGGAATGCGTTTTGAAGTCTGTGGGTGAATGCAGACTACCTTTACATGCAAAAGTAAGAAAATCTTATTCCTATTACTGTACAGTGAAACCCCGATCTTACGTTCTCGCATTATACGTTTTCCCGCGTGGTGCGTTCATTTTCTGTAGTCCTGACATTTAGTTCATATTTAAAACTTTCCCGCATTCATCATTTCCTGCACTAATCGTTTGTTTTATACGGTCCCTTGAAAAACGTAGAATCGAGGTTTCACTGTATTGTCAAAAATAATTAAATTTAATTCGACCAATGAAACATGAATTTGTGATCGTCAAATCAAATCATTCAATCAAAAAATGCTTTACTTACATTGTTTGATGGTATTTCAATATGAAATTTGAATCGTTTGAATTTTGTAGTTTTCCATGAGTTTTGTCACTAACTTATTAATGGTTTGCCAATTTTATCTTCCTTACTCACGCGAGTTATATACTTTTAAATAAATATCATTAATTATAAATCCAAACAATTGTAATAAATCATTTTTTTAATAATACGTTGGATAAAAGCCACCTTTTATATTAGAAGGCATTTCCATGCTATTAACTGGCAATTATTTTTTATGCTTCATCTCTATAAACTCACTGACATTAAAACATTTGTTAATTCATTCAGATTACTATAGTAACAATTAATCTTAGCGATCTACTCATTTATTTAATGTCACTATTTCTATTTAACCTTTATTGTTTTTCAGATTTTGGCATGGCGTACTTCCGTATGGCAAGCATGGGGTGCTCGGTCCGGAGGCGGAGCCGGTGGCGCGTTGGCAGCTTTGGAAGAGCTTTGCGGCGAAGGAAGACTTCGCGCTTGCCTCGGAGCCTTGACTGCCGCACGACACGGACTGGCTGATCATGAAATGGTTGATTTGCTCGCTAGAGATAAACAGTTTCATAGTGAGAATACTCATTGTAAGTAAAAAGAAACTTTTTTTGACAATGTCCGCTCTCAATTCATGGGTGTAGGGATATACAGGCGAAACTACAAAAACAACGAACTGAGATAAATGGCAAAACAGTTTTCAATGTTAAACTTTGTTCTTACGGATTTGCAGGAAAGCCGAGCAATATCTGGCAAGCCCCTCTTCGTACAAGTTTCATATTTTTGTATCTTATAGAACTGCATTTGAGCATGAGCATGAGAAACAAAAGTTTTATATGATTACTTGTTTTAGATCAGTGGTACTAATGTGAAGCTACCAGAAGATTTCGCTGCAGCCACCAACAGCTTCAGAGAAAATATTGATATTTATATAAATGTGTTTTTGAAAATAAATTTGTAAAAAATACTTAAAATTAAATATTTTATATGCATTGTACTGTGCGTCAAGAAGTATCCATCAAAACTTTATTAAATGCATGAAAGATGTGGAATTAACAGTGAGAAAAGTATTCAATGTAATTGCATTACCAGTTGTTGTCTAGATACAAACAATCTACAACATTACTAATGAAACTAACATTACAAATTAATATGATTAATAAGTTGGATTAATTTGGGCAACTTTGTAACTCAGTTACTCAAGCTCTCTTTTATGAAGAGTGTAAGGATAGACATAATATCAAGTTTTCATTGAAGGTATTCTGAATAAGTCATAAAGAGATAATAAAATGAATGTTTGAATGTCTACTGATCGTCCATTAAACACTTTCTTTCAGTACCTTGGGCTCCAGCAGCCATTTTCTGGGCCCGTGCTTCAGCCCGCCTCGCTCCCTTCTTACGATGGGGAGGCGATGGAAGAGCTCGGTGGAGAGATAGAGCATTGCGGGATGCGGCCAGAGAATGTTTCTTTCCGCAAGCTGAAGCCGATATCAGAACCAGACTTGTGGAATATTTTGAGGTTAGTTAATGTTTGATGTTTTCCACATTACTTTACTTAGCATGTTAGGTTACTATGACATGCATGAACAAGTGATAATATAATTTCCATTGTTCACTTTCTTTCAAAAGTTATTCAATCTAATACTGCGTATAAGAACATACATAAATAAGAGTCTTATGATCCAAATTTCAGATATATTTTTTGTCTTTTAACTGCTTCCCCATAATTCACACAATTATGCGTGTGAGTGTTCCATTTTTGAATAATACTAGTTAATGAAAAATAAAATGAGAGTTGGGTGTATTAGTATGTTGCCAGCTAAGTTCATAATAAAATTTAAATGTCGGCACTGGTTATATAATTGTTTTATATTATATGTTTTTGAGAATATTAATTAATTCTCTTGGGAACCTTTTGGATCTTACTATGTTAATATCAGCTCAAAAATAAATCTTCTATTTTTTTTGAATGTTAAAACTTACTGACAGCGGCCATTTTTAAATCCAGGGCTATTGGTACGAAGAGAATGACCCGAAGATGGTTGGCCGTTTGATATCACAGGAGAACCGATTTTCTCCGGAATGGTAAATTTTTAACATTATTGCAAGCCTATAGACTGCACGGGGTATAATATATATTCTTTTATGTGTTTGCATGCTTTTGTTTAACAATTATGTGTTTCAGGTTCACCAACCTGATACTTTGCACTCTGAGCATGATTTTTTTGTCTGTTGCTTTTCACATTGTTTTATAATACAACTATTGTTAATAACTCTTATTATTTTGTTCCTGTTAATTAATTAATGGAAGTGTCATCTGTTAACATTCTTGGATGTGACTTAGTTAATTCTGATTAACCCTTTGAATCCTAGACAATTTTGGAAAGTGCCGGCGAAAAATACCAAGGCATTTTTTTCGAGTCTTCGGGAGTCTTTATTTTATTATTTATCTTAACTTATATTAATTTATCAATGTTTTCATTTTATGATGTATGGCACGGGTCGTCAACCAGGTCCGCACCGCCCACTAGTGGGCGATTTTTGCCATTATACCTTGAAAGAGGACACCTTCATTTGTTTTTAACAAAAACTGAACCAGACATATTATATTTAGTCTCACAGCATCAGACTCAAAGTTCTCATGAATGATTGAATTTGATTTTTATTTCAATGTATGAATAAGCACCCTTTTTGTAATAAAATGCTGGTTATACGAATTGGTTTTTTTAATTCGCCAAAATTTTTTCACCCATATACTGAAGTGATTTTGATGGGAGCTTATGAAATTGTACCATGAAAAAAAAGCAAAACAGGGCGGTAGGCATAAAAAGGTTGACGACTCCTGATGTATAGAATAATAAGTAATTGTATAATATCGGTTGTAAAGCATACAATTCTTCATTCATCACAGTCTTTTGCATGATTTCTGATTCTTCGTATGGCCCCGCAGGATTAAAAGGGTTAATAAATAGTTTTACCATTAAATCTGATGACTTTTTAATTAATTATACTGATTAATTTTCAGTTTCAACACGAGAAAGCTAGAAGAGCTACCTTACCAAATGTATCACCTCTCTAAGTCAGACTTGGCGTCGTTTGCCAACGAGAAATACTTCACCGACCACATTTGGTTATTTGACAAGATATCTGCACTCGGCTGTGGCCAACTCCTCGAAGACTTGAGTTTATTAGAAATGGATGACAGCCTTGATTCAACACCGGAGCACATTAAATTCTTGAGAGAATTCCTCCGAGAGAATTCATACGCACTGGATTATGACGCAAGACAATTCTATTCGCTCATGTACATGTTTTTGAAAGACAAAGCGCAGAACGGTGGCATCAGCAGTGAAGTTTGCCTCAAGTGGTTCGAGCATGCGAAGAATCCGCCCGTCCCTTCGTTGGTGCCTATGAATCTAGTCAAGTCATGCGTGGACGGTGACAGTAAAGGGAAGAAGGATATTGCGAATGGAGATGTCTTCGACGCCAAGATGTACGATCTGATCATGAGAGTGGAGAAGTGTGAGGGATATGTTGCCAGTTTATCTACGGAACGGGAAGAAATCTGCGTTTGGGATGTTGCCAGGTGTGAATATAGTCTTTGTTATATTGCATTTATTGTAAAAGTAAAAAACTGTCAAAGATAATTTTTCTTTATTTTCATAACTTTACGATTAATTAATTTTTTATAACTCTGATGAGTAGTAATGTAGAAATACTCAACCGAGGAAATAAAAAGGGCTTAAAAATGAATAGATGAATGAATGAACAGTAAACAAGTATTATTAAATAATATCCTAAATAGGATAGATAGCCACTGCTTACATTATTTCAAATGATGGGATTAACCCTTCCTAAAAATCCCAAACTCCATTTTGTAATTTTATCATTTTAAAATATTAGAATCAACTTGCTTTATTACTTAAGCAAACTTTACGATAATGAGTCCGAAGATGTCTATGAACGAGGCAAAACACGTGTCACAATACGTGGAATAATCAAAGTTTGTTTTATTTCTAGGTGTAAAAAGGTTCGAACTCTGCAAGGAGTCACTCATCCAATCAATTTAATTGCAATTGACCAATACAGATGCGTAGTTTTGTGTAGGAGAGAACTCCGGGTGTATGATCTTAATCAGGTAATTTAATGTTCCCATTTCATTGTTACTATTGTTATTAATATTTTTTTTCAGTTGATCTATTGATTCTGTTCGAAGGCATGGGTGATTAAGTTTTCCTTCCCATCCATCCGTTTCTTTAAGCAGGGGATGATTTAACGATTTTAGGCTATATTACTTTGGATGTCGACATATTTAACATGGACGTGAGTGAGTTCAGACCAGTGCTGTTTTTTTTATGTGTATAGTTGATTTTGTCGAAACTCATTCGGTTGACATCTTTACCAATTTCCAATGTAGTTTCTTTTCTCTCTCTTTTTTCTGTAAACAATGTTTTAATCTTTTTTCACATTGCATAAATTGCAATAAACTTATAATTTGCGATTTTTGTAATGTTCATGCGTCTAGCATACCACTGGACCTGTCCTTTCTATCCCTACTATCTTCAAAAAAAAGAGGTTGAGCAGTAGTAACTTCTGTCTAGATAAATTCCATTAAGAGTCCATATTCTGCACATCGGGTGCGGTACCCATGACATGTTATGCGGACATGACTTAATATTAATAAAATAACGAGTGATTTCAAATTTAAACTTTTTGGTTCACCAGAAATTTCTGAATACTTTTTCAAACATAGTAGCATACTAGTAAAAAAAATACATAGTCAAATAGTTAGTAGTTGGATAGTTCTAATGACAAGTCAAAGCGACTTTATTAGCTCATCATGCAAACATAGCCTTTTACAATTTTAGGGAAATAATTGAATATAAATATTTTACTACACACACAGATATAATTTCCTCTTTTAAGATCTTTTACATCTAATCTAGAATACTAAAGTCAAATAAATATGAAAATACAGTAGAACCTCCGGATTTTAGATTATCCGCATTGGTCAAAATAAATAAAAATATTACAAATTGGCTGATATGCACGTGGCGAATTGCGTCCACTGTTTACGTACGTAATTGATAATTGATTTTTTCAATACAAAACAATTTATTATTAATGCTATGTATTAATCTAAAGAAATAAAAATGATTTATACTGAATATACTTGTCTTTTCCTGTCAATTATGATTTTTTCGATTATCCGGATTTGTCCTTATCCGGACTATCTTCATCCCCAATTAGTCCGGATAATCAAGGTTGATTGAATATTTCAAAATCATAGCAACATTGTAAATTATTGTCTGTTTTTAATGTGTCGATATAAAATTATTCTGTTTGATATTCCAGGGTACATTTATAACACCATTAAAGGGTGTAATGAATCAAAAGATGCCATTCTATGGTCTCCATGATCCGTCACATTTAGTCTGCTTATCCAGAAACAGGATGTATGTGAATCTGATGAACACTGATACAGGTATGCCTTAATCCATACAAAGAAACTGTCATAACCTAAAATCTTCTTTGATCGGTGAGCTAGTGCAAATAAAGATTTCAGTTTTTATTGCACGAACACTACTTTTGAATTGGTTGCATTCAAACAGGGGCGGATCTTGTGAGGGTGCAATCGGAAACTGATGCCCCATTTATATTCAAAACAATAAGCAATATAAAAATAAATACACCGATCTACTAATTTAAAATTCAGATAAATATTGAAGTTAGCAACAATTCACACATGCTTAGCAGATGGCGCCAAAATTGTTATAATACATTCATCAAAGTTTTCTTCTTTTCTTCCAACCGCTAGAATTCCAATATTCCGGTATATCAGGCCACTGATGACTGCTCCATTAGGCGCAACATTTAATCAAATTTATATTATTTACTGAGAAAATATTAAGTACATTATTTATGTTTATTTATGTTTATAAATATTTTCTTTAGGTGACTGTGTAACAACGTTCAAAGCTGGCGAAGATAGATTTTTGAATTCCCTTCTTGTCTCTGGTGATGGAAGGTAATTATTTTTCTTGTCTATTCCATTTAACACTTAATGCACTGAAGATCTTTCCCATTACAACATGGTTAAAACGAATAATAATGTGCTACAAAATCTTCAAAAACATTGCATTTAACCTTTTTAACTATTTGCACACTATGTAACCCAAATATTGAAAATTAAATTGGAAGAAAATAGTGGCAATAAATCCTAATGTATGATCATAAGTCGTCTCTATGGGTAATAATAATGCCCTTTGCTTGCATAACTTTCAAACTATATTTCAATCTTTAACTTCCTCAGAAACTACGATGTGAAAATATAATTTTTCCTCTTTTTTTAGAATATTGGTGTGCGGTGATGAAACGCAGAAACCGTTCCCGCTGTTAGTGTGGAATCTTAGTTCTCGAAAGCTTTTGTACGATCTGCGAATCCCTCATCATGACTTCATTACTTCACTGGCAGCAATCACCCACGAAGGTCTGTTTTACATAGATATATAGACACGTTTGACCTTGAGAACACTCAACTTTTTTTGATTACCAAAAATCGATTGTTTAGAATGGTGGCACTTAATCTCTTCGGTGACGCGGCCGTGTTTATACGCCAAACAATTCCCCGTGCTCGTAGGGCCGGCCATACAAAATGCGCGTGTTAACACGCAGTACTTGAGACGTGGTTTAAAAGCAACGTTTATGATAATTTAAAATATCTTGCATAGAGTGACATCTCTTGGAATCGCGATGTATTAAACATTAAAGATATTGTATAGTAATCTATAATATATTGATTTTAAAAAGAGCTGTTTCGTTGTGTTGAAATGTGTCGCTAGCAGGGTATGCGTAGAACCTTGTTTTGAGGCATACCACTCAATGAAAAGACTATTAATTTGCTTTAAGAATTTTAAACGTATTTTATTATATACACTTAAGATTAAATTTATTATGAATCAGTTTCTGTGTGAGTGTTGTGACTACCCTGATGTTTTGTGAAACGTTTGTTGGTTTGGTTATTGAATAAATGATGGCGTAAATGACACATCATGTATTTATATGGTAAGTGTTTATGATGTACTATTAATATATGCTTAAAAGTATATATTTATTAGGTTTTATTTTTTGAAAGAAAATCACGGCCCTCCATACACGGTCATACTAATCCTACCCGGCACCTAACAGGTTAAACGATTAAATAGCAAATTTGAATATCAGTCGAAATTCTAAATAAAATTAAAAAGAAAATGTTATTATTTATTTCTAGGTTCATACGTATGCGTTGTTGCCCTGGAATTGGACGAGCCTGCCCCGAATTTCATCGTAGTCTACGATCTGCAGTCGGGCACGCTTTTCAAGAAGTGGAAACCAGGAAGAGACACGGCTTCGTTGGCCATCAGCTCAACCGATGGCTGTGTCGTCTCAGGATTGGACGATGCCAGGATCCTCGTGTGGGATTTAGTCACAGGTATGACAATATTACATTACTTCAACTTTTGAAACTTTGATAAAGCACACAATTAGAATATTGGTATATTAATTATTATGATTTTCGATAGGTAACTGTCGCTACACATTGTGGGGTCACACTGGAGCTGTGACGTGTTTGAGGTTGGCTCCAGGGGGGAGACACCTTCTTTCAAGTGACTCCAAATGTCGGGACAGATCAGTACGATTGTGGGACCTTCATGCAGGTATAAATCCTTGATCAACACACCTTTAAATATTGCTTTTAAGGCGTTATCTGTCAATTCTTGGCGAAAAGGCATCACATTTAAATTAATAAAACAATTTTTTTTGTATTAATTTAACCAGTCTAATGCCTCACACGGTTCATTGCATGAGCAAATTTGAGGCCTCAAATGGCGTGATACGTAATATTTTATTTTAGTTACCATTGGTTTATAAATCTCTTTTTGCTTCTACATACTTGTCAACACACAAACTTCCAGTTATAATATATTTTTTACTAACCCATTGTTTATGGTGTGCACACAAATTTGTGATTAATTACCATAGTAATCAAAAGGGCCCATAAACAAAGTGTTAAATGATATCCCAATATAACCTCGACACGCCCTTTGGACACCTCATACAGAAACATTTTTAATTTATTATGGTGACTAAACGTTCTTAACCCAATGTTAACTAAAAATATTACGTGTCTCACCATTTGAGACCTCAAAAATGCTCACACCCCTGTACGTGTGAGGTCTACACGTCAAATACTCTACTCATGCGCCTGTGTGTGTGAGGCACTAGACTGGGTAAAATTTAATACAATCAAACATTGGCTATATTATAAAAAGATATACCATACCATCGAAACACATTTGAAGCATTTATAAATATTTTTATTTAGTAAAAAGCTTGATATGAAGGGAGTTCCGGCACCTTTCTTTTTCAAAAAAATCCCTGCATATATTATATTTGAAAATTATTCGTGGACATGGTGAAAAAAAATATAATATAATTTAAGGCTAAATGTGAGATAAATTTATGTTTCACAGGCACCCTGATATCAGTCTACACACCTCCGGAGCGAGTGAGCTCCTGCGAAGTATTGGCAGACGGCCATTTCATAGTTTTGGCCCTCGAGAGCCACAAGGACCTAGTCACATTGAAGCTTGTCACCGGCAACAAGTCTAAGAATGCCGAAATAGCCACAAACGCCGACGGAGACAATATCAACGGCGAACCAGAGACTTTCTATGGCGAACCCGAGAACGACGGCAAGATATTCGACCTCAGGGACAAGGATCTGGGTAATGGGTGCTGATTGAACAATCAGTAGATTGCAGTTTGTTATTTAATATTTGAATACCAGCAAGACTGGATATTGAAACAGACCATTTTGAGATACAAAATGTATTGTATCTCAAATGGCTGATTTTGTTCAGTACAGTTTACAAGAAGACAGAAAGGAAAACAATTGTCAATGTTTGACTTGAGATTTGATCCCTTGTTTGTATAATAATTGAAGATATACCAGGTGTTGCCGATTTATTGTGCACAAAATTAATGTGGAAATTATTATGATTGATAAGGCAATTCTTATCAGTGGGTCATTTCAGATGAATTACTTAAATTTAAGTATAGTTACCCAAATAATTACAGACATTAAAACTCCCGTTATTATATCAACGCTGCAAAGCAATATTGTATAAGTATTTTACCATCTCAATTATTCTCTATACACGTTACAGATTCAATAAGCACACTAAATGTAGAAGGATTTTTTAGTAATTTATCCAATTATTCTGTGAAAAATGATGTATCTGTGGAATATATTATAATAGATAGGGTACGTTTAAAGCAGATGAAAATGGTTGTAAAATATAACTTCACAAGCAATTATGGTAAAACAGTTTGTTTAAAATGCTTTTGTATACTTTCAAAAGCACACTGGCCATGAATATATTTTGACTTACATACTTACATTTAATGTTATTTTTTCTTGTATTTAATTATAGTCTTTTTAAATTAAATTTAAAAAATGCTTAAATGATAAATCTTCTCGATTAATTACAATAACATTAAAACTATTTTCGATTATAGATAGCTATGTGAATAAAAAATTAAATCGTCTTGAATTATGTAATTCACTTGCATATTATTAATACATTGTAAGAGTTACCGATACGGCATGATGAAAATACAGGATAAAATAATAATATCATAAGGATAAGATATCATTAAAAAAAGATAATGGAGGATTCGATAACCTCCAAATAATTCTGCGTAAAAATATAACTATACTTTCTGAATATTTATTCCTCTTGTACAAAATAAATTATACTTTACGGTATGTAATAAGTAATTTTGCAGCTTGCCAAGAGAATGGGTAAAATATTTACTCCTTGATGGAGACGCAGCATTCTTTACAGCTATTTTGTAAACAGCGTGTGTGGATTGTAAACGTTTTCAATATAATGCCACAAGATGGCAGTGTATATTGTTTTGTTTTATTGTCGCTTTTCACGTTTCTCATGCTCAATATTGACAAATGACACGCACATGAAGACATGTTATGATTTTCAATGAATATTATAACAAAGACTATGTATAAAGCAGGACTTTATTGTTGAAGTAATGTACTGATTCATTGTTTATCTTATTTTGTTTAGCTTACACCGCATTGTCTCTGAGTAGATATTCTAAAAATATTGTTAGTCGGGTAAGTTTGTTTGATGCCTGCACGGGCTGGACCTGGGGACCTCTTTGTTGAGTTTGGGTTATGCTAGGGAACTGTCACGCAGTATATTATTGATGAATGAATAATAGTCAGACTTTAATTTAAATTGACATTAATTTTATAGCACCAATTATAAATTGAACAATGAATTGTGTGGATTCATTTATATCCTTTTGTGTAATATATTTGACAGTAAGTCTAAGGTCCTGACCAGGTACTTTTTAGTAAAATTCAATCCGTGCAGATCTCTAAATACATGAGGTGTTAAAAAGCAATAACCGATCTGTCAAATTTCATTAAAGTGCATATGTCATTTGAAATTATATATAATGATAAATATCAAGAAAAGTTTAAGCTCATTTGCTTATTTCAATCATATTTATGTTAGAAACTTGATAAATTCAATGCTGATACATCCAATTTTATTCAGCTTAAATTTATTTGCAATTAGCGATTGACCTGCTAGTAAAGAATGAACAAATTTTTTGAATTGAAATAATAATTTGAGTGTGAAACATAAAGCCAGTGCTAACTATTTATAACGCAGAGTGATCATATCGGTTTTTGGTTTTAGACACCACATAATAAAATGATATAACACAAATAAATCACAACTTTATGTAAAGTTGTCAAAGAGAATTCTGATTCACTTTTCAATATCTTTTCAAAAAGAATCTTTGTGAATGTATGCGAATGAAAATGTACAGTTATGAAACCAAAACAATCTGTTGTCATGGAACTAATACAATCATACAGTGTTGAACTTATTAAAAGACAAAAAGCAATTTTATACGTTACTGAAGTTGAATTATATCCTGACGTGTCGGCTCGTATATCTATATGTCTATTAATATAAATACTTTAAAATATATCTAGACTATTTGTTCATAATGAAAATAATGAAATGAAAAATTTGGATGTTGTCAAAACCCAGCAGGATCCTCACTTCTAGTCTATTGTCTGAAAATATGTAACCAGTTGTATGCCAATAATGTTTATATACTGTCTACAGTTCCGTGAGCGCATTGCTGGCCATAGAAAATGTGCGTATATATACGGTCCACTTTACTCCCAGTAATACAAGGCTGACGATTTTAATAATTCAAACATTTTATAGACATAGCGACATCTCTTAGAATCACAGTCTTTTACTTACATTTGACATATTTTGTATTATAATCAATATAACATCGATTTTAAAAAGAGCTATCTATTACCAGGATCCGTCGCGATTTTCTAACCGTTCTTATACCTACTGGCATATAATGGGTTAACAGTCACTTTCAGGTTAAGTGCTGCCATTAATTTTTCTTTTGTCGACAGTTTCTTTGATTATTTTCAAAACAACTGACAGTCCATATATTATCCCTTTCCCATATGTATTATATCTAAATACTATTTCACTAAACATTCAGACTGTCTATGTTTTAAAAAGTTTATATCTTTTCTTAGATGATTTATGGTTAGTCAAGTTTTCAAAATACAGTTGTTTTGGAGTCAGGTCGCCTGCGTATGAAAGCATTTATTTTGAATATATAATCTCTATTTTTATGTTCATTTACAAAAAAAAATCTACGACCAAGATCTTCTTCTGTAGAGCAATGTCGTGTCTTGTACATGTCATAGATAGTCATTTAGATAATGTTTACACGACCAATCCCTTATGAATTTAATATCTTTGTCTATCTGTAAAGTTACTAAAGTTTAACTTGTGTATTCTATTATGATAGATGTACCAATAACTATTAATTCAGTTGTATATCTACTGTAACAGTCAGTAACAATACTGTGTAGTATATTACATATTCTAAAAAGTATTTCTTTTCAGTTTCCCATGTGTTGTTAATAACAATTTAATTAATAACAACAACAAAATTTTCTGTGTGGGTTATGTCCTTTTTGCTTTTCTACAGTCGGTATAAAAAATAATAATGTACGGTCTTGTCTTCACAGACAGATTGGCCCTGTATGAATTTTAGCACAGTATTATCTAAGAAGCTTTGGGACTTTTTGAGAGTTTAATATAAAGAGGGCTTACCCCCATATTCAACAAAGATATTTATTAATTTTGTAAAATACGGAGTAATAAATGGTTTGAAATAATATATGAACCACCCTCCATTCTTAGGAAATATGGTCAACCGAAAATTTACATCTCTTCCAAAATTAAGATTGACTCATATTTCATTCCATTTTATGAATATAAAATTTTTTACGTCAAAAATAAATGATTTGAGTTTATACTGCTTTCATAATTATCCCTGCATCAGAAATGTATACAATGGAATCCTGATTCACCATTTTTTAAAAGGAAATCTAAAAGAAGATTAATTTGGGAAAGTCACCTGACTGACGATAAAAATACCAATAAATGTGAGAACCATAGATTGGGTTCCACTAATTAATTTAAATTTGACATCTGACCACACTTATAAATTGTATATCCTGTATTTAATATGCTCGCCATTTAAAAAAGAGCAATTTACTAATAACGAAAAACTAAATAACTGTAGTAATACTTATTTATCTACTTCTGAATATCTATTATAAATTAGATTTCTTAATGTATGTAAAAGAAGATAACCACTCATGATTCATTGTGTTCAAATTTTATGTATAGTTGATTTTCTATTTTCAAAAATTAATTATTGTAAAATATTTCAAAATAAGGTTACGTGAAAATATTTTTCTGGTCGACGAATGAATGAATTTTATTGTTTTTCTTTTTGTCCCGATTTATTTCTGCAATTATTATGTGCTAAAAAGCTTTCGATTTTTATGAACATCAATATGCAAATAATATTCATGAGCAAATTTTTGATAAACATATCGTCAGCATTTCGAATGCAAAGCTGTAAATCAGGCGTGGACAACCTTAGTTCTGGGGTCAAATTATTGAATAAAATATTTTAATATTACATAAAATTAATGTGAAATATACCGTTACTTCTTATTTATATATAATAATCAACACAAAGTTTGAAGATTGATCTTGTGCTGGAACTACAAGACTGTCCATATTGGCACTGCTCTGAAAGAACTTTTCAGGTTCAGGGACAGACTAAAACTAGTAGATGTACAGATTTGGCTCGCAGGCCGGGGGTTAACCATATCTGCTGTGAACCATTATAGTGTAAAACTGTAAACTTTACTAGGCAGTGTAAAAATACAATAAGACTTCATTCAAAATCTATATGAATATTGATACATTTGTTGGTATTCCGTAATCATAATTTTTAATAAAGATATACTTCAACTTTTCAATATTTTGGTAGATACAGGCTTTGCATTCTAAAGTGATAATATATATGGTATAATTTTCGCCAAATAATTTGTTGTGCTTGTTATAAACTCATTTGCTATCACGTTCAAACTATGTAACACTGTTTTGACAGTACAGTAATGGTATATATTTGAAGCAATTAATTTTCTTATAAATTAACAAGAATTATCGGTTGTCAACTAGAAATTATATATACCAAATGTATTGATAATAATATTATAAAGTAGGTATGTTATTTTTTTGCCGTGCAGCTTTAGCGGATTTTAGATTTACCATGATATGGATTCGTTGGTGGAAGCAGGGCGCATTATGTTCGTGATTTTTTCGTACTGGCAGCAGTGGCCTGCAAGAGACATCAATTCAAACAGAGCACCCAAACTCAAGGTTGAATGTGACAGCTGTCAAATTTAGTTTCAATATGATTTCGCTAACACCTTAGTGCATGGTTAAAATATCAGTCCCGTGCAGCTCTGTCTCGGGCCAAGTAAGTAAGGAGTAAATTCGTTTCTTTTCTTGATCGTATAGCGTTATGGAAGGCGGCTGTGAAAAACGGCTGCACACACATAACGGAAGGGTGGTGGGAGAACCTACTTGTAACAAGTGTCAGTGATAATATATTTTCCCTGATAATACACTTCCGCTGTAACAGAGACACTTGACAGTTGCCTACTTGGTAAACTGTCATAACAGTTAATTAGTGATGTTTTTTTTATTTTTGAATCTGACTTTCCCTTTGGTAAATTTATCTGCTGTTTTGAAAATCAATTTGCAATATGAATTTATCTTATAAGCAAAACCGCATTTTACAATACAACAGTTTGGTGAGATTGCAACGTAATAAATCTATTTGCATTTCAACTATTTAGTATTGATAAGGTAAACTAAAGCCACACCTTGACGCTGTATATATTCGTGTTTTGTATAAAGTTAGTTTCCATTTTGGTTTTAGCTTACTTTCTTCTTGAACTGATTTTCTTACCTAGTTAGAAGTTATCGACAAAATAATATTTATAGGGTTGTATTACTATCAAAAGTTAGCTGTAAGTTTTTGAATGTACGTACTAATAATATGAAAACATCAACAAATACCACCAAAGTAAAAACTGCCAGTAAGATTTCCTCAGAAAATTGTTAATTTAAGCAAACATTGCATTTCATATTGGTTTGCAGTATTCTTTGATGGTCGATAAAATTAATTTTGCTTCTCTTTTCGAATGCCCACATCTTTGGTTTTTCAATAAATTTATTCCGGTTTATTTAATGCAATTTTTGGGACTATATAAACGTATATATGTAATAACGTAATTAACAAAGCATTGTTCACATACTGTGCGTGCAAAATCCAGTGTTTCACCTGTTTATTAAAATGCGACCTTGACACGTGCGTCCTTGTACATGCTATGTTCCCACAATTGAGAACGCATCTACCGCACAAAAAAAGGTTTAGGTGTATTGATATAGTAATAATTATCACCAATGTAAGAGCAAAATATTTGACTTCAGTAATAAGGGTGGCATCATGTGATTTTAGCACTTGTTGTAAAGGAATATCTCAAATAATAGTCTTAACCTGCTGATTTGGCATGTCCCGTTCATAATAATATTCTTCTTTTAATTTAGCTTGCGTATGTGTTCCTTTATCATTGAATGATTAATTTTTTTTTGTGTAACCGATGATTGTGTATTTTTGAGGCTGATTTATTTGTATCTATGATTATCTATGATTCGAATTTAAGAGATCTATTTTTAAGTCAGGTGCGCTGCGAGCAGCCTATTTTTAAGTTGTTTAGCCACATTTTTATCACATTGCTGGTCAATAATGGTAAATAGTTGTTCTCGAATGAGTGTGTAAAGAAACATACTATCTTTTAAGACATAATTTTAAGCAAAATGTACTCTATAATATACACCAATCAACACTATTAACTGTCACAAATCAAGCCATCAAAAATCTCACTAACGATTATTAGTTATTCATTACTTTCATAATAATTATTTAACCCGTTGACTGCTGGCATCTCATTCATTGAGACGCCTGATTGCGGTGTGTTGCAAATATAAAAAGAGTTAACAGTGTTTAAACTAGCAACATTTTGTTTATTCAAATAGTTGTCTATTATTTGGTCTGATAATCTTCATGAGTATATTTAACACAAACAATGATGAACTACTTTTTGAAATCTTTGTTGTTGGACTATTTGCAAACCGGTATAGTAGAGAAGAGGTTAAGAATCTCAATCTTGACTTGCAATGAATGTTTTACGTTTGTGTCAGAAAACTCTGTCTATTTTAATTTTACATTTTTTGGATTCTATAGAAACTAAATAAGTGACAAATTTTAATGTAATGAAGTCTAGTAAAATGGTCTGACATTGTTTATTACGGATAGTAACAGTTCAATACTTTTATACCAGTGTAATAAAAGCAATGAGAAGAAGAAACCATCGCTTATTGCAGTATATATGAGGATTTTAATAGTCCATTACATACTAAATAATATGAAACATAATTATTGACATATCAATTGATGTTTTTTCCTCAGTTGTGCAACACCCAATAATAAACCTGGATAGTTGAAAGTATACCATAATTCATAATGAAGCCACCTATACTTAAACACAATAATTAACTATTTATCAATGACCTTGATGCAATTTTGTTTTGACATAAATTTTCAGCAATTTTAAAGGATTGTTGACTGTTATTAGTGTTGATTGTTCTTAGATTTTAAGTTGTATGTGGAATACTGATTCTCCCTGTGATTGTGGATTAATGAATTATGTCTATTTATCAACATGGCACAAATAAAATTAATGTAAATATTAGTTAAGTGGATGTCCTATCATTTAATGAACTTATCTCTAATATTTGACCACTATCATGTCTGTCTATTATATGGGTTGTCATTTATTTTGTGAAAAACCCATTGTAATGGCATACAACAAAGCAAACATTTAAATCTATCAATAGGCGAATTATGTATCTGAGAATAAATTGATGACATTTTTAATCATGCAGCATTACTTGAAAAATTATGAAAAGCTTTTGTCACTGGTCTTTCTACTGAGAATATGTTTCACCATTTGCAAAACTGACAGCTGTTAGATACGTTTTGTTTATTTGCCATTTCTATGCTCGTTTTATTATAATAAACGACAATTCCTTGATTTTATTATAAAGGTTTGCAATATATATTTGGTGATACGCGATGAAAAATGTCATTATTTGTTTTATGTACGAGAAATAAAAAATATTTCAGTACAAATCATTTCTTAGATGTTTCTAAATTTGTAATAAAAAGACTCCCTATTTTTTTGATTTGGTGTAAAACTTTTAATAATTTATTATTAAATTAAGAATGTAATATATGAAAATTAATTTCAATCATGAGTCGTGAGGAAATTTTACCAAAATTCCATTTGTCAAATTTAATATAATGAATCTGTTTTAGTATTTATGGATAATTTTGGTGAATGTCGATTTCAGTTTGTTCTTCAATGTAAATTTCTATTCAGTTTTAAAACCATTAATAAAAAAAAACATTCGCTTTTTCGTGTTCTAACAGCAATACTGTTAAAGACGTAGGAACATAGTTATTTCTTTTAATATTTTAGATTAATAATTATTAGATATTTGATATCTTAATCAAAGTGAAAATAAGTGTATTCTCTTCTTGAATTCTTGGTGAAATTAAATTATCTTATGTGTTGTCTGTGTTAAAAATAATAATCCTTATTGCTACGCAGCCAGGACCTGAAATATTACATGTGATGGGCGTCACATTGAGTTGGATTTATTTGTTTTGAATAAATTGAAATGTGTCAATACATTTGACTTTTATTTACCATGGAATGACAGATTTGTCCTATATTAAATATGCTATATGAAAAACAGGCTAACATGTTGAGAATACAACAAATAATTATAAAAGAAATGTTGCAGTTCACTTTGTTGCCCATGTTTCTAAAAGAGGGATTATTTGATTTTTGATGGAATTATTAACATTTTACCCTACTCACTCCACAATGAATCTTTCAAATAAAAGAAACACATTTTTTTGTACAACCATATTCCACATACAGTAGAACCTCGATTATCCGGATTTTCGATTATCCGGATTGGTCAAAATAAACATTATATAGAAAAGGGATGCTTCGACGTTTATTGCTAGCAGATGAGATTAATGAAGAAACAGTTATCAGCTTCCACAAGAAAATAAATTTAAAAGATTGTTGCTACATGGCAGTAGAATGTTGGAATTCTTTAGATGTGTCAACTTTGAAAAAATCATGGAACCAAATTTTGAAAAGACCATTTGTAAGTTCCAGTAACGAAGTAGAAAATGATATAATAATAGAAGAGACATTGCGGAAGCAATAACACAACTTTTAATATGTGCTGAATGCGACGAATAAAATATAACCGAGTGGCTAAATTGCGATGCAAACGATCCTGGATTCCAAATTATTAATGATGACGAAATAATTAAAGAAATATCAACCTCAGAGGAACAAGATCAAGAAGACGTAGAAGAGATTTGTGAGGGGGGGAGATATTGGTCCTACAAATTCTGAAGCTTTTCAGTATTAATTTAATTAAATATTTTTTTCAATAAAAATAATTTCCGGTTAATGATTTTTTCGATTATCCCGATTTGTCCTTATCCGGACTTTCTTCATCCCCAATTAGTCTGGATAATCGAGGTTCTACTTTATATTTTGTAATGATCAGAACTGGTTTCGCTCACCTTGAGCATTATTAACTGATGAAGCTGCCTTTCCACCAAGAATTGACAGTCAACACATTGATGTAAAAACTATCAGATTTATCAATTTGTTAAATTGGAGCATTTTTAAACATTTTGATTGGATAATTGTTGGACACCCTGCAACCTGCAATAAAAATATTAAGTACTTAGCAAATATTTAAAAAAAAAAATGGATTATTGCACAGTTAGTGCTTATTTAGTAACATTGGTTTCTTTTAACTACATACAAATTGATAAGTTCCTATTCATGGTTTTTTAAGCTTTATAAATTGAAATTACTTATAAATCCGTATTAGTTCGTGCAAGCTAATTCACACTAGATATTAGAAAAACATTGTAATATATATTTTTTTTGAACAATGTATACGTTAAGACGTAATATATTATTTGTTTAGTGCAATCTATGCCAATAAAGCCATACCACTGGGGTATTTTTAGACCTCTTTTGGATCACTGTTTTTCAGTCTTTAAATTGTTTTTCAGGAACCTTCTTTCGAATGTTCAATGTAGTAAAATTTTACTTTCTGGCGAATCCCAAAAGTGTGTACCCTGCTGAATTTGAATGGAATGCTTTTTTCTCTCATTAGAAGTTTTAAAAAAATAGCTCCAATGATAATAATTATAAATTACGTGTGAAGTTCAAAAGCGTTATTGCTCGCAATATCGACAGTTTTATCACAAAATGGAGTATGAACATAAAAAAATACGAATATAAAGAAAAATTAAATGCAAAAGCCATACTACATATCTACATTCTTTAAAGAAAATTTTCACCGGATTTCATTAAAAAAAATAATTGCACACCGAATTTTTTCAAAAAAAAATATATACGTTAAAAGTTCTAAATTTTTGTATTATATAAATTTATTTCCGTTTAATAATGAAAATATTGTTTATTTAATAAAAAGGTTAGATTGAAAATAAATAAATTCATGTCAATTATATTTTTGTCTAAAAATCTTAATTATAATAAAATTAAGAATAGTATAACATGAAAAGATAGTTGGATATATAAAATGTATACTGAACAGACATAATATCGATATTATGTCGATGGTTCGTATTGATCAAAAAAGTAGTCGGGCCATAGACAAATATTCTCGTTTACGGTTTCACGAACACCCGTGACAGCCATCTTCTCAAGTTATCAAAAGTTAGCAAGGTGAGTCAAATTATTCAAAATTTTTGTTTGTTTCTACAAATCGGAACGAGAATAACTAGGTATTATACCGTTACATCTATTGTCCTCATATCGTATTTATTTATTTAACATGGTTGCCGATTGTCAAAATTTTGACGTACGGCTCTCAGTTAGATAACATACATACTTCACAGGTTATTTTTTTAAACCTTTTCTTCGTTGATTTTTGTCAATTCAACTCAGTAATTGATTGCAATGTTCTTATTAATATTTATAAAATCATATTTATTTTTCATTAAAAAGTACACACATAATGTTCTATTTTAATTAGTTACGAGTTACGTAATATTTTTACTGATATATGGACAATTTTTCGAATTATGTATATCGAAATTAGTAGTATTTTTAAATAGGTTACATACTGAAGTATAAGGATTACATAAAAGATAAACCTTTCGCCATTTTATGTACAGATAAAATTACTTATTGGTATCTAGACGTTTTGATAATTTTAATATAAAACTTAAATAAACATTTAGTAATTATATTCTTACCGTACTATATAACAATAGCATATTTTCCCCCAAAAAAGGTCCGATTTATTCATACCGGTGTTTTGCTTCATACCAATATATGGATTCAAAATTTGTGTTTTCTTTTTTATATTGTGCATATGGACAAAAAAATGTTATGTGAGCAGTGGTTAGTGAGCCAGTCTATCAATCTCTGTTTATAGAAAGAATTCATATTTATGTATGGGGTTCAGGCAAGGACTTACATATAGCCATTTGAGACAAAAATCTATAAAAGAAACGAAATGTTACATAAAATAATATCATAAATCTAAATATAAAATGTAGCTTATGGCAGAATGTATCTTGTATCTATGTATTATATTTCACAGTCAACCATACAGCACTGAGATAGGGATTTTTTTAAGACTTACAGCTACTGATAAATATTCTTCAAATGCACATATAATAAAGAGTAATTTTGTAAATTCCACTTTTGGCTGAAAATTACTCAACAATCCCATTTTGTATCATGCAATGTGCATTTCCCGTAATTTTTTTATAACCAAAACTTATTTGAGTGCACGTATATACGTTATAAGAAAATTTGATAACTCCATTGTTGTTCTAAAACCTATTCTGCTAATTATCGAACTCCACCATTTTCTATTGTCACCTGTCATTCACTCATTGTTTTTAAGCAGTGATACAAAAACATTGTTTGAAAGTCCTATTTGAAATTTGCCCTATCAGTTTGAAAATACAAAAATAATCAGTTTTTACACTCTCCTGCACAATTGACAAAAACGGAGCAGTGGGTTCTGTATGAGGAGGGATCGGCATTCTTATTCTAGGCTGTTAATTTTGGTCCTTAATAGTTATGCCAACTTATTGTTAAAAAGAGA
Source organism: Himalopsyche kuldschensis (assembly GCA_028554975.1). Lineage (NCBI taxonomy): Eukaryota > Metazoa > Arthropoda > Insecta > Trichoptera > Rhyacophilidae > Himalopsyche > Himalopsyche kuldschensis. The sequence continues at coordinate 167,197 of JAHFWI010000030.1, read as the reverse complement.
AATGCAATTGTTTCTTTTTTATGATGCTCAAGAATCTTGTAAGTGGCATCTTATGTGTCCTATGTCTTGTTGCAGCATGATGGCTGGACGTATATTCGCAAGGGCGCTGCTGAACACAGTGCGATCGCCGGCCAACACTCGAGTAGCCGCATATTCCAAGGATACCATCGGCAGCCGCGAGGTTGTCGGCTACGGATTCAACGGAGAGGCCAACTATTATGACAGGCCCGATTTCCCGATGCCCGCTGTCAGGTTCAGGGAAGAAACCTCCGACATTAAGGTTTGTCGATCTATAATTTTTAACACAATCTACCGAAAATATTTTAAATTTGAATTGTTTGAATTTTATAGTTTTCCATGTGTTTTGTCGCTCACAACCCGGGTTTCGCCTTTCGGCATCTTCAGGCATTTCAAGTGCACGCATGTACTTCAACTGACGCGCAGTAAACAGTTTATATGCAAAAATAAAAGTAGATCACTAAGTTAATTAGCGAAAATTTTATGTAAACAAGTTTCAATGAATTAAGTGGGTTTGTTATAATTATCAGGATTTTTGAATGTAGTATCGCAAATACTAATGACCAGATAATAACATAGGAATATCTAAAATGAATGTTGGGTTTTATCAGACCTATTCTTACTGAGTTGATTGATTTGAAGTGTTTGAACAAAAATTCTCAGTTGAAATCCTTAATTGAAAATATTTTAGTTGGTGGTTTATTTTCAACGTTTCTTTTGTGCACCAATACACAATGCTTTACTCAAGACAGATCAAACTATGAAAGAACTTCCACTCACTCATCATAGGAATTTGTAATTGAGTAGTAATGTCACCGACACGGCAAATCAAGATGAATTGAAATTAAGTGTTGCTAAGACTTGAGAAAATTCACATCTTTTAATAATATGCATTTAGGGATGATAACTTTACTCATCATAATCTATTATTAATCTTTATTTTCCAGTCCCTCCGCGTAAAGGAGCAGGCTGACTGGAAGAAGCTCTCCAAAGAAGAGAAGAAAGCCCTGTACCGCGCATCGTTCTGCTCGACCTTTTCCGAATTCCAAGCCAATTCCGGAGAGTGGAAGGCCGTCATCGGCTGCTGTCTCTTGCTGACCTCTCTCTCCCTTTGGATGTACATGGGACTGAAGCTTTTCGGTGAGTTGAATTTCATCGCTACTATTAACAGTGATGCACAACCTTTTTGGCAGAAGGGCTAGCTTATTAATTTTGAGATTCTTCGAAGGCTGCATCGGTAGCATTGATTAAATTATCGTTATTAAATTAACTTAATCAATTCAAATTGTTCTTACATCGTTTGTGAGAAATTCTCAAGACAAAAAGGTGATTGATATATGTCATTTTGTGCGTTACTGTTTTAACACATTGGCTATGAGGATAGTATGGATATATTTAAAAACGACACATTCCCCGTAGCCAATGTGCTAATCTCAATAAGCAGTCAATATTGGAGTTGTCATTTTCAGCGGTCTTGCCCCTCGCTATTAAAGAAATGTCAGATTCTGAAGAGGTGTGGTGTTATTTTTATATCCGTTCTAACTAAAAAGTAATAAAGCATTGCATTAAAAATTCTCACGATGAGCGAAACCGGTCCTGATCTTAATAAATTAACTGTGGAATAATCATGAAAAATGTTTTATTACTTTTTAATATAAATCCTTTCCAACTAGTATTGACAGTGAACACCTTTATTGTGATATCTCTTGCTATCACGCTTGATCTGCATTGATAACATGATATAAAATTTGATATCCTGTTTATACAATGTGATTTATGAATAATATTTTATTTTTTATAAAATTTCTTTCTTTTGCATGTCTATATTTTTTGAAATGTTTTGCGAAATTTATACGTGATTTTATCTGAGAATCCGTTATTGTAAATTTATGAATATTTTAATGTTGTGCTCGACACCACCTAGACTAGATGGTGTTGGCGTTATATTTTCAACTATTTGACTTTAAATGATTTGGATGAAAGAGAATTAGATGTTAGTCGTGATTATAAATTTTTTTTTTTTTTTAAATGACAAATATAAAATGCTAATGCGCCAAATATTTTTAATTATAATAGTCATATGAGATTAACTCCATTTTTTTTTATAAATCACTTGAGAAAAACTCAACGAAAAATAACATACACCCATGTCCAAGATGTTTTTTTTCAATTGAAAAAATCTGACCTTACCGGGAATTGAACCGAGGTCACCTGATCGCTAGTGCAAAGCTCTTGCCACTAGACCACAGACCAACACATAATATTTGTGTGTGGGTTGGCGTGGTGAAGTTCTGTCGAATAATTAAAAATAATTTCAATTCTTTTTTTCTTGTTTTCAGTTTACAAACCTCTCCCAGAGTCCCTCAACGAAGAAAACCAGAAAGCCCAACTCAAGAGAATGCTGGACCTCCGCGTCAATCCCATCGACGGTCTCTCCTCCAAGTGGGACTACGAAAACAACCGCTGGAAGTAAATATCTTGCGGCTTCACCACCGTGCGCTGTTGTAGTTAATATTGGGAATATCTGTGACACGTGGATGTCTAATTCATTGTCAGCTGCTAGGAAATCAAATAAATTGTTTTGTCTCCACTCTTAACTTACCCGAGCGGGGGGGTAAGGCAACAACTTACCGGGGATTTGGTTCAATATTTATGTTCTTGCAAATTTTTCTTCAGAGTTTGATGATTTTGCGGCTTGAATGCGTTGCGCAAACATGTTGATTGTATATTATTATTATAAATAAACAAATATTTAAAATACGCCCCTTTTTGTCTTGTTTTATTTTGAATTTGACTGAAATCTGCATTAAATTTCTCACGCAAATTACTCGACTGGTGACCAAAGTTTAGCTAACCGTATAGGTTGTGGTAATACATCCATGAATTTCTGATAAAGAAACAAAGGAACCCTTTCTAAGAGTAGGTATATGGCGACACTGAACATTCATTGGATACGATTACTAATGTAAGAAACCATCTGTTCAAATGCAAGTACATATTGAATATTTGGCACATGGATCTGATGAAAGATCATGATCATGATCACAGGAAAGCACCTCGACACCACTTGAATTATGCAAAACTACAAGATAGATATTGTTTGATATAAATCAGGGGTAGCCAAAGTGTCGGATCACGTAGCTGTTCCAAGTCGCCCGCCTGTCTGGCGAACTGATGTACATCTCTGATTCATCTTATATTTCAATGTTAATAAATTCAATTTATATTGTGAGTCGATCGCTGCCAAAAATTTCCAAAAAAGTCACCCATAGTGGTAAAAGTTTGGCTACCCCTGATTTAAAACATTCATGTGTGTGATTTTGCAGGTTTTTTGCAATGTTTTTTAATTTAGAATTGAGACTGAATGTGCTTTAAGGAATTTCAATATCACACTTTAGACGTTTGAATTTTGTACTTTCTCATGAGTTTTGTCGCTAACAACTTGGATTTCGCCTTTCGGCAACTTCAGGTGTCAGTTCAACTACATTCGTACACTTGGAATGCCTGAAGATGCCGAAAGGCGAAACCCGGGTCGTAAGCAACAATACTCATGGAAAAGTACAAAATTCTAACGATTTAAGTTGCTCTGTGTTTTGATTTTCGTCGACAAAACAGAAACTATTGATAACTATAAAATAAAATATTGAATTCATTTTGATGGAACTGCAATATGTAGAAATGTCGAATAAAAATGGCGTGGCTAGTTTTCAAAAATCTTTTATTCATTTGAAACTCATAAATCTAAAAATTGTTAGTACATTTTTACAATCCTCTATTATTCATGAGAGTTTAAAAGTGAAACATGCAAAACATTATGTGATCTTTGGCAATGTCTTTTGATTATTTTACAAAATGAATGTAAACTCTTTTAGAATTAGTATTTAATAGTGATGGCTTTTTTATTTTTTGTTTAGTTTTCTAAATTATCCATAGAGATGTAATGATTTTGAATTTAAATTGTGATCTCATTTCAGTTATAGAATGTGTGTCCACATTTCTCAAAATTCTCAAAATAATTTTGTATTTTTGTGAGATTTTAATGAAGTTGGATTTTTTATCAAAGTCAGAGTGATGAAAGATATTGTTAATGACTGACATATGTATATAAATAAAGGTTTATCCTAATTTTGATAATCTTTAAAAAATTGTCATCTAGCTGTCTATTGCTCAAACAAAATTGTCAATTTTCTGGCTGGTACTGTGAGAAAATTCGTTATAATTTACACTGGCAACATTGGTCCTATTGGTTCTGTTCTACTTCTAAAAATAGTAAAGTCAGTTTTTAAATTTCGTTTAAAACTACAACATTTTCGGTTGACTAAATCAGGATAAGAGGCATGATGATCATGCCAGTATTTGAAAACTTAGGTATCATTTCAATAAATAGCTTAGAGCAGGGCTTTTTTTTCTATAAGGTGCCCCGAATAAGTTTTTTACTAAAGAAAATTATTTTATTGAAATGAAATTTAAAACATATTTTTGTGTTTTACTGTTACGTTGGGAAATAACAGATAAATCAGGGTATGGGAAAAAAATATGCACAGTCATAAATTTATTAGGCAGACTTCAAGTGACCATCTTTTTAGTTCCATAGAAATATGCGGAGTCAAAGTCTCCTCTCTTTTGTTCTTGTCATGTCCACTCAGGGACGGGATTAAGGATTACATATGTCTAGTAAGAAAATTCCGCAAAACAAAAAATATATCAAGCATTAGACCCCTGGTGGTCACACGGTATGTTACAGAACCCGGTAAATTGAATTCAAAAAGGACCAAAGATACAATTGAACAAACAGTGAATAGTTTCCAAATAAAAATTTTTGTTAAGTGAAATATTAAAAATGCCGAAGAAACAATGCCAGAATGCCGTTTTACCGTGGTACATTGAAAAAAAAATCCCTGATTCAGAGTACCTACTACGATCTTACCTTTTGTAGACTTTACATGATAATAAGTAACAAAGACATAAACTGAAGAAAATTTATTCTAAGTAAACAATTCAGTCATTAACTTTTTAAAGATTAAATTTGCAGAGAAGTAAATAAGTAGTATTAAATTGTGAGGCTGTTGTATGCTTATGTGTCTGATTGAAACTTGAAGTGTCTTTACAATACCATTGACGCTTTTTAGACATTAACTATTTTTTGAATAATTGTATTTTCTATCAATATTTAATTAGTGTCAATTCAACACATAGATCGTATAAATATCATCACAGAAACATTTTAAGTATTTTATTCTTGTTCATTATGCCATATTGTAAGAGTTGTTTATTTGAATAATTTATTTATTGAAGGACTAGTCTAAAATCTATAAAAGCCAAAGACAATGAAATGATGTGATGTGCGTTGTTTACTTATCCTATAATATTTACATTATTATGTTAGTTATTTCCTCTTAAATATTAGTTTCAATTTTCATTTAATATCGATTACATCCAATGCAAGACTATTAATTTATTCTTTCATTTATTTTTCATTTTTAAGCAATATCACTGTTTTAGATACTATAATGACAGGATAGAATATTCAGTTTCCAATGTTTTTAAATGATTTAATTGCTAAGTAACAATTATGTAAAATTTACCCATGTCTCATGTTTGACTAAAATTTACATTTGTAATACTTTGATGTAGAATGTAGGCATACAAATCCATGTAAGTAGTCAATACTAATCTAGTTGATTTAGTTTTAGTAAAAACATCAGTAAGTTTTAAGTTTGGATGAAAAGCCACCATCTTCTTTTGCTCATGGATAAATATGCTATGTCTTAGGCTTGATAAATTGGCTGTTATTATTATTGACTGTTCAACCTGTCAAAATGAGTTAATATTGTACTTGTCCTAAGAGATAGTCAAATGAAAGGTTAAATCTGTATTTGTGTTGGATAATATTTTAAAGTCTTGCATTGGTACATTAACCTGGAATCCATCTAAAATTATCAATAAGCACTAATAATGGATAAAATTTCTTCATCAAGAAACAGTTAAATAAACTTTTAACAACTTTGATAATATTAACTATGAAAGACATTGGCCCTTTTTAACCAACACTGAAATATTATTTTGTTCAATGTCACTTGACTAAACTAGTGTAACAGTACAGGCAGGAATCGTTACATTTTTTCATGCTCTAATAGTTTAAGCTTGAAGATTTGACATTTTGTATAACCGATTTTGGATGAAGGAAGCTGATTTTGATATTATCAAATTTTTGGATTCTAGATTGTATTCTTGACCTGAATGAAATGAAGCATTTACCAGAGCATCTGGCTCCAATCATTTTCTGAAGATTGAAACTCTACTTTTGATTATAAAATTAGTAAAACCAATGTAGTATTTTTGGCCTTGAAAATGACATTGGCAAATAACTGTAGCACTATAACAGTAAACAAAAACGTTTAAATAATTTACGAAGGACATATATTTGATGATCTATGATGTAAAATGAATAATCAATTTAATTAAAATATTAACAGATGATCTTACAGAAAAAAACATTAAATAGGTAAGCAATAACTAAATGTTAAATATTTATGACTCTTATTTGTCATTTGAAAGGAAAGATTTGATTTAGAATTCCAACGGTAATACGGGATTTAATTATTTACTATAGAAAGCATTCCAGACAAAGAAGTAGAATTATAAAAGTAAAGCAAAAGCAAGAATCCCTTTTCATTGAATCATGAACATTAAAAGAAACAATGCAATTAAATATTATATTATGAATTAATCATCATATTGATTCTAGCAATGCCTTCATTCTAAAATATAATTTTTGTGTTTTATATGAAAGGTGTATTTACCGACAATAGTGTTAATCCCAATGTTAATTATTAATTGAACACCTTATTCAGAATAGAACCTCTCATCTTATACAAGAACAATCAAATGGAAGCTAAAGTAATTAATAAATGCAAGAAAGCCATATTAGTACATGAAAAAAATACTTAGAACTTGAAAATTCTTAGCGTATTTACGTTAAAATCGAAGACATAAAAAAATATGTTTTATCAATCACAAATATGTTTTAACTAATCCATTAAAAATATCCAAAATATTTCATTTCCCTCTTTTCTTTCAACAAAGTTATTTTGAAAATATATTATCTTTTTAAGAATCATTTCGATTTAGTAATATAGTTATAGCTTTAGAATGCCGACACTTTGTTAAATAGATTTTTACAAGAAAAATTGTACTTATTTAATCAGATTTAGAAGAATATTATTAAAAATTTATGAAAGGGATGGCTGAAAAACACAATTTAGAAATATATCTCATTGATGAAATGATATCATTCGAAATTTGCATCCAAAGTTTGTTATATCTCCACCGTCTTCAGTGGAGCCATTTTCTACTTTGGCGCCTTTGAGTGCAAATATTTTAAATATTGCACTTGTAAAAAAAGATAGTATAGATGCCGACTCTTGATATCATTCCTACTCAACAACTTCCGCCAAACAATATATTCAACATAACAATGTAAAAATGCTACACATTTTTCCGGATTCACTGAAATGTCATTTATATTTCTGATGAGAAAACATTATTAAACCTTTTAAATTGTTATTTTAACCTTAAATATAATTATAACAAGTGTATTTTTAACGTATATATGAAGTTTTATTTTAAAATACAATTATATATACATTATGATGATTGTTTCAAAATTAGTCACATTACAGTAAGAACAATTTTCAAGAAACTTGTATAATATATAATCACTAAATTGAGACTAATCTTTAAGTCATCGTAATCTAATCATTTCTACAACAGTTTTAATGTTAATTTAATGTAGATAATAATATTGTGTGAATATTTCTGAAGATTATGTATGATAAAAGTATATCTTATATGAATATTATGGCATCAAGATTCAAGAATATTCATTTAAAGCATTGGACAATGTTATTAGAAAATTTCTCAATAATGATTTCAAATATCAATACTATGAATATATGATGGAAAAGAATGAAAGTGCCCAAATCAAAATTATTTCAGTTACAACTCTATTGGATGCATTTACATCTGTCACTTTCAATGGTTTAACTCTGTATGGAAGATATAATACTTGCCACAATGTTATATGAGTCCCCTGAGAAGTGAAGTGAGGAAAATGGAGTTAGATGGCGGTGAAGTGTTATGTGTTCATTATTTTGGTACTTCTATCCGTTTCCATGGATATTTTGTGTCTTGACAACATTTCTTATCCATGCTTTAAATGACATTCTTTGCTGCACTTAACATTTGAATATAATAATTTACAATACGGTTTTTTAGAATTTTGCTTTGATCAAATTTACTAACTGTACTTTCATATTATAGAAAAAAATGTTCCAGAAATAAGGACCAAGACATTATTTTGAAAACTTTTGCTTGTTTTAATAAATATTTACAATAGGGACACTCTTTAGACCTTTTGGTTTAAGTGGAATGTGAGTAATATATTTATATTAAAATTGACATCATAGCAAATCCACTCAAGTGCGTTTAAATCTTATGAAAAGTGAACAAAGCATTTTGATGTTTCACAAATATCAAATAACATTTTGCACGCTTAATAATACCGATTCAGTTTCGGTGCTTCCCAAACTATTTCATATTACGGACCTCCAAAAAAAAGTGACGAAAACATTTATTTGGCAGTAATTTTTTACAGAACAGCTTGATGAGATGGGTGTGGTTGCATGTTTTTCAATATCGCAACGAATCTAGAAGCAAAAGGGATGCGGAAAACCAAGATTTCCTCTGCAATTTTCGGATAGTCTGGCTAATGCCTTGATCAAAGATCTAAATTTTTTTTTCATTAAATTATACTTCAAGCAAATTATGTGATCTTGAACAATTTTTTCTTTATAAATGATCATATTTTGAACTTAGCAAATAGCGTTATAATGCAATTGTATTTTTGACAATTGTATTCAAGTTTGGGAAACCCTAATTTATTTTTAATTTGCCACAGACCCCCTCAGCCCTAGTTCTAAGGACCATTCAAGCTCGTTGGAAACATTTTAAAAACTACTGATCAAATAGAGCTGTGCTTTATACATTAATTTCAGTATTTAATCATTTTACATACTTCACTTTTTAAAATCATTTCAATCAACACCAAAAGGTGGAGCATGTTCATTTATGTAATACTCGGGCACCATTTTTATCTTGATGTTTGGGAAACCAAAATGGTATTATTAAATTGTTTGAAAGTGATATTATTTGAAGTAGAGAACTGCACCATAATAACCACATGATGCTTACTAACGGCGTGTTGAAAATTGTTAATGTTCAATTACATACTATCAATTGTGAATCATCAAAACATGTTTTCTTTTTGTTTTCTTACGCTGAAATTTTCTAAAATTGTTCTGCAGAACTGCAACAGCATATTGTTGATTTTATCATTATAATTTCACTATAGACTAGTTAAACATTTCTTTGTTTATCTTGTCTCTGACATAGACCCATCGTTCATTATTAATAATTCATTTATCATGACCACTCTTCCAATACATCGCTCAATAACTACCTCTAGAAAAGGTGATAGAGAAAAATATTATTGCTGTTATTTTTAGCAAGACACTGAAGGTTTTTCTAAAGTTGGTCTAAGTTTATTTTCCATAATGAAAATACTTAAAAATAACACAAACAATATTATAAATAATCTTTACAGCAAACATTCATAAGTCACTTTTTATAACTAACCAAAAATTACATCTGTCAAATGTTTTGAGGATTCATGCACTGGCCATTTTGGTGCGATCTGTCATATTTTCTGTGTGCACATCTCTGAGAATCCTTCTTTTAACCTCAAAATAACTGTGATGTGCTGATAACAGGCTGATCCGAATTATAAATAAATATGTTGGAATCAATAAAATATGAGAATGAAAAAGGAATTTGTGCTAAGAACAAACACATTAACCAAAATCTTTCTTAAGGCTATGGCACAAATATTTTGTAATATGTTTCTGCTAGCTGTGTTCCGTAATTGAAATATAACAGTTACAATGAGAAAGCTTTATTTTCTGCAACCTATTATTATAATATTTACAACATGTCAAAGTGGTTGATTCTTTAGCCACATTGACAGATTCGTATATTTGGCGATAAAGGCTTCCGTGGTGGGCGGTGGGCGATCTTTGCCTTTACCCCAAAATCTTTCACAAACTTGACAAAACAAAGAAGTTGTCTGAAAATCACTGAAACTCCTCATCCTTCATTTGTTTCTTAACAAAAATTGAACCAGACATATAATATTTAGTCTCACAGTATCAGAATCAAGTTTCTCATAAATTATTGATTTTTATTTTTTTTAGTATGTGTACGCACTTTTTTTTTGTTGCAATTAAATGTTGTTTATAAAAACTTGTTTTTTCAAATCTCCTAAATTCCTTCCAGAATTTTTTTCACCCATAGATTGAAATACAGCGATATTGGTGGGAAATTTTACCATGAAAAATAAACAAACGTGGGCGACAGGCATAAAAAAGTTGACGACCCCTGGCGTATTGTATTCTTCTGCTAAAAATATATTGATTCAACACATGAATCTTGTAAAATCATACAGAATCTGTATAATTTTATATTCATTTTGATCAACTACATCCAAATAAAGAAAGACTTGGATAGATTCAATGCGTGTCAAAATTTTACAATGTCTGACTTCAATAATATAAACTACAATATTAATTAAACACTATCAATAAAAAGGAATGAAGTATTTTCCTAATTTTCTTATCGGGTAATATTAATGAATTTAACTTAATAAATTTAATCAACTATGAATTTCAACCTCAAATTTTAAATAGTTGAAGAGTATTGTGAGCTTTTATTAATCAATTTTAGTTTTTCATAATAAACAGTGTTTAATTAATTAATAATCAATGTAATAAGATAAGTCTTGGACCCTTATGATTAATTTTATACAATAAATATTTACATTTTTTACCATTCTTGATCTCCAAACGGCTTGAAATAATTAATTTTGTCTACCAACTCTTATTTTTTATTACAATAATTCAACTGTACAAACATAATAAATTTACATAATGTGAAGACATATTGGTCTTTTAGACTTGCATATGAAGTATTTTGAATGATTTTTTGTTATATATTTACATTGTTAAAATCAATCTAAAGTAAGTTTTTTTTTAATCAGAATAGAGTCATTGTCAAACATATTACTTCAAGTAAATTTTCAATGACTCCATCTTAAATTATTTACATATGAAACAATTTAAGATTTTAAATCAGGTATAAGGAAAATAGGAAATATTTCTGGCTGAAACGAAATCCACAATTATGAAGTGTTGTGAAACATATGTTTGAAGATTTTTAGTTATATTTAATTTTTATTTCAAATGGAAGATTTTTATACCTTTAATCATTTATTATGTAATAACAATAACTACACTAAATCCGCAAAGTATTTACACAAATTTATATAATATATATCAACAGGTGATGTCTTGCAAGTTTTAGTGATAAAAGTAAATATTTTAATCACTTCTAAAGACTTCAATAAGCTCCCATAGATGGCTTATTTTATAGTTAAGAATATTAATTTCATTGCTAGTTTTAAAATGAAATTAATTTTAAAATTAGAATATGCATAATTGTATTTACAGTTGACATGGTTTTCGATTGTTTCTGAACACCAAAGCACAACACTGATTTTAAACATTTACATTTTGGCACTTGGGTTTATTCGTGTTATGTCTTATTATATTTCATTTCAATCAATTGTCCAATACTTTACGTGTCTTTTAATTCTCTTCAGCCTATCCCCACCGAATATACAATCAATTGCAAAATGATTTGCCATGATATTTATAGAACACATTCTTTACCTTTGACACTTACTTGGTCTTGCATTTTATGCCTATGCTTAGAATAAATACTGCCATCTGTGTAATTAATTATTTATGCTTTCAAGAGAATCAAACTTATTTATATGTATGGTGTTCTACATGTAATGTAATAAACAGTTTTTCCTCTGTCTCTGAGTTCAGGGAGCACCTTAAAATCACTGTAAAATTTTAATATACAGTGTTCTCCATATGAATTTCTCGTTTTGCTATTTTTTTTTCTCACCATTCATGTTTCAGTTTCAAAGACAAGAATGCATTTCTATAAATTTCAACATGAATATCATTTCTTTTACAGAACAACCCTCCATAAACTGATAAATTTTTTCATTCCGACAAGTATTATTGTGCAAGAAGATCCGATATTCTCAAAACTATTTAATTTCTCTTACGTTATTCTATACAGATATTTGTAATTGATAATTATTGTGTTTATTCGTTTTATTAAATCAATGAATGGTAGTTTGATATTTAGTCATGGTTTTATTAATATACTATTTGACACTTTTAGTTTTACTCAAATATTTAGTCATTCAAAGATAAATTATTAGAAACTCTTCCAGCGCAAAAGAATATTATTAGGGTTTCAGTTTATTAGAATTTGCGTTTATTGAATTCATCTCTGGAATATCATTTGAAACAAACTTAATCATTGGTACATTTTATGGCTGTCAAGTCATATCCTGATGTAAGTATATAGAGTTGTTGACTACAATATTAAATTTGATGGTAACTGTTGACTATCTTCCATGAGTCTGCTGCTGATATTCTTTTTTTTAAGCCTTATCCTCATCCAGGAGTGCATGGCATCTCTCAAGTTTCCCTGTCAGTTGCTTTGTCTTCCCAAATGTCATGCCATAATTCCTTAATATTAATAGAGATAACATTGACAATCTTCTATAATGTGAGAATCCTATGGTTTGGAATAGTTTGTAAAAAGAGTCAAGGCCACGTGTCATAGCCTGTTCCAACTTTGATGCACAACTTTGACATACGAAGGAGATGTTTAATCAGCATTTCAACATTCGAATTCATTAAAAACCACACCATCTTGCTTGTCTGTTATTGTTAAACAGTCTGTCAAAAACATGCAAATGGTATTTTATGTTAAGATGTAGTTCTAAAAATTTATCGGTGAACAGAGTACAATCTGTGAACTGTCATTTTCTTTGATGTTCACTCAAGGTTTTAGACGCTGAAGTGTTGTAAATGACGTAATACTACATATGTCAAAAGTAAATTTTACACAATTTGTTTATGGTGTTGATTTAAGAAAAACTTTAACAGTGCAAGTCACAATGGAAAGTATCTTTCAATATAACTATAGTAGTCCAAAGTGATCATAAGTGACATCATATTTGACCTGATGAAAGCTCTTCAAAATTTTTGATTGAAATAGTGAAAATCCTGCTAACTCGTCAATGAAAATATCTCTGAGAAAGTTCTTTTCCATCCGAGTTGAAAAAGTTTTATTAAATATGTTTTTATTTAATTTTGTTTCGTTTATTCATGTTATCACGTGGGTTTGTTGTATTGTTATTCACTCGGATCCGCCGCCATTTCTAAGTCCTGCTTTTGATTCCGGAGGAACTTGTTTTCTGAAGCAGTCATCTAAGAAGGCTGCCATTGATTTATAAAGGTGTTTCTTTACTCCAGATAGACTGTGGCCTTCGTCTGGATATACCTGAAATGAAATTTAGTAATAATGTTGGTGGTCAATAGGTAAGAAATGTTTCATCTGAATTGTTGAAACCGTTGTCTATGGTTACATGCTTAAATAAAAGCACGGAGATATTTCATAATCTGATTTTTCATTCAATTTACGGATCAGTGTTCAAAGACATGAATGTCTAGATTTCATCACGCTTTTTTCTACAACAAGGGCTGCTCCTAAAGTGTGGAGCATATGAACTATGATAAATATGGAGTTTATCTGCAAGAACCCCTGATAATTCAGATGTTCAAGCACACTTTTTCAAAGAGACTATCCCTACGGATAGAAAGAATAGGACAAGGGAAGGACTCATGGCTAGCTAATCACTCTTATTATGTCCTGTTTTTAGAAGCGGTTATTAAACCGCTTTACAACACTGCATTACACACTTGTGTGAGGGAATTTTAGACAACACAGACATGCATGTCTCCAACTTTGGGATGGACTGATCCTTAAACAGAGGCGTACCCATAGTTATTTTTACTATCTCTGAATTAACAGGTTGAGCAACTGAAGAAATATAAATCTGTTCGAATAAGCTCGATTTGGAGACCACATGCTTCACACTGGAACACGCTCCACATTGGAACATGCTCCACACCGGAACAAGCTCCACACTGTAATATTATCCACACTGTAACATGCTCCACACTGGAGCATGTTCCACATTGGAAAATGTTCCATAATGGAACATGCTTCATATCGGGACATGCTCTATATTGGAACATGCGCCACACGGACATGGCTGGATATAAAAAAATACCTGTTGTCTAAATACAGCTCCCTTGGCAGCAAGAGCCCTCGCCAACAGCAAGCTCTGCTGCAAGTGTACGTTATCATCAGCTGCTCCATGTACCAAGTAGAAGAGCTTGTCACGCAGCTGCTCTGCCTGTCTACTGACATCAGCTTCTGCGTATCCACGATAATTTCCCGTGGCGTTCGGCAGACCCATGTAGCGCTCCGTATATGCTGAATCTATAAGAGAATTTACAAATGATTTACTTTACTCAGAATAACTACTATCACCGATTCATGATTGTTGTTATATTTAAGAAGTCAATTGGATAGAAATTTTCTTTGGACATTTATTTCCTCTTGTCATTGGTATGATACATCATCGGCCTCTGGAGACAAGCTGTACGAGCTTTTTCTTTGTGATCAGATGGTTTTGAGATCAAGTTCAATTGATTTTCAATTTAAAAAAAATTGAGATCTTCAAGATGAGAGTTTGATGTTTTTTCTCCTTGATTTGACCTTGAATTGAGTTATTTTATCAAACTAAAGGTGGTTTTCGAAAAAAATTCAAAATTCTTAATAATTCTTTCGTGATGTACATAAAACTCGTTTGGGTTTTTACTAAATTTGTTTGAATCGTACGATAAAATAATTAAAAAAATAAAATCGGAATTTCACAAGTATCTGGTGCATTGGCTATTATTTTCTATAATGTTAACTAATTACTTCACAATGAAATGAAGAAGAATTCGTATTTGAGGAAACAAAACACCAAAAACAAACATCTATGTCGAAAAACTTAATTATTAAATTGGAATCATTTTCCAAAACTAGGATTGTACTCACCATGTGCAGCTTTTATCATTGTTAATAGAGACATCGAACAATAAATAATAAATAATGTCTAAGGAAAGTACTAACCATACAGCTTCCAACTAGTGACAGGTGCGACAGAAATACCGCAGTGGAATACGGAAAGGGGACTCGCGAGGGCCAGGGCCGCCACGAAGCCCCCGTATGACCAGCCCCACACCGCCACGCGACGTTTGTCCACAAAGTGAAGCGAGTCACGCAAATATCTGAAACGATCAAAAGTAAAAAGTTTGTTTTACACCATTTCAGTTTGAATATAAAACTTTTAATAAGCCATCATCGTAGGCTGGTACATAGTTGTATATAACTTACTCTGTTACTTCCAGCTGATCAGCAACTTCCACAGTGCCAAGTCTACGGTAGACTTCATGCAGGAGTCTGTATCCTTGGCCTGCAGACCCTCGTCCGTCCACCTGTGCGACGACGCATCCTCTGGCGGCTGCCAACCACGCCGGCCAGTCGATGCGCCATCTTTCTGTCACAAGCTGGCTTCCTGGCCCCCCATACCTGAAATGGTCACAACCGCACCATGTGCACGATATAACTATCGATTTTGAAACGATTTAACTATTGCTTTTAAACGGGGGCGCCTTTTCATTTTTAGGAGATGCTGCTAAAATTGCGTCAGTGTATCTAAGTTCTTCAGCATTGAAATCAATTTAAAATAAATTGGAAATTATTTTTACTAAATGTGATGTGCAATATTCAAACAAAATTGTTTATTCACTCACACATTGTTATATGAAAGATAAAAATATCTCTATTTATTTATCAAAACAATACAACTTAAATGGTTATTGCAGATGTCTACTCTATGGGTACATTTTTAGTTCTGAATTAGGCAGTTGGCAAGTAATGATGGTACATACATGTAGTAATTTTACTACTGGCATACAAGACCAATCTGAGGCGTGATGTTATCAGTGTTCTTAATTCAAATTTGATAAAGTAAAAGGTATCATTAATATACACCTCTGAAATCTCAAATGTAAAGTTGAAAAATAATGATTTTTTTTTTTTGAGGGGTGGAATCAAAAGTATCCCACTGAAATGTTTGAAGAATTGGTAAGATTCTATGTGAGTGAATATTAATGCATGGTAGACAAACGCACACGTGGAGAACTAGCGGGTATCTTGTGATCTCGTCTTCCCGGAGACCAGGCGGAAGTAGAAGTCGCACTTGGGCTCTGTGCCCGCCGGAAACTTGAACCGGGAAGGTGCGGATCACCGGAAGTGCAATGCCGGAAACGTGTTCCTATGATAAATAATAAAACAAGATTTAAAACCAGTGCTTCGAAACATTTTCTTTCCCGCGGCACACCAAAGTATTCCTTAAATTATCATAAGTAAAAAATATTTATAAAAGATGTGTACACAGAACTAAAATTAAGTTATAATTGAAGGTTTTGATGGTGCTCGATGAGCAGATCAAGTCCATTCATGCACTTGAAATGCGTGAAGATGCCGAAAGGCGAAACCAGTGCCGTGACCAATAAAACTGACGGAAAAGTGCACAATTCGAACGATTCAAATTTGACATTGGGCTAAGTTTATTTTTCATTTGATACGTATACATTATATTTAAAAGAATCAAATTGCCTGGGCAGACATAATACATGATATGTTTTTTTTATTATTTATGTAATAAGCAATACGTCGTGGCACACCTAGATCACCTCACAGCACTATGGTTGGGCAGAACTGGTTTAAGCAATGCATAACTCATAAATTGAAAATGTTCAATATTTATGTATGTATAATATAATATATGGCTTGGCACAGAAATTCTTTCTGCATTTTGGCTCATGTTCTTTTTTATTAAGTCTCACAAAACCTCTGAAAATTTCAATAAAATACATAGAATAAGAAATTGATATGTTAAAAGGAAGCAATAATTTGAATTGTATGAATTTTGTACTTTTCTATGAGTTTTGTCGCTAACGAAACGGGTTTCGCATTTTGGCATCTTCAGGCATTCCAAGTGCACGGATGTACTTGAACTGACGCGTAGTAAACAGTTTGTATCGTTTATATACAAAAATAAAAGTAGATCACTAAGTTAAATTGCTATTAAAATGTAAATTAGCGAAAATTTTATGTAAACAAGTTTCAATGAATTAAGTGGGTTTGTTACCCCCTTAAAGATATTTATATTATCTTTATTCGTTGTATTTTTTACTATGAACATAACCTATGATTTTGTTTGCGCTTCATATATTTTCGTATACTTATTGCGTATAACCTCCTACCTGCAATTCTGTATTATTCTGCAAGTGCATAAGAAGTTTCGGTGTTGGATGCCGCGCGGCCCGAAGTTCGGCCCGTGGTACACCGGGCCCCAAACATTCCAGGACAAAGTTGGCCCCGCCAGGGCTGAACCAGGCATTGTGATACAAGCACGGCTGAGGTCCTGACATCGGCTCTGCGAAAATATAAAGACAACATTACATATAACGTTTTTATATTCAATTAAATGTATACTATTACACCACTGCATAATGCACGGGAACAGCGAGGGTGATTAGCTCACCTTTAAAAGATCTGTCCTATTCCTATGTTTATATCCATATACTCTATGAAAAAGAGATGTTTAGCAACTGAGTAACGGACAAATCTCAAAGATTGATATGAAGTTCATAAGGAGTCCATATAACACCAGAGTACACCAGAGCATCTCAAACTCGCTCCCGCTAAAACATGATTTTTTCAGTGGGGCCACGGATTATTTGTTTTAGATTTAGGGGGCCGTTGCATGACAAAGTTTGGGAAGCACTGATATAAAAACCCAAACATGAACACTTAATCTGTTTCCGTCCTAACAGCTGTCGCTAAATATGCATTTTTTAACTTTCGATGGATTCGGCGGTAACTTTGTATAAGTTCATTTTTATATAAAATAACATGACTCCACGAATGAATATTGCACGTATTGTGTTACTAATTGTAACACGTGTTTCGTGTCTTTCAGAGGTATCTTCAAATTTAATATCGCAAAGGTTGCTCAAGTAATAAAGCAAGACTGATTATAATATCCTAAAATAATAAATAACAAAAATGGAGTTTGGTATTCTTCCTTTTTAACAAAGAGGTGAGTTTTCCTTATTATTAATTGAGAAAAGATTAAGTACTTTCCAAATATAGTCATACATACATTTCGTTGAGAAGAAATTTCAATGTTTTTATTTGAAATTCGAATTCGAACATACAATTATTCTTCCGAGCAAAACAATTGCCAGCACGATAATAATAATTGAACTTCTATCGTTGCGCCGTACATCAAAAGAGCCCGAAACTAAAGCCCCACTGAGTGCCATTTACGGACGCATGTGTCAAATTAGCGGAAATAATTATTGAAGTTTTACGCCCAAACTAAAACAACAATTATTATTAACACGGCGAGAGGGGAAATTGGGCCCCGCGGCCTCTGTAATGGCAGTTTAAATAGTTTTTTCGTGTAGGCATAGCTTAATGGCCCACCCAGGGGTTTAGGGGCATTTAGAAGAGATAAATCCACGGCGTTCTGAAAGTTTAATACTCATCTAAACGGGCTGATTGTTTGAAATTGTTATACCAACTGAAGAAAATTAAAAAAAAAAACACTCTAAAGATCTCCAAATTCAAAATTGATTACAGTCTGATGTCAGTCATGAATTTTAAGCGTTTTTTAACAACGTCGAATTCAAATAATGTTAAGTAAGACGTTTTTTCTGCGGTAGAAAATCTTCCACAGAATACCAGAGATAAAAAGTCACACAAAATTTTTTATAGCCGCAAAGATACTGTTCAAACATTTATAAGTAATTGATGGGCTTAATTAAGAGTGAGATTAAATAATTATTATTACCAAGGCTGTGGAGTCGGTCAAAAAAAGTTCGGCTCCGACTCCATCATTTACCAAAACTACGACTCCGACTCCAACATTGACCAAAAACACGACTCCGACTAAAATAGTTTAATATCCTCAATTTCTTTGCCTAATTTTCGCATTTATGTGTATTCAATTAAATATCAACCCTAACAATCCGGCCAATAGCCAAATTTTACAAATTATATGCAAAAATAAAAAGTTCAAACTTTTCAAAATTTCTGACTCCGAGTACGACTCCCGCCAAATTGCCGCGAAGACTCCGACTCTGGCCAAAAAGCCCCGACTCCACGACTCCGACTCCACAGCCCTGATTATTACAGTTGGTAATCAATAAAGTTGTTCTAGCTTAATTCATGCAGAGAGGTCAACGCTCTTGGGGTGAAGACCGGGTTCGGGTGCTTTAACCACGGGTTCATGGCCCAGTTCGAACAATATCATATTATGAGCTTTTCAGGTGTTTTTTCAGTCAATTTATCGCTTCTGCCCGAAAACCGACAAAAGTCAAGATAAGTTTTTAGCCTTAAGGAGCCAATATATTCTTACCAGGTTGTCTCTCCTTGCGTCTCTTCGTCGGCGGAGTGGAAGGCGCGTCAGTTGCAGTTCCATCTTCACCGTCTTCCCAGTCATCGTCCCAGTCGGTTGGCCTGCCGAAGGTCTGCGGAGGGGGCGGCACCGGAGTCAGCACCCCGGCGACCAGCCTGGGCGTGCAGGTGAGGTACTGCGGCGGCCGTGGCGCTGCTCCCGCCCTCGCAGGGCTGGCACTCACGCGATACAGGTGCAATTCGCCGGGACGGCCTTCCGGGATTCCGAGATAGTAACTGAAGAAAGAAAAATGAGGTCGTTAGCATCTGCAATCGGCACAGGCTTACCATAGCACTTGTTATTCATTGTTTATAATTTTTTTATTCATTTTTGTAGAACTGTGATTCTATTTTACAAAAACGAAATTGTGGAATTCGTCTGAAGGTACTTGATGAAATGTCAATATCAAATTTGAATTGTTTGAATTTTGTACTTTTCCATAAGTTTTGTCGCTAACGACCCGGGTTTTGCCTTTCGGCATCTTCGGACATTTCAAGTGCACAAGTGAATTTTAGACACGTATTAAATAGTTTGTTTCGATTATATATAAGAGATCAAGTACACAATAACTTACTCAATTCATTGAAACTCATCATCAACACATTCGCTAATTCATCCAGATCGCAATAAAAACAATTAAGCTACTTTTATTATTATATATAAGCGATACAAACTATCTACTACGCTTCAGCTCAGTTTCACTCGTGTACTTGAAAGGCCTGAAGATGCCGAAAGGCAAAACCTATGTCATAAGCAAAAAAACTCTATTATATTTCAAAGAAAATAAATCTCGTATTCTTAGTGATCTGAGTCTTGAACACGACAAAAGCAACATTACAATTCGATTTTTTCAATCCAACATTAAAGATCTTGGTTATGGGTGTTTGTGATGTCTTTTCTCCTCGAGTTGATTTTTTTAAATGAATATTCAATTATAAAATGCACAATTGAGGGCGGACCGCGTGAGAATAAAATCTTTTGCAAATCTGTGGCGGGTGTAAAGGGATCCGCGACGAGCAAGATGGCTACAAAGACAAAGAAAGCGACAGCTTCCATTAAAAATAGTTGCAAGCGGATGTAAAGTATAGACCAAGTGGGTCAAGCTACGCCGACCACGCCACAGCGAAGGCAGTTGGCAGTGAGCTTCTTTTGTGTTCGACATACCGGACGCCATCAGTCTTTCGAGTGAAACAGTGGTTGACAACACTTTCCCTCTGATTATATACAGTAGAACCTCGATTATCCGGATTGGTCAAAATAAAAAAAAAATATTACAAATTTGCTGATATGCACGTGGCGAATTGCGTCCACTGTGTACGTACGTGATGGAATGCAGTCCAGTAATATTTCGATCGTTGCATTTGTTCTAACAATAAGTCATGTGTAAAATATGGGTCAGTCATCGTCCAAATTCGATACGCATTGAACGTTTGTTTCTTGAACAATTGATCACGATTTAAATATTTATTTTTAATATAACCGATATGTAAACGTAAAGAAAACGTGTCGCAGTTTCATTAAAAGACAAATTGGATATAATCGATGCTTTGAAACGGGGTGAATCAGGACGTTTTTTATCTAATAAATATGGTGTCGGAACGTCAACGGTCTCGGATATAAAAAAACAAAGTGAAAAAATCTTGAAGTTTACCAATTGTTTAATGAGAGTCAAGAAGAGTGCTATTCAAGACAACTTGTGTGTCTTAAAAGTATTCGTGATTTGGCAGCATCAAAAGAAAAAGCTAGCTTTAAGCAGAAATCGATAAATGATTTTTTCAATAAAAAATAAGCTAAACTAAACTACTCCCAACCACCACCCGCCACGGCCTTACATTCGGTATCAGCGATCGTGTCCCGTGGCGTAAACAACGTTAAGCGTATCTGTTCTGTTTGCGAGTATGGAGTTGTCTCGGGAGCATTTGCCCAGGACTTGGAGGCCAAGGCACTCAAGTGTGCATTACTGACTCTAAATAATTAGCAAACCCTATACGTTAATGATTCTAGAAATGCTACTTAATGCAATCAACAAAAGCCGGTTACGGACCTATACGAATAAGGTCCGTCCTTGCACCGTATGACGCCGCAAATTTGCTGAATGCCAAATAATTATTTTTATTGGCTACCAAGTCGGCGTGGCCTACTGGCCCGACAGCTGGTCGAACCAACCTGAGTAAATCTTCCCGCTCAGAGGACACAAAAGGACAAATCCATAGAATGTGATCATAAAATAAAAAATAAGCTATGTGTTAATCTAAAGAAATATTTATTTGGGCCATTTGCTTATCCCTGCACTGTAGCGCACAGTCAATTGAGCTAGGAAAACGACGCCGACGACGCTCTTTGGCGTAGCGGTCCTCTACGCTCGACGCTTCCAGTCCAGTCTCAAGCAATCTATTACGCCCGCCTTTACGACGTCGTTTAGGAAATTTCACAACGAAAAGATGGAAGCGCATAGTGTGGATTGCACAGAAGTGAATTCAGGCTAGATCGAAATGTAGGAAACTGCATATATTGCATATGTTTCACGTTGTTGGTGAACGTAGCCGAATGGTATTCGCCGTTTGATATTACAGTCGACAGAGATACCTAATTCATTTTTTTCTACTTTTTAGCAGAGCCAAAAAACCAGGGCTGTGGAGTAGGAGTCATCGCGGTGTTTTGGCCGGAGTCGTTTCGAAAATTTTGAAAAGCTTGAACTTTTTATTTTTGCATATAATATGTAAAATTTGGCTATTGGCCGGATTGGTTGGTTGATATTTAATTGAGTACACATAAATAGGGAAAAAAAATAGTCGGAGTCGTGTTTTTGGTCAATGTTGGAGTCGGAATCGGAGTCGTCCTTTTTTAACGACTCCACTGCCCTGCGAAAAACACTAGTAATCAATGTCAATGTCTTTTTTAACATATAAAAACTGTTTTTTCTATGTCCTTAAAGGCAATACTTTTTCACGCGTCCTATTTTCACGCGTTTTTTCGATGGTAGCGTTACTTTTTTACGCAACTTCTTTTCTAAAAATTTTCCTTATACTAGGCGTGCTAGTAAATTTCAAAATGAATTGTGACTCTGAATTTAGAGAGTTCAATACATTCAATACGTTCGTTCAAAAAAAGGGGAACGATTATATTTTCAAGCCAACAATGATAACAGCGAAAATAAATTCTATTAAGGAAATACAATTTCTGAAACTGATTGTTTTATTCGCGCTATTTGCTAGAAGCTGGAACCAATGTAACGCGTAAAAAAAGTTTGAATGTGTTCCTTTAAGGATTAGTGAACAAGGAATGGCAAAATGACCCTACCCGTGTTGCAGTGGTAAACGTCGTTGGCGTCCGTGACCGAACTCACGGGCTCGATTCCCGGTTCTGTTCGAAGGGAATGGGTGTTAGTGTTGCTTAAAATCCCATCCCACATTTTCTATCCCAAAAGTGGCGCGTAACGAGAGCGATTAGCTTACCACTAGTCCTGTCCTGGTCCTCGTTAAAGGATTTTCAATCCATACTCTCTTCGAAAAAGAGAGGCTGAGTTACTGATTAACAATCAGCTCTCGTAGAAAAATCAAAAAAACATGTTGAGATAAATCCCATAAGGAGTCCATATTCTCCATGTTGGTAGAGGACATGAAATAACAAGAAAGTGATTTTACTACGTATTAAACTATCTTCGTATTCACTTCATCTAATATTCACATAACGAAAAACATTTTTTTATCTAGTTGAAGTCATAACATAAAACTAGCAACAATTCAAAAACGTTTCTTTAACCCTTTGTGGCCGATTGGCTTAAATTATGACTCAACGCATGAATTTTCCCGTGAAAGCACTGGCCTTGCACTCAACGTGTTAAGATGACCGCGGCATATTTATTATAAGTGCTTAGCTGTATTGAAAAAGTTTCATACTTCCCAGCGTTGATATATTGTAACAGATTTGTTATTTGTATAGATAGAAATTCCTGGTCCGGTCAGCGGAAAAATGACGGCACTTTCCACTGGCCGTATTAAAAACAAAATGGCATCCGACGACCATTTTGTTGTTTTACGATACAACACTTGTTCCGTGTTACATTGTTGGGAAAACATGTAGAATATGTCATGAAAATGGCACCGTTACATTTGCGCGCCGATATTACCGAGTGGTATAGACATATACCACGACATTACCGCGCCGACACTTGCGCGCAATATAAGATTATTTTGTATTGTTGACTGCACATTTAAAGAAATTTATTTTCCTAACATAACTCTTCCACTAGAACTGCATCTTATTTAAAATAAATTAATACTTTTAATAATATGGATAAATATGTTATCTTTGAAATATTATTTCTTTTTTACTTTATTTTATTGACATATGTAATAATTCATATTTATAACACCCGGAGTGCAGGAAATTTATGACTGGGTCTGTAAAAAATAAACACATGAAATGTAAGGATTTTTTAAGTTTAGAAGTTAAGGTATTTGAAGTCCGGTCCATGACGCAGTTGTCAACATTGTTGGCTTGCGTGCCGGACAACGGGGTTGGCAGTCGATTAATCTGTTAAAAGGCATGGGTGTTTGTGCTGTTGAATATCCCTTACCACCTTTCCTATCCCAAAGAGCCGACGCATAGCGAGAGTAATTAGCTAACCACTAGTTCTGTCCGAGCCCTCGTATCCTTTCCATCCCCTACTTTCTTTGAAAAAGAGAGGTTGAGAAACTGAGTAACAAGCAGAATCTATATGCTCCAAGTTGGGAGCGGATATGGTTAAAAAAATACTATTTAAATAAATCAAAGGTTTGCATTTTGTTTAAAATTTCTTTTATGTTTTTCCAGTATAATTTTCGAGCTGTTGTATTTTTATTTCTGAAAATAAATGGATTAAGATGTTAAAATTATAAATATTGCACGCAAACGTCGGCGCAGTAACGTCGGTGCGGTAATGTCACTGTACCCATGAAGATAGCTAATTGTCATTTAATATATCTGTATATCTCTCTATATGTACCTACTGTCAATATTATTAAAACAAATGCTACACACATAGTATTCTTTTTTTGAAATGAAAAATAGATTGAGATTAATATGTGATAGCATTGCTCTAGCGTGTCTTATTGGAACTTTAGAACATTTTGAATTTCCTCGAATCCGGGGCGTGAATATTTATTTACACCAGTCGTTTCAAATGTGGCGCGAAAAATGCGCGCGAGTTTTTTTTTCCTTTCGCATCATCCAGAACAGAAGAGACCCTCCTATTGTCTGTCATGCGAAGCAGTCAACCGTTCCTCCCGCCACTCGAAAAACAACCATTTTAATATTCTTTTGTTTGATCTTCGTAACGAGATTTTGTGATTTAAAAAAGGAAAACTAAGGAAAAACGGGAGGAGAGTTTTGTATAGCTCTTCATAAATAATTAAAAACAAAAGCAAAAATATGAGCCCTTTAGAAGTGAAGTGAGCCAAGTGAATTTTTTGAAAAAAATCAGTTAGATGAAGTTAGAATCAAGTGAAGTGAAATTCTATAAAACACAATGAAAAATTTTTTTTTTCAAGTATGCTAAATATTTCATCATTTTTGATACTTGGCTCACTTCACTTCTTGAAGGCTAAAATTATATGTTTGCTGTGAACTAACCACACTCTTTTTTTTCTTCTCATCTTTGAAATAAGTTGCCACGAAGTATTAAAATGTTAATTTATTTCCACAAAAAAACAAAGTAAAAACGTGGATGAACTCAAAGGGTCAAAAGAAAAGTTTCACCATTTTTAGACTTGGCTCACTTCACCTCTCAAGGGCTGATATTAGGTGTGTTATATGATTTGAAGATTATTTATTTCCATATGCCTTCCCTATTTATATCATATGGCCGCCACACGATGCTTCTAAAAGTCACCCACAAACTTTCTTGTTTCCTCCCGTATCATACCATCGTCCCGTAGCTCCGCTGACTACATCCTATGGATGGTCATCAGCGGCTTTCCAGGCGACAGAATCCATCAAGTTGATGGTAGAGACAGGCTCCCTTGAGACGTCCGCGGCGCATATCCAAGCCAGGTCCATCGACGACTTTTATTTTGGACGTAGTAAGGGAGTGGTTGGTCCGCTCTCTTTCTTTAGACGTTCTGACAAAGTTACACTCCTATTTATCACCCCAAACATCTGTTTTCAAAACACAGTATACGGTTACCGTGTGATTTTGTAATGTGACATGAATCGCAACTGCAAAGCAACAAAATCAGGATGCATGCGTTGTGGCAACAAGTACAACCGTGAGTCCCAGACTATCTGCATTGAGTTGAAGGTTGCTCCAGCTATTAATCCTTGTTCATTATGTTTACTATGCAGTTAAAGATTTCGACTGGAGAAGGACTTTCGGAATTTCAATTAAAAATTGTAATCTTTTGAATTTTGTATTTTTCGATAAGCTTTGTGGCTAACGACACGGGTTTCACCTTTTGGCATCTTCATGCGTTTCAAGTTCACTCTTCTTGCACAGAGAGCTCATTAAAAAATACTTAATAATTTTATAAGATGAGAAAAATAACAATTTATTTTAATTCCACAGAAATTATTTTATATATTTGTTGATAGCTATATCGGCTTACGCCCTCGTCAGAACTATGTTTAAAACGTACATTAGATCATGTATATATACCGTTGTAGACAGGGTACACAATACATCTTCTTCTCTGTTCTACCATCTTAGTTTTATATGGTAATAATAAGTTATTAAATGTGACAAAATTGATTTGATGTATTCTTGAAGTGAAAGCTAATCTGGGCTTTTACTAAGTGGAAATCAACGTTTTTCTATTGAAAGTTGGCCCTGAGTAAAATAAAAAGGTAATTCATTCAGTGTTATTTACTCGTGTCAAAAATTTGCTAATAAATTAAACGTTTGTGATCTCACACAACGTCTCTCTTACATGGCATCAGTTTCGTGATCCCAAGCTAGTAATCTGGAGACCTCGAATCTCCCGTGCGTCAGTGGGAGCGTTCTTCGTGCTGCTGGGGGTCCTCCGACGTGCACGGCGTGTCTATAGTGGCCTGCGGGTCCGTCTCGCACGGCTGCCGTGCTCACGTATGCTGTGCCGTCTGAAGAGAAGAGCGGTGGAGCTGGTGGTTCAGCCCATCCTCGACCTTCACCGCTGGTTCTTTGGGTCTAAAAAAGAAAAACTTAATTTATGAATATATTACATATTATTAAAAAAAAAATGTACTTATTCCACAATTGCTTGTACAGACTGACCGCGCTTCTTATGCACTCGAAAGAGTGGCACTGTGAGAATGTCCTGAATGACGCCGACAAAAAAAAAGATTGCCAAAGTTCGAAATTGTTAAATTCCCCAATTTGATATAGAATGAACGCGTGGGCTAAATGCGGTAGGTCGATTCTTATGTCAGAGGGGAGAATATTTATTTAGTATCAACGGCTGCCGCAAACTCGAGTGAACTGTTAAAGAAGTCAGAGTGTACCACATCAGGGCATTGTCAACCGATAAGATCAGCTATTTATACAAAAATAAGCAAGATTAATAAGGTGTGAAGTCGGGTCCGTTGTGCAACGTCGATGACTTCTGTGACGGACTTCATGGGTTCGAGTCCCAGTACGAGCACCATGTTTTCAATTCGTTCGGAGGCGTGGTGTTTGTGTTGTCTGATAATTCCTTCCTACCCATCCGATCATATAAGCGGACAACTTAATCTAATTAAATCTTTCAAAGTCGCCATCGTTATACCCCTTTAAATAATTTTCATTAATATTAATTCATACACTTGAAATCAATCAACTCAGTAATAATAGGTAGGATAAATCCCTACATTTATTTTAGATATTCCTATGTTATTATCTGGTCATTGCGATACTACATTCAAAAATCTCGATAATTATAACAAACCCACTTATTTCATTGAAACTAGTTGACATCAAATTTTCAGTTTGGAAGATTAAGTCGTTTAAAATGGTAAACTATTAGGCTGAGCCTAATAGATCTACAAGCCGATACAAACTGTTTACTGCGCGTCAGTTCAAGTACATCCGTGCATTTGAAATGCCTGAAGATGCCGAAAGGCGAAACCCGGGTCGTGTAGTCGACAAAACTCATGGAAAAGTACAAAATTCAAACAATTCAAATTTGATACTCAATATCGTTAATGTAACCAAAGAATGAAACATTTATTGAAGTTAAAAAATCCCAAGCCTGGAATTGAGTTTAATTTATTTAATTATTTATTTAAGATAAAGCAAATCATGGCATTACAGCTGGCGCCAATGCGCCATGCATTTGACAAATACATACATACATATATGTACATGTAAATATATAGTAAAAATCACAAATTAATTAAAAATTAAAAATAAGATGAAAACTACAATAGTCATAAAAAAAACAGAGAGGAAAAATTATTACTAACATCACATTAGAAATTTTCAAAGCAGTCAACCGAGTGAGTTCCGAAAAAATCAACTATAATACATAAAAAACAGTACTCGTCTGAACTCACTCACGTCCATGTGAAATATGTCGACATCCGAAGCAATATCGTTAAAAATCACTAAAGCTCTTCCCAGTGGCATCCCCATTGGCAAACTGGTTCTACTATTTGGAACAACAAACAACTCATGTTCACGATTCCACAAAAAATTATCAAGGAAATTCAATTTAACATTCTCAAGAATGGTGGAATTCTCATTTTGGCCTCGGATAAGTCGAAAGAAATATGTGGCCAGGTACATTTCTCTTCGAGTATTAAAACTATTGAACGTGGGCATGCCTAAAAGAAAATCGGTTTGACAATAGTGGTTAATGACAAACACTTAAAATTATTTTAAATCTATCTGTAAATTATATAATATATTATACAAGATAGGTAATGACACTTCTAAGAAAGAAGATAAATTAAAGATCACAGTGTGTACAATCAATTATTTCTATCAGCCGCCGAGTGCTCGCTGGAAAAAAGTCTATTCTTGGATATAATAATATTTGAGATTTTTTTCCTCGCGAAGGTTTTCCGATTCAACACTCGGCGGTGATTTATGTAATTTCCGCCATCCCTGAAAATTAATACTGTCAACGGCTCTGAACCGATTCGCTCAGGGGCGCACGGAAAGGGCGGCCGGGGGATGGAGGTTTACTTGCTTGATATATTTGGGCGTTTATCACAGTTTTTCTGCTACGACACCCCCCCCCGGTGTCTAAACAATAGTTAATATATTTAATTTTGGAACGCGTTTAGTATAAATTAAAATGGATGATTTCATGGAACACGTTTGATCTATCAAGTCGTTAATCTTATATAAATATAAAACCGAAACGGCGTATGTATGTCTGTGGGTCTGTAATTCCTTTTTGCATTGTTGTTGCAAGTTCAAACAAACGAATTGATTTCGCTCGCGAAAGTTTCGACGGTAAATTTGTTTCGTTATCAATGTGTGTGTAGAGACTCCAATTATTCGAGTATCGAGTTGTACATTTTACAAAATACTCGAGTACTCGAGTAGTTTCATATGAACCAAAATATCTTATATATAAAACCGAAACGGCGTATGTATGTATGTGGGTATGTAATTCCTTTTTGCATTGTTGTTGCAAGTTCAAACAAACGAATTGATTTCGCTCGCGAAAGTTTCGACGGTAAATTTGTTTCGTTATCAATGTGTGTGTAGAGACTCCAATTATTCGAGTATCGAGTTGTACATTTTACAAAATACTCGAGTACTCGAGTAGTTTCATATGAACCAAAATATCTTATATATAAAACCGAAACGGCGTATGTATGTCTGTGGGTCTGTAATTCCCTTTTGTATTGTTGGTCATTAAGTTGCCAGTTGTTTCAACTTGGCCCGTCTGAATTTACGCGCCGAGGTGAACATAACCCCAAACTGGTCCGAGCGAAGCCGGGTTCGAATACTAGTAATGAGTATAAAATTTAAGCTGTTAGATGGATTTCTGGTATATGAATTGTTAAATATTATTAGCAAAACTTCCACAAAGTTACCGCCGAATACATCGAAAGTAGCAAAACTTGTATTTAAAAATACAACCAAGTTCCTAATACTCATTCCACATTGGATTCAGATCAGGACCGATTTCAGCCATCGCGAGCATTATAAACTGATGAATCATTATCAATTCAAATTGAATTATCATCAGTTGATAACGCTCACGATGAGTGAAACCGGTCCTGATTTTAATAAATCTAATGTGGAATAAGTACAAAAAAAATATTGTTGTTATTTTTATTATAATACCATTCCACCAGGTATTGACAGTGGACACTTTGAACGTGAAACTTGTATTCGATCAATATGGAACTTTGATTTTATAGTGTTACTAGTATTGCTACCCGGCGTCGCTTAGTCCGGACTAAGCGACCAATAATTATTTAATGTTATATCATTTGACATAATTATATCACAAAATCTAACATCCAAAATAGAGTTAAAATAAAATCACAAACTTTATTTAATTTGATGACAGCCGCCATTAAAATGTCCAAATTCAAGGAAAAAATCTAATTTGCTGTCAAAGAAATGTCAAATAATACTTTCACGTAAATAATAAACATTATTATATTGCAACTTGCAACAATAATGCAAAAGGGAACTACAGACCCACATACATACATACGCCGTTTCGGTTTTATATATAAGATTGCCGTCGGACATAAACGTGAGTAATTTAAAAGATTATTAGAAAGTGTAGAAATATATATGTGGGGCTAATACAAGAAGTGTCTATATCAGTGATGCACAAATGCGGCCCGAAATGGATTTGTTTGCGGCCCAAAATAACAAATACTTCGTCAACAAATTTTTCTTTTAATATGATAAAAAATAGTATTCGATATGTGAACAAATTATGCAGAACAACGATCAATTGAGATCGAAATATCAGGAAGGCGATCTGCAGAGTTTTTACAAATATCTCCCCGAAGAGCAGTTTCATACCCTACGTTAAAAGGCTGCGCTTTGTGCAAGTCTTTTTGGAAGCACCTACATTTGCGAGCAAGCATTTTCCATATTAAAACTAAATAAGTCTCAATACAGAAACCGCTTGAACAATGATAATCTCAGTGCTGTTACTGATGATAGCAACCACAAACATTGAACCCGACATCAAAATGCTTGCTGCCAGTATACAGTGTCAGAAATCTCTCTAAGTTCCATCGTGCAAATCTGCATGTAATGTGAAGCGGAGAAGGATCGAAGTTGCTGATAAAATAATGTAATTATTAAATTAAAAATAAAATTTATATCCCATCTAGTATAATATATCAATATTTTTCTTCACATTTACCCTTTGCGGCCCACGAAATTTTTTAAATGGATAAATTGGCCCTTCTCTCAAAAAGCTTGTGCACCACTGGTCTATATCAAATATGTCAAAGGTTCAATATAGGCAAATGTTTGTTCTTAAATATATTATAGCGATGTGTTTCTGGAAGTTTATTGAAATTTATGCAGCTATGGAGTGTAGCTATGTAGTGGTGATTTTTCGCACTTTAACTGTCACTTAAAACTTCTCACACTAATAAGTTCTGATCATCTATGTGAACATAGACAATTATTTGTACAAGGTATGTTCAGCATAATTTTGCCATGCTAATAAGCTGTCTTTATTTTTAGATATTAACCTTCGTAGGACTATCATTGAAAAATGACTCTCAGGCCGAAGGGGGGTAAAAAAAGACCCCAGTGTTTTGGCCTTATTGGCATAGCTGAAATAAAAAAATGATTGATTATGCTTTGACGTATATCCATCTTTCTGAAAAAAAAATCATATGAAAATCCCTATTTTTCCTATAATTATTCATATTTAAGTCGTATGAAAACGACGACGTTTCCACTCCAGCGGCTATGACGGACTAACAAGCCAAAAACCGTGCACGAAGTCACCTTATCTCTTATTGCCTTTTATTGTTGCCAGATATGAAACACTCCGTCCATGTTATCTATGACTCACTATGGTCACATTCTCTTATCGCTTATAGGCGTGAAATTTTATGTTAGCGCTTCCCAGCTAACATTGACTGAAAAATTCCGACTTCTTCTCTTTTTTAATCAATTACGGCGCAACTAGACAAAAAATATCATATTTTTTTCTGCAAAAGGTGTACAAAACTATGATTTAAGAATACCAAAAGTTTAGACATCGTATCACTAGTATTAAGATAGATATTTAAGGTAAAGCAGCTGTTGGGACAAAATCTATACTGTTCGGGATGGCTAGGTTGAGAGAGTAAGGATGGAAAGGATACGAGGATTAGAACAGGACTAGTGATTAGCTAATCGCTGTCACTATACGTTACTCTTTAGGATCGGAAAGGTGGGAATGGATTTAACAACAGAAACACCCATTGCCTCTGAGCAGAATCAATTTATCGACTGCAAATGATTCATTAATTTTAAATCGAATGACAGGGAATACAAGCATAAAAAGGAAGATTGTTTTTCAGTACTGGTAAAACGGGGTGAATTCATGTATTCCAGTCATTACAATCTGTATTTTTGTCTCTATTCACCTGCAGAGTCTCTATTCACCTTGATTCAATGTGAATAGAGATATCGATAAAAATTTACTGTGTCTCAATAACGATAGTGAATATTTGAAAAATGTTGTCATGAATGTGTAAAAGGACCATAGAAACAAGTTTCAAGCTATTCATATTTGAATTACATATGTGGCGTATGAATATACTTAGTCGTGAAGGGTAAACAGTGTCTCTATTGACCCCGTTTTACGGTACTGGCCAAAATTTGATAGAGGCACTTTAATCGTTAAGGCCCAGATATAAATTGACTGTTACTTTATTTGCATGGGCTGAGATTCTACAATTTGAAAATGTACAGCTCTGTTTTATTTCATTAGCAACTTGCGCGCGGAAACGTTTTCAGCGGAAGCGCCGCCATATTGAAAGCGTGGCGTCCATCGGGAAATTGAGAAATTCGAAAATGGAACTTCTAATAAGTCTTGATGAATTTGTTATTCCGTTTGCTTTGATCTCGTAGCTCCATTTTTGTTTTTGTATACATTGGCTCGGTAGTGTTTAACTACAAAAATCAATAACACGCTGAAAAAGTAGCAATGTATTTTAGTTATACAGAAATTATATGACATGTTTGAATGTTGTTTCGGCTTTCGCCATCGTCAGAACTATGTTTAAACATTCATTTAGTTATCTATACATACTGGTGTAGACAGGGTACACAATACATCTTCTCTTCTGTACTCAATGCAATTTTAAATAAATCAACTTAGTACAATACAAATTTACGTTTATTCTCATTCAATAAAAACCCAGATTAGCTTTCACTTTGAGAAATACATACATAAAATGAATTTGTCACATGTAATAATTAACTACTACAATTTAAAATTAGTATGTTAGAACAGAAGAGAAGATCTATTGTGTACTGTGTCTACACCAGTATATATAAATAAGTAAATGTATGTTTAAGCATAGTTCTGACGAGGGTCTAAGATGAAATAACTATCAACAATGCAATTAAAAATTAAAAAGCGCCAAGCTAATGCTACTAAAGCGAAATTGTACTTTATGCTTAATGCTAGGAGCAAACTATCCATAAAGAGTAAACTTCTCCTATATACAGCAATAACTCGTCCAATTATGGTGTACGCCACACCAGTGTGGGCGTTTGCTAACCAAAAGCATCTGAAGACTCTCCAGGTTGTTCAGAATAAGTCATTGAGGCAAGTAAAATGTGATGCTCCATGGTTCGTGCGCGGTTCGCTGTTACACAGAGATTTAAGTGTGCCCACTATTTCCGAATTCGTTCGTGAAACCTCTAAAAAGTTTCATAAGGCTGTGGGCCTTCACGATAACCGAACAATCTCTTGCTTGCAGAATTATGACGAGAATGCCTCAGAGAATCGATATAGGCCGAGAGCTATTCTTCTTAAGGACCCTCCCTAGGTAGAGACGCAATATTAAACTGACTTCTCAACTGTAGCGATCGCGCCCTCCTGTCGGAAGCGATGGGAAGGGAATGTCAACAAATAAAATTCAAGAGTTAAAACATTTAGAGACGAAGGAGACTGGAAGAACTTTGGCGCTAGCACGCCTTAAAACTTGATGCTCCGTCATACTGATATCCAAAAAAAAAAAATCAACAATTTGTTAAATCATTTT
Organism: Himalopsyche kuldschensis; assembly: GCA_028554975.1. Taxonomy (NCBI): domain Eukaryota; kingdom Metazoa; phylum Arthropoda; class Insecta; order Trichoptera; family Rhyacophilidae; genus Himalopsyche; species Himalopsyche kuldschensis. The sequence goes on along the minus strand of JAHFWI010000030.1, from coordinate 133,410 downwards.
TGTAGAACTAAAACACATTGCTATTTATTCACCGTTTTCTAAAAATTTCATTGACAAAGTAATTAAGTACAGCTTTATTTTTATATGCATAAATTATTTTTCAGTTTGAAATCGTCTCAAATTTCATGAAAAAAATTGTAGGCATTATAAATTTTTGCTCAAACGATGGGCTCAAAAACGTTTTTCAATTTCATTTGAATTCAACACAAACCTTAAAATCAATTTTAGAAACTCCAAGGAAAACTAAATGTCACGAATAATTTTATGTTGCAAACTTTAAATCATTGTCCGATTGGCACTACAAATGGAGTTCACAATGCATATCCTTCAGGGCTGGTTACGTTTAGCTATGAATCATTGTCAACAGTTATATTATAAAATGTTGTCAATAAACCTACTCCATTATGTGCATGTGTGGTCTTGCGGTAAAACCTTTATCATGGCGATCAAATGGTTCAAATGGGAATGATCAATAGATGGTATAAAGCACAGCATCCCAAAGTGGGGAGCTGAGGGCGGCCTGGAGGGCTAAGGGAAGCAAAAATGGTGCCACAAAGGAAATTTCCAGGCGGGCCGTGTGTAATTTTGTGTCTGAAGGGGGGTCATGGGTCAAATAAGTTTGGGCACCTTTGGTATAAGGCTTTCGGCAATTTTTCATGTTAGATTTGGGCATGGTAGTTTGTGTTATATTTTCCTGTCGGATTGATTTCAAGTGAAAATAAATCTCAACAAATTAATTCTCTTGATGGATTCAGCCGTAACTTTGTGGAAGTTCATTTTAATGTAAAATAACTTTGGTTATTCCACGTTTTGTGTTCGGACTTACTATTACAGAGTTTGCTTAAGTAGTTAGTCCGAAGATGTTATTGAAAGAGGCAAAACACGTGTCACAATTAGTAATAGAATACGTGGAATAATCAAAGTTGTTTTAAATTTTATAGTATATCTCAAAGAATTAATTTCACGGTGTATGAGAATTTCACTTTTGACCACTTCAGCACCTTAAGACCACTGGTGGCTGCCGCGTACGGTCGTTGCGAATACCGTCAAAAATATTGAAAAATCTTCCTATAAGAATTCTTTTTATAGCTAGTAACATCTATACACTTTCTCTAGAAAAAATATTACTTCTGTCATCAGTCAATCTTGTTGAAAAAAGGATTTCTTAGAAGTCGGGCGGTAGATGTGATTAATGCGAACACTTCGCTCGTTACTGAAGTGGTAAAGGTTGACGCTTCTTGGTGAACAGGCATTATTTAAAAGAAATAAACAATGATATCAGTTGATAATGCAATCGATGAGAGAAACTGCTCCAGATACTTCGACACCTTACTTTGAAAAAGGTTCTTACTGCTCTTGACACTGTTTTGAGATATGAGCGTTTGAAGTTTCGATTGATTAAAATTCACTTGTAACAATGAGCAAGTAAAAATGTTTTCAAAAATCTTGCTGAGAAATAATGATCTTAAAGATCTTATGATGGAAATAATGAATTAAATCTTAGAACTTTCTCAGATATAGTTAGTAAAAAAGTGTGCAGATGCAGTGCAACTCTGGAGTTATGTTAAGTACGTTATTCAACGATAGATAATACTGAAATTCATATATATGATAGAATGCGGTAAATACAAGCTTTGACGACCAAAAGGTAATTTTAGGCCATAATGTCAATTAGAAACTTTTCAAAGTAAGGTACAGATTTGTAAATTTACATGTATTTATATGAGAATTTTTCAAATACAAATCAATTTCAAATAAAAATAGGATAATAAATGTCATGCTGGTATCACAGTTGTTGAAATAAAAAATAAATCCTACAGAATCGACGAGAAAATGTACATTCGGGGAATTAATTTAGCGTTCATATTGTGTTATAATATCTTTGTAAAGATATGTCTAACCCAACGCTGTAAGGAATCCATATAATGGGATCTTGAGGGGGAACTACACGCAAACATAATTTCGAAATCTTTGTTATCGTTGCTAAGTGACTGCGTGAACACACTGTACTTTCGGAGAAGGGGAAATTTCGCTTTATAACGTTCAAATGGCACTCTGTATTATTCGGGAAAAGGGAAGACGCAGAAGGGATTATCCGGCGACAAATCCTTTTTTGATTTGATTGATATGTTTTTTTTATTTGATATTAAGCTTTAGTACACTCTCTCTGTCTCCTTCTCCTTGCCCTCTCTCCGCGTTACGAGTCCGTCGAGTGACGCAGGAAAATGTCGCATTTCACTGTAATATAAATAAAGGGTATTTCAATAGGGACGCTCAAAATATGTTACTTTGTCCTGCTGAGTAGATTATTCATTGTTTAGTGGCCAAATTTGAGTCAACCAGTTTGGTAAATAATCGGCCAACACCTACCTGTACGTCATCAAAATACAATATCTGGTGAAAACATTGCTGCTGTGTGTGAAAGTGTACAGGAAAACCCAAGGCAGCTTATTTCTCGTTGTTCACAAGAACTTGGCTTTTCTGCGACTTCAACTTGGCGAATTTTGAATCGGGCCTTATGTCTGCACCCGTATAAAATCCAACTAACCGAGGAACTTCAGGAAAAACGACCGCAGACAACGCCTGATTGGGTTCTGGAGCAGTTGGAAGTTTACCCAAATTTGTCAAAAAAGTCAACTTTAGCGACATGGCCCATTTTATAATGAATGGATATTGGCAGACATTTGATGCTATATTCCATATTTAATGCCGTAAAATATACTTACAAATGAAATTAAAATTTAGTCGAAATCTCACAAACAACTTGTTTTATTTAAATTTCAAAACTAAGCGTCCTTATAAAAAGACCCTTTATAACAGAAGAGAAAAAATAAATTCAATTCGTTGTGTATGTTACATTAAAAGTAAGTGATTAAATGCAAAGCACTCAACGTTGGTAATATCTTGGTTGCTTGCTATGTTGAATAACTGGATCATCATCCATCCAATCGTGTGCAGGAAACTGCATTACCGACGCAATAGGCTCTTTAAAATAATTAAGCAGTGCGTCGAACCATAGCGAATACGCCATTTTAATTGAAGTTGCCACTAGGGTAGAATTAAAAAACCACATTTGTTCGAGTGTGGCAGGTTTTCAACAGTCAAAATGCAAACCGTGCAATGAATAAATGCATCTAATTCTATTACATTGCATATTATGTATTGGGCATTCTTACTAAATGTATTATGTATATGATACAGTGAAACTGTATTCTCAGTGAAAATGTATCAAGTAATAGATTTGTATGACAACATGATTTCAATGGTCACGATCATTGAAATTATTGGCCTCAGTCGATGAATTGGCGGTCTAAAATTTTGGTTTGCTTTGAGAACGGCCTTGATTCGGCTCCCTCGTAAATCGAGAAGGAGCCTCCTATCCGACACTCAGCAGAGGAATTTTGGGAACGGAGTAGGAGAAACATGGTGCTCTTATAAACAAAAGACGATTTCAAAGCGTTATGTGGGTGCGGCTAGCACCCATTATTTAATTGTTACGAATTTTCACAGACTTTACACACGGATTTAACAAAGTTTGATTTACAATACATACCACACGACTATTATAATTGCAAAGGCGATATCAGGAATTTACTAGACTTTATCCTTAGGGAGAGGATAAGGAGCTTGCAGGCTACTTCCAGGGCATACAGTTGGGAGAAGCCCCTCAACCACGACTGTAAGACTTATCTGGCAAGCACGTGCATTCTCAATGCACTCCAATCTCTCACTGCGACTGAAAGAAAAAAAGTGGTTCCTTTAGGTAGAAAACCGTTACAACAAAAGATCGTTAAACGTCCGCTCGATAAGCCATTATTTATGGCCCATCGAACTTTGCATGAAATATCATGTACTGTCATGCACTCAGGGCGTGAAAGAGTCAAGAGACATTTAGAGCGAGACGTCCGCATAAATATCTCTTTTAAAAAATTGAAATTACTCTATATTGAATCGCTATAGATTTTAATATAGAGTATTATTAGAATGAATTTATTTCCTGATATCGACTTAAACTCATAGACTGAGGTGAAAAATAGATCGTTCGAGAGAGTTCTGATGACCTACCATATAGGGCGGTGTCAGCTTCAATGAAACAAACTCGGCAAGTAGTCCCTTTCATAAAAAGAGAACCAAAGAAAAATACAGACAAACATTGGGCTGAAGATTGGGCGGTCAAATTTAATTTCAATGACAGCTTGGAGAAGAATATTTTTTCACTGAGAATACAGTTTCACTGTAACATACGACTAAAGCAGGGCTGTGGAGTCGGGGTTTTTGGCCTGGAGTCACAGTCGTCGCGGCGTTTTGGCCGGAGTCGTACTAGGAGTCGGAAATTCGGAAAAGTTATTTTTTTTTATTTTTGCACATAATAAGTCAAATTTGGTTATTGGCTGGATCGGTTGCTTGATATATAATTGAATACACATAAATATGATAGGTAGAAAAAAACGTGACGAAATTAAACTTTTTTTAGTCGGAGTCGTGTTTTTGGTTAACGTTGGAGTCGGAGTCGGAGTCGTAATTCGTTATATTTGGAGTTTTTGGCGATAATACATTTTTTTTGTTTCCGTGCAGTTGCTCCCCTCCCTTCCGCTCCATGTGGCACTCTCAAATGAATATTATTAAAACGTTGACAATTATATGATACATGGTTGATAGCTATTTCGACGTACTCCATCGTCAGAACTATATTTAAACATACATTTACTTATCTATATACTTTTGTAGACCGGGTACACCACAGACCGGAATAAATACACACATACAAATACATAAAATCAATTATTTATTATTAAAATATAAAATTAAGATGCTAGAGCAGAAGAGAAGATATATTGTGTAACTTTCCTACACCAATTTATAAAGATAAGTTAATGTGTGTATAAATATAGTTCTGACAATGGCATAAGCTGAAATAGCTATCAACTTTATATCTTATAATTTTTGTAGAACTAAAATACATTGCTATTTTTTCACCGTGTTGTTATAGAGCTTAGACCAAGTACATGCCAATTCTATCAATATATGATATTTTTTTAACATATTTAAACTCACAAGTATTTGACATCAATTGCTTATTATACCTTGTCTAGTCTTTCTATATTTGACATTACTAGCTTTGTTTATATTCATATCAGTTGAAAATCTTCACCATGTACGAAACCGGTCCTGACCTTTTTTATTTTTTATTTGTATGGCAATATAAAGTGAGTGAATCGGTTCTTAATTTTGATTTTGCTTCAATGTAAGTGGGGGATCAGTGCACTATTGCACTTTTACAAGGGACGTCTCTGCCGACATGAAACATTCATTTGTAAACAACAAAAATAGACTAAAATAAATATGCGGAATTCGTTCAAACATATTGTGTTATATTTATTTGAAATATCTCTCTAAGGCTGGAAATGCCCCAAAAATTTTTCCCATCGAAAATGTTGCCCAAAATTTATCGGAATTTTTATTACATTCAGCAATTACAATCGCTTGTTGCTTCCAGCAGACCAGAGCGATTTCTCGCGGGAAATGCTTTAATACCAAATCAGATTTGGGATAACGCGGGAAGGGGAGTTCCCGGTGGATGTAATCAGCGACCAAGCATGCGAAGCCTCTGAGATTTCATGTACACACTACATAGATACATACATAAATATGTATTCACCATTTTAATTTTCATTAATATTTCAACAAGCAAATGTGACACTATAAAGCAGGGCGGGGCAAACTTTTCGGATGGCGGGCCAATTCCAAGAATTCAAAATAAGCAGCGGGCCACGGTTAGATATACACCCGATTGTTTTTTACGTGATAGATGGGTTCCAAAAAGTGGCACACCTAAAAAAATCGCGGAAAAAAGTATCCAAAATACAAGAAAAAACAAAAATTGTTTTTCAAATTGGACCTAAAAAATTTTTTTTGTATAAATATTATTCAAAAATAATATTTCTATCTTAAGTTCGTATTAATTATTGTGCATTTAAAATATTTGGACGTCTGAAGTATAAAATTTACGACCGGGAAACGTGCAATTCAACGAATTTTATAAATGCATTGTGCTTAAATAAGTTTCAGAGCAGAGTCACCAATAATATCACATGAGTTTGCGCACCATTTTGTCTGTAAAAAGAAAAATCACGTACCTACGAATAAATCACGGTGCCGTCCAAAAAATTATGTAAAATCGAAATCACTGAAAAAAGTCATTTAAAAAGAGGACCGGATGTACTCTATTTATTATCTCGAAAAATATTTTTTTCCAAAAAAAATATGAGAAAAATGAAGCTGTTGAGTTCAGTGTTTTTCTGTGTTTTTATTTGGTTCTCGTTTTATGAAAGGGACTACTTGCTGGTTTTGTTTCATTGAAGCAAGCCAAAATTTTAGGCCGGCAAATCACCGACTTGGGCTAGTAATTTCAATGATCGTGACCAGTGAAATCATGTTGTCATACAAATCTATTACTTGATACATTGTCACTGAGAATACAGTTTCACTGTATCATATACATAAATTTGAATTAATGAAATATATTTGTTTCACCTGAAAACTACTCCAGTATACTCGAGTATTTTCGTATATCGAGTAGTTGAGATGCCAAGTAATTCGGAGTTGACTGTCAATTATTGGTGTTCATATTCTGCCATATGTGAAGCATATTCAATTTATCTCAACATAACTGGAGAATAGTAACCCTTTGCGTTAGATTTGAGAAATCGATTGATACCACAGGGTTAGCTTATTTATTAGTGTGGTAAAACAAAATACCGAAATATTATGATATTTTACATACTTTAACTAAGGCTAATAACTAATGTAAACGGCTTTTGAAGTAAAGATAATTTAAAATTAATAAAAGATATTTTTCCGATGAAGTTGTAAAATGTAGAGCAGGACTCGACATAGGACTCCGAGGAGTTAACCTTCCCCTTTCGAAGAGAATAGAGATAGAGGAGATATTACGAGGACAGGACTAGTATTTAGGTAATCGTTCCTGCTACGTTCCATATCAGGATCATATGGGTGAAGGAAGAAGTAAGAAGGGATGATACTGTTACCACCCAAAGCCGTCGAGCCCTCAGACCAGTGGCGGCTGGCGACAGAGTATTAGGGAGTACAAAAAAAAATTCAACTATTTTTTCGTACTACGGACAGCCAAAAATTCATAAGACTGGCACTCCGTTGGTATTGCGAACATCTGAATTGAAAGTCCATGTTATAGAAGTGTTTTAAAATCCAATGAATAGGAAAGAACTCTTGCAAAAATAGTTGAATCTTTTTTTGTACTCTTTAATACTCTGTCACCGGCCGCCACTGCCTCAGACCAAACTCGGGCGATCTTAATGTCACCTCAATCAATGAGTTAAGACCAAAATGATTACATTCACGCGAAGAAATTCACGTTAAAGTAAGTCGAAACATGTCATGGCGTCCGCCGTCTGAAGTCATACAATTATGACGAATGGATAGCGCCGCCATAAGTCATGGTCATGCGCTGTGACTCATTGTCACCCTTTCAAATCTTTTGCCGGTTTTTTAAACTAAATTAGTCAGTAATTTCCAATCCTCTAAACACGACAGTCAAGTTGCTCTTGGCCCTCGAAAGGCAGGAGAATCGTAATATAATCGTTTTGGTCCTGCGCTTTCATTTAATCCTTAACGTAATTTTGTATTTCTGTTTTTATTCTTGAGTAAATAAACTAGCCGACTCTATGACAGAGTAACGGCCCATAGAATACCGAGCAAAATCTTTTCTTCAGGAGATACCGGTACTCTTATCCGGCCCTAAGTTTCTTTACCGAACGCCTGGACAGATGCTGTCTGAATACATAATGAAACGACAATTCTGGTAGTCTCAATACAAACAAACAATTATACTACCAATGACGTAAACATAACAAATTATCAACTAATGAGTTTGATTAATTTGGAATCCTGTCTGTCCGAAATAAGAAGATTGGCAGTCTCTGCAAGAGAGGCGATAGATACCACTATGTGACAATGATTATTTATATGTATTATTTATTTCAAAAATCATATTTTTTCTTTTTATATCTCGATAAAAGGGACAAACAAAATAAATATTTCAGCTGTTAAAAAAGTTAAGTCGCTTAAAAATACAATGGAATACAAATATTATTTTATACTCAGCAGCTACCAGGCAAGCAGAAAACGCGCTCGTCTCGAATTTCACTGCACTGTATTATTATTTCCCATGTGTATAAAATACCTAGTTGAAGACGAAATATTTATCCGAGCGTCTTTTCTGTCAGCCTGATACTCGTGCTTGATGAATTGCTCGGTCTATGACGTACAAAGCCATATGGGAGAGATCCAGCAACAAACATGGCGAAATAATGTTGTGTTGCCCGGATGACTGATTTTAGAAAAGAATTGACTCAAAAAAGAAAGGCAAACTTGTTCGGGTGTTTTTTTATACAACGAGGTGGCTCTACCAAAGCGGCGTAAGGAACATTTCGCCATTTTACAAAACAGAAAAAATATTCTGTTAATGATATTATGGTCGTCAAGGTTACCAGACATACTCGAAAAGGACAATTGTGCACAAAGAAAATGTCTCACAATGACAGTTGCACAAACATACAGCTTTCGTACGCATTAGTATTGTCCACCCAAGTAATGGAAAATCTAGTTAGTTATTTTTAATTACATAGTCTTTTTACCAACAATTTCAGAAGAATCAATGTTTTTTTTTCGATAATACTTTTAGCTTGATTATAACAAACTTTTGAAAGGTTTTTGATGTCGTGTAGTTTTCTGATGTAATATTATGAGGATGAGACAGAATCTGATAAACTGTGATGATTAATATTTTGTATTTGCAAAACCAAAAGAATATATATGTACAAATAAACTCTTAAAAAAAAATCATATGTTACTCAGTTACTAAATCGATGGTATTATAAACAGTGACGGCTGGTGACGGGGTGATGGGGGGTGCAATGGAAGATTCAACCATTTTTGCAAGAGTTCTTTCCTATTCATTGGATTTTAAAACACTTCTATAGCATGGACTTTCAATTCAGATGTTCATAATACCAACTGTTTCTCTTCCGTAGTACGGAAAAATAGTTGAATCTTCCTTTTGCACCCCCCAGCACCCCGTCACCAGCCATCACTGATTATAAACAATCTATGACAGGGGTTACCAACCTTTTTTTTTTATCTTAGAGCACATTTTAAAATATCGGTAGGGCGGCGGGCACCACATATTTTTTCAAAGCAAATTTTGCTTTGAAAAAATATGTGAAAAATTGGTAATAAATAATACACAAAAAAATATTATTTAAATTATTGTTTATATTATATTATATAAAATAAATATAAGTCAGTGTGATCTTTGGCATTGCATTTTATTGGCCAGTGCCTCATAATTAGCGGAGTATGATGACGTTCCTGTTAACAAGCAATCATAAAGATGTTCATCAGTGAGTCGAGATCTATATTTTGATTTTATTAAATTCATTGTTGAAAATAATGATTCACAAAGGTATGTGGAACCAAAAAATGATTTTAATCAAAAAAAATATATTAAAATAAACTTCCACATAGTTACCGCCGAAACCATCGAAAGTATAAAAAAATGATTAAATCTTATATGCCGATTTTTTTTTAAATGGAAACTTTTTTCCGTCCACTGTATACCAAAAGTCCTCATCTGACATCAAGGATTTTAACATAATATCACTTTAACGGTCCAAAATCTCTAAATCCAGTTCTTCTGCCTTTACTTGAACAAGCTCTGCAATATATGCAGCTATTTCCATTATATTCATTTGGCAAGTAAAAGGATTGATGAAAAAAGGAGACCATTGGCTCTACTCTTCTATTGGGTTACTCTAGCAGTGATCTATATCGATTTATGCAGACAAATGAGTTCGAATTACGTAATTATTTAATTATTTTTGAAAATATTTTAGAAACTTATTCAAATATAAATGAAAATTGAAATGAAACATTGTTGTCGCGGTCGAATGGGAGTGGGTGCACACAAATCAGCACGCGGGCACGGGGTTGGTAACCCCTGGTCTATTATTTTAAGGAAGCCTTTGGAGGGTTTTTTTTTCAAGTACCAACAGATTTTGTAAGGAAAGAATACCAAAAATATTTATAATCTTGTGACATCGTACACAATACAGTAGTTGTCGATGAAAAGGGTATGGGTTAAATACTCCACATATTTGAAATAGTAATTAAAGGTACGAATAACTTTAAATAGAAAATTTCAGTATAAGATTATAAGCCCTCAATCTTTAAGCAGGACCTAATTTTTATAACCAGCCGCCTAGCTGAAAAGGAGTCTACAAAATTGATGTTTTTAAATAACTCGTTTTGGCCAAAACATCAGTTACATCCTTTTGGCGCGACAGTCTCGAAAAATAAATGTCGGAATTGGACAAAATAATATAGCCTGACGAAATTCAATATGGAATGCCTGATGATTTTTATTAAGGTGCCATTCTTTGGCTTTGACAACGACAAAGTAAATCAGCTGAAAATAGATCAAACAAAAATATTGATGTGCCATATGTCAATATTTGAACGACATATTCAATTTTGAAATGGTTTTTCATTAGATGATTATAATTTATAATGAGTACAATTCTATGTTACGCCATTTTCGCAGTTTGTAGCAAGGTTGATCTCTTGTCAATTTTTGCGTCAAAGTATAATATAGGAATTTTATTCAGCAATTCTATGTTACGCCATTTTCGCAATTCGTAGCAAGGTTGATGTCTTGTCCATTTTAGCGTCAAAGTATAATATAGGAAATTTATTCAGCAATACCAGAGAAAACTTTGAAAAACTATAATAATATTATGATTTCAATAAATATTTTCCTTCCGATCGATATGTTGCCATCAATTACGGGATTATTTGAATTAATCTATGACAAATTGACGGTAAGGTGAATCAAAAACTTTATTACACAATATTGTCAGAAGCCAGGAAGTTGGTGTTCTCTTAATTTTGAACAGTGAAAAGGTTGATAGCATAAAAATATGTTATTCCACTGGTTGTGTTTCATATTTTTGCTAAACATCTCCAGACTAACGCAATCGTAATATGTTCTCATAGACATGCCCACGTTCACTTGTTTGAATCCTCGAAGAATAATGTACCTGGTCATATATTTCTTTCGGCTTGTCCGAAGCGAAAATGAGATTGCACTATTCTTGATAATGTTATAGTGAATGTGCCTGATAATGTTTTAAAGAATCTTGAAACAGACTGCGCATGAAAATGCCAATAAAAAAATCCCTAACGATGTCGACGCGGACGTGAGTGAGTTCATATGCGTGCCATTTTTAATGTATAGGAGTTGATTTTGTCGGTTGCTCAGATTTTTCCCCGTTGCAAAAGCAATAAGCTTGTTATATTGTGATTATTGAAATGTAAATATATATGTTACAGTGAAACTGTATTCTCAGTAAAAATGTATCAACTAATAAATTTGTATGACAACATGATTTCACTGGTCACGATCATTGAAATTATTGCCCCATGTCGATAATTTGCCGGCCTTAAATTTTGGTTTTCTTCAATGAAACAAAACCAGCAAGTAGTCCCTTTCATAAAAAGAGAACCAAAGAAAAACACAGACAAAAATTGGCCTGAAGATAGGGCGGTCAAATTTAATTTCAATGACATCTAGGTGAAGAATATATTTTCTCTGAGAATACAGTTTCACTGTAACATATACATTTCAACAAATAAATTTATATTATATTATCATTCATAAGAAAATTGTTGAGATATCCTTACCTCCTGACAGTACCACATCGGACTCTTGCATACGGTGACCAGTGACAAGTTTTGTGGCCGATTCAGCCATACTACACATACTTCGGTCAGCGAGATCCATTGGGCAGATGTGAAGTAATGGTCACTGAAATAAAAGTCACGAATAGAATGGGGTATTGAAAATTTTCTATTGCACATAATATTCTAAAACTTAGCCATTGAGATATTATATGGTACGGATCGCCGCTCAATGTTAACATTACTTGAATCCATATTTTATCGTAAATTATTTATTGATAAATCAATGGTGTTAAGACATAAAAGTTTTCATCAAAACTGTCATAAGAAATAAGAATAAGCAAGAATAAGAATGGAGCTTCAAACATCTAGAAAACGCTCGTATATTTTAAAATGTCACTTAGAAAGAAATGCAATCAGTAGTTTCGGCCGGTGACCAGAATATTAAGGAGTGGAAAAAAATAGTTTATGCAAAAATTCCACCTTTTTAAGAGTTGCATAGGGAAGGAGCTCTTTCTGAAAGTGACAATATATTCGCAACAGGTAAGAGCAAGTTGATAGGAACATGAATTTGGCAACGGTCGTCATAGTGCGCCATTTTTGTCTAGATAGATCTCAGCACTGAGTGATAAAAACGTCTCAATATTTTTTTTGCATGTGGCGTGGGAAATTACAAAAAATTTACTTCCTGTGTGTCATTACCCGACTTTGACAAATATATTATAATGAATGTGTTTTTGGTGCCGTCCACTAAGCATGTGTGAATCATCGTGTCGTGCAAAATTTGTATCGAAGCACGCAAGCAATTTTAAATGAGTAAATTAGTATACCTATTTTGAGGTTGCTTGAATATACATACATAGGGGATCAGTGCACTATTGCACCACATTAAAATCCGTCTCTGGCAGTATTTTTTTAATATTTTTTTTATTAAATATATTATATTTACCCATCAAATCCTAAAGCAGGAGGAGGCTTCAAATTCCTGGTCCTTATGTTCTTAGGGTCTGCCAAGTCAGCGACGGTCAGCGTAACTACAGGGTTCGGAGTACCAGGCTTCGGATAGCGCAGAGATCTTATCTCTGGGTAAAGGTATCCTTCGTCGCCGGCTCCATACCACGGGAAACGCTGCTCCTCCACCATGGAGTCGTTAAAAGTGGCGTACAGCATCAGGTGGCCGTCTTTGGACATCCATAGCGCAGAATTGGATGATATTACTTCCTCTGCAAGAAATAAAAAAGATAATGCTGGGTTTATTGACTTGTAATAATAGTTAATGGTACGGTGAAAACATATCGATGTACTTATATCTAACTGATATCAATGCTTGCGACCAGTGAAACCGGTCCTGATATCAATACATTAAATGTGGAATAAGTACTAAAAGTGTGTTATTATTTTTATTAAAATGCCACCAATTTATGACAGTGAATACCTTTAAAGTGGTTATCTATTTATACTGGCGTAGAAGAGGTACACAATACATCTTCTCAACTATTCTAAAATCTAAATTTTGTATACGAAAATATAGTAGGTACGGTCCGTGGCGCAGTGTCTAGGTTGTTGGCTTGCGTGCCGGAGAGCCCGGTTTCGATTCCCGGTACGAACGTATTTTTTCAGTCGATAAATCTGTTCAAAGGCCTGGGTGTTTGTGTTGCTGAAAATCCCTTCCCACCTTTCCGATCCCAAAGAGCGACGCATAGTGACAGCGATTAGCTAATCACTAGTCCTGCCCTAGTCCTCGTATCCATTCCATCCCTACTCTCTTCGAAAAAGAGAGGTTGAGCAACTGATTAACAAGCAGTTCTCGTAGAAAAACATGTGTTGAGATAAACTCCGTGAGGAGTCCATATGCTCCTAGCTGGGAGCGGACATGGTTAAAAAATAAAAAATATAGTATTAAATTTGACAAATTAGTTATTCTTTGAAATTATTTGTGTTTATTTAGAGATAATGAAGACGATTAAGTTGATTTCGGTAAAATTGCATGAGCCTTCTGTAATGGTATGAGTCGTGGTGATGGATTAATGTTTGTTTGCTCATTACGAATATCATTGGTTTGATGATATCTATTAATTTCAAGTTGTTCCAGTGCATTTAGATTAGGGCTTTAGGAGTACTGACATAAAAGCTATGCTTGTGATTCCTCCATTCCTCAAAGACAGTAGGGATATAAAGTATATGACTGGACAAGAATAGTGGTCACTGGTCAGTCATCGCTCTTTAGACATACCGTTTTGTTCAGGATTGGGTTGGTGTGCGATTGGTCGATAACACAGAAATCCATGACTTTAAAGATAAATTAATATTTTAGTTTAAAAAAATGAAGCTGATAGCACTGGGACTAAAGACTCCAATTACTCGACATCTCAACTACTCGAGTATCGAGTAGTAGTTTCAGGTGAACCAAAATATAGAATATTGGATTAATTCGAATTTGTATATATTAATAGATGATAAATAAATAAAGAAACTTATTTAATTTCATTGAAGCATTAATTTCGATTTATACAACATATAAAGGGTCTTTTTATAAGGACGCTTAGTTTTGAAATGTAAATAAAACAAGTTGTTTGTGAGATTTAGACTAAATTTTAATTTCTTTAATTAATTTCTTTAATTTCTAAATTATATTTTACGGCATTAAATATGGAATATAGCATCAAATGTCTGCCAATATCCATTCATTATAAAATGGACCATGTCGCTAAAGTTGACTTTTTTGACAAATTTGGGTAAACTTCCAACTGCTCCAGAACCCAATCAGGCGTTGTCTGTGATCGTTTACCTGAAGTTCCTTGGTTAGTTGGATTTTATACGGGTGCAGACATAAGGCCCGATTCAAAATTCGCCAAGTTGAAGTCGCAGAAAAGCCAAGTTCTTGTAAACAACGAGAAATAAGCTGCCTTGGGTTTTCCTGTACACTTTCACACACAGCAGCAATGTTTTCACCAGATATTGTATTTTGATGACGTACAGGTAGGTGTTGGCCGATTATTTACCAAACTGGTTGACTCAAATTTGGCCACTAAACAATGAATAATCAACTCAGCAGGACAAAGTAACATATTTTGAGCGTCCCTATTGAAATACCCTTTATATATCAACAATTCTAAAGAATTACACGTCTCAAATTTTAAATTGGTTCGAATTTTATTATTATAATTCCCGCAGTAGAAAAACTTTCGACGATTACTACTAAAGCGAGTTTTCCCCCGATAGATACTCGAGTATTTTGAAAAATACTCGAGTATCGAGTACTGAAAAAATAGACGACTATTCTCCGAATTGGAGTCTCTAACTGAGACTCTAGCTCGCCACCGAAGTAACAGATTGAGCAACCTTGTATTTCTACGAACTCTTCTATCAATCCAAATGCACCATATTGAAATTGAAAATGATATTTATCTAATTTTAAATTCTGTTTTAATTCATAATTCATTCCTCAAAGCTAACGTCGAAAATGTATGCCAAAAGTTACGCTATCTAAATATTACATAAACAAAAATTTATATTATACGCTGTTAGCATAATAAATTCCAAATGAAGCCCCACGTTAAGGTAATCATGCCTTTATATTTACATAAAAGCTTTGCATTCCGTCATAACGATTAAGTCTTTTCGTAATTCTGCAGCACAATTATATTTTTAGCCAGCTTGCACTATTTTAACCTTGCCATCCCGAACAGTATAGATTTTGTCCCAACAGCTGCTTTACCTTAAATATCTATCTTAATACTAGTGATACGATGTCTAAACTTTTGGTATTCTTAAATCATAGTTTTGTACACTTTTTGCAGAAAAAAATATGATATTTGTTGGCTAGTTGCGCCGTAATCGACTAAAAAAGAGAAGAAATCTAAATTTTTCAGTCTAATTGTCGATGTTAGCAATTGCTGGGAAGCGCTTACATAAAATTTCACGCCCATAAGTGATAAGAGAACGTGACCAAAGTGAGTCATAGATAACATGGACGGAGTGTTTCATATCTGGCAACAATAAAAGACGATAAGCGATAAGATAAGGGATAAGTTAATGTGACTTCGTGCACGGTGTTTGGCTTGTTAGTCCGCCATAGCCGTTTGACGTCGTCGTTTTCACGCGTGACTTAAATATGAATAATTATAGGTTTTTTTTTTCTCAGAAAGATGTATAAAAGCATAATCAATCATCTTTTTTATTGCAGTCTATGCCAATAAGGCCGAAACATTGAGGTCTTTTTTTACCCCCCTTTGGCCTGAGAGTTATTTTTCAAGGATAGTCCTACGAAGGTTAATGAACTGGTGTTTGAATTTTATATAAAGTTTTCAATATTGCGATTATGATGTTTTCCAAAAAGCATAAAACTTTTCCCAAGTCATTAGCTAGCTAATTAGAGTTGGAGAAATGAGAAACTTGTTCATTGAAAAGCTACTTAATTAGATGCAATCAAAGAAACTACCAACCAAGCTGAAGAAAACGCTAACAAACTTCAAGAGCTTTTTTCCTTTGAAACATATTTCTCTAATTTCGCACAAAAGCTAGGGAACGATATATGTATGTATACCTTTTGAATACATCATCTCTAATAACTTTGTTAGTTGGAATTATTTTCTTGCTTAGGTTTTTAGGTATCTTTTAGATATTACACAGTCTGTCACTAACGGGATACTTAAAGAAATCATGATATTCTACATTGTAGATTTTTAGAATCAAAATGTATTTTTTTAGAATCTACAGAATTGCACAAACATTAGGATTACAACCGATTTCCGCGGTTCGTCCTCATGCGACCCCAACAGGCTTAAATCTCAAAAGCAAGGCCAACTTTAGATACAATGTAAAGTATTAAGATCAATTGAGACGGCAGATTCTCCGTATACAAACAAAAAAATGACTGAAAAAATTACATTTTCTTTTTTCTCTTTATGTTTACTTTTTTATATAAGCACCAAGTTGCACGGTTAATTCAGAACTGTGCAGTTATGGTTTAGGCAAAGAATGTGACGAGTAATTTTGTATTTTTATTGATCGTGTAGTGTAGAGGTCCCCAAGCTCTTTTATCCCGCAGACCCCTAGCCGGTTTTTTTCAGTCGTTTTTTTTTTTGGCCGGAGTAGGAGTCGTCGCGGTGTTTTGGTTTGATTCGTACTCGAAGTCGGAAATTTTTTAAAGTTCAAACATTTTACTGTCCGGATTGGTTGGTCGATATTTAATTAAATATACATAAATAGAAAAAGATGTGACGAAATTATGCTTTTTTTAGTCGGAGTCTGAGTCATGTTTTGGCCAATGTTGGAGTCGTAATGGTTTTTTTAACGACTCTACAGCCCTGAAAATTTGGCTAGAATAGAAAAGGTAGGAAAAACGTGACGAAATTAAGCCGTTTTTAGTTGAAGTTGGAGTGTTTTTGGTAAATTCTGGAGTCGGGCTTGTAGTAGTGATTTACGACTCTACATTCCTGTATTAATCATAGTTCAGAATTTTAGTGGCCAGTGTTTGATTTTCCACAGTAATAAGCCGCAAGTGGAAAAGTCAGCCTTTTTATGCCATGAGTGAAAATCGAATAAATGTCACAGCGACCTTACAAAGCCACATTAAAGGCTTAAAATAAACATCGAAACAAAATAGATAAACCTGACCCTGGACTGGAAAACTCTGCTATATTTAAAATGACAACTGCATATGTAAACTGCCCTATCCAATTCAACCTTGAACTATGTATTTAAAGATATCTATGCATATCTATAAAAACGTTTTATTTTAATGCAGCTTACGTCAGAAATATTCAAAATACATTTTAAATATGCCAATGTATTTCGATGTCGTCATTCCTTTGTTTATTTATTGTGATTTTTACATCCATCAACTTAATAAGGTTCATCAAAAAAAATCATTCACAATAACAGCGGTTCTCAAACTATTTAGAATTGATTGCGTGGCGCCATTTATTGCACAAGAGCGCCACGTACCCATGGCGAATAAGAATGTGAATAAAACATTGTAATAATGAAAAACGTTTTAAACTAAGAAATGATACATGTTGTTTTATCAAATTTGAGATAAATTGGGTGTACAAGTTGGTTGTTCTACCCCCTCATGCGTATGCAGCTGCTGCTTCACGGCCGCCTTCTATGACACAAAACGACCAAGAAAAGAAACGAATTTAGTCGTCATTTACTTGTCCCGATGCAGAGCTACACGGAAATGATCTTTAAACCATGCACTATGATGGTTTAAAGATGGTAAGAAGAGTTTTAGTGATATATTGCGTATCACTTAAGCTCAACTTGATATATTCAAGAAAATTCCGTTCCCCAAAAAAATTCTAACGTTATATCGTTCGAAATTTTTTGAATGCGTCAAAAATGATCTTGATCGAGATCATGTCAGTGTCATGCCTTTTTGTATCCATGGACCACAAAAAAATCGATAAACGGGGTTCGCAGAACCTAGATTTTTATTCAAAACAATTATTTTTTGAAGTTATTTAAAACATACAGTAACAACTCTTCATCTCAAAACTATCAACATCCTCGCGGACCACCGGTTAAGAAACCATGGTCTAAACGTCATCGACGTTAAGCTAGGGGACCGCAGACCCCAGCTTGAGAAACATTGCACTATACAATCGTGATAAAACCCATTCGGGACAAGTGAATTATATACGATAAATTTATTCCTTTATCAACATTGTTTGAAGCTTGTTTTCCAAGTTATGCTGGGAAAATAAATTGGATAAGTAACCACGTAATTCATCAGGTTGGTACCTAATTCATTGGTAATTTTAAAGTTTTGTTACAGCCATAATGCCTTCAAAAAGTGAAAATTATTTTTAACTTACTTTGATGGAAATTACTGAAATTAAATATTGTAAAATAAATTGGTGGAACAACGAGCGACACTCATTATAATTTTCCTATTTCAATGAGCACAATAATATTACTTTTAAAAGAAGAACAGAATAATGTATTCTTCCTCGCTAAAGAGTTTAAATTGTGGCCCTTTTGAAACCACTTGAAGCTGAAAATTGTGACGGACAATGGAAATTTAAGAAAGAAAGAAAGAAGATGGCTGCTTAAAAGTTTGTTCTCTTTTTGGAAATTTATCACGCGCACATAATTCAAAAGCGGTATTATAACATTCTCTTTAATTATTTGTGAACAGTTGAATTCAGTAGAATACTGATTTATTTATTTCTTAATAAAACGAAATGAAATTAAAATTCTGTTATTTTGATAATTATTGGCGAAGGAATTAAGACATAGGTTCCTAGCCATATGACCTCCAAGACAAATTATACATGCATTTTTAATACGGTAATTAAAAAACGAAAATGCATTATGGTGAATATTTCTTTAGTTGACTGTATAAGTAGGCGACCCACAAGTTGGGAACCCGTGACTTAAGATATAAAATGAAGTCGTATACACAAAAATTGTTCAGTTCACATTAAGCCGACATCATTTCACACAAGCATTGTTCACTGCGAATACATGGTGGAATAGCATTTTTTGTACTTATTCCACATTAGATTTATTATTACCAGGACCGGTTTCGGTCATCAGTTGATATTGCTCGCGGTGAGCGAAACCGGTCCTGATCTTAAAAAATCTAATGTGGAATAAGTACCTACGAATAATGGGTTATTTTTTTATATAATCTAATGATAAAAAACTAATTTCGGTCACGTAAAAAAGTTTATGTTTCAAATGAAATATAAATAATTCTTATTTAAAATAATGACAGATTAAATTTTAATGCTTTGTTCGTTTGTTCTGAATTTCAAATCCACATCTACTGCCATAGACAATAAAATTCTGCCAGACTTAATTGTGTTCATAATTTTATCATTATTATGTGTTCCAAATTTAAAATTCAATTAAATGTCACTGCAAAATTTGTATGTTTTCTAGTGTTCAAAATTTAAAGCGCACGTGACATACATTTAATGATGTTAAAATGTTGTCAAAGCATTGTGGTTATTTTATGTTAATATAATCTTCTCGTGTTGTAATTTCCAAGTATTTTGCTTGGATAACAACTCTGTCAGTGGCATTCAACGGGACTTGACAATATGCGGAGAGCAATACTTTTTGAGAGGCCTTAAAATCGATACCGATGAATAAAACCACAGCACCTGTCATGAACTCAGAAAGAAAGAGAAGTTAGTATTTGACTTTGAAATTGCTGAAGCTACATTTTTTTAACCATGTCCGCTCCCAAATTAGGGCATAAGAACACTTTTTCTACGGGAACTGCTTGTTACCCAGTTGTTCGAACTCTCTTTACAAATTGTGATTGAAGGAATAGGCTGAGACTTATGGTTAGCTAATCACTTTCGCTACAGAGTTTTTTTAGGATTATAGGGTGGGAAGGGATTTTGAACAAACCAACGCCCATTGGCTTTGAACACGATCGATAAATCGACTGAAAAATATGCTCGTACATGGACTAGACGAAGCCAACGACGTTGACCACTACACCACGGACCGGGCTACATTCAGCACAATATGAATGATCCGGGAGTCACAGTGGCCTGTTTTATATAATCCTCTCCTCTTTCGATGTTGATACGCTCTACAAACAATCGAATGGGGTGTTTTAACAGAAGCTAATTTACGACAACCGGTGCAGTCGCTTAACCTCTCTTTCGAAGGGTTAAACACGGAAAAACAGGACTACAAATATAATAAAATACTTATTTGATAAAACGAAGACATTTGGTAATCTATTAAAGATCGTTGTGACAAATAGTAATTCGTGTTTAGCCTATTTCAGAAGCATCATCAAGCGTGGTATCGCACGGTTGCTTAAGTAATTGTACTAGTAATGACTAGACACATTAAGTCTCATTTTATCTATAATAATCAATGTCTCCAATAGTAACGTGAATTTTAAAATAGAACATTCATATGACATACAAAGACTTGGAAAATATGCCAACATACGCTTACACTACAAGAACTGGTTGTTAGTAAGTTGCTTAAGCTCTCGCTTTCTCTTACGTAAGAATGGAGGGATAGGGCTAGGACATGGTTTTTTTTCGATTGAAACTCGGAATTGTCCATTATATGATGTGAGCTAGCAAATACCGCAACCGAAGCCAACGGAGTTCACCACTCGGCTACATAGCTGGAACAATAATATTTTCCAAACAATATTTGACGTGCTGAAGTTTCTATCATCATTTATATTCTGAATGTTGAAGATAAAATGAAATGAAGCTATAGATTAAATATATTAATAAAAGTTATTTTAAAACAAAATAGGTATAAATATTCTTCATGTCATCGGTCAAATTTAATCTGGCGTAAACCAGTTCGAAGGTTGGAACATGAGTTGAGACATTTTGAGATGAAAATGTCATATCGTTACAATAAACAAATAGTTCACGAATCGTCCACAAGCTGTCAGATGTGCACACTAAATAATATTTCAAGTTCCAAATTTAAAATCTTGGCGGTGACATTTCGGAGGGGTATTTGTTTCAAAAATATGGGTGAAGGACAGAACTGTTCAGATAAAGAAGCGAACTTGGAAGTATCAAAAACGCTCGACGAGATAACGAATATTATATCACAAAACAGTTTCGCGAATGTCCCGTTTTAAAATAGCGAATGTCTCGTTGAAGAATACCATAATACATATTTTTGAAGGTCAAGTACATTTGTACTTAAAACCTTTTTATATAGATGTTGCCAGAATGACAATTTTATAGTTGTAAAAAATCCTTGATTTCCTGTATATTATGTTATTATGGGGACTTGGGCTGTGGGCCTAATCCCTTTCATCTCGGTGAGTTAACTAAATGTTTTTAGTAAGGGTTCATTAGTTTAAGAAATGATCTCGTCAGTGGTGATGATGATGATGATGATTTCTTCATCCATCGTCGTATCTTGTCAGCCTTTGCGGTTGCTTGATTCGGCTTGCTTCAGTCTGAGGTTCCATGTAGATTTCTTAATCAGTCATGTTTGGTGTGAATCACTCAGTTTCGGCTGGTTCCGACGGCGTCCGCGGTGGCTTGGTGGCGTGGGGGTGAAGTCGAGCAAGAGATGTTGCTGTGGTCTGGGTAGCGATTCGTCATAGGTAGAAATGAGGATCTTAGTGGCCTTTGCAGTCCCAAGTGTCGGCTTTCTTCAGTCCGAGTGTTCCATGTAGATTCATTTATCATTCATGTTTGGAGTAAACACTCGGTTTCGGATGGCTTCGACGGCGACCGCGGTGGCTTGATGGCGTTGGGATCTTGGCAGCCTTTGTGGTATGTGATAATGTAGGCTTGATGGCTGGTGACTGATGATGTGAGTAATATGGTCGGCCTGGCAGCTGTTTAGTAATCACAGATCACCGGGCCATAGTTCTGGCAGTATTAACGGAACGTTTGGCGAAGAGGGGTGTTCACCGCACGAGAACTGAAGCGCGAATGAGCGAGATGAAAAATCCTTGATACTCGACCACAGTGTAGTAATAGAAACACAAATCTATGCAATTTTTTTAAATCATTTAAGGTTTATAAGCAGTGGTGTAGTGGTAAATAAATATGTCGTTGATTTCTTCCCTATTTTTTGATAGGGAACTGTACTAACTTCTTGTGCGATGTATTTGATGACAAAATTACGCTCACATCCGAGAAAGAGGGGTGGTTTTTCTTCATGTTACTTGTGTATATTTTTATTTTGGTTGTTAAGTCCCTAGGGTAGATCAATTTTAATAAAATGTTTTTAAATTTTATGAGCAGTATTTTGAATACAGCGGTACCTCGAGATACGAGTGCTCTAACATACGAGATACAGGCTGATATTTGAGATACGAAGAACGGCCGGGTATCTGTGTGCGTGTTGCGTATGTGTGGAAGGGGTGCATATGAATGTATTGGCGGCAAACTCATATATGTATGTCTGTGTTGGTATTGGATTCTACTTCGACTATCAAACGCTCTGGACCTACTATAAAAAGCATAATTCGCTCCATCTCTTTCGCACAACCGACATATCCCATACGTAAAACATAGATGGCGCTCTACAACTGCTTCACAACACCACATTTTGAGGGCTGGAACGGATTAATGGCATTTAAATTAATATCAATGGGAAAAATTTCTTTTAGATACGAGAAAGGTTACGGAACGAATTGAACTAGTATCTCAAGGTACCACTGTATATGTATGTCCTTAAATATTAAGTTACAAGTCAAAACGGTGGCAGGGCGGCGTCCTGGCTCATTGTAAGATGCCAGGTCGCCAACCTTACCCGAGCTGGTACCACTTCACCACTGTGTATAAGTCACCTAAGGTCAAATCAATGAGAAAATACATCACAAGTCTAAGATTTAATATTCAAATTAGAAAAAATCTAATCTTACCGTGACTTGTGCTCAGGCCGATCAGATCGCTTGATATGATGTACTAATATTATTAATCGATTGTATTTGTTGATGGTAACAATGGCTCTCGGGAAAACAATATATGATACTAAACAGAGGCTTGATAGACGCCATTCAATATAAAACTTAACGATTACCTTAGACTTATAAAGGAAGACATATTATTGACAGCTGTGCAAAAGAAAAGTTGAAATAAGAACAAAAGCCGTTTCCCGCCGTTGAAGAACAAAAGAAAAAATATTCGTATTCCACGAAATTCGAACGACGAAGCAAATTCAAAATTACAGGCAACTGTTTTATTGAAAGAAACAAGAGATATTTAATTGTTATAATCTTCTTTTTTGCTAATTTTAATTAGTTTATTTTTCAAACTAAGTTTTATGACTAATTAACATCGGCTTAGCTCAAAAAATATGTATTTACGCGAAATTAAATTTTTACTATAATTAATATAAAAAAAATATACGGAATGCTGTCGTCCTCGAGCCACTATGTTTTTTTTCTGTATACGCTCCTTATTAGATATAGACAGCCACACGGCGCCTCCAGGATTCTTTATCACCCGCCAAACTCCTCGCATTCTCCCAGTCATTCCAGCATCCGTTGCTCCACTGAGAACATCCTTTGGATGTACATCAACAGCCTTTTGGGATGCCGGAATCTATCAGGTTGATAGAAAAGACAGGCAGGGTTCAGGCTCCCCTGGGGCAACCGCAGCACATGTCCAAGCCAGGATGATCATCGCCTTTTTATTTTGGACGCAATGAGGAGCCGGTTTGTCTGCACTTCTAATATTCGCCGCAGGCATCTATTTTCTAAGCACGGTATACGGTTACCCTGTGCTTTTGTTATGTGCCATGACTTTCAACCGTACAGCAGAACAGTCAGTATGCATGCGTTGAATATCTGGTTCTTGGTTTTGACCGAGAGACTCTATGTCAAATAAAAAATACTTTTATACAGACCCTGGTCTCGATCCCAAAACATTTTGAACGTTAATCGAGGAAGTTATACGTAAAGCAGAAAGTGTTGGTATTATGTGGCTAGAAAGGTAATTTATCTTTTAAAGATTTATCTTTTGTATTTTAAGCAATGTTTACGAAAACCCACTAATCTTCGACCTTTTGTTTTATTTAATTACACGCAATTCGAAAGAGGTTGTTTTTGTTAAATTATATATAACTAAATTCAAGCGCAATCATTTATGTAGATTAGACAAGTGACCATGTAGACGGGATTATAAAATGTATTTGCTGGTACAGTTGATCAGTAGTAAACGTCGATGGCTTCGTTTGCGGTGTTTGCGGGCTTAATACCAAGAACGATAGTTTTATAAATTGACTAGTATTGCTACCCGGCTTCGCTCGGACCAGTTTGGGGTTATGTTCAGCTCGGCCCGTAAATTCAGACGGGCCAAGTTGAAACAACTTTTTTCAAAATTAAAAAGTCTAGGTCAATTAAAATGGAATTAAAATGAACATTTAAGACTGGCATTGACATTTCACAGCCCCTTTCATATATTGACAGACCCATTCTCGCCCATTAAAATGTCCAAATTCAAGGAAAAAATCTATTTTGCTGTCAAAGAAATGTCAAATCATACCTTCACGTAAATAATAAACATTATTATATTAATAAAAGCCGGGAAAAGTTCAATAGAAGACTAATTTATTACATTTTGAATATATGTCTTCGCCGATAAAAATTCAAACATATTTTCTTTCATATTCGTTTTTATAGCAACTTAATGACCAACAATGCAAAAGGGAATTACAGACCCACAGACATACATACGCCGTTTCGGTTTTATATATAAGATTAGTAAATTTGTGTTGGAAAATATCGATATTCCATCCTTTCTATATGGATCGAAACCATGCTAACCGAAACCGTCTTTGCGATCTCTTATAAGGGAAGATTGGACCACTGATTAACACAGTTGACCAGTAATAAGTCATCCCAAAAAGATCCCCCAGTAAGCAGTAAGAATCGTGCGTTCTTTAGTCCATATTCGCTCCAAATATTGATCAAATGGCCTCTTAATGGAAGTATCTCAATATATATTTGTCTACTGTTTGTTACTCACCCGCTCAACCTCTCTTTAGTTTGATGAGACCAGGGATAGAAAGGATAAGGCTAGGAATGTCAGGAATAGTGGTAAGCCAGCTAATGAATTTGTGTTTGAAAACATCAAAAGAACAAACAAGAGCGATGGAATAACAATTCGTCTATCCTTCCACTACTCGTTTTTTTTTTCCTACCTTTACTTTCCTGCTGAAACTATATGTGGAGTCCGCTAGGCGGGCTCCTAGTTTCCTAGCTATTTTTGTTGCTAGGGTGGATACAGACTAAGTCTTTGTTTCCCTTTCCCACATGTAAGTTAGCTAAGTATTGACTTTCTAAAAGATTCTGTCAGATGAGGGCTTTGTGTGGGGAAAACACTTAAGAAAAACCCCTTACGAGAATGATATTTTCAATTCTTACCAGGAATTGCTCGTAATGTTTACGTAAACTTGAGGAGTTTACTTGTTGTTATAGTAGACATGCCCAGTCCCTAACTGTTACTGAATCGACGAGCCTAGCTCGTAGCTTAAGATGTATCTCTTAGGGCGTTAGTTTAGAAGCTGGCAGGGCTGCTGGCACTACTCGTTTTGCCTTCGCGCTCTCTTAAAAGGGGAAGTTGGACGACTGAATAACACAGTTAACCAGTAAAATGACATCCAAGAAACCGCCTGTGATATCCTGCAGTTACACAATTTTTCAAAATTCTACCCGCTGTGGATCATATGGTCTCTTTAAAAGTATCTCAACATATATTTTTCTACCGCTTGTTACTCAGTCAATCTCAACCTCTCTTTAGTTTGATGAGAGAGGGATAGAAAGGAATAGGCTAGGACTGGAATGTCAGGGATAGTGGTAAGCTAGTCGCTCTAGTTACGCTTCGTTATAATATCGGATGGGTAGGAGGGTATATTTTAACACAACACGCATGCTTTCAAACAGAATTGATAAATCGACTGAAAAAAATACCGCTTGAATTAGAACTCGAACTCGGAAGCCAACTACGTAAATCACAGCACGGACCCGAAATTAGCTTAGCTTCATAACATAAAATTTAAAATAACTTTGATTATTCCACGTATTGTGCTACTAGC
This sequence comes from Himalopsyche kuldschensis, assembly GCA_028554975.1. NCBI lineage: Eukaryota > Metazoa > Arthropoda > Insecta > Trichoptera > Rhyacophilidae > Himalopsyche > Himalopsyche kuldschensis. The sequence goes on along the minus strand of JAHFWI010000030.1, from coordinate 107,121 downwards.
TGTGACACGTGTTTCGCCTCTTTCAGAGTTATCTTCAGACCATCGCAAAGTTGGCTTAAGTAGCTTAGCTTCATTAAAATTAGACTTGCTCAGCCACTTGGCTTAAGTAATATACAGTATCTTGTGTATCAGTATACTGAGAATCCACCGTGGCGCTAGAACTTAGACTACTTTGAATTGAATCTTAAGATAAATCAAGAATGGCCTTGATCGATATCAAGTCAGCGTGGGCTATTCGGCCCGTATGTGGACGAACCGCAGCAAACAGCTCGCTGGGTAGTCCCACAGTACGTGATTAGTGTCCTAGTAGTCGTGTCCACAACTGCATCCAGCCTTTCGATCAATTTGCCCAAGCCAAATTGTTTTCCGTCGAGCTTGCGAATTCAAGTGGAATAAGAATAACCACGTATACAATATTGCACATCATTCAGTGTGAGTTGTGAATGTGGCATTCGTTAGTTTTCAATTAGGCCCCCCTTTAATTGAAATTCAATTTAAATCGTGGCGATAAATCCCAGCTAAGCCCTTATAATTCTCAAACTTCGCCTGTGATTGATTGGCGAAGCTAACCGAAAGAGCCTCGGATAAAATCGAGATTTTACGGATAACTGGAGGGTCTTCGTAATTTATTCAATTAAAAGCCTGCTTCAGCGGTAAAGTGCATTTATCAATCGGAAATTGGATCGAGATAAACTGGTTTTTATGGACGCGCCAAGTTCTAAAAGAAGAGTAATACGAAATACTAACTGAAAATCGGACCAAGGTTTGTGCTAGCATATCGTATAATGGCATTTTTATTTCGAGTGGAAGTTATATATTTCACAGTGTAAGGGTTTTTAAATCTGAACCTCAATGCGAAAAATTTCTATGAAATTCAATTTAAAATGAATGAATTATATAAGAGCAGTTAATTTGTATGTCAAAATAATGTTGCAGTATACTTTGCACCAAGATATGTCAATGTTAACACAAACAAGAAGTGTATTTGTTCACTTAAGCCAGGCATGGGCAACCTTTCCTAGGTATGGGGCCAAATTATCATTCTGTCTCCGAGTCAAGGGCCGGACAAACAAAACGACAATAAAAAACGTTGCTATTTTATATATATTTTTTAGTTTATATCATGAACGGCATTTAATTAATATTATATGGCTTTGTAATTGAAAAGTTACTGTCAAAATTTGCTTTGTAATTGAATCTAGAGACTATCAAAATTTTCATCTGTTATCTTAAGGATAGTTTGAATTTTTCATTTATTGTATTTAATCCTCGAAAAAAAGCTGTTCACACGTGCTGCTGTTGTGCTGCCAAAAATACAAATGATTTTTCTTACAAATGTGCATAAATTTTCTTCCACCAAATATCTTATATAAAAATCCGTCCAAAACGGGGGATGCTGTCTGTAATTCCCTTTGCATTGTTGTTGCATAAGTTCAAATCAAACGGCATTGATTTCGCTTGGACGAAAATTTCGACATGTAAATTTTATTTCGTTATGACAAACCTCGTATCAAATCTTTCTCTATAACTTCGCCGAGATTAATCAGGGCCGGACAAAATAGCTCTGAAACGGCGTATGTATGTGCGATAAATGGGTCTGATAATTTCCATTTTGCAATGTTGAACAATTGATATACATTGACATAAAAAGCGAAAATATACTATGAATGTAAATCAAGTTTGGTTTTTTATCGGCCCTGAAGACATTTAGTCAAAATGTAATAAAATTAGTTTCTACTTTCATTTTCCGGTTTTTATTAATATAATAATATAATTTAAATATTTCGCACGCGTTGTATTGTGTACCAAGAAGCATCAATCAAACTTTTACTATATGAGGGATGTAAAAGCATAACCGCCTCTATCCATATATTATCATTTTTGAGATAATAATTGATTAATGATCCGGTCTATGTCCTGCAATCTTCAAACCGACGAAAAATTACCTCTAAGCCATTTAAAATCGACATCAAAAATGACGATCAAATGCATAACCGCCTCTCTCCACCATATGTGAAGTTCAAAACCACCACAATCTAAATGCACAAATCACGACCCAGGGAACACTAACCTACCGCCCTCTGACCATACAAACGTTTTGTGTCCCCTTTGCAAATTATTCTAATATTATACTTGAAGATTAAAATCGTTTTTTCGATTGCTGAACTATTTGACTCTGTGGAGAGAGGCGGTTATGCATTTAAACCCTTCATATATATTTGGGTGAACAAGTTGGTTCTCCCACCACCCTTCCGTTATGTGTGTGCAGCCGTTTTTCACAGCCGCCTTCTATAACGCTATACGATCAAGAAAAGAAAAGAATTAACTCCTCACTTACTTGGCCCGAGACAAAGCTGCACGGGACTGATCTTTTAACCATGTACTAAACCCTTCATATGCATGGAAGATGTGGAATTAACAGTGAGAAAAGTATTCATTGCAATTAATACCAGTAGTAAATTGTCAATGCATAATTTGGTACGGCCACCAGATAATTCCTTAGGACAGCTTATATTTACAATGCGGCCAAAGCACGTGAGAACCAGTGTTCTAAATACACATTAAATGTATCATAAAACAGAAGAAAATGATTTTGCTCCTTTTAAATAAAAAAAATACCAGTATTCTAGCATTTCGTTATTCATTTGGTAATATCCTTGATTGAATAGTAAAATTACCTTCATAAAGCCAATCAGGTACTCCATTATAAACCACTCCGGGAACCGCTGTATTCGTGACTCTGTACCCCGTCGAAGATCTTGGAGCCGGTCTGAAGTATATGTCATAGTCGAGGACCGTGACGAGGCCATGGCCGCGTGGTGTCCATCTAGCTAGCGCCAGATAAGGTGGTCTGTCATCGTCTGGCAGGGCGGTTAGCGGGAACGTCTCTCTGAAACAATAGGATATTAATTCAATTAATGACTAAATAATGCCATCTCGTAAAAAAATTATAGCCAAAGTGCATTGGAAAAACGTTTTAAGAAAATTTGATATCTCCACTGTCTGTTTATAATCCAACTCCGCCATTTTGTATTGTCACCTGTCATTTATTTGTTGTTTTTCAGCGGTGGTACAAATAAATCGTTTGAAAGAGGTTTTTTGTATATAACACAATATTTTACACTCTCAAAATAATCAGTTTTTACCCTGTCCTGAAATTTTTTATCTTTAAGCCACCGATATTTAGCATGACAATGCTCTAAGCTCGATACTAGTCGATCAAACTCTCTTTCTCATGTAGAATGAGGATATAAAAAAACCTTATTTCAGCTTATTCAAAACAAATTTTCCAGGTGTCCGTAAATAAAAACCTTTTTGAAGATAATCTTATATATAAAACCGAAACGGCGTATGTATGTCTATGGGTCTGTAATTCCCTTTTGCATTGTTGGTCATTAAGTTGCCATAATAACGAATATGAAAGAAAATATGTTTAATTTTTTTATCGGCGAAGACATTTAGTCAAAATGTTATAAATTAGTCTTCTACTGAACTTTTCCCGGCTTGTATTAATATAATAATGTTTATTATTTACGTGAAGGTATTATTTAACATTTCTTTGACAGTAAATTAGATTTTTTCCTTGAATTTGGACATTTTAATGGGCGAGAATGGGGCTGTCATCAAATTAAATAAAGTTTGTGATTTTATTTTAACTCTATTTTGGATGTTAGATTTTGTGATATAATTATGTCGAATGATATAACATTAAATAATTATTGGTCGCTTAGTCCGAGCGACGCCGGGTAGCAATACTAGTATTTCAATAAAATGAAGTCTTTTGGAATTGTTTCGTTCTTGGACGTAAATAAAATCAAACTTGGTTTGTTTTTACGTAGGTATTGTTGTTACGTTTTTACGAAGGAAGCCAGTGTTTCCTTGAAAATAAATGCGAAGAAAGCTTCAGTACAAACATCGCTGTATTTAAAATAAAATAAAAATAAACTTTAATGTGAAATTACCGCTGCATTATGCAAATTTTTTACCTCCACTGCATGTAAAGTTGTAATGCTTTTATATTCTACTGCGTTTCTCAAACTTTTAATTTATACTAACATGTACGTATAACATACATGTGAGAATATAAAACCATGCTAATAATACAATGGGTTTTGTTTCTGGATCAAACGAAGAACTAAAAAAACAAAATATTATATTCACTGAAACGATAAAGTAAAGATATTCCTTTTTTGATACGTTTGATTTTTGTACTTTTCCATGAGCTTATTCCCTAACGACCCGGGTTTTGCCTTTAGGCATATTCAAGCATTTCAAGTGCACAAATGTTTGACACTTAGTAAACGTGTCGTCTATCTTCTCTATATATATAAAAATGAATGTCTGTATTTTTTTTTTTTTCACTAATCATTTGAATTTCCTAAATTGAAACTATATGTGGAGTCCGCTAGGCGGGCTCCTAGTTTCTCCCTGGCTATTTTGTTGCTAGGGTGGATACAGACTAAGTAAGTCTTTGTTTTTCCCTTTCCCGCATGTAAGCTAGCTAAGTATTGACTTTCTAAAGATTCTGTCATAAATGAGGGCTTTTAACCTTTGTGGGAAAACACTTAAGAAAAACCCCTTACCGCTATGGACTACTAAACCGCTCGACCGATCGATGTGAAACTTTACAAATTTATTGAGTGCACCCCCGCGATAGTTTCTGGCCTACCATCCCCTTCCCCAACCAAATTCCAATCCCCCACCCAATTTTTTTAAACTTCATGAATTTTTCGAGTTCACACCTTCCGAAGGTTTTGGCGTAACAAGCCCCAACCGTGCACCCAAACCCCACCCCGCTCAAATCAACCCTTATCGCCTTTAATTGATATCGATTTTTTACAAATTTCTACTACACTCTATGAAACTTTCTGGCGTACACCCCCTCCCCCGTCCCCCTACAATTGCTGGCGTAGCAACGCGCGCAGGGTACAGCGAGTTTATATATAAAAATATAAGTAGATCACTAAGTTTAATAGTTATTAACATAATCATTATGTATTAGCGAAAATTGTATGTAAATGAGTTTCAGTGAATTATGTGGGTCTAGTATTATTATCGTGTATTTTGAATGTAGTATCGCAAATATTAATTACCAGATTATAGCAAGGAAAATTCGATAAATAATACGTGAGTTTTATACGACCTATTATTATTAAATTGACTGATTTCAAGTGCTTGGGTATATAATAAATGATATTTATATAAATTCAACGATTCAAATTTGATATTGGAATTCCATCAAGCACCTTCAGTTGAAATTCTTAATTGTAAAGATATTCTTTTAACTGAACTTTATTTGGAAGAAAACGAACGACTGCGTAAAACAACTCTTAACATAATATAAAATTAAAAATAAATTTGATTATTCCAAGCATTGTGTTAATAATTGTTACACGTGTTTCGCCTCTTTCATAGGCATCTTCGGACGTTTGCTTAAGTAATAAAGCAAGATTGATTCCTATATTTTAAAATGATTAAATTACAAAATGGAGTTTGGGATTTTCTCCTTTTACGTAAAGCATGGGGGGGTGGTGGGGGGGGGGCTATAGAATCAAAACAAAGCAACTTTAAACATCTTTCAGAAGGAGGCGTAAGCCGAAATAACTATCAAGCATAAATCTTATAATTTTTAAATTTGGATTGTTTGAATTTTCTATGAGTTTTGTCGCTAACGACCCGGGTTTAGCCTTTCGGCATCTTCAGGCATTTCAAGTGCACGGATGTACTTGAACTGACGAAGTGTGAATTTACTTAGTCGGAATCCATTAAAATAAAATACAAGTATTACATTATTAATTAAGTATATAAAGATTTTAGCATCGAAATATATGTACATACATACATTTAATAAAAAAACGAAAAGTTTTGTTGGTTTCTCGATGTGTTCACTGTAAATATTTGAAGTTGAAGGACACCCAACTGACTGAAAAGGTTCATCTACCATATTCTGATTTAAGATTTCTGATATAAAGTGTGTTTTATTTATTTAAATAATTCCTTTTCCATCAAAAAATGTAAGATACCACATTAAAAGTGATTTTATAGTTACTCTTAGGTTTAGAATCGCTTGTGTAGTTCGGAACAAAGGTAAGAAAACTTTCAACACAATACCAAAGGCACAAACTAAACGGATACATAACTACCATCTTATCTTATGCTACCATGATAATTTATAACCAAGATTTCCTCCAACTCTCGCCGGATGAAAATGTTAATTACTACCAAGCGAAGAGATTAGGATGTTGAGACGTAATCAAGATTGAAGATAGAACTTCACCAGCGAATAAGAAATAGGTCAATTAATTTCAATACACTTCTCAAGTGTAACATTATGTTTTTAATTAGTCGTTGCTTTGAAAAATAAAGTAATCGATTATAATCACTTTTTAAAAATTAAGAATTTCGGCGTGATGGACGTTTAAATATCAAATTTGAATTTTGTACTTTTCAATGAGTTTTGAGCACCAGCATGAATCAATCAAATCAATAATAAATGGTCGGATTAAACCCAAGATTTATTTATCGATATCTCTATGATATTATTTGGTTATTGGTATTGGCGATACAACATTAAAAAATCCCGATAATTATAAACAAATCCACTTAATTCATTGAAAGTAATATCTATAAAATTTTCGCTAATTCATATAGACTACGTTATTAGTAGTTTAACTTATCGATCTTCTTTTATTTTTGTATATAAAAGATACAAGCTGTTTACTACGCGTCAGTTCAATTACATCCGTCCACTTGAAATGACTGAAGATGCCGAAAGGTGAAACCCAGGATCTTTTGATTAAAGTGATAAATAAGTAAATGAAGAGGTAACGTTTTTTTCATGGTGGCTTTTCAATAAAAACGTCATCTTCAATTATGTGATGTTATTTTTTCCCAATATACAATGTTCATTCTGTGACCGCTACTGCTCAAAATTCACTCCGATTTTGGATGAAACAATAATTTTAACGCCGCTAAATTATGAACCCCTACTCACATGATTGATTGATTATATCTGAGACTCAGCGGTAGTTCAGTTCGGATTATTTAGACGCTCGAATGCTAATTTACCACTTAGCAAATGACTCGGCGGTTTAGGGTCGGGAAAGTGACGTCCACATAGTATAAGCTGTATCCGATGATGCTGTATTGTCTTCTGATTGAGGATATTCACGAGAAAAGACTGGTATTATAAACGGGAAAATTTGCAGCCTACATGTGAAATTTGGCCCCACAAAGACAGGGAATCCTAACTCATTTTTCTCTACTTTTAAGAAGTGCCAAAAATAGGTTTCACCGGTAATATAACATACATGCTACAGTGTTAAAGAATATAGACGCATATTATGTGAAATGTGTTTTAATTTAGAAAGCTTATTTTTTGTATATCGCCCCTTTAGAAGCAGTGAAACCTAACTCATTTTCCTCTTCTTTTAGGGAGAGCCAAAAACAGGCTTCACCAGTAAACAATTTTACTGGTACTTTGGACTTCTAACTTAATTTTTTAAATATAAACACCTAACCTAACCTAACCTAACTTATTTTTTAAATATAAAATAATAACTTATACTAATTTGCTGTCCATTTTTAAGGTGTTCACTGTCAATACTTGGCGGAATGGCATTATAATACAAATAATAAGATATTTTTAGTACTTATTCCACACTGGATTTATTGAGATCAGGACCGGCTTTGCTGATAATCAGTTGCTAATGCTAATCAGCGAAACCGGTCCTGATCTCAATAAATTCAATGTGGAATACGAACTTAAAATGTGTTTTTAAAAAATTTTAAAAGTTAAAAGATTTTGTCCTTACATAACTGATGAAGTCTAATGTATTTTTTTCTCTTTCATTCTTTCTTTCTGTAAAAAATATTTTTCTTTTTTACAATATTTAATCTTTTTTCACATGTTAAATGTGTGATTTTTGTAATTTAAAAACATGTTTATGTAAATAAATAAATAATTGGCAGTGGGCGCGGACATGGTTGAAATGAAATAACCACAGAAACATAATGGAATTGAATGAAATCTTGCGAATTAGGTTTCGGCGTCATAAGGCCATATTATTGAGAATGTCGTAAAGTTATTACTACGTTATTCAAACTGAAATAAAACCTTTATTATCCACCGTCCGAAATATCATAGTAAATTCGAGTTTATCTCTCACGTATAATATAAAATCTTGAAATTAATATTAGTGTTTCGTGTAGAAATGCAATTTTAAAACGTACCTACAACATGGCATATATTTTTTACATATTACAAGTAGGTTTTCCAATCTCGTGCCAAAATTTTGATCCCTAGACTGGTCCCGGTATTCGGAATATTTTTTTAATGGTCGATAATTTATCATTAAAAATAGATTAAAAAAATTGATGATTTGATACATAATTGAAATTTTAAATGTCTGGTTATGCACATATCATAAAGAGGATCGTTTTTTTTAAATTTCAGATTGTTAAAAAGATGACACATCAGTGGAAATAAACAAAGTTTTTATTATGACAAATCCATTACCATCCAGAATAATACGGTAAGAAAAATAACAATGTATTTTAATTCTACAGAAACTATTTTATATATTTGTTGATAGCTATTTCGGCTTACGCCCTAGAAATAGATCTGACGAGGGAGTAAGCCGAAATAGCTATCAACAAATATATTAAATAATTTCTGTAGAATTAAAATACATTGTGATTTTTCTTACCGTATTATAATGGAGTTCTACCAAGTAAATGCCTACTCAATCAATACCATCCAGAATGTTGGGTTAAATTTTAGAATTGTATATACTCATTAAGACATTATTTACCACCATTAATGAGCTTCAGATTTGTAAATTGATATTTTTCGTCCTCTAAATTCATTTCAAAACAATATTTTATATTCGATGCTGTCATCAATGCATATCGCAAATAATTTGTTTTCCACGAGCATCCGGTGTTCCAAAGATGACACCTGCAAGTATACGTGATATTACGTTTTTTTTTAAAATAAAAAGTCGTTTATGCTTGATAAATAAATCAATCCAGCAAATTTCGGGATCATGTTTTCTAGTCCCGGGATTCATCAGGTATTATAAATCTTCGGGAACCCGGGATTGGAAACCTTTGTTACTAGTATATTAAAGGATGTATTATCGACAAGATCACGACCTCTGCTTCTGTGGAAACGGTAGTATAAGTATTTATTTTTGACATGACGTGAACGGATGTGTATTTGAATTTAAACACAATTTTCACACTCGTTTTTCGGTATACATAATCATGCAGAACATTTTCAAAAAGCTTATGTATTCATAAAAACTCAAATGTAGAATGGATTTCAAAGATAGTATATTTAACTATACGTTACCTTACTTTGAATAGGTTCTAATTGTCATTTTTGCCTAAAATGACTTTTTGATCGAAAAAGTTTGTATTTACCGCATTCTATCATAATTATAAATTTCAGAATTATCTACGGTTGAATCACAGTTTTTTTTTTTTTTTTTTTAACCATGTCCGCTCCCAACTTGGAGCATATGGACTCCTCACGGAGTTTATCTCAACATTTGTTTTTTCTACGAGAACTGCTTGTTACTCAGTTGCTCAACCTCTCTTTTTTCGAAGAGAGTAGAGATGGAAAGGATATGAGGACTAGGACAGGACTAGTGATTAGTTAATCGTTGTCACTATGCGTCGCTTTTTTTTTTTTTGGGATCGGAAAGGTGGGAAGGGATTTTCAACAAAACAAACACCCATGCCTTTGGACAGATTTATCAATTTGACAATTTGAAAAAATCCGCTCGTACCGGGAATCGAACCCGGGCGATCTGGCACGCAAGCCAACGCCGTTGACACTGCGCCACGGACCGGACTTTTTTTTTTTTACTAAATTTATTTGATAAAGTTCTAAGATTGCTATCATTATTACCATCATTAGATCATTTCAGCAAGAGTTGTGAAAAAATATGCTTTAAATAAGTAATTTGAAACATTTCCACTTGCTCATTGTTACAAGTGAATTTTAATCAATCAAACTTTCAAACGATCATATCTTAAAATAGTGTCAATAGCTGTTCAAAAGCCTTTTCAAAGGAAGGTGTCGTATATAATAATGCGTATTCAATTCTTTAAATTTGTACCTAAATAATACATTTAAATTAAATTGATTGAGTAGGCATTTACTTGGTAGAATTCCATTATAATACGGTAAGAAAAATAACAATGTATTTTAGTTCTACATAAATTATTGACGTGACAACGTCTTATAAATCGATGAACGCCCGCTGCACGCACGAAAAAACATGACTCATTGTCCCGTTTGTTGCGTTACGCCGAAGGCAAGCGTGCGAGCGAGAGCGCGGATAAGCGATAGAGAGGCACGATCGGCCTACCGTTTGGATTGTGCCGCATCTATCTCTCTTCCACTCGATTGGTCGATGCGTCTGAGTAGAAAAGAGACAGCGGCAGCACACAACTTATACACCTACAGTGCCTACACGTGATCTGTTTACAACTGTTTATAAAGTGAAGTGAAATGTTATGACACATGTATAAAAGTTGTAAATAAATTGCTAAAAGCACATTGTTACTTGTAAATAAACTGTTCATCAAAGTAATAAACATATTTGAATTAATGAGTGCGAATAAAATATATCAATAAAAAATTGTAGATTTCATTTCACTCCTTCTTCGTATCCATACAAAATAATGATAATTCAATAAAAATGATTCCATTTTATTCATAAAAGTATGCAATCATTTCATCAATGTTTTCTTATGACGTTGTAACGTTAAATTATCGTCCGTAAACCGACTTTACAGACAACCATTTTTTTATATATGTATTTGTTGATAGCTATTTCGGCTTACGCCTTCGTCAGAATTATTTCTGTTCTGACGACTATTTCTAGTTCTGACGAAGGCGTAAGCCAAAATAGCTATCAACAAATATATAAAATAATTTATGTAGAACTAAAATACATTGTTATTTTTCTTACCGTATTTAAATTATATACAAAAAATAAAATTCTTCCATTCTATAAACTTTGTAATAGTTCTACGTATAAATTGAAAGATTTACTAATATTTAACCACTTCTAAAGTGTTATCCTTATACGACTACGGTGATTTTTGGCTTCGTCTGATAACGTTTTATGTTATCGATCCCAGGTTTTCAGGCTGTTCTCGTTATTTTTTTTCAACAAACTGTTATGCATGAAGCATTATGTCACTAATATTTCAAATAAAATAATTAAGATCTGAATCTTGTAATTCGTTTTTGCAAAACATAAGGAAAGCGAGAAAAAAATGCTTGGTTATTTTGGCTAATCCCTTCAAAAAATTTGGTCTGTCAATTTAAGATGAGATTTTTTTTTATAAATTCATGACCAGCTTCACTTATCATTGAAATTTTCAACGATTCGAAGATAATGAACCAAAATTGACAAAGTAAAAGAAAATGGGTTTCCTTCTATTAATCATATACCAATTCTAATAATTTGTATGCAAAGAAACAAATCTTCGACATACTACTAAAAAATAATAACACACTTTTAGTACTTATTCGCGATCGCATTACTAATTGCGAGCGTTATCAACTGAAGATAGGTTGATAATATTTTCGCGACGACCGAAACCGGTCCTGTTCTCAATAAATTCAATGTGGAATAAGTACTAAAAATGTTTTATTATTTTTAGTATAATGCCATTCTTCCAAGTAAGTAAGAATTGATGGTGAAAACCTTAAAAGTGATTCTCCACATACGTTCAGTTCGCAATAAATATTTCAAGTATCAGGCTCTCATAAACAGTTCAAGTGAAATGTTCATTGTTTTTCAGTCATAGCGGATTGCACGAGAGCGCGCTATCTTCCGTCGGCAACTACTCGCTTATTATCGATGAATGTGGATGGCTCTCTTCAAAAATGCTTCATAAAATTGCTCAGATTCCTCGCATAAAGTTTTTCCCTGCCCCGTATCACATGTTTATGAGCGCCGGATACCAAAAGACTTCAAGTATCAATAACGAGAGTCAAAGACATATTTTATTACACAGTATAAAGAAATCATCAGATTGCTATCAAAGTATCAGGATATCATAGCAGTATAAAGAAGATTTTCAGAACAGATAACACAGAGTAAGAAACAAAGTAAAACGTTAACACAATTTTACAGATGAGTAAATGGAAACAATTTTTATAAGTGAAGGATTTTATTTTATGCACGGTTGACGTTTTTGTGATATTTTTCATATCGTTGGCTTTATAAATATCTGTATGTCAGAATGATAAACACATACTATAAGAGAGTCGTTTAGCACAAAAGAAAAGTGTTTTAAGCGGGGCTGTGGAGTCGGAGTCGTAGTTGTGGAGTCGCGGCGCTTTAGCCTGAGTCGTACTCGGAGCCAAAAATTTTGAAAGGTTCAAACATATTATTTATGCATATAATATATGGCTATTGGCTGGATTGGCTGGTTGATATTTAATTGAATACACATAACAAGGAAAAGTACGAAAAAAAAGGTGACGTAATAAAACTTTTTTTAGTCGTGGTGGGAGTCGTGTTTTTGGTCAATGCTGGAGCTGGAGTTGAAGTCGGAGTCATGCTTTTTTTAACGACTCCACAGCTTTGGTATTAAGTCATGGATTGGACCGATTGACCACGCCAACTTGATGGCATATAAGGCAAAATAACAGGACCTTTACCAGGATTTAATTGGATTGTGTTGAAATAAACTCATACAAATTTAATTCCAAAAGTGATGATCAATCTAGTAACGACGATTCCTGAGATTCCTGACAGCTAAACCGGAAGGTTCAACTGGAACTTTTATGTCGAGTCTAGCTCGACATCGTATAGAAAACACGCATCTGCTATGTCGAGTCCTTCTCGATATTGTACAACTTGACTGGATTTTTTTTTTGTTATTTTTAATTATCTTTATTTCAAAAACCGTAAAAATAAGACTTGTGTGCCTTAATTAAACTTTGTAACATGTCATAATGTTTATTTTTCGGTATTTAGTTTTACCATGCTAATAAAAACGCAAACCCTGTGATATCAATCAATTTTTAAAATCTATTGAAGAGTTGCTGGAAAGAAAAAAAATATAAATTGAGGAGCGTGAAGGATTAAAACTGCATTCCCTTCCCATCACTGCTGACGCGATCGCTACAGTTGAAAAGGTCAGCTTAATTTTTCATTTTTACATATGGAGGGTCATCGAGAAGAATAGCCCTCGGTCTATACCAATTCTATGATGCCTTCTCGTCATAATTCAATCAAGAGATCGTTGAGTTACTTGTGAAACTTTTTAGAGGTTTCATTAACTAACTCGCGAATAGTGGATGTCCTTAAATCTTTGTGTAACAGAAAACCATGCACGTAACATGGAGCGTCATATATTTGCCGCTATGCCTTATTCTAGTTGGCATATAAGGCAAAATAGCAGGACCTTTTTCAGGATTCAATTAGATTGAATTGAAAAAAGGTCATTAAAGCTCTACGTATACTTAAATGAATTGATTTTAAATAAGCTTCTGAAAAATCATCAATTATAGAAAAAAGCTGTTGACTCGATTAAGGCTTATTTCGTCACTGGATACTGTCATATAAGAACAGCGGACGGGAAAGTAGTGACGGATGGAAAAAGACAAGTCAGTCCTTATTGGTACGCTGCTAAATGAAATTTTCAATAAAAATGCTAATTTTATGCTTTTGCCACTGAAAAAAAGAGTTTTTGAAATATGGTGCTTCTATACATTCCTGGATACATTGGAAAATATTTTTTAAATGTACTGTGTGTGGAGTTTAAATACAAACATATGTCTAGATTTATGTTGATTATATTACTTGGGTCCGTGGTCGAGATTCAACCTTATTGACTTCGTTTGTGGAGCGCACTTGTTCAAATCCAAGTCCAGGCCGCTTAATATTTAAATCAAATTATTGAATTATATTCCGATCCGGTCCAATAAACGGAAATTAGCAAGAGCGATAAGCTAACCAGTAGTCCTTTTCTAGTAATATCTTTTGTATTCTCTCTTAAAAAAAAGATGTCGAACAACTGAACAACCAGCAATTCTAATAAAAAGCTTCTGTTAACACAAACACCATTAAGATTCCATATGCTACACATTGGTGGCGGATAAGATATTTTAATGAACAGTCGAGTTAGGCCGGAGGTACACTACAAAATAACAAATTTATTTCATTGTTTATCATGCCGAAATTCTCATCTTATATATAAAACCGAAACGGCGTATGTATGTCTGTGGGTCTGTAATTCCCTTTTGCATTGTTGGTCATTAAGTTGCCATAAAAACGAATATGAAAGAAAATATGTTTGAATTTTTATCGGCGAAGACATTTAGTCAAAATGTAATAAATTAGTCTTCTACTCAACTTTTCCCGGCTTTTATTATTAATAATGATGTTTATTATCTATGTGAAGGTATTATTTGACATTTCTTTGACAGAAAATTAGATTTTTTCCTTGAATTTGGACATTTTAATGGGCGAGAATGGGGCTGTCATCAAATTAAATAAAGTTTGTGATTTTATTTTAACTCTATTTTGGATGTTAGTTTTTGTGATATAATTATGTCGAATGATATAACATTAAATAATTATTGGTCGCTTAGTCCGAGCGACGCCGGGTAGCAATACTAGTATTGTAACAAAATAAATATGTTACTATATTTTTTTGGAATAAAGTTAGGTTAGGAAATTTTGAAATTGTAATAAAATGTATTAATGTTCATATATATTATATATGTTCATATAATGTAAGGGATTGTATATTTTAATTAATATATTTGAACAATTTAGGTGTCAAATTATCGATTGCAAAATATACAATTGTATATTATGCGATTCCTATGTATTCATCAGTATAAATTATTTCGAAGCAATTATTAACTTTTCCACTTTTCGTGGACAATTATTAAACTAAAAATATTAATTAAAATGAAAGAATGAAACATTTTTGATTGATTAAAGTAACAAGTAAAGTAAAGGCTAATAAAATAAACATAAACCAAGGTAGCATAAAATCGAAGAGGTATTTCTAAAGCAAAGCGCTTCGTTTCAAATGTACCGAAACATTTTTACACTTGGTCGATTCGGAAAAATTCAACCAATTCAATGGGTTTCACTGGTGGCTGTTGCGGAAAAGAGGGAAACTTTATATATAACTGGGATATAGTCTCTCAGCCAATTCAAAAGGATATAGTGTTTATTTTATTTACTATTTTTAAAGGATCGACCGTGTAGTTGAGATTTTCTATGCAATGAAACGTTTTCTTTTTTAATTAATCAAATACAAATGTACACAAAGCAATTTTTTTAATTCATTACCAACGTATTTACATCTTTGCTGTTAATACCCTTAGCTAAATGCATTGGAACAATAAGAAATCAAAATATATCATCAATCCAATGAAATTCTTAATGAGCAAACTAATAGTAATTCATCACCGCTTCTCAGACCATTACGGAAGACTAATGCAATTTTAAGTAAATCAACTTGAAACAGCAAATTAGCTTTCCCTCCAAAAAATATATACATCATTTTGTCACATTTAATACTGAATTATTGCAAAATAAAATTAGGGAGTTAGAACAGAAGAGAAGATATATTGTGTACCCTGTCTACACCAGTATATATAGATAAGTAAATGTATGCTTAAGCATAGTTCTGACGAGGGCGTAAGCCGAAATAGTTAACGACTATTTGTAAAAAGCTACGTTATACGGGGAAATGTCTCATACGCTATAGTATACCCCTGCATAGAGGAGGACACTATAAGGGGTTCTGTTGAACATTCTACTGCTTTATACTCGGTCGCTTTATCCTGTATAGGGGTGATGTAAGCTTATAGTCCCTACCAAGCCAAAATGGCGTTAGTATCTTTTTGGAGATTCTGAGAATTAAATTTGAGGCTTAGCTCACAAAAAAATATGCACATACTGCCAAAAGGATGTTCTTCAAAAAAAAGTCTAAATAAGTAGTAAAGAGACGAAGTGGTTCTAATTGATACCGTATTTGTTCACTCTTTTTGATCTCATGAAAAGTAGCGATTTTCCACTTTTTCTTTTGGCTTAGAAGGGTCAATGTTAGAGACTAAAATTACTCGACATCTTAAATACTCGAATATTGAGTAGTAATTTGTTTAAATACTCGAGTATACCCGAGTAGTTTCAGACGAGTAGATAAATGATGAATTCAAATTTCTGTATATAAATAGATAGTAAATAAATATCACTTTTAAGGTGTTCACTTTCAATACTTGTTGGAAAGGCATTATAATAAAAATAATAATACATTTTTAGTACTTTTTCCACATAAAATTTATTTGATCATGACCGGTTTCGCTCATGGCGAGATTGTCAACTGATTGACAATGCTCGCCATGAGCGAAACCGGTCCTGATCAAAGAAATTTTATGTGGAAAAAGTACTAAAAATGTATTATTATTTTTATAATAAATAAATAAATAAGCGTATTCAATTTCATAAATACATATAATTCAGTTTAAAAAAGATATTTAAAAAAAATAGTAGAGAATTAAACGTTTCAAATTTTAAATTGCAGTAGAAAAACCCTTCTTTGTTATATGTATGTATATAAAATATTATCTGATAGTTAACTCCACGCGTAAGACACAGTTAAGCGCAACTTTTAAACATTATATACTAAATAAGTAAATAAAATTTGGAAATAAATCTTCATTTATAAATTACGAGTAAAACTCGAGTATTTTACAAAATACTCGAGTACTACTCGTAATTGAAAAATGGACGAGTGTTCTTGGATTCTCTAGTCGATATGTATTAACAAAGTGATAGTTGAAAGTAGCAAAGTGTTATAAGCGATAAAATCAGGATAACAACACAAAAACACAATGGGTTAAGTCAAGAACATGACTTCAATAGCTACCCGACACATTAACAGTGTTGAAAGTTGACACTTCAGAGACTCTTGCCGAGATTAAAACCTTTCCTGAGTTCATCACCGCCAAGCGTATGCTTCCCGGGTGCTTAAACTCACGTTTCTTCTTAGAGTAGAGCAGTGGCTCCCAATCGGATAACACCAAGACTCGAATTAATAATTGAGTTGACATACATTTGATAGAACACCATATGAGTATATTAGAACAGAGAGCAGTGGCTCATAAACCGTTTCCCCCAATCAAATCTCATCACCACTTACAAGCCAAAAAGGCGCTAGTGATAAATCGCTACTTTTCAGGAGAGTGTGACAATTAGAAAAACTTCGTTTCTTTACAATATCTTCGCAGGTATTGGAGTTTTTTTTTTGAATAAAATCCTTTTGGCAATATATGCATATTTTGTTATGTGAACCTTACCTTATATTTAATTCAGAATCAACAAAATGCTTATATGCTAAATCAATTAAATGAGCATTTTAAACTGATCCATTCAATGAAGCGAATGAGCGAAAACGGTTCTGATCTAAACTAATTTACTGTGGAGTGTGTACAAAAAGTGTATTATAATTTTTTTTGATCATGCTTTTCCACCAAGTATTGACAGGGAACGATGAAGTAATCTGTTTTATTGTAGCAATGTATTAAGTGCCACTAATTATGGGATATAGTTGATAGAGACGGATTAAAAAGAATTTACTAAAAGAGATTTAACGGAAAAAAATTATAATTAATTGAGGATTTCGACTGAGATGCGTGATGGAAAGTGTCAGTTTAAGTTCATTCGTGCACTAAAATGCCTTAATATGTCCAAAGGCGAAACCTGGGTTGTCAGCGATAAAACTTACGTAAAAGTATCTTTAATAAATGAATCCATGTATGAAAATCAAAGCTAGAGATGAAGCAATATCGATCATATGAATCTCGAGATCGGGCCAATACATTATCTGGCTAATTTTTGATAAAAAATCTAGATAAATTGATCAGATATTTTATTTACAATCTTTACAAGTTGCGGATATTCATTTTTAATATAATATTTATAGCTGTGTTATTCCATTGGTTGTTTTATTATTTTTGTCTGCCGTTTTTTCAATGACTAAGAAATTCTAATTACAGGGTTAAGCCCAACCCTACATGATTGATTGCATCTCATTAGTTAATATTTTGTAATGCCAAAGTCATTAGTAGTATGGTTATTTGTTTGCTTCGTTTTGATTCTATAGCTCCCTCCTTGCTTCCCGTAAAAAAGAAAAATCTCAAGCTCCATTTTGTAACCTTATCATTTTAAAATATTAGTAAGAATCTTGCTTCATTACTTAAGCAAACTTTGCGATAGTGAGTCCAAAGATGCCTCTGAAACAGGCGAAACACGTGTCACAATTAGTTACGTGCAATAATCAAAGTTATTTTGAATTTTATATTGATATCGCCCTATATGGTAGGTCATCAGAACTCTCTCGAACGATCTATTTTTCACCTCAGTCTGTGAGTTTAAGTTGATATCAGGAAGTAAATTCATTCTAATAATACACTAAATTGAAATCTATAGCGATTCAATATAGAGTAATTTAAATTTTGTAAAAGAGACATTTAGGCGCAACGTTTCCAAATCGGAGCAGGAGCTTACATCTCGCTCTAAATGTCTCACTCACGCCTTGAGTGCATGAGGATACGAAGTATTTCATGCAAAGTTCGATGGACCATAAAAATATGGATCATCGAACGCACTTTTTTACGGTTTTGCTACGTTATGATGACATTGAGTCGGGCATTATCTGCTAAACGCGGATGATAAAGGGCATATAAGAACCGCGTTTAATGTAATTAGTCAGTTGGAGATAAGAGAGCCTGATTGTGCACTTGGGAGCCAGATAAGTCTTACAAAGTGGTTGAGGAAATTCTCCCAAGTGTAAGCCCTGGAAGTAGCCTTCAAGCTCCAAATCCTCCCCGTAAAAATAAATTCTTAAGTCTTATTCCTGATATCGCCTTCGTAATCGCAATAAGTTAATCGTAATAGAAGTATTGCCAATTTTAAACTAAATTCAGTGTATTGTAATGTATAATTCTTTTATAATTTAAAATCTGTGTATAACTTTGTGTTTAAGCTAAAAAAAATGTGTGTGCGCTAATTGCACTTGTTTAACGCTTTGAGATCGTGTTTAATTAAGAACATCCTTTTTCTCATACTCCGATCCCTAAATTCCTCTTCCCTAGTGTCGGATCGGAAGCTCCCTCTCATTTAACGAGAGAGCCGAGATCAAGGTCAGTGTCAAATAATATTTTTAATTTAAGTCTTGCTTTTGTAAGTTTCGACGTGCAAAAAAGTTTAGGGACCATCGGGGTGTTTGAAAAAACAAAAACGAATAGAATATACTTCTAGAATATTTTCATTAGGTGGCGAAGTCTTTTTTTCATTTGGATTTACTTTTACCCACATCGACGATATAATACCAATGACAGCTTTTTGTATTCTTAGTTAATCTTACAAAATGTGTAAGTGTTTGCTTTTGCTTCAACCTTTGTATGTCTCATAAAGAAAGCTAATCGTTTATTTTGGCAGTTTTCTTGGTAAAAAGTATCAATATAATCAGTAAAATAAAATCGTTATATGTGATGCTAAAAATATTATCAATATAAATTGATTTTTACGATACATATCCCATTAATGACACCTGCCACATAACCTCAATCACAAAACATGTTTCTTACTTTATTTTTAGATTATTTCTTTGAATAAATAAAAGAAAATTAAAAATACAATAGATTGTGCAAGGCTGTATATACGAGGAATTAATTATAAATTATATAATACACACTTTTGGGTGCTTATGAAATAAATTAATTATAAATGAAATTGTTTAATCGATAGATCTAAATATTCGAAATGTTGTATCTTACTATAACTTTAAGAGTGGGTTGGTAAAAAAATATACGTAGGTTTATGACTCTCACTAAGATCGTAAAGAGGCTGAGTGAAGCTTTTAAACCATACCATTAGATACAAATACATAAATCGACTAAAACACCAACAACTTGTGAATGATTATATTAATTGAATCGAAACTAGCACTCGAGAAAACGAAGACTTAACAGTATTTTTTTTAAATTTAAATTTTTTGAATTTTGTACTTTTCCATGAATTTTGTCGCTAACGACCCGGGTTTCGCCTATCGGCATCTTCAGGCATTGAATCAGGCATCCGAAAGGCGAAACCCGGGTCATGGAAAAGTACAAAAATCAAAAAAATTCCTCATATTGAAATTCCATTTAGCACCCTCAGTCGAAATATTTAATTAACAGTAATTTCCATTTGGATTTAAGCTCGATTTGTGAATAATCAAGTAAAGTTGGGTCCGTGGTGCAGTGGTCAACGTCGTTGGACGTCTTCCGTGACGGACCTCATTGGCTTGAGTCACCGTACAAGCAATTTTTTTCAGTCGATTTATAGATCCTCCTCGAATACATGTGTATTTGTGATGTTAAAAACTCTTTCCCATCCTCTCGATACCAAAAGGCGTCGCATAGCGAGAGCAATTAGCTAACCACCAGTACTCTCCTCGTATCATTTCAATCCCCACTCTCTTCGAAAAGGAACAAGCATTTTTCGTCGAGATTAACTCCGTGAGGAGTCCATTTCTCGCGGACATGAGTGAGTAGACATGGTTAAAAAATACCCTCAAAATGTCCAATTCTAAAGGCAGTGCATTATTCAGCTGAACAGTCCTTGTAGCTTGTGATTAAAATGATTGACGCCGAGATGGAAAAATGTTTGCTTTTGGTTACGGCCACGTAAGTTAAAATTGGGAGCGTATTTTTTTTTTATCGTACAGTAGAAATTCTGTTCACGAAAAAATATCGACATTTCAAACCATTACAGTGACGACTGAATAGTAATGAGAATTAGATGACGCTTTTTGTTTGTGAACAAAACCATAGTTTATAGTCGACGGCAGTTTTTTTGGCTGATTTCAAAATGAGTCTTATAATGTCAAAAGTGGAACTATCCACTTTTCGACTTTTCGAGGAAAGAAAAACACCAAAAACGTTTTGTTGGCTTTTTGAGCTATATTAGCATTTTTCAATTTTACAAACAGCCCATAAAAGCCTAAAACCTAAAATTTGAATGAGCGGCCATATTCCAACATCATTTAATCATAACTTTATGGCTGGAAGAAAGTATGATTGACTAAACCATAATATTTTTGTTTCCAAAGCCGTGAATCGATCTGATTTTGACACCAGATTTTCATGGACGTTTTTATACCGCATGCACAAGATTTTTACACAAATATTTTATTGCACCCATTCCGTACACTTAGTTCGGTTTCAAAAAATATGGATAGTTCTACTTTTGATTCTATTCGACTCATATACGGGTTTTGAAATAAGGATGATATAATTTTTTTTTTTAACCATGTCCGCTCCCAACTTGGAGCATATGGACTCCTCACGGAGTTTATCTCAACATATGTTTTTCTACGAGAACTGTTTGTTACTCAGTTGCTCAACCTCTCTTTTTTGAAGAGAGTAGGGATGGAAATGATATGAGGACTAGGACAGGACTAGTGATTAGCTAATCGCTTTGGGATCGGAAAAATGGGAAGGGAAAGTCAACAACACAAATACCCATGCCTTTGAACAGATTTATCGACTGAAAAAATCCGCTCGTACCGGGAATCGAACCCGGGCGATCCGGCACGCAAGCCAAAACCGCTGCCACTGCGCCACGGACCGGACCAAAGGATTTAAAATTAGATAACGTAAAAAGTATTTTTACAACCAAGTTGTACAATGTTGAGCAGAACTTGATATAGAAGTGGCGCGTTACCTATGTATAAGATGTCAAAATTTTTGTTCTATATAGGTGAGTCTCGGAAAATGGATAAAAAACTCAGGAATCGCCCTTACTAGATTGATTGTCCTTCGTCTTTCAAATTGAATTATGCCGACATGTACAAGATTTTTAAGCAATATTTTTTTGCTAGCCGTGCCCTAAGACCAGAAGAATAATGTGACAGCATTAGTTTCAGTTTCGAAAAATATGGGATAGTTCTACGTTTGATACTATACGACTCAAATAACCGATGAACTCTCAAAGTCACGGTATACCACCCTAGGTAAGTAAGCAAAGTGAAACCTTTGATCTGATATCACGGCGGCCTCTCCTCACTCTGGAAAAAGGACAGACGGTGGAAAATAAAATTTAAATGAAAATGGGGCAATTACAAGTCGAAACGGAACTTTTTCATCGTCTGGAGGTTTTTCCATCGCGATTCGCGGACCTTTCTTGCGGGCCTGTTTACTTATCTTTATTTCGGTCGGAAAAGCCGACGAAATGAAGACGGAAAATTGTTATTCCGCCAAAATGTTAAGCCAACTTTTATCTTACTTTGAAAAGGTCTTTTGTTAAAGTATCTATTTATGTATTTGTACCTATAAGGTTATAATATTACATATTATATATTATTGACCTTTTCCACTAATGCCTTTTCGCAATGAGGGTTGTTTTTCCGAAAACTAATTGTTATTCAATTGCAAAAATTGTGGTTATTGGAGATTGGAATAGAGTTTTGGGGAAGTGGTCAAGCTTCATAAATAGTTATTTACTAGACAAATTATTTTAACATCTGACGTTTAAAAAAAAGACAGATTATGCGTTTTAATAAAAATAAGTTATCGTAACATCAATCATTATAAATTAAATACTCCATATTGGAATGCTGTATTTCTAAAAAATATTCTATTACCAATGTTTTTTTATTTAATAAAACCGTCACTTCTTTGGTAGAAAGGCATTATTTATGTAAATAAAATACATCATATGTATACATAGTACTACCTCCACATATGTATATTATGATTAAGATCGGAGGACCGATTTCGCTCACCACGAGCTTTGTCAACTGATGAGTGAAGCCGGTCCTGATCTTGATTTGATCACAGGCATGCCGCCGCGCATTTTAGCATTGGAAATTGGCGTACCTACTATTCTTCTCATAAATATAAATCCACCACGACTTTGCAACGGTACTAGGCTTTCGGTGAAAAATATAATGAAAACTTAAATCGAAAATTTTACCGAGAAACTGTACTGTTACCACGCATCCCAATAATTTCGACAAAAATGCCGTCCGATTTAAATCCTTTGCAGTTGTCAGTACGACTCGCATTGCAATGACCGCCCAAAAAGCACAGGGACAATCGCTACAAATGTGTGGAATAAACTTGGAAAATCCATGCTTCTCACATCGACAGCTGTATGTGGCCTACTCACGCGTTGGAAAACTTTCTGATTTATTCGCGTACGCACCATAAAGAAACACAAAAAATATTGTACACTTAAATTACTACATGGCGGATACTCGTTATTGATCACTAAAATATACTCTAAATTGGGAGTGAAAATGACGCACGACTAAAATTCGTATTTTAGAATTTTAGATGGTATAATAAATGTTTCCAAAGAAATCCATCTATCAAGGGATCAGAAAAATTCCAAGATACAATTGAATAATCGTCATCTTAAATAGTGCTATTTGCCAGAGACAATTATTTATCGAGGAGCTTTTTCTTGAATTCGTTTCGCAGAATTATTTTCCGTAGGCGGGAAACCAATTGAAAAGGAATTCCAAATAATCTTTTAAATAAGTCGTCATTACAAATGTTAAATTAACATTTATAATTGAAAAAGAATTTGGAGGTAGGCTTTTGGAACATGACTGTGAATCGAAGCGGAAAACATTAAACAGTGAAGGATGTTTCTCTGTTATTCAAGTATTTACAAGAACCTAGCTTTTTTTGTTCGTTAGATTTTATGGAAAGCAGATTTGTTTATCTAAGCCTGTAGTTTAGTGGTCAAATTCGTTATTTTCATTTGCGATGTCCACTGGATCGAAATTTGAATATGAAACTCTCCCCGAATAAATGATATATATGACGTATCAGTTCATTCCTTTTCATACTAATGTCGCTATTTAACAATGTCCGCTCCCAAAGTGGAGCAATCAACATATGTTTAACCTTCTTTACGAGAGCTGCTTTGGCTTTTCTGATTTATTTGTCATATATAAAATAGTAATTTATTCTCATGTGTTGTTTTAAGTAATAAAAATAATAATATATTTAAGTACTTATTTCATATTGGATTTATCCTAGTCACGACCGTTTTCGCTCATCGCAAGCATTATCAACTGATACTGATGTTGATACACGCGATGAGCGAAACCGGTCCTGATCTCAATAAATCCAATTTGGAATGAGTACTAAAAATGTGTTATTACTTTGATTATAATGCCATTCACAAAGTATTGACAGTGAACACCTTAAATGTGTTGTTTTAATTAAGAAATTTCGACTGAATGTGCTTGATGGAATTTCAATATCAAATTTGAATTTTTACTCATGAGTTTCTCGTCCTCGTTCTTCGTTCCACTCACGGAGAAAGTATACAAATTCAAACCATAAAAATTTTTATTTTGATGTTTAGTGGAGGTTATTTTGAAAGATTGAACTGTTTTCATATCCACTGTTCCTGTTCATATGTCTCTTTGACACATAACGTAACATATTTTTATTGTTTGTTCTTCCAAGGATTAGAACCAGTCTGCCAATGGGAGTGCCATTAAGAAAAGATTTAATGATTTTAAACGGTTTGCTTCGGATGTCTACATATTTCAAATTAAATTGAGTGACGAATACTATGTATAAAAGTTAATTTTGTCAGAACTCACTTGGTTCACTTCTCTGCCAATTTCCAGTGTAATTCTATAACTTATGATTTGTTATATTTTTAATGTACATATGTATAAATAAATAAATACATAAACTTGTTTGGCGTTTTAGCGTCAGCTGTTTTGCCATGGATTGTATTTTCTTCAATTAATAAATAAACATAATTTTTGTATTTAATGACTACTTAACTCAAATCGGGCCAAAATACAGTTTCGTTTCTATTATCTAAATAAGAGAAAATAGTACATTATTTAATATGTTTAGTTTGCTTATTTATTTACGTCGTTCCCGAAATAACAAAATATCCAAACGTGAGTAAATATATTTGAATACAAAGTATAGCTTGCAGAATAATTGATTAATTTTCTTAGTTTTTCTATAACTGGTAGTTGTATTTTTTAGTATTGATATTGTTAACACAGCAGCTCTACCTAACGTGCCATCTCTAGTGTCAGCAATTCTCGAATTTCCCGATTTTCTTTTTCGTTGCTCGAGAAAGTATTACGAACGATGTCACAACAAAATAAGCTCTGTCACTTGCAAAAGAAATTCGATACACGAAAAAAAATACTGTACAATTATTCAATCCAATTACAGAACGTATCTTGACACACTTTATATTTTGACACTGCTGTAGACATTATTATAACTTATTGTTATTTAAATTGACGTCATTATATTATGTAACGTATAGAATTGACGGTGAATGTGTGAAAGAGCTAATAATTCAAAAGATAATGGTTTGCAAATAAGAAATTGTATTCGTTAGTATTATTAATACGGGCGACTTATTTGGAATTTTTGACGGCGATCGATGCGACAAAATAAAGTGAATTTATTATCATTGAAATAAAAGAGGAATCCGAGATGTCTACATTAGTACACCAGACATGCGGGCGACTTGAAATAGCTACACGATCGACCAGTCGATCGCGATTGATGTTTTTGCCACCTCTGATATAAACCAAGGCTGTGGAGTCGGAGTCGTCGCGCCGTTTTGCATAACATATGTAAAATTTGGCTATTGGACAGATTGGTTAATTGATATTTAATTTGATACACATAAATAAAAAAGGCAGAGAAGAAAAAGTGTCTTAAACTTCTTTTAGTCGGAGTCGGAGTCATGTTTTTTTTAATGATTCCACAGCCCTAGTAAAAATGGTCACTGTTGCAAAAATTGAATCCATTGAAAATAAGATACAAACTACTAATACGGAAAGAAAAATAACAATGTATTTTAATTCTACATAAATTATTGCGCCTTCGTCAGAACTATAATAGTTCTGACGAAGGCGTAAGCCAAATGCAACAAATATTAAAAATAATTTATGTTAATTTGTTTTCCGTATTATAATGTTCTGTTGCCTACTCAATCAACAAACTACTAATAATATTGTATTTAGTCAACTCTCATAAAGCGCTGAGGGCAAGTAAATGCCAATTCAATCAATAGGCTTAATTTTTTTTAGTTTTTTCACATGCACGTGATATATATTTTGTGTAAAATATGTCATATTTTCAAAGTGTGTAATCTGACCTTGATAATTAAGCGTTTTGTCGGAAACGTTGTTGTATGAGGGAGCGCTATAGGAGGAACGAAAGTTTTTATATTATTTTATCGCTAACAATTCTTAAGTCCATACTTGAACTTGGTGTCCGGGACTGGTTTAGGTCAACTTTTAATTTTAGTTTATTTATTAAAAGTTTGTAGTACTCACGTGGTCAGAATGTCGTAGACGCTGTATTGGGCCAGGTAAGAGTGTCGAAACAGCTTCTGCACGTTTAAGGCGAGTAGGATAAATCGACGATCCGGAGAGAGATCGAAACGGGCTGGGTTCAATCGACGCTGGAAAAAAATGAAATAATTAGATTATAATACATCGAAACACAAAGCACAAAAAAGTTACAATTCGAGGATGATATATAAAGCTTCGTGAAATGAATTTTCGCCTGCAATTCAAAGGTTTAAGATCACAAGAGTCCATGTCCGGTTTCGGTAGTTCCGTAATCATAATTAATCAATGACCAAAGCATAAATATCCCTCTTACCACCGATCACAGAAGTCGTCATCGACCTGTGGTCTGCGGCCAGGCACCGGATCGCAAGAGCTATTGCTGGACCACGATAAGAGTTAATCAGAAAGTTAAAATATGTGTTCTTGGTAGATGCCAGTACACGAAATATTTTTTCAATTTTCGCTGGTCCACGAATGTGAAGGTTGAAGAACACTAGTTTACAGGATACGGTGAAAACAAAACTCTAAGTTTAAAACAAAAGAAACTGTAAGAACTTTGACACAAAAAACCAACGCTCTTAGAAGCTCCGTCAAATAGATATCCAAAAAAAGAACATATAACTATGAATTTGTATTTTTTCATGAGTTTTCTCACTGACGACCTGGGTGTCGAAAAAAAGATTTTGTGACGTCACGCCAGTATTTACCGCGCCACGCGCAAAGTTTGTATCGAATCTTATTTAGTGCTGAGATAAACACTGAAAAGATTGCCAAATCATGTCGAGCGTTTTGAAATGCACTTGTTTGTCGCTCCTATATTGTTAATAAAAGCTTTGGTTCTTCTCAACACTACTTTTAAACATATGGAGGTAGAAGCTTTTATATATTTAATTTTTTATGCACTCCAAAATATTTTTGTCACCAGCCGCCACTGGCTGTAATCTGTAATACAATTATATTTTTAAATATTGAAAAAAAAAGGCTAGATTTTTATTTATTTAATTCGCTGAAGTTCTCAATGGATAAATGATTGATTACGTTAATTTCCGATGGCATTGATTTAAATATTTGCGTATCAATTCTGGAACGCTGATTTTTGATTAAATTTTTTAGCATTGTGAGAATTCAATTTGCAAATTAAAAATACTTTTTTCCTAATAGCCACAGGTGTGGCCAGTCAATGCGAAAATTCTCACCGAGCGAAAATACGTAAATAGAGATATAGCATTTCCCAATCAATCATTTTCGAGACAGATTTTTCATCCGGTTTACGCAAGACAGCCGCTTCGCGTCAGCGGGAATAAAATACGATTTTATTCCGGAAAGCTACAGAATTTTCAGCAGCGGGAATCCACCAGAATAAGCCCAATCTGCTTCAATATGTATAACATCGGCAGACATCGGATGATTTGGCAGAAATGCTATTTTGATTACATGGATAGGCAATATTCCGAACATTTAAATGAATAAAACACAATTTGTTTGCACTTTTTCCACATATCTCCACATACCACACATGCGCCGGACAAACCATTTAGAAATCCCATTTATTAAATGCACTTACCTGTTGGATTTAACATTAAAAATAGTCATTCTTAGTCAGTTAGTTTTTGATGTAGTAGCGTGTATTGCTAGGATGTCATCAAAATAATTAATTTATAGTATTTTAGGTATTATATTAATATAAAAGAAAGCACTTTCGCCACGGACCGGATGGATACTAGATACAAAATGGTATTTTTTTATTTTTTTAAGAAAATACAATACATTACAGCTGACGCCAATGCGCCATGTATTCAACAAATATATATAAAAAATACATGTAATGGGTCTTTTTATAAGGACGCTTAGTTTTGAAATGTAAATAAAACAAGTTGTTTGTGAGATTTCGACTAAATTTTAATTTCATTTGTAAGTATATTTTACGGCATTAAATATGGAATATAGCATCAAATGTCTGCCAATATCCATTCATTATAAAATGGGCCATGTCGCTAAAGTTGACTTTTTTGACAAATTAGGGTAAACTTCCAACTGCTCCAGAACCCAATCAGGCGTTGTCTGTGGTCGTTTACCTGAAGTTCCTTGGTTAGTTGGATTTTATACGGGTGCAGACATAAGGCCCGATTCAAAATTCGCCAAGTTGAAGTCGCAGAAAAGCCAAGTTCTTGTGAACGACGAGAAATAAGCTGCCTTGGGTTTTCCTGTACACTTTCACACACAGCAGCAATGTTTTCACCAGATATTGTATTTTGATGACGTACAGGTAGGTGTTGGCCGATTATTTACCAAACTGGTTGACTCAAATTTGGCCACTAAACAATGAATAATCTACTCAGCAGGACAAAGTAACATATTTTGAGCGTCCCTATTGAAATACCCTTTATATATTTTGGTACTCTATATTGATTATAATAATGGTAATTATAAACTTTTGAGAGGATAGACGCTATCGCTTCATCAAACATTTTATAAAAATGCTGCTCATTGAAATACCTATTAAACTATACGTAATGTTACATTGCTGGCACGATTTAATATATAAAAAAAACCATTTTATATTTCATGCCACGCATGCTACTGTATTCATCCCGTTTCCCGCGGAACCTGCAGGATCATTTCCCGGCGCTATGCCGTGAATTTAATTTTTGACGTGGGAAGAATTTTCAACAAAACACCGTAGCCTTATTACTTTAGTCCGCAAACAGATCGCTTCAGCACGCTAATAAAGAATCAAATTGAACACTATTTTGTTATTATTTCACAATAATTTTATTAATATCAGGACCGGTTTCGTTCAACACTCGGGATTCCAACTCTTCGTCATTATCAACTATTCGGATATCGAATAGTAAAACTTAAACCATCTGGATATATTCGGATATCCGGAATGTTTGGTCATGGCTTAAATTTTGTACGTTAGTATTAGAATTATAAACAAAATTTAAATTTAAAAAACATATTTTAATAAACAAAAAAATTCCCAGTTGCCTTTGCAAGCATCGATCGCAGTGGTCTCGATTTCCAAGTTTTTAATAAATAATCGTATAACTCGCACGAAAATAGAGATGTTGCACGGTCAACGTTTCCTTGTTCACTTATATACATTTAATAGTAATTTAAGACTTAATCTTTTCCTACTTCTGTAAAATCTTTAATAGACACATATATGTAGTTACACGTATTTTAATACCATTCCATTGTGTTAAAATATTTAAAATTTACAGCTGCATTGGATAGCTCCAACGGTATTTCTATAATGAATCAAATTACGGCATCAAAGGTTTTATTGGCTAACGTCAAACTCAAAATATAATGATAAGATTGTCGCGTTACGCCGAAGGTTGGGCGAAGGCAAAAAATCACTACCTGAGAAATTGTGCCGCATCAGGGCCCACTCGATTGGTCGATCGTCTGAGTAAAACGAGACAGCGGCCGACTCAACTTATACATTTTTTTACCTACACGTGATAAAAATACTGTTTATAAAATGAACGACATCGTTCATGACTCATGTTTAATCATTGAATCAACAATTGCGGCAATGTATTTAACATATAAGATTTAAGTCTAAAAAGAGTTTTCGTCTCTTTCTTTCTCATTGTTTTGAAGGAATATCCGATATTTTTCGAAACCGCCTAAAATCACACCATGGCAGACCAATGACGAACCTGTGAATCTCACGGATCTGCCACTTCAAATAATTGAGGTTTGAACTTATTTAATTTTATTTATGCCTATTTTTTCATTGTTTTTTATCTTTATCGATTGTTGTGCGTTTAGTTTATTGTTTTTTCGTCCGTAAACCAACTTTTCGTTTATTTTTTATTAACGGAGTCCTAGAAGTCAAAAACCTCAAGTATAATGATAAGATATTTTTCGGAGTCGAAGGCAAAAAAAAGTCGAACTTTTTTGACGATATTTCCTCGATTTTGTAAAATATTTCTTAAAAAATTATAACGAATACTATATGCCAGCCCAGTATTGTGCATCTATGGAACATGACGCAAAACTGAGTAAGTCTGAAGATTAACTGCGATGTGTCTAAATTTTAATATCTGTGTTTTCATTGTTTTATTAAAGTCACGTCACATTTATGAACACGTACAGATGCGTGTTTTGCATTGCTGTCACGAAATTAAGCTAATATTATGAGGCGCCTTAAAACAAAAACCGATCACACACATTTAAACTGCTTGAATTTTGTACTTTTCTATTTCTCTAGCCTCTCACGAGTCACGACCCGCGTTTCACCTTTCAGCATCTTCAGTTATTTCAAGTGCACGAATAAACTTGAAGTGATGCGTGGTTAATAGTGTGTATGGGCGATGAAAGTAGATCACTAAGAATTGTAATAAATTTTCACTACTGAAACTATACTGTGTATCAGATGAGAATTAATAAAATTATTTTCGTTGGCGCTTGTACAACCCTACAAGCCTCACCTAACCTAACCTACCTTTATACCAAATAATTATTTGGAAAATATATCTATTTTAGGATTATAGTTACTAAAAATACAATCATAATAATATTAATTATCGACTACGCATGCTTGATTAGAATTAAATATCTTATTTGAAATGTTTCTTTCAAAACCGAAGCTTATTCCACTTTATATTAACCAGGGCTGTGGAGTAGGGACTCCAATTACTCGTCATCTCAACTACTAGAGTATCGAGTATAAAAATGTAAAAATACTCGAGTACTCGAGTATACTCGAGTAGTTTCAGATGTACCAAAATATTCTTGACATAAAATCTCGTCATCATAAAGTTAAAGCCAACAAAACGGAAGACCGCTTAAAAAAATATTACCTGATCGCAAAATCCACGGGTTCGGCAATGCAATGGTAAAATATTGTGTATATTTTTTTAAATAAGTAAATAAAATTTGGAAAGAGATATATCATCGTCATAAGCGACGAACGAGTATTAATCGAGTTTTTTTCAAAATACTCGAGTATCGAGTACATGAAAAATGGACGAGTATACTCGATACTCGAATTGGAGTCTCTACTGTGGAGTCGAAGTCGTGGGGACAGAGTTTTTTGGCCGGAGTCGGAGTCAGAGGTGGAAATTTTTTAAAGTTTGATCTTTTTATTTTTGCATATAATATGTCAAATTTGGCTGGATTGGTTGGTTGATATATAATCGAATACACAGGAACAAATAGGAAACGTAGGGAAAAAAACGTGACAAAATAAAACATTTTTTAGTCGGTGTTGTGTTTTTGGTCAATGCTGGAGTCGGAGTCGTATTTTTTAACGACTTCACAGCCCTGCTATTAACACAACAGAGTAAGAATGGGATAGTAAATTAGTTGCCGTTAAATAACAATTTTTTTACTGCTAATATAGGATATTTCAATAGGGACGCTCAAAATATGTTACTTTGTCCTGCTGAGTAGATTATTCATTGTTTAGTGGCCAAATTTGAGTCAACCAGTTTGGTAAATAATCGGCCAACACCTACCTGTACGTCATCAAAATACAATATCTGGTGAAAACATTGCTGCTGTGTGTGAAAGTGTACAGGAAAACCCAAGGCAGCTTATTTCTCGTTGTTCACAAGAACTTGGCTTTTCTGCGACTTCAACTTGGCGAATTTTGAATCGGGCCTTATGTCTGCACCCGTATAAAGTCCAACTAACCAAGGAACGTCAGGTAAACGACCACAGACAACGCCTGATTGGGTTCTGGAGCAGTTGGAAGTTTACCCAAATTTGTCAAAAAAGTCAACTTTAGCGACATGGCCCATTTTGTAATAAATGGATATTGGCAGACATTTGATGCTATATTCCATATTTAATGCCGTAAAATATACTTACAAATGAAATTAAAATTTAGTCGAAATCTCACAAACAACTTGTTTTATTTACATTTCAAAACTAAGCGTCCTTATAAAAAGACCCTTTATGTCATCAATTTTCTCATTCTATCGGATATTAATAACATCATTGATAGATAGGAAAACCAGTTATTTTGCTAAACACTTTTCAAACATACACAGCTATACAATAAAAATTAATTGGCGAAAAATTTCTCGTATTTCAAATAAGCCAGTAACCTCTCCTTATATGGATTCAAAAGATAAAACAAACTAAGGTGTCCTAATATTTTGTTTCTATAAATAAATAAGGTCGGTATTAGCAACAGGTAATATTTTGACACACTTGAGCTTGTAAATATATTGAAGTATTTAGTTTGTCGTATCTTGACATGACGCCCCATGTTACATGACAATACTTCATCCCCTATTATAACAGCCTCATAAAATATTCGACGGTAGAGCATAGATCTTCTGTGGAAATGTTTTTCCGATACACTTACTGCGACGATATTCCACAAAATATTGATAAAACACGAGTCTAAATTTGAATTTTAGCACGGTTTCGTAAAATGGTATAATATATCACATTTATAGCTCTTTATCGATATGTGGTAAGGAGAGAGAACTTTGTCATTGTGTCATGCATTCATAATTTAATATTACTCGATATATCGGTTCTTATTGTCATTTTTGCCTTAACCTTTAAAGGAGAATGGACGCACTTTTGGTTCAAACAGTAGAATGAATTAAATTCAATATAAAATATCTTCGATTATTGCACGCATTGTGTTAAAAAATAGGTTAGCCGGACAAAACAGAACATTACAAAACAGAATTTGACAAAACATAACATGAATTTTCAAAATACGATAAAACAGGTTAGGTTAGGTTAAGGATAGCTTTTTTGTCATGTTCTGAAAAGTCTTTTTCTGTTTTATCATATTCTGAAAAGTCATGTTCTGTTTTGTCATGGAACCAAAAAATAGTGATATGTGTCCGCCTCTTTAAGAGGCATCTTCGGACTTACCATCGCAAAGTGTAATTAGTAATAAAGCAAGATAATGTTGAATTAAATTCAGTATAAATTTACTCACTCTTTCAAAGGTTGATTGACTTTTCGGTTGGAAATGCTTTTATTTACCGCATTCTATCATATATATGAATTTCAGAATTATCTATGGTTGAATAACGGAGTTGGCAGAATTCCAGAGTTGCACTGCATCTGCACACTTGTTTTACTAAATTTATTTGACAAAGTTCCCAGATTTTCATCATTAGATCTTTAAGATCATTATTTCTCGGCAAGAGTTGTGAAAAAGTGTGCTTAAAATAAGTAATTTGAAACATTTTTACTTGCTCATTGTTACAAGTGAATTTTAATCAATCGAAACTTCAAACGCTCATATCTTAAAACAGTGTCAAGAACAGTCAGAACCATTTTCAAAGTAAGGTGTCGATATGTTGTGTGGGGGGGGGGGCACATTGCCTTCAAACAGCATAGATTTTGTGATTAGCTAATCGCTGTCTCTATGCGTCGCTCTATGGGATCGGAAAGGTAGGAAGGGATTTTCAACAACACAAACACCCATGCCTTTGAACATATTTATCGATTGAAAAAAAACCGCTCGTACCGGGAATCGAACCCAGGTGGTCCGGCACGCAAGCCAACAACGATGACACTGCGCCACGGACCGGATGGATACTATATACAAAATGGTATATTTTTATTTTTTTAAGAAAATACAATACATTACAGCTGACGCCAATGCGCCATGTATTCGACACATATATATAAAAAAAGACATGTAAAGGGTCTTTTTATAAGGACGCCTAGTTTTGATATTTAAATAAAGCAAGTTGTTTGTGAGATTTCGACTAAATTTTAATTTCATTTGTAAGTATATTTTACGGCATTAAATATGGAATATAGCATCAAATGTCTGCCAATATCAATTCATTATAAAATGGGCCAAGTCGCTAAAGTTGACTTTTTTGTCAAATTTGGGTAAACTTCCAACTGCTCCAGAACCCAATCAGGCGTTGTCTGTGGTCGTTTACCTGAAGTTCCTTGGTTAGTTGGATTTTATACGGGTGCAGACATAAGGCCCGATTCAAAATTCGCCAAATTGAAGTCGCAGAAAAGCCAAGTTCTTGTGAACAACGAGAAATAAGCTGCCTTGGGTTTTCCTGTACACTTTCACACACAGCAGCAATGTTTTCACCAGATATTTTATTTTGATGACGTACAGGTAGGTGTTGGCCGATTATTTACCAAACTGGTTGACTCAAATTTGGCCACTAAACAATGAATAATCTACTCAGCAGGACAAAGTAACTTATTTTGAGCGTCCCTATTGAAATACCCTATATATGTACATAACAAAAAGCACACATTATAAATTGTCTATTGCTTTTGCAATGTAAAAAACAGATGAAAACATTGTCGTTATCAGAAGAGATATGCCCGAATATATATGATGATATGGTGGGGAGAGTTTTTAACAACACAGACACTCATTGCATTTAAACAGCATCGATCTATCGACTGAAAAAAAAATCTTTCCGGGAATCCAGCTAGGGCGGTCCGTCACGGAATCCGACGACATTGACCACTGCAGCACGGACTTGGCTACATTCAGAGGAATTCTAGATACAAAATGATTTTTGCTTATTTATCGAATGAAATAAAATACATGGCATTACAGCTTACGCCAAAGCGCCATTCATTTGACAAATATGTAAAAAAAGATGGAAACATTGTCATTAAAAGAGAAGTAAAAAATAAAATAACATTGGGAATTGGCAAAGAAGTTAACCGAGTGAATTCCGACAAAATCTTCACCAGTTTAAATGCCTCAAGATGCCAAAAGGTGAAACCCGAGCTATTAGTTACAGAACTTATATTAAAAGTAAAAAGTTCAAACATTCTAAACCTTTTCTTTTTCTTGATCATAAAAAATGGTTACACATTCGATCATGTTGATTTCCCAGATAAATTTTTCTGTTACTCATCAAATTAAATGTTTTCTTACTGTGTCTTTTATCATTTTATTGAATTTATTATTATGAGGTACGTCTGTTTCACAACTTTTTGTGATTATAGGCAAAGCTCTCAACGTTGGTATATCTTGGTTGCTTGCTATGTTGAATAACTGGATCACCATCCAATCGTGTGCAGGAAACTGCATTACCGACGCAATAGGCTCTTTAAAATAATTAAGCAGAGCGTCGAACCATAGCGAATACGCCATTTTAATTGGGGTCGTCACTAGAGTAGAATTAAAAAACCACATTTGCATTGTGGCAGGTTTTCAACAGTCAACATGGAAATCGTGCAATGAATAAATGCATCCAATTCTATTACATTGCATATTATGTATTGGACATTCTTACTAAATGTATTATATAAAAAATAAAAACATTTTTCTTACTCATTCCACAGTAAATTTATTAAGATCAGGATAAGTTTCGCTCATCAACTGATTCAGTTGGAACTTCAGTAGAAAATTCTCGGGATTAGTTAAGCCAATCCTGATCTAAATAAATTAATTGTGGACTTATTTATTCTAATATGTTTACCGCGCATTGACAGTGAACACTACAATATTATATAATATTACTAGTATTGCTACCCGGCTTCGCTCGGACTAAGCGACCAATAATTATTTAATGTTATATCATTCCCAAAGAATTACAGACCCACAGACATACATACATACATACATACATACGCCGTTTCGGTTTTATATATAAGATTCATGAAAATATTTTTAAAAAAGTGTAAGGCACTACATCTGCCGTTAATGCGCTATACATTGGAAAACAGCTGTTCTGTTGAAGGAATTAAGAAACACAATATACAGTATTTCAAAATAACAATTAAAATTAGTAGGTATTATTTGCCCACTCAATTGAATTACATAACAAGTACATATTTTTATTAAAAAACTATTGCCCGGTCAATGTTGCAGTGGTCAACGTCGTTGCCTACCGTGTCGGACCACCGGGGCTCATTTCCCGGTAGGAACAGATTTTTCAGTCGATATATCGATTCTGTTCAGAAGCAATAGGTGTTTGTGTTGCTAAAAATCTCTTCCTACCTTTCCTAACCCTATAGCGAGAGCGAATAACTAACCACGAGTCCTGTCCTAGTTTTTGTATACTTCATATCAATATCTACTCCTTTTGAAAAAGAGGGGTTATGAAATTGAGTAAGAAGCAGTTCTCGTGGACAACTACATATTGAGGTAAACTCCGTGAGGAGTCCACATGCTTCAAGTTGGGAGCGGACATGGTTTAAAAAAAGAAAAAATTTCCTATGATGAACAATTGATGTATTTGACATAGGCACTTCTAGCACAAGGCCCCCACGTATATTCTTCATAGTTTGAGCAGCGTGTACAAAAGTTTGATCGTCGTACAACACGTAGCATAAATATTATTTCTATGCCATTTGTCCTAAAGCGGTTTTATATTCCTCATCTAATTGTATTAACGAGAACATTCTCGTTTTGAAAATGAATTCGCCTCTTCTAAGGAGAAGGCACGAGAGGCAATTCATTATTAGGGTCAGACTACAGCCAGTGGCTCACTAACTCAATTTCCTGACTCCAGCGGAAAATAAGTCTTAACCCTCCCCATACTGTGCTAAAAACTTCCGCGAGCTCCGGTGATATGTATTTACTACACCATATGAAAAAGTTATTTAAAAACCGGAAAAATGTGAATATTTCTAAACATTGCTTTGATTGACTATGGTTGAAGTTGAAATATAACAATTTTTGTAATCTAAGTGTCTGAAAAGAAGAAAAAAACATCGCAATTAGCTGCCGCTCCGACGTGTTCACCCGTCGGCAGTCGAATTCGTACTGACGAAATGTTTAGCTAGTTCGAAGTCCATCACTTCTACGCGTGCGCTTTCGCGCCGGGGCTGAACACCTGCAAGAGTACTTACTGCGACTCGTGCACACGTTTGTGTGTATGGGTGATTCTTTGTCCGATTCTTCCACTAATTATTTATTTCCATCGCTGCAAATGAATAACCATACATAACTGTAATTTTATTTAATACTTAATAACATTACTGAGGAATTCAAAAATTCTCAGATCAGTATCTATTATATTTAATATAAATATTCTCATTATTAGAGTCGAGTTGTAGTAAATACATATTATCGTGCAGCGAGGGTTAAAATCGTGGAAAAGGAAATGCTCAGTTCACAAAAAATATTCCGTTGAGCTATTTTCAATTTTCTTTTAAGAAAAAAACAGAAAATTGTTAAATAAAGATATTTTGTTTTATTGATTGAATTAACATTTGAATTTGGCTGATATTTTATACATTTTATATCTATTTGATGAAGCGCTAAAGCGCCAAAGTTCTTCCTGTCTCCTTTGTCTCAAAGTTTAGTTTTTATCAAATTTGAATCGTTTGAATTTTGTATTTTTCCATGAGTTTTGTCGCTCAAGACCCGGGTTTCACCTTTCGGCATTTCATGGAAACTCATGGAAAAGTACAAAACTCAAACAACTCAAATTCGATATTGAAATTCCATCAAGCACCGTCAGTCGAAATTAGTTTTTATATTCAAGATGCTTTGATTGTCTTCTTATCGTCTCTAGCAGGGGGGCCTGTAGTTTACTTGGTAGAACTCCATTATAATACGGTGAAAAAAATACAACGGTAGCTATTTAAGTTCTAAAAAAATATTAACTATTTATTATATAAACTAGGGCGTAGGTCAAAATAGCTATCATGTATATATTTTTTGTAGGACAGAATACCTAATTTTCTATTTTTCACCGTGATATTTTGTATCGCTGCAACCACTTTTAACGAAGAGTATGTGTAATCAACGCTCGTTGTTTTAGCAAGAATTGGCCGATAACAATCTATATATTATATTTTTCACTGGAATTATAGCGATTTTTTTCTTGAATTGAAACATAGGATTATTAATTTAACTTGAATGAAGTGGCGAAGCCGGACGAATTAAATTTATTTCCCCTTCTATTAGCTACATATTGCATGTTTAAAAGATCAGTCCCGTGCAGCTATGTATCGGGTCAATAATATTTTATTTTTGATTGCATAGCGGTATGGAAGGTTGATTAGGTTGAGGGATGAGAAAGCTGTACCGCAACGATCAGATGGGTCTGGGTTGAAGTCCTGCGAGTTCAATACAAATTCGATAATCATTTAATAAATGTTTGAGCTTTTGATGATACGAAGGAATCCATTTGCTTTAAAGTCATGCACTTCACTGAATCCAAGGTCCTTTGACCCAACGTCATGTCATCATACTTAATTTAGACCTCAACTAATTTGAGATACCCTTTGCCCTTTTTGCCTTCTGGGAAACACAATTCTATTATTACAATATAAAACTACCTTTAATATAATCCGTAGCAATGTGCGCATAGAATTAATACGAATCATATTGATTAAATTATAACTCAGAAAACAATAATTAATGCACAATAACCCCCCTATAGCACACCATATACAGCCACTACACCAAACTTCCCTACAACGTATTTATTTAACAAAACGTTAAATTTTCAAATGTCAAATTGGAACATTTATATTATGTACAGTAGTACCTCGATTAGCCGGATTGGTCAAGATAAACAAAGATACATATTACAAATTTGCTGATATGCACGTGGCGAATTTTGTCCACTGTGTACGTACGCGATGGAATGCAGTCTTAATATTTTGATCGTTACATTTGTTCTAACAATAAGTCCTGTGTAAAATATGGGTCAGTCATCGTCCAAATTCGATACGCATTGAACGTTTGTTTCTTGAAACATTGATCACGATTTATTTTTAATATAACCGATATGTCAACGAAAAGAAAACGTGTCGTAGTTTCATTAAAAGACAAATTGGATATAATCGATGCTTTGAAAAGGGGTGAATAGGGACGTTTTTTGTCTAGTAAATATGGTGTCGGAACGTCAACAATTTCGGATATAAAAAACAAAATGAAAAAATCTTGAAGTTTACCAATTGTTTAATGTCAAGCTTTAAGCAGAAATCGATAATTGATTTTTTCAATAAAAAATAATCTATAATTTAAGCTATGTATTAATCTAAAGAAATAAAAAAGATTTATACAGAATATACTTGTCTTTTCCTGTCAATTATAATTTTTTCGATTATTCGTATTTGTCCTTATCCGGACTATCTTCGTCCCCAATTAGTCCGGATAATCGAGGTTCTACTGTATACATATTGTATGCATGTATGTGCATTAAAAAATATTTTTCAATGCACGTATCTATTTGAACACACTAAGTACAAATTGAAAAAACTGTTGTATTTCCTAATTTTGGGCAATTCTCAAAATACAATCGATCGAACCTAACCTCACATTTTGTATGGGTACCTTACTCCAATTACTCGACGTCTCAACTTCTCGAGTATCGAGTAGTAAATTTTTAAAATACTCGAGTACTCGAGTATATTCGAGTAGTTTCAGATGTACCAAAATATATATTTATAATTAAAATTTGTATATGAAAATAGATGATACATAAATAAACATGCTTATTTTATTTCATTATTACATTTATTTCAATTTATGAAATATATATTTCAAAAATAATAGAGAATTAATCGTCTCAGATTTAAATTTGGTTCGAAGTTTTGTTTTTTTATTCCAGCAGTAGAATCTCCCTATTGCTGTGGACTTTGGTTTAAAAGCTAAAAATAAATTAAACCGTGCTATCTAGTTTTTCTGTCCACTGCTAAAAAAAAAATAGATTTTGGAATTAAATCTTCATTTATATAATACGAGTTTTACTCGAGTAATTTCCAAATTACTCGAGTATCGAGTACTTGAACAATGGACGAGTATACTCGAGTATCGAGTACTCGATACTTGAATTGGAGTCTCTAGTACCTAGTCTTCCTTTTCGTAGTATTGTTATGGCGTTTTTACAATCTCTACGCTATAAGGGGGTCGATTGTACATACTTATTATATTTGACTATGATAAGCTTTTTCGCATGCATCCCTAGAGAGCTTGTGGTGCGGCCCATAACAAATAGTAATTGTTGAAATTATTGTCGTTTTATTAATCTCTCTTAGCTACGCAATTTATATTTAGTTGAGCTAATGTAACCAACTGCTTACAAGTAAAAATGATACCAAAATTTGTAATAGCTTTGCTTATTCCACGTATTGTGTAACTAATTGTGACACGTGTTTCACCTCTTTTAGAGGCATCTTCAGACTTACTATCGCAAAGGTTGCTAAAGGAACGCGTATCACAATTAGTAACACAATACGTGACTAAATCAAAGTTATTTAAAATTATATATCAAAATGAACTTACACAAAGTTACCGCCGAATCAATTGAAAGTATAAAAATGATACCATTTCTACGATAACAATTATAAACTATTATTTTTTTCCTTCTAAAATACGTTTAAATACTGAAAATTTTCAAAGTGGCTGACTAGGGTTACTCCATGGTGTGACGCGCTATTTTTTCAGCTGTCGTACTAGAACAGTGGTTCTCATGTGCGGCCACCAGAGGATTTTGCCGCGGCCACCATCAGCTTCATAGTTAATATAGATACTTAAAAAAATGTGTTTTTACAATTTAATTTGTCAACAATGACGCTGAAAAATTTATATTTTGTATGCATTGTATTGTCCATCATAATTTTTAGTCAGACAAAAACTCAAACACAAACATGTTTAGGTGTTTTTGACAAAAAAGACTTAACACAAAAATTTGGTGCGGCCACCAGACATTTTCGTAGGACCGCTGGTGTTCCTAATTCAGCCACAGCCAAATTTTACGTGAGAACCACTGTACTAGAAGCTAAGTACGTTGAGTTAAAAAAATCTCTGCCTAAATAATTTGCAGATTTTATTTCCAATACATGAATTTGAGAAACGGTGTCTAGATTTCTATTCAAGTCACCAATAATTTGATATTGATTTTTCTGCAGTACTTACTGCCAAGTTTACAAATGAAATATTCATTGGTCATCAAGAAAAATTGAACCATAGAGAAAAATATCCTCGTCTTAAAAATCATGACATATTTATTGCATCACTTTTTGGCAGTACGTTCGTTTATTTGTGAGATACTAAATTCAAGAATGAATAAAAAAAAAAGTTAAATAAGAAGCCAAATTTCTGACCTTCTTTTAAATATCTTTTAAAAGAACTAACTGGAACCATTTATTGATTATTGTGAATGAAATTAATACATGGAATTACAGCTGACTCTAAGCTCACATAAAAAACAAATAAAAAACAACAGCTAGAAAATTACACTGAACAACCAACCATAAAAGAAATTTAGTATATTTGGAAACAAGTCATAAATTTGCCTCTTACCGGATGCTATAAATATGAACTATTTAAAATATTCTCTGTCAAAGATGACATATTTATCCAAATCAATGTCTCAATTAATTTGAATAAATATGCAGTTTGAGTAGAAACGTTATCTTAGGAAAGTAAATTTCTTTAAATGTGCAGTCAACTATAATAAAAATAATAATAAATTTTTAGTACTTTTTCCACATAAAATTTATTTGAACGTATTCAAACAATTGTTTGTCATACTTTACTTAACTTCTGTAAAAATATCACTCTTGTATTTTATTTCTTATCAGTTGACAATGCTCGCCATGAGCGAAACCGGTCCTGATCAAATAAATTTTATGTGGAAAAAGTACTAAAAATGTATTATTATTTTTATTATAATGCCTTTCCACCAAGTATTGACAGTGAACACCTTAAAAGTAATCAGCTATAATACAAAATAATGTTTTATTGCGCGCAAGTGTCGGCGCGGTAATGTCGGGGTGCCTTATATCAGGGATGGCAAATATTTTTGGGTCCACGTACCAAAAATCCTTAAATATTAGATCTTGATTGTGCTGCGTGCCCAAGCAGTAAGTAAAAACGATACCATTATTTAAACGTTGCCAAGTCGTTTATCTTGGGAAAAAATTGAAAATGAATACAACGAGGTAAATCTGAATTGTTTGAATTTTGTACTTTTCCATGAGTTTTGTCGCTAACGACCCGAGTTTCGCCTTTAGGCATCTTCAGGCATTTGAAGATGCCGAAAGGCGAAACTCGGGTCGTTAGCGACAAAACTCATGGAAAAGTACATAATTCAAACAATTCAAATTTTATATTGAAATTCCATCAAGCACCCTCAGTCGAAATCCTTAATTACAACGAAGTAAATAAATAATTCACAGATTCTTTAAACTAAATATAAATTTATTAAAGATAAAATTTATTTCGCGTGCCATCCAAATTCTCAAACGTTCCACCTCGGGCACACGTGCCTTAGTTTCGCGATCCCTGCCCTATATCCATATAATAAAATGTGTTATTGTTTTTATTACAATGTCATTCCATCAAGTATTGACAGTGAACACATTAAAACTGTTCCATGTACATACATATATAAAAAGAAGACATTTTGTCGCCAAGGTTTGTCATTATTCGAAATTTTTATAATCGTGTCTCTTGCTTCTGTTATGTTTTCGAAGTTTTGCTGAACAAATCGCTAATCGGCACTCGATAGCACCGAATTTTGAGATGTAAGGCGTGTTTGAAGGAGGAACACGGTCGCGTCCCTTCCATTAGTCGAAGGGTATATATAATGAATTTCGATGAGGATGTAAGCATCTGTGAAACAGCATCATTAGTGCGTAACACCTGGCAAGTGGACTTGTGAAAAAATGGAAACATACTGGAAATGCGCGACTTAGCTTCAAGAATAATCTGCTCGAGAAAGTGTGAATGAGTTCGATTCTCAAGATGTGTTTTTTTAGATTCTTGTTTCTCTTGTTTTTTCAATAGCAGAATTTGAATTGTTTTAATTTTGTACTTATCTTTGAGTTGGGTCGCTGGCATTATATATGTTACAATGAAACTGTATTCTCAGTGAAAATGTATCAAGTAATAGATTTGTATGACAACATGATTTCACTGGTCACGATCATTGAAATTATTGACCCGAAGTCGGTGATTTGCCGGCCTAAAATTTTGGTTTGCTTCAATGAAACAAAATCAGCAAGTAGTCCCTTTCATAAAAAGAGAACAGAAGAAAAACACAGATAAACATTCGGTTGAAGATAGGGAGGACAAATTTAATTTCAATGACAGCTTGTAGAAGAATATATTTTCACTGAGAATACAGTTTCACTGTAACATATACACGTAATTGAGGATTTCGACTGAAGGTGCTTGATGGAATTTCAATATTAATTTTAATCATTTGAATTTTGTTTTTTTCTTTTAATTGGGTCGCTAACAACCCAGGTTTCGCCTTTCAGCATCATCATTCATTTCAAATGAGCGAATGGACTTGA
Source organism: Himalopsyche kuldschensis (assembly GCA_028554975.1). Classification (NCBI taxonomy): domain Eukaryota; kingdom Metazoa; phylum Arthropoda; class Insecta; order Trichoptera; family Rhyacophilidae; genus Himalopsyche; species Himalopsyche kuldschensis. Next base: position 63,519 of record JAHFWI010000030.1, on the reverse strand, counting down.
ACTGACGCATAGTACATAATCTGTATCGTTTATATATAGGAATAAAAGTAAGTCCATCAATTAGGTCACTGCCAGCCTGGGTTTCGCCTTTCGGCATCATCAGGCATTGCAAGTGCACGAATGAATTTGAACTCACGGTAAGTAAATGTGTGTATCGTTTTTATGAAAGAAATTAAAGCAAACCCATGCGTTTTGTCGCTTACAATCCGGATTTTGCCTTTCGGCATCTTCAAACATTTCAAGTGGACGAATGAACTTTAACAGGTTGAGAAAGTTTGAGCAACTGATTTTGAAACAGTTCTCGTAGACAACTTATGTTGAGATAAGGCGTCAATATGAGCTTTAACAATTTTAAATGGCATTGCTTCGGATGTCGACATATTTCATATTGACGTGAGTGAGTTCAGACGAATGAATAAAAGTTGATTTTGTCAGAACTCACTCGGTTGACATCTTTGTAAATTTCTAATATGATTTTATAATTTTTTTTCTCTCAGTTTTTATGACTACAATGTTTTCATCTTGTTTTTAATTAATTAGTGATTAATATTATGTATTTACATACATGTATGTATATATATAAATACACGTATTTATATTTGTCAAATACATGGCGCATTGGCATTAGCTGTAATGCCATGATTTGCTTTTTCTTAAATAAATAAATAAATAAATAAATATGCTTCTCATCCAAAAAAGACAAGGATAAAAAAATTTGGTAAAGCATTAATTTTTTTTTTCAAATTAATATTAGTAGTAGTAAAAATGTTTTATTATTTTTATTATATCCAGATACTTCTTAAATTTTAACAAAACGTGGAATTTTTTTCACGGCAGTTTAATAAATACACAAGTTTCACAGCAATGCTTTGGGAAAATTACTACTTTAAAACATGTTTTTCTGACATCTGTATTTTCGTTCTAGTTTTCCCGCTCTGCTGAACTATGTTTCTTGCCCTATTCCGACGAAAGAAGATGTTTTTCACTATGTAAGTATCAAGTTAACTAACGGCTATAGGTACGTCACAAAGACCTGAATTGGTCACATAAGACCTACGAGAAAAGGATCACGTAGATACTTAAGGACAGTAAAAAAAGGCCGAGGAGTGACATTACCTCTTCGTTCATGCCCGAGGCACCCTTTTTTACACCGTGAGAACAGAGCGAAGTTTTTGTTTTAATGCGTTCGTGAAACTTCTTTGACAAGATTATTTTTACACCGAAATTTATAAAAAAAAAACTGTCGGGCTGTTTTATTATGAAAAGAAAAAACCAAGACTGTGGAGTCGAAGTTTTTTGGGCGGAGTCGGAGTCGTCGCTGCGTTTTGGCCGGAGTCGTACCAGGAGTCGGAAATTTTGAAAAGTTGTAAAAAATATATATTTTTGCTTGTAATATGTAAACTTTGGCTATTGGCCGGATTGGTTGGTTGGTATATAATTGAATACACATAAATAGGAAAGGTAGGAAAGAAACGTGTAGAAGATAAACCTCTTTTAGTCGGAGACGTGTTTTTGGTCAATGCTGGAGTCGGAGTCGTAATTTTTTTTTAATGATTCCACAGTACTGGAAAAAACTCAAGTTGTGTTTTTCGCATAATTTTTATCGGAGGATTACGACTGAAGTTCCTTGATGGAGTTTCAAAACCAAATATTATGCAGCGTCATTAAAGAATTCTTTAATAATACGTCAAATAAAACCTTCCCATTACGTCACAGTTAAGGTTTCCAATCCCAGGATCCGGAGGATTTTCAATACCTGATGAATCCCGGGATAAAAGACATGATCCCGAATCAAACCGACGGAGGGTGAACTTCTTGCATGAATAGGTTTTTTTATGCACTCCTTAATGCTCTTGTTACCAGCCGCCACTGCAACATCATTCTTAGATAAGGTGTCATATTAATATAAAATTAAAACGTGTTAATACACGGTCCATTAAAAATGGCGTACGTACTGTATTCTCTTTATTGATTGAGTAGGCATTTACTTGGTAGAACTCCATTATAATACGGTAAGAAAAATAGCAATGTAAGGGCAAGCTTAAGCTAAATGCATTGAAACAGCTAGAAATTAATAGGTATACTCAATCCAATGACATTCTTAATGAACAAATCACAATTAACGCACCACCATTTGTTAAGCCGTTAATAAACGTTAATGAAATTTTAAATAAATCAACTTGATATAATACTAATTTAGTTTTACGTTTATTCCCAGTTAGTAAAAACACAGATTAGCTTTCACTTCATGAATACATCAAATCAATTTGTCACATTCAATAATTTATTATTTCCATATAAATTAAGATGGTGGAACAGAGCAGAAGATCTATTGTGTACCCTGTCTAAGCAGGCTATATAAACTTGTTCTTATACACGCTTAAAACATAGCTCTGACGAGGGCGTAAGCCGAAATATCTATCAACAAATATATAAAATAGTTTCTGTAGAATTAAAATACATTGTAATTTTTCTTGCCGTATTACAATATTCTCTTTCAAAATTAATTTTACATAACATATTTTCCAGTCGCCTGTGCACGGCCTTGGCAATAGTAATATCGTGGATCCATAAAAGCAAATTGATTTCAGAGCAAGTCAGACGTTTCGTGTAGGAAGCGGCGGTCATAAAAGCATACTTGGCAACCAAATCGTCAAACTAATTATTATTATTGTGAGATGGCATGATGGCGGCGTATCGAATAAGCGTGCAATTCGCAATAATTTGTAGCTCATGCGAACATCCACCGCCTGACGGGGCGAATGATGTGTTTATGAACACGAAACTGCGGGAGCTTTCTCAAACTTTCCGACGAAGCATTTTCGTGGCACTGCGACGGAGCAATGGAAAATGATCGAGCTATAAAGTTTTCCAGCAAGGCATCGTTTGTTGGTTTTCTTTTGTATCTACAATTTATACGCCGGATTATTTAACGGATATTTTAGGGCTGCCTGATGTTGAGAAAATTTTGTTCATTAATATTATTACAGCAAAATTATTCCTCTTCATTTTTGATTTCATAATTACTTATGAAAGATATCGGTGAATGCGGAAAATGGAAAAATTAATTTATCATATTTAAATGACTTTTTTTGTTTGGATCTATATGACGGAGCATCAAGTTCTAAGGCACGTTAGCGCCAAATTTTTAATTTTATTTGTTTGCATTCTCTTCCCATCGCTGCCGATAGGAGGGCGCGATCGCTACAGTTGAAGAAGTCAGCTTACTATTTCGTCTCTCCCTAGGGAGGGTCATCGAGAAGAATAGCTCTCGGTCTATATTGATTCTCTGGTGTCTTCTCGACATAATTCTGCAGACAATATATTTAAATCTAACACATACCATGAAAATATTTCAATCATTACTTTCTTAAATAAAATAAGGATTTTGATAACATAATTTATATACATATGACAGAAATTTATATTTTGTGAATCGTTTGAATTTATTACTTTTCCATGAGTAAAAACTCAAATAGCGTTCTTTAACTGTCAGATCAAGTTCATTCGTGCACTCGAAATCACAACACACAAAAATAAAATTTTATATTGAAAATCCATCAAGCACCAGTCGAAGTTCTACATTAAATATGTAATAAAGGTATAGTGCGTCATTTTTTTCAGGTTGATAGTATGAAATATAACATAGATCTTCCTCGTCAACATCGATCATCAACTCGTCAACATCGATGTTAAAGGCATCTTTGGTTGCGAGGTTGCTTAAGTAACGATTCATTACTTAATGGAATTTTAATATCGAATCTGAATCGTTTGATTCTTGTAAAGGGTCTTTTTATAAGGACGCTTAGTTTTGAAATGTAAATAAAACAAGTTGTTTGTGAGATTTCGACTAAATTTTAATTTCATTTGTAAGTATATTTTACGGCATTAAATATGGAATATAGCATCAAATGTCTGCCAATATCCATTCATTATAAAATGGGCCATGTCGCTAAAGTTGACTTTTTTGACAAATTTGGGTAAACTTCCAACTGCTCCAGAACCCAATCAGGCGTTGTCTGCGGTCGTTTACCTGAAGTTCCTTGGTTAGTTGGATTTTATACGGGTACAGACATAAGGCCCGATTCAAAATTCGCCAAGTTGAAGTCGCAGAAAAGCCAAGTTCTTGTGAACAACGAGAAATAAGCTGCCTTGGGTTTCCCTGTACACTTTCACACACAGCAGCAATGTTTTCACCAGATATTGTATTTTGATGACGTACAGGTAGGTGTTGGCCGATTATTTACCAAACTGGTTGACTCAAATTTGGCCACTAAACAATGAATAATCTACTCAGCAGGACAAAGTAACATATTTTGAGCGTCCCTATTGAAATACCTTTTACTTTTCGATGAGTTTTGTGGCTAACAGCCCGGGTTTCGCCTTTTGGTATTCAGTGAACTAGAACTGAGTGATAGCACAAAATTTAAAAGATTCAGATTTGAAAGAATGCTGAATTAATTCTTGAATTAACGTTTTTTCACTAACCAGGAAATACGTTGACATCGACAATGCTTCACTGTAATGAATCGTTTAGATTCTCACATTGGAAGCAAAGCATTAATCCATTAACTCCTCTCCCAATAAAGCTTGAGATCCATGTTATTCATTAACAGTTTAATACTGATATCCATTTCATGTACATAAACGTTATATCACCTTTGACAATCCTTAAAATTTCCCAGCCCGTCTGCGAGTCGCGGAAAACTATGCCGTAACACTAAAACAAAACACGTAATGAGCACAAAAAACCCAAATTCGAATACCGATGTTGCAAGGAGTGTTTTCATAAATACTTCAACGCTCACGTAATTTTTATATTTGACCTGCATAATTAACACCTTAGGTCGCCTTCTCGACGCTCACAAGTGGCAAATATCAATTAGCGTTTTTCAGATGGTAACAAATCAAGATGTCGTTTATCCTCGATTATTGTAACACTGAAAAAATGGCAATGAATTTTTGTTCTAAAAAATATACACAGTTCACTTTTTATATGCTTACTGTCAATACTTGGTGGAATGGTATTATAATAAAAATGATGAAAAAATAAAATTACGTAATCCACGATTGATTCGGTACTATTTGGGCAAAACCTAAAAAAATCATTTACAGAAGGAATATTCAAACAAAAATAAATTGTGAAAAAAATACGTAAGAAAAAATAAATTACTAATGACTATTCCACGAATTATGAAAATAATAACAATTTTGCAGGAGTTCTGATCTTGATAAATTCACATTTTTAGTACTCGCTCATGAGCGAAACCAGTCCTGGTCTTGATAAATCTAATGTGGAATGAGCACTTACTTTTTTTACTACATACAATTTCGGCTTACGCCCTTGTTAGAACTACATATGTTCAATCATAAACTTACTTATTTATATATACTGACAAGTATTGCTACCCGGCGTCGCTCGGACTAAGCGACCAATAATTATTTAATGTTATATCATTCGACATAATTATATCACAAAATCTAACATCTAAAATAGACTTAAAATAAAATCACAAACTTTTTTAATTTGATGACAGCCCCATTCTCGCCCATTAAAATGTCCAAATTCAAGGAGAAAATCTAATTTACTGTCAAAGAAATGTCAAATAATACCTTCACGTAAATAATAAACATTATTATATTAATAAAAGCCGGGAAAAGTTCAGTAGAAGACTAATTTATTACATTTTGACTAAATGTCTTCGCCGATAAAAATTCAAACATATTTTCATATTAATTTCAATGAATACTTTTCTCACTGTTAATTCCACATCTTCCATGCATATTAATGGTTTAGTGCATGGTTAAAAGATCAGTCCCGTGCAGATCTGTCTCGGGCCAAGTAAGTGAGGAGTAAATTCGTTTCTTTTCTTGATCGTATAGCGTTATGGAAGGCGGCTGTGAAAAACGGCTGCACACACATAACGGAAGGGTGGTGGGAGAACCAACTTGTTCACCCAAATATATATGAAGGGTTTAAATGCATAATCGCCTCTCTCCACAAAGTCAAAAGTATAATATTAGAATAATTTGCAAAGGGAACACAAAACGTTTGTATGGTGAGAGGACGATAGGTCAGTGTTCCCTGGTTCGTGATTTGTGCATTTAGATTGTGGTGGTTTTGAACTTCACATATGGTGGAGAGAGGCGGTTATGCATTTGATCGTCATTTTTGATGTCGATTTTAAATGGCTTAGTAATCAATTATTATCTCAAAAATGATAATATATGGATAGAGGCGGTTATGCTTTTACACCCCTCATATAGTAAAAGTTTGATTGATGCTTCTTGGTACACAATACAACGCGTGCGAAATTATAATTATATTATTATATTAATAAAAGCCGGAAAAAGTTCAGTAGAAGACTAATTTATTACATTTTGACTAAATGTCTTCGCCGATAAAAATTCAAACATATTTTCTTTCATATTCGTTTTTATGGCAACTGGCAACAACAATGCAAAAGGAAATTACAGACCCACATACATACGCCGTTTCGGTTTCATATATAAGATAAGATGTAGAAAAGGTATACAATGCATCTTCTCGTCTAGTCTAACATCTTGAATTAATATTATATTAATTGTGACAAATTGATTTAATGTATTTCTTGAAATGAAAGGAAATCTAACAAAGTACGTAAATTAGTTTTGTATTAAGTTGCTTTAGGTAAAATTGTATTAACTTTTTGTAATGGTCTGAATAATGGTGATGGATTGATCTTTGTTTGCTCAGTAAAAATGCCATTGGATTGATGATATCTATTAATTTCCAATTGTTCCAATGCATTTAGCTAAATGCCTATACAACAAAAGATGTTTACATGTGGGAACTGAATTAATAGCCATGCTATGTTATTCTTTTAATAAAGTGGTTTGCAAATTGATAGTCTGTGTTTTCAGTCTTAACCAGTTGTATGCCAGAAACGTATATGTACGATTTACAATTCTGTGAGCGCAGTGCCGGCCATAGAAAATGCGCGTATATATACGGTCCACTAATACTGGACAAGGTCGACGATTTTATAATTCAATTTTTTTTATACGCAGCGACATCTGTTAGTCACAGTCCTATACTACAGTTTAGTAGACCTATAGACATATTTAGTTTAAAAAACAATATAATATCGATTTTAAATAGAGCTTCCGTGCATTGCCGGAATCGTCGCTATTTTTTCAAATAAAATCGTGGCCCTCGGTGCACGACCGTTTTTATACCTACTGGCATATAACGGGTTAAATGACCTTGTATGTTCTTTGGGCCGAGTCAATATACATCTGCCTGCCTGTCCTATGTATATCGAACTACACGAGCCACAAGACAGCTCATAGATGTCTTTTCTGCCAGGTTTATTAAACTTGCCTTAACTAGATTTTATTAACCATGTCCGCTCCCAACGTGGAATATATGGACTCATCACGGAGGTTACCTCAACATATGTTTTTCTGTGAGAATCGCTTGATACTCAGTTGCTCAACCCTTCTTTTTCGGAAGAGAGTAGGGATGGATAGGATACGAAGACTAGTGATAAGCTAATCGCTGTCACTATGCGTCGCTCTTTGGGATCAGAACGGTGGGAAGGGATTTTCAAACAACACAAACACCCATGCCTTTGAACAGATTCATCGACTGAAAAAATTCTCTCATACCAGGAATCGAACTCCCGGGCGGTCCGGCACTCAAGCCAACAATGTTGACACTGCGCCACGGACCGGACAGTTGTTATTAATTTTAAATGCAAAGTTACCAGTTATATGCAGTAAACTTTACATTGCTATCTATTCACCGTGCCATAGTGGAGTTCTATCAAGTAAATGTCAACTAAATCAATAATTTGATCATTTTGCGCTGTCATATTTTTAAATACTCGCAAACGAAGACACCGAAGTTTAACAAACAATGGTTTGCAATGACAGCCAAAAGCTTTTGAAGTACATATAGGGTAAATGTACCAGTAGCTGACCGTTTAATAGAAAATTTCAACAAAAATAACGATTAAGGCTTAGCATTGTACCGAATGAAGGCAAAGCCAGTATACTCATATTGGATCATATGTCTTAATTAATATTATGTAACAAAAATTAAGAAAGGGCCTGTTGAAAAAAAGTTGTGTTAAATTAATTGAAGTCATGTTTTTGTTTCAGTAGGTGACCATCTCACAAATTGAAAAGTCTAGGTGTTGACCATGTCTAATCAGCGGGCTTTATAGCGAACTTTCTTTCAGGGTTGCCTCAAGACTTTCTGCCACACCACTCTTGGTTGAATCAAGTAGCAATGGGTGGTTCAGGAACAAGGTACACACCGTTACTAGATTAATCACTTAGGAAATTTGAAAAACTACACTTTCCTCACTAGGTGTTGTTTGCAAATGGCCACCTCTATTGGCTATATGGTGATGTGTTAGTGGCTCATTCCGACCACAGATGCCTTTAAATTGTCTTACCTTTACAATTTAGAGCAATCTCGCATCTGCATTTCTTATTTTGGGCCATTTTATTCTCAAAAGGTCAACTACTGGTACATGGTCAACGACTGGTACATTTACCTTATATGAGTTTTTGTGTTTCACAATGGCATAATTAGGTTTATCGTTTTCTTCGCATTGTATTTATGAGTAAATTTCTGGCATGTTGGCTGCTAATTGCAATAAATATAAGTGAAATAAAATTGGACATTTCAGTATTGAATTTATAGGTTGTGTTTTTACGTTTCTGTGTTATGCGAAAAGGTTTTAAAAATAATCATTTTCGTCGAGTTTTGCCAAATATATTATGACGCATATAGAAGCAAAAGTAGCATGGAAATCTTTGAAGAATAACCTAGAAAATAGAACAGAACATGCAGAACATATAGATGGAATCATTGTGCCTGGGTAAAATAATATTTATGGCGCAAAACTTGCATTCTTTGGTACAGAAATCACATAAAATATCATTCCCATTCAAAAAAATCACGTGACAAAATGGCCGCTCAGTAAATTTGACAGCTAACCTTCAATTGTTTGGGCGTAAAAACAGCAATCTAGATTTTTTTTGATGAAATGCATGAAGCGCTAAAGGAGGGTTGACTGCATATATACATACATGTTGACACCGCCTTATGTGGTGGGTCATCAGAACGCTCTCGAACGATCTATTTTTCACCTCAGTCTATGAGTTTAAGTCGATATCAGGAAATAAATTCATTCTTATAATAATCTATATTGAAATATATAGCGATGCAATGTAGAGTTATTTCAATTTCTCTTATCTCTTGACGCCCGACAATGCATGTGCTTCATAAAAAGTTCGTAAGGCGATAAATACTCCCTTATCGGCGGGCGTACGTGTTAACGATTTTCGTAACGGCCATTGTTTTTTCTTTCTAAAGTAACCGTTTGTTTTCATACAGCAGTGAGAGATTGGACAGCATTGAGAATGCACGCGCCTAATCCTCTCCCTAAGAATTAAATTCGAGTCAAATTCCTGATATCTTCTTCGCTATCGTAATATTTGTGTGTTGTATAACGTCTGTGTAAATCCTAAACAATTAAATAATGGATGCTAACCGCACCCAGATAACGCTTTGAGATCGTCTTTTCTTTATAAGAGTGCCATGTTTCTCCTACTCTGTCCCCAAAATCCCTCTCCTGAGTGTCGGATAGGAGGCTCCTTCTCGATTTACGAGGGAGCCGGAATTAAGGTAGTCTTATTGTTTGACAAAAGGAAAATCTTTAATATTTTCTTTCTTCAGATACCTATGTTTAAGAAGTATGTAATATGTATGACCTTGAAAACTACTTTCCGTTTTGTAGTAGGGAACACTATAAGAGGGTCACGCGCTATGAAATGGAGCGCTATAGCAGGAATGACTGCTCATAAATCAATTTGAATGCAAGTAGCTGAGTGAAGCGAACCTGTTGATGAATTATCTTTCATAAAATATGCATCCAATGTGCAACAAATTCGATGGGGCGAATATGCCCGAATCACTCTCGAAATTCCATTACGCTATGAATACTCCATACATACAAATTCCATACGTGAATATCAGGGACGCAAAGTTAATATAATTTTAATTACCGGTTTTCAGTTAAATTTTAAATAACCCGGTACAATACCGGCGTGCAATGTGTTGACAGTAGATATTTTTTAAAATTAAAAAAATATTATTTATTATTTGTTTTTCTTGAAATGAGAAGAAATCATTTACCATATTTCGTTTGTCGTGTATTGTACTTTAAATTATTACAATAAATATTATTCTCTTATGCTTTGTGAATTTTGATTGTTATTAAATTGATGATAAATATTATAACCTTTCTATCGTTTTTAAACGCCGTTCATATAAAGGCATACCGTAAAACGGGGTGAATAGAGACTGCGGGGTGAATATAGACAAAAACAAGTATTTAACTTTAGCACTTTACTAAGTATCCAATGTATTTTATACTATTTATATATAATTCTTTACAATGACTATAATACTTTCTCTTGAACAACAAAAACCAAACCAACTAAATGATTGGCCAAAATTAAAACAAACGTGTTTAAGATCAATGCCTTTGCATCCTTACTTTTTGACCGCTAATAAACTTCTCTTTAATTGTACGAAAATTAAAATCAATCATGTTTTTTTTGTTTAATAAGTACCGTAAAACGGAGTGAATAGAGACTCATATAGAATAGAAATTCATATATTCCAAGTATTACAATCTGTTGTTTTGTCTGTATTCACCTGCCATGTCTGTATTTACCCTCTATCGTCTCTATTCACCCCGATTCAATGTGAATAGACACACAAAACAAAATTAATTATAACGATTGTGAATATTTGAAAAATATTGTCATGAATTTGTAGTAGCACCATATAAACATTTTTCAAGCCATTCATATTTGAATTATGTGGCGCAGGTATGAAGATACATAGTCTTGAAGGGTAAAAAGTGTTTCTATTCACCCCATTTTACGCTACTGAAGGGTCCATGTTCCTTGCATATCATAATCGCATCGATCTTCAAACCGATTAACCGGTTCTGCCACCCCTGAAAGTGGAAGCGTATATTGTGATGTGATGGCATTCCACACGAAATCATTTCTCGCTAACATTTCAATCAATCTCATTCCTCGTAGAGCCAGCGCCATTTGCCAGATATTCGGAGCGTCTGAGAAATTTCTATGACTGTCTATTAAGATTATTGTATTTACTCGGCGTCAAATATTCAACTTCCACCTTATCTTATAGCTTTGGAACATTCATCCTGTAATAGTCTTTGAACAGATACAAACAGATTTAGTAAAAATATAAAATTTAAAATAACTTTGGTTATTCCACGTATTGTGTTGCTAATTGTGACATGTGTTTTGCCTCTATGGAGCATCATCAAATATATTATCGCATTGTTTATTTGTACGGTCTCTGTCGTCTAGCGGCTAGCGAGCAGGTGGGCCCGTGTTTAATTCCCGGGAAGGTCAGATTTTTTCAATTGAAAAAGAGATCTTGGACATGGGTGTATGTAATTTATCGTTGATTTGTACACGACTGATTCATTATTTATCATCGAGTTAATCTCGTATGACTTTCACAATTAAGAATAGTTGGCTCATTGGCGTTAGCTGTAATGCCAAATATTTTTTTTTATATATAAAATATTATTTTTACGGCCTCTGTGGTCTAGTGGCAAGAGCCCTAGCGAGCAGGTGGGCCCGGATTCACTTCCCGGCAGGGTCAGATTTTTTCAATTGAAAAAGAGATCTTGGACATGGGTGTATATAATTTTCGACTGATTCATTATTTTCGTGTTTTACTCGTATGACTTTCACAATTATAAATATTTGGCGCATTGGCATCAGCTTTAATGCCAAATATTTTTTGACGTGACAACGTCTTATAAATCAATGAACGCCCGCTGCACGCACGAAAAAACATGACTCATTGTCCCGTTTGTCGCGTTACGCCGAAGGCAAGCGTGCGAGCGAGAGCGCGGATAAGCGATAAAGAGGCACGATCGGCCTACCGTTCGGATTGTGCCGCATCTATCTCTCTTCCACTCGATTGGTCGATGCGTCTGAGTAGAAAAGAGACAGCGGCAGCACACAACTTATACACCTACAGTACCTACACGTGATCTGTTTACAACTGTTTATAAAGTGAAGTGAAATGTTAATGTGGTTTTCATTGTTTATATTACAACAACAATTGCGGCAATAAAGGTAATTAATTCTTGCATATTAAAAATCTGATTAACGTATAACAAATATACAAAATATCGTATCCATACAAAATAATGATAATTCAATAAAAATGATTCCATTTTATTCATAAAAGTATGCAATCATTTCATCAATGTTTTCTTATGACGTTGTCACGTTAAACTATCGTCCGTAAACCGACTGTACAGACAACCATTTTTTTTTTAAAATTCTAAATTGAATGATGTTAAAATTAAATTTTAATATTATTACGTTTTTGTAAGATGCCAGGAGAGGGGCGGTGGAGAAACAAACAATAATGATAGAAACATCACTAACTGATTAATTATTGAGTGGCATTATGCGATATGATTCATAAATAATTAGATGGTAAAATCAAAACAGATTCCATTATCCAATCAAAAGAATAACACAGTAATCAACTTTAATTTTATACCTAACCCTAATGCAGATCGGTTTAATAGTATTCTATTCGACAATTCATCCGATCATTATTCAACGATTCATTACGTTCCATGTGATAAGATCAGACAGATCGACTCAATCGACTCATTCATTATATGACCTACATATTATGGGATAAGTGTATTATTGTGTAACATAAACATTTAATGGATCGATTCGTTAATATCTTCATCACGGCACCCCGTCAAGCAAACTGATTACTTGGTAACAATAAGCAGTGAAGCAGAAGGAGGGACTTAATGAAGACGTTAATAGTAAGACTCCATTCATTATAATACCATTGTTAATTTGTAATTGATGAGCTGTGTTGATTTTGGATTGATTTATTAAAATTCTCTATGACTATAGATTTCTTAGCTAATATATTATTCATCGGAACTGTATTCGAGTGTAATTAGTTGTCGAATTCAGTTGCGGAGATCACATTTTCTGTTACATAATTAATTTATATTCGAAGACATGTTCGGATGTCTTAATTTAATACCCACACCCATCAGATCCATAAAACAGGACGTAGCGAGGGCGATAAGCTTACTTCCTATCCTGTCCTAATCATAAATTCCAATTTGAATAAACATGCGCCATGCAAACACAGTTAAAAAAGTATTTTTAAAAATTCGATTTGCGGTCATTTTGCTGTTATATTGTGTATTAAGTTACGTTTGTAGAATGTATATTTTTAAAATTTGAATCATTTGAATTTTGTACTTTACCGTGAGTTTTGTCGTCAACGACCCAAGTTTGCCTTTCAGGATCTTTAGGCAACCCAAGTGCACGAATGAACTTTAACTGTCTTTATAAATGTACAAAATTTAAATTTGATAGTGAAATGGCATGAAGCACCTTCAGTCAAAATCCTCAACTCTAGTTTTAAAGAATTTAAAGAATTTATAAATAACAAAAGAAAAATATTTGGCATTACAGTTCACGCCAATGCGCCAAATATTCTTAATTGTGAAAGTCATACGAGATTAACTCGATGATAAATAATAAATCAGTTGTGCACAAAATCAACGATAAATAACATACACCCAGCCCAAGATCACTTTTTTTCAATTGAAAATCCAACCTGCACAATTGAACTCGGGTCCCCTGATCGCTAGGACAAAGCTCTTGCCACTAGACCACAGGGACCGACAATAAGTAAAACACATATATAATTTAAATTAACTTTGATTATTCCACGTATTGTGCTACTAATTGTGACACGTGTTTCGCCTCATTCAGAGGCATTTCAACTGATTAATATGTGAATAATCAAAGTTATTTTAAATTTTAAAAATGAATCATGCCGAAACCATCGAAAGAAGTAAAACACATTTTCATGAGAAAAGATCAGGGTTAAGTCAGCTCATCACGAGCATTGCCAACTGATTAATATGTGATTAAAGTTTATCTTTAAATTAATCATGCCGTTATTGCTTTTATTGCCATTCGCTTCGTAGAACTCCTTTATAACACTGTGAAAAAATAGCAATGCATTTAAGTTCTACAGTAAATATATATTTTAAGCCAATGGCTATTTCGGCTCACGCTTATATTTCTTAGTTATATAACTAAAATACATTATGTACTATGATTCACCGAGTGTTAATCGTGGCGTTACTTTCCTTGTGAACCATAAGTTATGTAATAACCAACAGAAGAGAATTATTACACGAACTATGTTGCTAAGTTTGATTGCACACAAATTATGTGCGGTAGAAAAAGTAAAATGAGTATACTTTTGGCAAGTTAAACAAGCGCAGCTTACATGAATCTCTATTGTTCAAATTCTTGGAGCGAGTCCACATTAGGGATTTCAACTTTTCGTCATTATTCACTTTTTGGATATCGAATAGTAAAACTTGGATATCGAATGGCTAGAATGTTGTAAAATAGTAAAGAATTATGAACAAAATTATGATTTAAAAAATATTTTTTATTCTTTTTTCAATAAATAATCGTATAACTCGCACGCAAATAGATATGTTGCACGACCAACGTTTCCTTGTTCACTTACATACATATATACATTTTATAATAATACTAGTATTGCTACCCGGCTTCGCTCGGACCAGTTTGTGGTTATGTTCACCTCGGCGCGTAAATTCAGACGGGCCAAGTTGAAATAACTTTTTTCAAAATTCAAAAGTCTAGGTCAATTAAAATGGAATTAAAATGAACATTTCAGACTAGCATTGACATTTCACAGCACCTTTCATATATTGACAGACCCATTCTCGCCCATTAAAATGTCCAAATTCAAGGAAAAAATCCTTCACGTAAATAATAAACATTATTATATTAATAAAAGCCGGGAAAAGTTCAGTAGAAGACTAATTTATTACATTTTGACTAAATGTCTTCGCCGATAAAAATTCAAACATATTTTCTTTCATATTCGTTTTTATGGCAACTTCATGACCAACAATGCAAAAGGGAATTACAGACCCACAGACATACATACGCCGTTTCGGTTTTATGTATAAGATAAGACTTAATCTTTTCCCACTTTTGTAAGATCTTAAATAGAGACAATAAATATAAATACACATTTCAATACCGTTCCATTGTATAACAATATTTAAAATTTGCAGCTGCATCGCATTACTCCAACGGTATTTCTTTAATGAGTGAAATTACGGCTATAAAGGTTTTTTTTAGACCCAAGTCCTGGCCGGTTCGTAAAAATTTAGTATTATTTAAATACATATATTGATAGCACCCGAGTTAGGCTAAAGCATGGGTGGCCAACCTTTTCAGCAGCCGGGCCAAATTTGAGAAATGAGATTTCCTACCGGGCCACACAACAAAATATTTTTTTTATTCATAGCAAACAGGATATATATAGTTTTTTTAAGAAGATATTACAAAAATGAGAATCAAACATATTTATTAGATTAGAGTTACACAATACAAAAAATAATAAAAAAAAATTATCAAAATATAATAAATTTTTGTGAGTCGTCTGATTTTGTTTGTCAGAACTAAGTTCATCAATGTTTATAACGATTGATGTTGTTGCTATATGCAAACAGTTTTCCAAATGCTCATCAGTGATTCGTGTTCTCATTTGAGATTTAATATGCTTTATTCGACTATAAAGCTGGAAAGCTTAAGTGGATACAGTGCCGCTAATTCTTCTA
The DNA here is from genome assembly GCA_028554975.1 of Himalopsyche kuldschensis. Taxonomy (NCBI): domain Eukaryota; kingdom Metazoa; phylum Arthropoda; class Insecta; order Trichoptera; family Rhyacophilidae; genus Himalopsyche; species Himalopsyche kuldschensis. The sequence continues at coordinate 47,734 of JAHFWI010000030.1, read as the reverse complement.
TTTTGCTCAGATAAACATCAACACTCCTGATAAAAATCGCCACTTGGGTGGTATCTGGTAAGTCTGTGCTTTCATCCAATGCTCGAGCATAAAATATGAACTTGGAAATTAGATTTCTCCAATTATCTTCAATATAGTTTCTAATGTCGTCGACACGCCTAGTCATAGTTTGACGATACAGGCTTATTTTTGAAAAAATTACTTTTTTAGAAAATTGGTTTTATGTACACTAAAAGAAAAAAATGTGTGCATATGCTCCGCGGGCCCCGCGTTGGCCACCCTTGGGCTAAAGCAAATAAAATACTACCTTGGGATATTCATAATTATTCTTTAAATGTGGAGAAATTGTGATGTGATCTTTACAAGATTTTGTAAAATATTTATTCAAAATATATTACGAATACTATCCGGATATTTGACAAAATATTGAATATATTGATTGAGTAGGCATTTACTTGGTAGAACTCCATTATACTACGATAGGAAAAATAATAATGTATTTTAGTTCTACATAAATTATTTTTTATATTTGTTGATAGCTATTTCGGCTAACGTCTTTGTCAGAATGTATCCTTAAAAAAATAGTTAAGCTTGATTACTGGTGAAACCTTTTTTTGGCTCTCCTGAAAAGTAAAGAAAAAATAGTTACGACAAATAATATATACATAGAGAGGTGAGAGTGTCAGAAAAGATAAAGTCTAAAGCTATCAACAAATATAAAAAAGTCGGTTAACGGACGATAGTTTAACGTGACAACGTCATAAGAAAACATTGATGAAATGATTGCATACTTTTATGAATAAAGTGGAATCATTTTTATTGAATTATCATTATTTTGTATGGATACGAAGAAGGAGTGAAATGAAATCTACAATTTTTTATTGATATATTTTATTCGCACTCATTAATTCAAGGATTTATTACCTTTATTGCCGCGATTGTTGTTGTAATATAAACAATGAAAACCACATTAACATTTCACTTCACTTTATAAACAGTTGTAAACAGATCACGTGTAGGTACTGTAGGTGTATAAGTCGTGTGCTGCCGCTGTCTCTTTTCTACTCAGACGCATCGACCAATCGAGTGGAAGAGAGATAGATGCGGCACAATCCGAACGGTAGGCCGATCGTGCCTCTCTATCGCTTATCCGCGCTCTCGCTCGCACGCTTGCCTTCGGCGTAACGCGACAAACGGGACAATGAGTCATGTTTTTTCGTGCGTGCAGCGGGCGTTCATCGATTTATAAGACGTTGTCACGTCAATAATAGTTCATGAAGAATTAAAATACATTGTTATTTTTCTTACCGTATTAAATATCGAATAGTTTAAAATGGGCCGAATATATCCGGATATCCAATATCCTAGTTGGAATCCCTTGTCCACATTTTTCCATTCTTATAAAAGGGTGTGTTAAAAATATATATGAGCTAACTTACAAATGTGGTGTTTGGCATCAAAGTCTTACTGGATCCATTGACATGAAGTAGGCTTATTCCACCCCATTGATCTCGATACACCAACTCATCGCCTATAAAAGGTAAAAAGAAAACAAGTGAAAATTACATTACGAGTTAAACAGGCAACACGTGTTTATAACATCATAAAGTAAGCTGCGTAAAGATAGCCCGGTCCGTGGTGCAGTGGTCAAATTGACCGCCTGGGATCGATTCCCAGTACGAGCAATTTTTTTCAGTAGACATATCGATTGTGTTCGAAGACAATGGTTACTAAAAAATCCTTTCCACCTTTCCGATCCCAAAAAGCGACGCGCAGCGAGAGCGATTAGCTAATCGTTATTCCTGTCCTTAGTGTCATTTCAATGCCTCCTTTTCGGTTGATTAACCGTGTAACAAACAGTTCTCATGAAAAAATATCCATTGAAATAAACTCTTGTGAGGACTGAGGAGTCCAAATGTTCCAAGTTGGGAGCGGACATGGTTTAAAAAAGTAAGCTCTTCTGCTCACCTTTCAGCAGCTATCAGGTAAAAGTACAAAATTGTATTCCAATTTCTTATTGAAATTCCATCAAGCATCTTCATTTGAAGTCCTCAATTAAATACGATTTCCACGTTTAATCTTGTAATCTAAGATCAGAACCGGTTTCGCTAATTGCGAGCGTTATCAACTAATGAATTTAAAATTAATTGTGGAATTAGTACTATAAAATGTGTTTTATCTTTTCAAAATATTATATTGTATATTATTAAGTTACAGCAAGCACCTTTTCGGTGACATTATTACAAAATCGACTATAGAATATGTAATCATTTAATTTTATCTCTTGTGGCATGATCTAATAACCAAATAAAACCAAAAAAAAATACTTTTAACTTATTCGATTAAAGATAATTTAGCATTTTTTCTTGTACATCGCAGTTAAGTCTTCATTTCGAAACAAAATTTTGTGATCTAGATAGTGGAGTAAACTGATGAATATACTTTTAGTGAACCAATAGTGAATTCAGAAACTTTTACCAATATTTGTTTTTGAAGCTTTACAACGAGGCTTATTTTTCAAATCAATCACATCGATTTAAATTTTCGCCGAATTCGCAAAATCTTCTTATCTGAGAAAGTTGATTTAGACTTAAGAACAGTGCTCCCCAACCTTTTTGGACCTGCGGCCCGGTAAAAAAAGCAAAAAAAATCGCGGACCAATCGTATTTTTTTAATATAGAAATTCAACTGAACGTGTTTGATGGAACTAAAATATCAAATTTGAATTTTGTGGTTTTCATAAAGTTATATCGGTAACGACCCGGGTTTCATCTTTCGACATCTTCAGGCATTTTAAGTACACGAATGAACTTGTACTGACGCGTAGTTAACAGTTTGTATCGTTGATGCATAAAAATAAAAGTAGATCTCTGTGTTTAATTGTTATGAACGTAGTCTATATGAATTCGCGAAAATTTTGATGTAAATGAGTTTCAATGATTTTTTTTTTAACCATGTCCGCTCCCAACTTGGAGCATATGGACTCCTCACGGAGTTTATCTCAACATATGTTTTTCTACGAGAACTGATTGTTACTCAGTTGCTCCACCTCTCAACAAACACCCATGCCTTTGAACAGATTTATCGACTGAAAAAATCTGCTCGTACCGGGGATCGAAACCCGGGCGGTCCGGCACGCAAGTCAAAGCCGTTGCCACTGCGCCACGGACCGGACAATGAATTATGTGAGTAAATTTTATCTATCGCGTATTTTTAATGTAGTATCGCAAATACTAATTACCAGATAATAACAAGGAAATGTCGATAAATAATTCGTGGGTTTTTTTTTATCTGAATTGATTGATTTCAAGTGTTTGAGTTGATAATAAATTATTGAAATTTGGCGTACTGTCTGCGGCCGCTGACCACCGGTTGGGGAACACTGATTTAAGACGGTAAAAAACTTCAGTGCGAAAGAACGATATATCAATAACGGATTACTTTTTGAAATTTCTTGTTATCTATTTTGAGTTTGAGCGAAAATTTTGAGCGCAGAGTTACACTTTTTTCATTATTTAATGCAAATCCTAATGTGAAAAGTTTACTAAGTCAAAAAAAAAACTGCCAACTCCTTCAAGCAAATGATAAGAAGTTTTAAGCCTCAGACAAACATATGAATTTGAAGAATATCTTTAAATAATTTTCAAATATCTGGGGAGAAACGAAAAAAGAAAATGATGACAGTTGTTGAATAATGAGCTTTCTTTTTTTTATTGCGTGGTCAAAAGCTCAAGTTATCGAAAGAAAAACTTCTAAACATTCACAATTTGGCTTTTAACCTGGTAGGTTCCGGCTAGGATAAGTATGGCCGTGCATGGAGAACCGTAATTTTCTTTCAAAAATAAAACCTTATAAATATACTCACAACACTCACACAGAAAATACGTGAACGCGACTTTAAATCGGAACTGATTGATAGTAAATTTAATCTTAAATGTAAATAAAAAATACGTTTAAAATTCTTACAGCAAATTAATAGTCATCCACTGAGTGGTATGCCTTAAAGCAAGGTTCTACGCATACCCTGCTAGCGAAACATTTCAACACATCGAAACAGCTGTTTTTTAAATCGATATATTATAGATTACTATACAATATCTTTAAAGTTCAAGTATTACATCACGATTTCAAGAGATGTCACTATATGCACGATATTTTAAAATTGTTATAAACGTTGCTCGTGGCCTTTAAGCCACGTCTCAAGTATTGCGTGTAAACACACGCATTTTGTATGGCCGGCCCTACGAGCACGAAATTGTTTGGCGTGTAAACACGGCCGCGGAATCGAAGAGATTAAAGCGATATGTGAATTTGTATCCAAAATGTATGGATTTTTGTAATGATTCCATCCATCACAGCCCACTTTTATCTAACCTTTAAAATAAGACCTGCAGACTCTGCTTGACTTTCTTCTTGCGCACTCTCATCACCACTTTCTTGGATTTTTCTTAGAATTTCAACTGAAGGAATTTCAAAATCAAGTTTTGTCGCTAACGACTCGGGTTTCGCCTTTCTGCATCTTCAGGCAGTTCAAGTGAGCAAATGAACATGAGAATTCTTTATTGATTGAGTCAGCATTTACTTTTTTAAAAAAACCTAAAACTCGCAATTTAAGACCATTATAAAAGCCACATATAATTATAACAATTGCAATTTATTAAGGTAAATTGAAATTTAATTGGAAAACATCCATGAAAACACGGTGGACAAACAGCAATGTATTTTGGTTTTACAAAAAATATTGCTTGTTAGAAGAGATTTGGGTAATCCTTAAGATGAGGGGTTCAATCAAAATTTAGTTAGCTTAGGTTAGGTTTGGTTTGTTTAGCTTAAGTTTGGTGAGGTTTGGTTAGGGTTTAGTGTTAGCCATCTTGAATTATGTGTCAAATGAAAAATAAAATATTGAACCCTTCCTCATGGATAACCGAGATTTGAATAGAGATTTCGAAAATTGAATCTCATTTAAACAGACTGACGCAATCGTTGCATAAGCTTAGACGTGACAAAAAAGAATGGAAATATTTTGGCGAGCGGAAGTGTGAAATGACCTCCATAGGCTTTGACTGATGGCATCCAGCGTTAAGATTTAACGGCCGTAACGGCGAGTCGATAAATTTTAACGAGCGAACGAATCGTTAAACTCGAGAGTCAATTTTAGGGCGGTGCTATTGTATGGCAGAATTCGTCAAAACTTTGCAAGATTTACAAATATTGATGGTGAAGTGTTGGCAATAGTATGCTCCATGAAAACAATTCATGGCAGTTTTGAAATTACAAACGTCGATTATGAAAGGACATATATTTTTTGGTTTTTTTGTTTTAAAAAGAAAAAAAAATATTTGGCATTACAGCTTGCGCCAATGCGCCAAATATTCTTAATTGTGAAAGTCATACGAGATTAACTCGATGATAAATAATGAATCAGTTGTGCACAAAATCAACTATAAATAACATATACACCCAGCCCAAGATCTCTTTTTTTTATTGACAAAATCTAACCTTGACGAGAAATGAACTCCGGTCCCCCGATCGCTAAGGACAAAGCTCTTGCCACTAGACCACAGGGACCGACTATTGCTTTTATACCGATATTGATTTTATTTGTAGCTTTTTAATAATGAAATTATATCTAGATTTAACACGCTTTAGGTCTATTATTGTTTATTGTGAATGAAACTAATACATGGCAGCTGATGCCAATGCGCCATGCATTCGATGAATATAATAAAGAAGGACAAAAAATTAAAAAAAAAACAAACTAAAAAACACAGCACCGATTCCATCAATGAAAATGTCCACTTCCCTATGCAGTGCATTGATCAGCCGAACAGCCCTTGACTTGACTCAAATGACCGACGTGACAAACAAGTTCTGATGAGAAAAAATGTTTGGCGATGGTAACGACCACGTTGGCAAAAACTTGGAGCAAGCCTTGAGTATATCAGGGGTACTATCTCGGCTCGAAAGAAGAAGAAAAAAATGTTTCAATATTGATAATGATCTTCGAGTTTCAAAAGACTGAAACAAAAACATTCTTAAAAGAAACTTGGTTAGATCATTCTCATTTTACACATACGGATATGGGTTTATGTTGCTGAAAATCCCTTCCCACCTTTCCTATCCCAAAGAGCGAGACCTTAGACGAGAGAGATTAGCTAACCACTAGTCTTGTCCAAGTCCTCGTATCCTTTCCATCCCCTATTGTCTTGGGAAAAGAGTTTGAGCAACTGAGTAACAAGCAGTTTTCGTAGAAAAATATATGATGAGATAAACTCCGTGAGAAGTTTATATCGTTAAAAATTTATATGTAGAAATCGTTCAAAAAACGTGTGTTTTCCTTTATTTGAATAAAGAAAATCTTGACTATTTTGTACCATTTGAGATATAAAGTTAATAGAATACAGTTAAGTTTTATATTTTCCGTAAATTTTAAAGTAATTATCGTACAGAGACGTATTTATTCTAGAATATTCTCGGTTTCTAAGAATCTTTTACAGATTCCCGTTGCGTTGTACCTCGTAATACTGGCTAGTGCAGTGCGCCGGGCCGACTTTAATTATCTTGACTTTTCTCCTCACAATGAAAAAGAATGGCTTTACGATTGAAGCGTACTTTAGAATACCCAGTCGTGTCGTAAAACTCTATTGATACTGATTATAGAATATATATTACTAAATCATTAACCTTTATTTTGTTGGAATGTTAGAAAATTTTGGTAAAAATAACAGAATGAGTTTAAAGTCCGATTTAAACTTGGATTTTTTAGGTGGCACACTTTTATTATACGGTTTTTGGTTCCACGATAATAGCAATATATGTAACGTCCAAAGCTACTGTAGCATACTGATTTCTTCAGAACTGTAAATCAAACACTATCTGATGACTACTTCTTAAAAGTTAAAAAAAATAGAATCTACCAGTAAAAATATGTCAAACAAACTCTTACATATAATATGCATTAAAACAAAGCCGGTCAAAATTATTACGGGGGGGGAGGGGTGTACGCCAGAAAGTTTCGCGGAAGTGAAGTAAAAATTTGTAAAAATCGAAGGTGTGAACTTTTTGAGGGTGGAGGTTGGGGGGAGGGGTTGGTAAGCCAAAACCATTGCGGGAGTGCACCAGCGGTTTAGTAGTCCATAGCGGACATGACAATTTTATATATATAGAAAAAAAATTCAATTTGTTTCCTTATGAAAATTATTTAATGGAGTATTATCCAACAAAGTTTATTTTAGAATGCTTTCGTTTCACTCTCTTTGAAGCTCGCAGATCGATTTCAATATTGAAACATTTTACTCTTTCAATCCTTGAAACTTTAAGCTTGCATAAATGTTCTTGTCAGAACTTGATTGTCACGTAGGTCATTTGAGTCGCCAGTCGTAAGGGCTGTTCGGTTGATGAATGCACTGCCTGTTGATGTGGACATCTTCGGCAGTGAACTTATATTTTTTCTTTATGTTTATGTTTCATACATTTGTGTATTCTATTTTTTTTTCTTCAATTTTGTGTAATATTTTTTGTGTTATTTTTATTTTATCCAATTTCACGAAAATGTTCGAAAATCTATGCAAATGTTATAACATCATACATATATATGGGCAACCACCGGGCCCGCCAAGCTATTTTGTTCGGCCCTGGTTCAACTCGGAAAAGTAATAGAGAAAGAAATTAATAGTTCCAGGGAGGAATTAATTTTCTTTTAAACTATTTTCCTTGACTATCAGCTCATACAAACATAACATATAATTCTTCTACTACTTCCAAAACCATGACTCAATGTTCGTTAAATTTGCTCGTCCAATGGTTGCAGGTGTAAATAATGTGCCAGCAAATTAACGCAAGGAACTTATTGAGCTTCTGGGGGATTTAGTGTTAAACCACAAGTTAACGACATTACTTTGACGGATTTTTATAAATTATATTTGGTGGAAGAAAAATATACAAATTTACGCACTTTTGCAAGATCATTTGGCAACACAAATACGTGTGAACAGCTTTTGAAGAGGATGAAACACATTAAATCAAAAATTCGAACGAGGATAATAGATGAAAATCACGAAAATTCTATGCGATTATCCTTAAGCAATACCAACGCCAATACTGATAGTCTCACCATTCAATTACAAGGCCAATCTTACTCCCACACTCAGCCACACTTAATTTTATAATCAGTTTATAATATTAATATTATGTCGTTCATTATATTAAATTATTGAATTAAATATACTTTATTATGTTTAGTAATTTGGTCCGGCCCTTGACTCGGAGACATAATGATAATTTGGCTCAGACCTAGGAAAGGTTGCCCATGCCTGGAATTGATTATAATGGTTTTTGTGGTGAAATCAATACTGCTATCGTCTATGATTGATTGTATGGACAAGAATGAAAAGCGTATACATGGAAGTAAAAACTAGCTGATTTAAACCACTTTGAGGCTAAGTGAACTAAAAATCTTTGAATTTACCACTCGGCTAAGGCATCAGAAAATTTTTTCATGATACATATTGAGAAGTCAACTCCGATTTGAATATGCAAAATGCGAATTAAATTAGATGAAACGAATAAATGCGGCAATTTTTATTCGCGAATATTGCAGAAAAGTATTAGGAAAGCATAACCTTAAGTGGAGTAAACATGGGGAGTACAAATACCGAAGGAAATTGAAATTTCAAGTCGCTGCTGTTTTTGTTGAGCATTTCGAAGCACACTAAATAATAACATTCACAATATTGTACATCGTTTTCAGTGGCGTAACGTGGAGTAAGCGCCAGTTAAATATCAATTAAAATAACTTCGATGGACATTTTTCAAATTTATTTTAATGTGTTACATAATAATATGATCAGATAATAGTTGCACTTGCATAAATATACCATTATAACTTGGCCACTAGCATTTTTTTTAAGCCATGTCACCTCTTGATTTGGAGCATTTGGACTCCTGCCAGAGATTATCTCAAAATGATTTTTCAAAGAACTGCTTGTTACTCAATTGCTCAACCTCTCTTTTTTCGAAGAGAGTGGAGATTGAAAGGATGCGAGAACTAGTCATTAGGTAATCGGTTTCGCTAGATGCCGCTTTTTGGGATCGGAAAGAGGTTTTTAAGTAACACAAACACCCATTGCCTAGTTGAAAAAATCTGGATTGAGACAACCGAAACCGGGGATTCCGTCACGGAAGCCAACGACGTTAATCACTGCCCCGCGGACCGGACAGCATGAAATATGGAATTACACTGTGTTTTAATGCACAAATCTACTATGTCAATTGAGGGATTTTTTTTCAACTCCTAATGCTGTACTTTTCCATGAATTTTGTCGCTCACGACCCGGGTTCTAAGGCTGTGATTGCACTTCGAGTGGGAACACATAGAAGTTCAGACCTGACGTTAGCAAGCCACCTTCCGGTATCAAAACCATACGACAAAGTTACTCCAAGAGACTGCACTAATTGGCAAGTTTAGCTGAGTAATAGTTTTTAAGAAGTAAAAAATTAAAATAAGTTACACTTACAACAACGAATCGCTATTTGATTTGATAGAAAATTTCAATTCTACCCCCAATATATATCCAAATTATACGCTTGCATTGTTCTCTTGAGCATATTTTTTAATGTTGCGGGAGAATCTTCCGTATCTTCCATATTGCAATCTTCAATGGTAATCGCAAAAGTCAACCCTTCTATATTACATTGTCCCTACGCCACTGGCAGTAGGTATGCCAGGCTTCTTGCTACATTATTAATATTTCTGCGAATATTTAAGGAGACAACCTTACCTTGCTGATACTTGAAAAGAACCGTTTGTAAATAAAACTATGGAGCGAAAATGGAAACATAATATTACAATATTCTATTTTCAATATTGAGTACTATATATGTTACAGTGAAACAGTATTCTCAGTAAAAATGTATTTTATACCTAGGCTATATACCAAGCATAGCTTATATACCTAGGCTAGACAGGGTACACCATATATCCCCTCGCTGCTCAACCATTCCAACGCCACACGGAAAAAAAAAAAATGAGTTATTGATCTGGCGTAATCCTGAAGTGAACGTTAATCTGGTCTAGCCTAGGTATATAAAAGATCTCCATTACACGTTTAAAACATAGTTCTGACGAAGGCGTAAGCCGAAATAGCTATCAACAAATATATAAAATAATTTATGTAGAACTAAAATACATTGTTATTTTTCTTACCGTCTTGGAATAAATTCTCCTCAGGGGAGGGTCATGGCTCCCATGTCTCCCCCTCTTGTATTAGCCAATGAGAATAACAATGCGACAGTATAAGTTCAGTTAAGAAAAATATGGGATAGTTCTACGTTTGATACTATACGACTCAATTGTCAAAAGTTTTTTAAGCGCTCCAAAGTTCAGCGACGGTAAATTTGTATCGTTCGTAGCCACTATACTCGTAAGCTGCCAGTGCTTAGTGGTTGGAAGTGCAACTTATTTTAACTTTAAACTTTTTCGCGTCTTAAAAACTATTACTGAAGGAAAACTTTGCCAATTAGTGCAGTCTTTTGGAGTTACTTTGTCGTATGGTTTGAAACCGGAAGGTGGCTTGCTAACGTCAGGGCTGTGCTTCCCTGTGTTCTCACTTGAAGTGAAATCACTACGTTAGATGTTGAAAAAGAGTCCCGCAATTTGTGGGTGTAGGGACATACGGGCGAAACTACAAAAATGGCTGTTTTAAGTTAAATATGGCATTGCCATGCTCAAGTGCATTTCTATTAGATATCAAAATATGAAACTTGTACGAAAAGCGGTTTACCAGATATTGCTCGGCTTTCCTACAAATCCGTAAGAACAAATCTTAACATTGAAAACAGTTTTGCCATTTATCTCAGTTCGTTGTTTTTGTAGTTTCGTCCGCATGTCCCTACACCCGCGAATTGACATGGTAGATTAGTGTTTCAAAAAAAAAATGTAATTCCATCTATCATTTATGTGAGCTCTTGAGAGGTGAAATGAGTCGAAAAATAGTGAATCTTTTATATTGGACTTTTAACCGTTCATACGCCACGGCGTTCAGGCACGAAAAATTGGTCAAACCACCAGGGCAACGGCGTGCAGGCACGCAAACGACACTACGAGTTTATTTATGAATAAATATCACATTTTTAATTGAAGCCTAGTGCAGGCACATCTTTTCAAGGCAATGTGATTGTTAAAATATCAATATGTTTTTATTTTATTTGAAGTTAAGCTAACAGATGTCACTAGGGCTTGCACCTTATTATGGTAAATATCCCTGTAAACATTTTTTAAATCTTAGACTTATGATATTTTTTTTCACTTTTCTTTAAAAACCAAAAATCAGTTGGGTATAAAATGATTTAAGGGGTATGTTACGTGGCATTTTCATGGAAAAATCGATGGTTGAAAATGGTGGCCTGTGCCAAAAATCCATGGAATTTGGATTGGCGTTTAAAGGGTTAAGTTCAATCATTTCTATTTTTTAGAACTGTCATAAAATTTTTACCCATTATTTAAAGCAAAGACGGAAATTGGTTAATTAGCCAATCGCGTCGCGTTATGGTCAAAATATCCAATGCCACTCATAGCAAAGTTATTATTAGTATATCAATGTATTGTCGATAATATTATTTCGTTGAAAGTGAAACCCAGGTCGTTACGGAAAAAACTCATGGAAAATTACAAAATCCAAACGATTCAAATTTGATATTGAAATTCCATCAAGCACCTTCAGTCGATACTCTAAATTAAATGAATTTATATTTTTAAATATCAGAATTTACACATTGCAATATTTTTATAAGTCTCCTGTATCCTGTATGTAATAATTGGCCTCTACAAAATGCAAGTTCAATCCAATATTTCACGGTTGAATCATTTAATTACCTGATATCCAAGTCCCGTTGAACCTCAGCGGCACCAGGTCGCCGCCGAGCAGGTCCTGTAGTCGCAATCTCCTGCCTCTGACTCTAGGGCCTTCCTCCGGAGGAGTCAGGAGCACCACAGACGTTACTATCAGCGCCAGAACGGTGACGATGACCAGCAGAGCGATGAGGATCCCTCGCCAGTTGCGCTGGTTTGGGTTGGCTATTACCAGCTCCTGGAATTCAAAGGAAAAAAGGCCCATCATTTAAAATATGCTCAAGAAAAAGCGTTCATATTGAGTCATGGCGTGAAGGCAAAACAGATTTCAACTATATCCTACAAATCTTGTAAAACTAAATACTCTTTTATCTTATTGTTGGTTTTTTGACCATTGACCATTTGACTCATTTATTAATAATCTTTTTTCAGGTGCTAACTGTCACTTCTAGGTGAAAAGACATAACTTAAATAAATCAATCAAACTTTATAGAACTTCTTTCAAATATTTATATTCTGATATTGATCAGTGCTGGTTTCGCTCATCGGAAGAATTTTCAATCGATGCTCGCGACAAGCGATGAACGAAACCGGTCCTGGCCTTATCATAATATATGTGTAAGTATAATATTGTAATTTGAGTCGCCAGTCACAAGGGCTGTTCGGCTGATCAATCCATTGCCTATTGAGTTGGACATTTTCAGCAGTGAACTTGGTGTTTTTTTGATAAATTTCTTTGTTTTGTGTTATATCTATATATATAAAAATGAATGTCTGTGTGTATGTCCACTATGGACTACTAAACCGCTCGACCGATCGATGTGAAACTTTACAAATTTATTGAGTACACTCCCGCAATGGTTTCAGGCCTACCAACCCTTATATTCGTCAAAAGCATGACGCATTGGCGTCAGTTGTAATGCCATCTATTTATTTCTAATAAAAAATGTTTTTTATTTATCTATCAACGATTTATTAGAAGTGTTGATTTACAACCGTTAATATAATACATACTCAAAAGAATCAACAATGTGAAAAGATTAAGAAAAATATGTTACGTTGCCTAGTTGCAATACCAAAGCACTCTCAATAAAATTCAGAATTTGCAGAATTTTATTTTTTCCATTAGAAAACTGCTTAGTCCTATTAATATAACAATAACCGTTCAGTTGAACGTTTCGACGACCCACTGCCATATTACTATCTTGAAAAGCACTAAAAAGAAGTCAGGACTTAGGATATGTATGAAAATTGAGATCTTGCTAATGATTATCGCTGCTATCGTAGTCCGATTGAAACCCTCTTAGCCCCGGAAGAAGTGAAATTATGTGCCGTCAAGAATAAATTGCTCCCGAGTGATGAATTATTCATACCTATCATTAGGTTGTGTTTAATGACTAGAGAAGGACGCGGGATCGGAAAATGACTAGAACACTTAAATGCACGGTATAACGGGTCGTCTTAGGTGGGCGAAGCGATCCGGCGCGCTTTAAAAGCGGCAGAGTTTTAAAATATCAAAGGGTTCTCGCCCATGCTAGTGTCATATGTGGGTGACGCGATCCGGTCAGGACGGCATATGTCGTAAGTCGCCTAAAGTGCCTGACTCATGGCGCGCGCGAATCGCTTGAAAATTTCAAACGGTCCAAGCTCACCAGAGCGTTAATTGCGTCTGGCCGAGCGATGGCACATACGACCTTTAGTCCGCTACGTTTAAAATTAATTGGTTTTTACACGTCACCGCAGCGCACCGCAGCGCTTCGTCTCGCCTACCTAAGACACGGGGTAATTGTTTCTAACAACGCCTCGTAATTTAAAACCGTGCAAACTAAATCTAACTGTGAAGTATCAAAAGATAATTTTTAGGCAATGTGAAAAAACCAACGTATTTTATTTCAAAAACGGTAAGAAAAATAACAATGTATTTAAGTTAGACATAAAAATTTTATATATTTGTGAACTAAAATACATTGTTATTTTTCTTCTAGTTCTAGTTAAGAGTTCTACCAAGTAAATGCCTACTCAATCGATATATTTTATTTCTAGAAATATTATACAAAAATTCAAACACATCTAAGTGTTTCCGGATGTACGAGCAAATATTGTAAGCCTGTTAAGATCTGACGATGGCGTAAGCCGAAATAGCTATGAACCATATATGATATAATTTCTGTAGAACTAAAATTCATTGATACTTTTTTACCGTGTTATAATGGAGTACTAACAAGTAAATGCCAATTTAATCAATAACAAATTTGTACTTATGGTTTTCTAGCATAACATGATCGATAAATTATATATGTATGTATATGTACATATATCAGGAGGTAAATTTCAAAACTGGTCAATTCCAAAATTATTTTTTTTAACCGCCAGTTTTAGATTAATCTTTTGTGACCTTTTTTATTCACTTGGAAAAATTTGCATTCGTACACATTATCTGTAATCCTTTAATTTAAGACATATTTATGAGAAAAAATCAATTAAAAAATCTGATTTTCTCAGTTGTCAACAAATGGATTTGCACTAATTTGAAATTTACCTCCTGACAGTGACGGCTGGTGACGGGGTGCTGGGGGGTGCAAAAGGAAGATTCAACTATTTTTCCGTACTACGGAAGAGAAACAGTTGGTATTGCGAACATCTGAATTGAAAGTCCATGCTATAGAAGTGTTTTAAAATCCAATGAATAGGAAAGAACTCTTGCAAAAATGGTTGAATCTTCCTTTGCACCCCGTCACCAGCCGTCACTGCCTCCTGATATGTATAAATAAACTACCCATTCGAAGTAAACGGTGTCGACCGCTCGACTGCAGGCTCGACATGATACAATACATCTAAAAATAGCATATTTTTTACGCTAAACCTACGTTTGAATGGCAATGGCGTTAGTAAGGCACCGTTGTATGTTCACACTCAGTTGCCATGACAACCCTGTTGAATTAGGCCTCGCATTGAATATGTTATGCGCTTGGGAAACATTGCCTGACTGAGCTAAGCGACATTTTTTTCCATCCGCGTAAATCACAAAGCTCGATCGACCAAGCTGTGCGCATTAAAAATTATGAAATTAGATTCACTTGATTACTTAAAATGCACTCGCACTAGTGTCCAACGTCGTTGGCTTTGGATTAGGGATTCCAACTCGGATATTCGAATATTCGCTATCCGGATAAATTCGGCGGTTTTAAACTATTCGGTAATCGGATATTTGGGAAAACATCCGAATAGTATTCGTAATAATGTTGGATGAAATATTTTACAAAATCGGGGGAAAGATCACATCACAATATCTCCATATTTAAAGAATAATTATGAATATCCCCTGGGAGATTTTATTACCTGTAGAGGATTTTTTGCCTTTGCTCAACTCGGGTGCTATCAATATCTTATCATAATACGTGAGTTTGATCGGGGCTAAAAAAACCTTTAATGTCGTAATTCCATTCATTATAGAAATACCGTTGGAGTAATCCGATGCAACTGCAAATTTTAAATAGTATATGTAATACAATGGAACAGTTTTAGGGGGTGTACGCCAGAAAGTTTCGCGGAAGTGTACTCGAGAAATTTGTAAAAATTCGATATCAATTTTTGGGGGGGAGGGGGGTTGTTTGGCGGAGTGGGGTTTGGGAGGCGTATGGGGGGGTATGCCAGAAACCTTCGAAGGAGTGAACTCGAAAAATTCATAAAGCTTAAAAAAAAAAATTGGGGGATGGAGGTTGGGGGGAGGGGTTGGTAGGCCAGAAACCATTGTGGGAGTGTACTCAATAAATATGTAAAGTTTCACATCGATCGGTCGAGCGGTTTAGTAGTCCATAGCGGAAATACATACATACAGACATTCATTTTTATATATATAGATGAGCTTCGACAAAGTTACCACCGAAGCAATAAGCAATGAAGTCAAGGAATTAAACTTTAAGTATAGGTCGGGTTCAATGATGCAGCTGTCTCTGTTCTGCCAGTACTCATCTGTTACCGAATTAAATGATCAAATCTTGACTAGTTACATCATAGTTCCACAATGCTACGAACGAAACAGTTAACCACCCTAGTTAAAATAAATATTTAATTATTTCTGTGGCATCTACTATAGACCCTAAGAACCCTTGTAAACCTGTGCTGGCCAATTATTTGGGTTACCACCTTTATTACAATAAAGTATGATTCATTCAAATAATTAGGGTTACAGCCGTTCTACCTTCGGATACTGCCACCTCAAATGGCGATGCGAAGATCGTTCAATTAGGTTGTTAGATACTGATCCAAAAAACGCCTGTTGCGTTGGCTTTCTAAATAACAATATTATTGATTGAATTGGCATTTACTTGGTAGAACTCCATTATAATACGGTGAGAAAAATAACAATGTATTTTAATTCTACAGCAATTATTCCCACTTATTAGCTTTCACTTCAAGAAAACATCAAATCAATTTGTCACATTATAAAGGGTATTTCAATAGGGACGCTCAAACTATGTTACTTTGTCCTGCTGAGTAGATTATTCATTGTTTAGTGGCCAAATTTGAGTCAACCAGTTTGGTAAATAATCGGCCAACACCTACCTGTACGTCATCAAAATACAATATCTGGTGAAAAAATTGCTGCTGTGTGTGAAAGTGTACAGGAAAACCCAAGGCAGCTTATTTCTCGTTGTTCACAAGAACTTGGCTTTTCTGCGACTTCAACTTGGCGAATTTTGAATCGGGCCTTATGTCTGCACCCGTATAAAATCCAACTAACCAAAGAACTTCAGGTAAACGACCACAGACAACGCCTGATTGGGTTCTGGAGCAGTTGGAAGTTTACCCAAATATGTCAAAAAAGTCAACTTTAGCGACATGGCCCATTTTATAATGAATGGATATTGGCAGACATTTGATGCTATATTCCATATTTAATGCCGTAAAATATACTTACAAATGAAATTAAAATTTAGTCGAAATCTCACAAACAACTTGTTTTATTTACATTTCAAAACTAAGCGTCCTTATAAAAAGACCCTTTATAACTTATTATAACCGTATTAAATTAAGATGGTGGAACAGAGAAGAAGATGTATTGTGTAGGCTGTCTAAGCGGTATATATACATGATCTAATGCACGTTTAAAACATAGCTCTGACGAGGGCGTAAGCCGAAATAGCTATTAATAAATATATAAAGTAATTTCTGTAGCATAAAAATACATTGTTATTTTTCTCACCGTATAATCTTAGTATATACAATGCCGGATTAAGCACTTGGGAGGCCCCAAGCGCAAAATATTTTTGGATGCCCTCTTTTTAGAACCGAATCGAATCGACGGAGGGTGAACTTCTTGCATGTATAGGTTTTTTTATGCACTCCTTAATACTCTAGTTACCACCGCCACTGCAACAACATTCTTAGATAAGGTTGCATATTAATATAAAATTAAAACGTGTTAATACACGGTCCGTTAAAAATGACGTACGTACTGTATTCTCTTCATTGATTGAGTAGGCATTTACTTGGTAGAACTCTATTATAATATACATTTATGTAGAACTAAAATACATTGTTATTTTCTTACCGTATTATAAGAAAAATACTTTATTTAAAGTATTTGGTGCAAAAATTTACAAAAAGTATCATGATTTGAACACCCATATCGGATAAGTAAATAAAAGATCTCAAAACTAAACCACACAGACTTAAATTTAAGTTGTTTTCATAGTACATTTTTTCCTTGGACCATTAACAATGGATTATATAAAATGTATTCTTTATTTGTATAACAGTAAATTTAAGGCAGAAAATTTACTTAATAAAGAAAATAGAATACAATGATATATTTAAAATATAATATGAAACTTTCATTTACAGCCCATTTCCGAGGAGCAGTAAAACTTAAGTATGTTTTTGTTTATATTACCAGGCTATCATAAATGCTCCTAGAGGAAAGAAAACTTACTGTTAACATCTTAACGCACCGATGAGTCCCAAAGCATTTCATTTACATAAGCAGCTTTCTGTCGCCCTGATACTTTACGTTCAAATTCTCTTCGTTCTTACCACTTAAAGTTAAATTAGATAAGAGATGATGGAAAAGTTTTTCAAGTAGCGTAAAAAAATATCATTTCCAGGCAATATGGAAGAGCGGACGATAAATCATTGGTAAATTTGAGATGCAATCAAAGTTTTGATATTTTCTCTACGCCTAGGAAAAACTCATGAATTTTTATGCTGTCCTCAAAATCTCATTAGTTCTGTTATACACTTTCGAATGTTATCGAAAAAAGTGTGTGGTATATCAACGAATATACTTCGTTCATTAAAAAAGTGTAACCCATACAAAAAAGGTTCATAAACATTTAAAAATCATTAATTATTACAAGAGATCAGAAATACATGTGACCCAATGATAACCCATGATAAATTATATAGCTTTTTCCACTTAATGACAGTAAACTGAAATAGATCGGAATATAGTTTCGTGTTCTTGCATTATAAATATAGATATTGAGACGACCAGGGTTTTTTCCTCAATCTGACAGCAACAGACAGCATCCTCCATAGCGTTCGATGAAAGGAACTTAGGGACAGGATGGGAAGACAGGTATCTCTAGTAAAGATTTCAATCGGTATTCTCTCGATCGTACTCTTTCGGAGAGTCGGCTAGTTTATTTTTAAATCAGATTACACTGTCGATTACAAACACAGATACATTGCAGTTACAACCACATTTTAAAAGCGTAAGACCAAACGATTATATTGCGAATTCCTGCCGTCCGGAGGGCAGGAGCGACTGCGACTGTTGACTTTGACTGTGCGAGGATAACTGATTACTTTTGGCTTTAAACAGGCGTATTTATACAGTACGATTCAAGGGTGCGAGCGGTACTTCCGACAAACGCAAAACGGCTGCTCCAGCACCGACTGGGAGACGTCGTTTGTAGATGTCGGTTACAAGATTTTATAACATTTTAGTGAATTTATTCGCCATATATTAATCGTTTAGGTCTTATTATCATTGATCGAGGTGATAATAAGATCGTCCGAGAAAGTTCTGATACCCTACAACCTCATGCGGTATCAATATATAAGATCTAAGGTTTGCGTATTTGTGATATCTTTTCTTTTCGAATAATTTGTTTATAATAACTACTGTTTATTAATAATAAGATATCAATATAATTTATGAGTATTATTTGACTGGTCCGTGGTGCGATGGTAAATGTCGCTGGCTTTCGTGGCAAACCGGCCAGGCTTGAGTGAATTTTTTCAGTCGATAAATCTGTGTTTGCGTTGTTAAAAATCTTTTCCCACCCGTCTGGTCCTAAATTAAACAAAGCGGCGCGTAGCGACAGCGATTAGCTAATCACTGATCCTGTCCTAGTCCTTGCATCCTTTCAATCCCTATTACCTTCTAAAAACAAGCAGTTCTCGTAGAAAAATCATGTTGAGATAAGCTCTGTCAAGAGTACATATGTTCCAGCTTGGGAGCGGAAATGATAAAAAAAATATGTAAATATTTTTAAAATCATTCGAAATTCTCTCCTTTCTATCCGATTCTAAGCCAATCCAGTTAGTCAAAAAATAATAAGACATTTTTTGTGCTTCCTCTTCATTAAATTGGTTTGGATTAGGGCCGGTTTCGCTCAACTGAATATAATGCCATTGTTAAAAGCATTGACAGTGAACGCTCTAAAAAACTTATCTTACAATAATTAATACCATCTCTCTCGGGAAGAACAGGGTGGATAATCTATAATATAGAATAATTATTTATTATATAGATTCTATATAATAAACAGTTCTCTTAAAACATCTTTTGCTAATATTCTCCAATAGAATTTCATCTCAATAGTGAACCAACACAAATAAACCAATATAAGAAAATTAAAATATTTTTTTTAACCGTGTCCGCTCCCAACTTGGAGCATATGGTCTCCTCACGGAGTTTATCTCAACATATGTTTTTCCACGAGAACTGCTTGTTACTCAGTTGCTCAACCTCTCTTTTTCGAAAAGAGTGGAGATGGAAAGGATACGAGGACTAGGACTAGACTAGTGATTAGCTAATCGCTGTCACTATGCGTCGCTTTTTGGGATCGGAAAGGTGGGAAGGGATTTTCAACAACACATGCCTTTGAACAGATTTATCGACTGAAAAAATCCGCTTGCACCGGGAATCGAATCCGGGCGGTCCGGCACGCAAGCCAACATCGTTGACCGGACTAAAATATACGATGAAAATTTTCACTATTCACTGAATGAAATATTGTTGCTTGGCTTGTTGGTACAATAATTTTATCTGAAATTAGACCAATAAACTTTACAATCGGACATTTTCATGGCTCAGCAATTCGGCGGCGTCCGCTCGCTTGGAAATACAAAGAAGGCTTTTACGCTTCAACGATTCTTCGACAAGTTTAATGATAATATTATAATAACAACGCGTATCGAAATACACGAAACGTCCTTTGAAATAATATTGACATTGCGGTAAAGTAGATTAACTGAAATGAAGGAAACATTCATATCATAAATGTATCGATTAGATTGACATACAATTGATCAAACTGCCTTTAAGCCAGGGTTGTAGAGTCGGAGCTGGAGTCTTGGAGTCACGGTGTTTCGTGAAATTTTTTTGAAAATTTCTCAAACATTTTATTTATGCATACATGGAACATGTATAATGTGAAAAGTTTGGCCATTGGCTGGTTTGGGTAGTATTCTTGAATACACATACAATAATTAATAAATAAAACTAATATTTAATAATCGCTGCTAGTATTTCAACCAAGGCTGTGGAGTCGGATTTGCAATCGTGGAGTCGGACCATTTTGGCTGAAGTCAGAGACGTCGCGGCGTTTTGGCCGGAGTCGGAAATTTTGAAAAGTTTGAACTTTTAATTTTTGCATATAATATGTCAAATTTGACTAATGCTCGCCATGAGCGATATTGAATTAAATACAACAATAGGAAAATTAGGCAAAAAAAAGTTTTATAATTTTTATTATAATTTGTACTTTTTCCAATCTGATTTATTTCATCAGGAACACCTTAAAAGCGAGCATTAAACTGATAAATAATACAATAAGACGATATTCAACTTTTTAGTTATGCAAAACTTTTGAAAACAAGGTTGACAAACTAAATTAAAGTAAATTACAAGACAAATAGACTAAAAATAAAATGTTCAAGACCTTTTTTTAATTTAATTGCATTGCTTTAAATTGTATGTAATCATTTTTGTTCACCTTGTTTTGATTTTATTTTTATTTTCATATGATGTGGATAAATGCCATCGAGCGTAACCGGTCTTGAAAATATTAAATTCGAAAAAGTATAAAAAATAGTTTGATTTTAATAATGCTTTCCACCAAGTATTGACAGTGAACACCTTAAAAGTGAATAGTGAAGATATTCAACTTTTTTAGTCGAAGTCGAATTTTTACCGACTCCACAGTCCTGGTAAAAAAACACTATAAAAATATCCAGTTTGTTTTTTTTCGAAATACATTATAAAGCATGTAATCATTTCTGTTCACTCGTGTTTTGATTTTATTTTTATTTTCATATGATGTGGATAAATGTTATCGATGTATGGTCATGAAAATATTAAATCCGAAATGATATGAAATTAGTTTGATTTTAATACTCGTGCCGGAACACTTTGGTCGACTGATTCAATGCACATAAGTAAAAAAATCAATGAACATTCTTTTAAATTTGAATCTGATACTACATTGAAATCCCAATAATTACATATAAACAAACCCAATTAATTTAGGAAGGCTCATTTACTCAAATTTTCGCAAAAATCATTTGAATATTCGTTAAAAGCAATTTAACTTGCGTCACCAGCCGTCTATTTTTGTATATAAACGGTACAAACTGTTTACTACGCGTCAGTTCAAGTACATCTGTTCACTTGAAGATGCCGAAAGATAAAACCCTGGTCGTTAGCGATCAAAACTTATGGAAAAGTACAAAATTTAAACGATTCAAATTTGATATTGAAATTATATCAAGCACCCTCAGTCGAAATTCTTAATTATTTTGGATTGCAAGCCTTAAGGGGTCAACCCATGTGATATTTTGAAACAATCTTTTTTTTTTTTTTGCATAGAATGATTTTTAAACACGTGTAAAATATGCTGGTTAAAGTAATTTTACAATATTTGAAGTCGATGGAAAGTTATTGCAGTTAGACTACACTTGTTTCGAGGCGGGACATCGGTCACATTTTGATGTTTCGGCTTGTTACAAGAAAACTTACAATACACATGTAATTTCAATTCATGAAACAAACCAAAATTTAAGCAAAAGCAAAGCAAGCAGCTTTAAAAGTCGTAAAACAGGAAGAAGAAAGAATTATCTATGGACCAGGCATAGCATGATTGATGGGGAGTAAAAATTTCATAGTTTAAATCGTATTTGAACTTTCAAACGCGTTTTTCTCAAAACTGTGTTTTCTAATTGGCTTCCACGATATCTCAAGAAGGGTTTAATCGATTACTTTGAAATTTTAATAATAAATTAAAAACATGTTTTGTCATTGTTTGAACTAGGATAATGAAAAAAATTTCAGCCATTTTGTTTTTACGTAACCAAATATTCGATAAAAATCATGAAATTTGAACTTTTTTTTTCAAAAACTTGTTCAATTTTCCGCATTTTCAAAAGATCCTAAGTCAAACAATTTTTACAGCTTTATTGATTAAAACGCCGCTAATTTTTTCATTTCCGATAAGCCAATCAGCCAGTCGGATGAAGACCGTTTACCACCTTTTTTTCGACATGGGTGCGTTTGGAGTGGTGCATCACACATTGTGATGAAGATTATAGTCTGAAAATATTTTGACTTACTGTTAAAATGTCAATAAACATATGGTAAAATTTTCAAACTTCTACGTTAATAAGGTTCGTCAAAAATAATATCCCAAAAAAAGCTAAAATAAACTGACCATCACATGGGGGGACCCCCTTAACAGTACTAACTTGTAATACAATAAAATCCTTGGAAACAATAAAATCCGCCGACCAATCGGCTACGTTATACTTGAGTAAATATTCAAACTTCGAAACATAAATAAAATCCTCGAAAGCTTACGGATCGGAAGTTAGTGATATCTTTATTAAAGCTTTGTTTTAATATCTAATCTTCATGGTTGTTGAATTAATTAAGATCGCACAGTACGAAAAAAGCGAACCTTTTTTTAAAAAAATTAAAAAGGTCCGGAAGCGGATATGGTTCGTGTTGGGCACGGAAAGTAGACCGGATGTATGATATTGAAAACGATTTTAAGTGAATTTCAAACAGCAAGAGTGTTTGTGAATAATTACCGGTTTTTTGAGCAGAAAGAATAATTTATAAATATTCAAATTAGTTGCTACTTTCAACGCGTAATTTGAGGTCATTAAATTGGTTTTCTTTTGGTTTTTTAATGCTTTTTCTAAATGCTGTTTGTTTATGTAGATCAGTGTTTCCCAAACATTCGACATATGTATGTGTACCGTCCATATAATCGCCCTATAATCGCCCGGGTCGCGTCCCCCTTCCAAACTCTTCCCGTCACCCAAAGGATACGCGTACCACACTTTGAGAAGCACTGATTCAGCCAGAAATATTTCTACGATAACTGCTTGTCACTCAGTTGCTTAACATCTCCTTTTCGAAGAGAGTAGGGGTAGAAAAAATATGACCATGGTTGCCTTATAATTCTCGTTATATCCCGTTTTAGCATCTGATACGTGTGGGTGAACAATACTGGGTCACCTAGTTTATTTTGAGTCAATGATGCACAAATTGCGGCCCTCAATCTCATTTCATGCGGCAAAATGACAAATATCAATCAATTTTTTTCTTCAGAACCTTTTATGGACGATGGAAAAACAATATTAACCATTAAAATTTTCAATTTTATATATATCAACAATATAGATAATATAATCAGCTTAACCCATGCGGCCCTCGAACTAACCGAGAATTGATTATCTGCTCCTTCTCCCAAAAATAGGTTGTGCATCACTGTTTTAAGTAATGCTGCTTGAAATCGTATGGTAGTTTAGGTTGGTGCTCTTAGCTATTCATAATTAGTTTTAATGTCACACAAATACATAATAATCAGGTTTGTGGAGTCGTTAATAAAAATACGACTCTGACTCTGACACCAGAATTTACCTAAAAGACGACTCCGACTCCAACATTGACCAAAAACACGAATCCGACTAAAAAAAGTTTTGTTTCGTCACGTTTTTATCCTACCTTTCTTATTTAAGTGTATTCAATTATATTTCAACCAACCAATCCAGCCAATAACCAAATTTTGAATATTTTATGCCGGAATAAAAAGTTCAAAAATTTTAAAATTTCTGACTCCGAGTACGACTTCGGCCAAAACGCCGCGACGACTCCGACTCCACAGCCCTGGTAAAAAGCATCAATTTGATTTGGAATGTTCGTTGAAAGAAGCGCGTTTGAGATAAGATAACGTTATCTAATCGCGTATGTGAAGTTTTAATCCTGGCAATTTGTAACGACAATATAAATCGTTTTCGGCCAATAGTAATCCGATTTATTTTCCTTTTTATTGAACTTCGACGAAACAAGTCGATCAAAATCATATTTTTTTACTGCAAAAGATGTAAAAAACAATGATTTAAGAATACCAAAAGTTTACACATTGTATCAATAATATTAAGATAAGGTAGCAGTGGTTGTCGAATGGTTCACTCTCAGCCTGGAAAAAGTTAAGGTTGATGCTGTTAGCTATTTATAATTATTTTTATGTCACATTTAATAATACATCTACGTCAGTGATCGCCAAACAGTCGCTCGCGGGTTACTGGTAGCTCGCGGTGACATTTTCGGTAGCTCGGGAAGGATACATTAGAAAAATCCATGCTTCTTACATGGACAGCTGCATGTGGCATACTCATCCGTTAGAAAACGCGTGTACGCACCAGACAGCAAAAATACATTTTCTTTCTTTGAGTGGCATTGCATTGCATGCCGGGCACTCGCTAGTTTCGTTTATAAATACGTAATTAAGGTACACATTTTATGTTTTATTGGAAGTCCGATTTTATTTAAGTAGTATCTGTAATAATTATACGTATGGTAAAATAAATGACGTCGATAAAATAATATACTAAAGTAGCTCACCAGACAATTTCAATTACTGAAAGTATCTCGCATCCTCATTGTGTTTGGAGACGACTGATCAACGTCATATAGTATATTTTAATTTTGTTTCTTCATGTTTGCCCCACGTCCTAACGGACTTGATTCAAACACAGTCGGAACAGTTTAGTGTTCTTTACAAAACGATATTTGGAACGAAAAGTTCAAATACACGTGTAAGTTTAGTTCCCTTGGTCGTAAAAAAAGGGGCAACTCCGGCGGGAATCGCACTAATTCAACTAGAATCGAAATCCACCGAAGTTGAGAGGTGACCTGTGAACAACGCGACATTTTGAAATGTTAAGCCGTGTAGAGTTAGTTTCAGGGCTTTTTTTGAAAAAGAATGGTGCCGGAACTCCCTTCATGTCAAGCGAAAGTTATTTTCAACAATTAATTAATCACTTTTCATTTCTTGGTTGGAATGCATTATTTATATAAATACAGCACATTATATAGTTAAGGATTTCGACTGAGGGTGCTTGATGGAATTTCAATATCAAATATTAATTGTTTGAATTTTGTACTTTTCCATAAGTTTTTCGCCCGACCCGGGTTTCGCCTTTCGGAATCTTCTAGCATTTCAAGTGCACGGATGTGCTTACAATGACGCGCAGTAACCAGTTTTTATCGTTTATGTACAAAAATAAAAGTAGATCACTAAGTTAAATTGCTATTAAAATGTAAATTAGCGAAAGTTTGATGTACACGAGTTTAAATGAATTAAGTAAGTTAATTGATTTTAAGTATTTGAATTAATAATTATTTAAAGAGGTATAACAATGGCGAGTTTGGAAGATTAAGTTGTTCAAATTGGTAAGCTATTAAGCTGAGCTCTGTTAATCTCTAATATTTCTTGATATCATAATTTATATTCGCCTTTGTTAATATGTAATAAATCAATAGCTGAGTCTTAATTGAATGTGTTATTTTCTTGAACTTTTTTACTTGAACTGACTATCTAAAAAAATTGATAAATAATGGAGATCAATAGGGGTAACCAATTTTAAACGAACAACTTGATCTTTTAAACTCGCCATTATTATACGCCTTTAAATAATTATCATTAATTAATAATTTAAACGTTTGCCATCATTAAGGAAACCGCTATTTAGTAAGAAAAGCTTTAATATGGATGTACTGGGTACATACATATATTGAAAATATTCGAGTGGCTATTTCGTAGCTCTCCTGTTGGAATTTTTCGTTACTACGTGTTCACAAGCGCCATCTACTGGCTTGTGATTTTTTTTTTGCTGGTTGATTGGGAGTGATATCTATTTATTGAAAAACATCTATGCTTAAGGTAAACTATCCTTACATTTGTAACCTAAGCAGTTTCCTGCTTTTTTCTTGCTGACTTTACCGTGATGTATTATTTTGGTATTTTCAATCGAGTAGGTATATAAAATGTATTTAGGTTTTTGCGTGATAGAAATTCTTTTTAAATCATGATGGTTTTATCAGAATAACAGTAATCGTTTACCGTTGAATAAGTATGGAGGTACGTTTGGTTCAACTGTAGAATGAATTAAATTTGATATGAAATTTAAAATAACTTCAATTATTCCACGTATTTTGTTGACTAATTGTGACATAGAAGGAGACTCTAATTCGAGTAACTACGAATACTCGAGAATACTCGTCCATTTTTCAAGTACTCGATAATCGAGTATTTTGAAAAACTCTCGAGTAATACGCGTTATTTATAAATGAAGATTAATTTCAAATTTTCTTCAAAAATTTAAAATAACATAATGCTTAACCGTTGCGTTTAACTGTGTCTTACGCATGGATTTTACTGTCAGTATTTTTTTTTAAATGGTTTTTCCGTTGACAATGCTATGCGAGAATTTCTTTTTTTACTTTTGCTTTGGGTCCTGCTGATTTATCTTATCAATGACTAGTTTTTGGTGACGAGAGTCTGATGACAAGAGACAGTTTATTTATCACCTTTTTGTATATGTTACACCGAATATACGAAATAGAGAATTACATGAAATTGGCAAAATTTTGCATAATTCTTGAAAATTGCAAGCCCATTACCTTATTCATGAAAACGACAAATTATCGGCCAAGTGCATGAATTCGACAGTATTTTTTCTAATATATGTAACATATGTAGGCTCCGGTGGTATTTTTTGCAACTAAACCAAAAGTTGCATAGATTGTGGCGCCATGGTGGTGTTTTTTGCAACTTAAACAAATGTCAGATTATATGAAAATATATCAGTCAATAATTTAAGGTTATTTATTTATTTAGTACACTGGCAGCACTGACAGCACTGTCACGAACTTCATGTTTTATTATACACAAATTTGAATTAATAACGTAGGTACATCTGAAACTACTCGAGCATTTTAAAATTTTACTACTCGATACTCGAGTAGTTGAGATGTCGAGTACTTGGAGTCTCAAGTTCAGAGGCATCTTCGGACTTTATATCGCAAAGTGCAATTAGTAATAAAACAAGATTATGTTGATTTTACTCACTCCTTTAAAGGTTATTAATTTGAATCATTAATTTCATCAACAAGACGAACAAACTTTCATCAAAAAGTTTTGGTTAAAAACTTACGATATCCAAATGTTTATTTCGTTAATGATATGGCATTTACAACATTTTTCACGTTTTGATTGCTTAGAATAGTATTTTATTAAATTTAAGTTAATATGTAAGCTACTAGAAGTTATCAGGTGTCAGTGCCACTTGCCACAGCATTGTTGGATATGACTTAATTGTGAAGTTTAAATTATTTTTTATTTATATTGCTTAAATTTTCAAAAGATCTTTCGTAATTGCATCTTCTTTATAATATGTGTTTTTATTTGCTCGTAATTTTATTCTCTTAATACAAAATTTCAACTTTAAAAACAACAAAAATCTGCCTTTTTATCACTACATCAATTGAAAAGTTCATTCAACCCTCCTACAGCACCCTCTGCTATAAAGCGGTTTTTATAGCGTGTGCTCCAGTCTTCAGGAAAATTTAATGTTTAATATTTAACATAAATATGTATGTGCATTCAAAGAATAGTAATTGTATGTGAATTCAAAGAATTGGATAAAGTAATCGCAATCTCAGTGGTATAGGAAGGTTGACTGTATTAGAAACCATTTCAATTGAAAGGGTTTTCATACTGAAAAAAAACAAATGCGTTACAGGGAGGTAGATAAGTGAAAAGACCAAAGCAAACATGTTTTTTGATGTCGAGTTCGTCCGTAAGACATGTAAAAAGCTTTATAAGGCAGTCGGCCATAACTATTACTCAACGATGTCTTGAATTATGACGAGAAGGCATTAGAGAATCGTTGTAGACCGAGAGCCATTCTTTTCGATGATCCTCAAAAGGTAGAGACGAAAAATAAAGATAACTTATTGAACTGTAGCGATTGCGTCCTCCTGTCAACAGCGATGGAAGAGAAAAAACATTAAGTTTAGAGACGAAGGAGATTGGAAGAACTTTGACGCTAGCGCGCCTTAGGACTTGAAGCTCCATCAATTGGATATCCAAAAAAAATCTTCATGCCTCGATTTTTTTAGATCGCATGGGCGTTGAAGATAATTTTGTAAAATACGTTTGAGAATATTGCAGTTTAATCATGAATATTTACATTTTAACTGCGGCACAAAATGTTTACCTAAAGTTTAATGCAGTTTACAAAACAATAAGGTAAATGAACCAGTCGTTGAACGTTTAAGAGAAAATTTCAATAAAAATAACGATTAAGGCTTAGCATTGTACCAAATGAAGGCAAAGCAAGTATGCTTATATAGGATCATATGTCTTAATTAATATTATGTAACAAAAATTACGAAAGGGCCTGTTTAAAAAAAGTTGTATTAAATTATTCGAAGTCATGTTTTTGTTTCAGTAGTTGACCATCTCACAAATTGAAAAGTCTAGGTGTTGACAATATCTAATTAGGGGGCTTTATAGTGAACTTTCTTTCAGGGATGCCTCAAAACTTTCTGTCACACCACTCTTGGTTGAATCAAGTAGCAATAGTTGGTTCAAGAACAAGGTACACACCGTTACTAGATTGATCACCTAAGAAATTTGAAATAATACACTTTCCTCACTAGGTGTTGTTTTCAAATGGCCACCCTGGCCAATGGAGTGGCTATATGATGATGTGTTAGTAGCTCATTCCGACTACAGATACATTGACTTGTCTGAACTTTACAATTTAGAGCAATCCTGCATCTGCATTTCTTATTTTGGGCCATTTTATTCTCAAAAAGTCAACTACTGGTACATGGTCAACGTCTGGTACATTTACCTCATTGTAATGTTATATTGAGGCAACGTAGTAGTTAGTAAATTTCGCATGTGTGCAGTTAACAGGTTCCTGTTAAAAGGGGCATTATCATAATGCACGAACAAGGTACGGAGGCTATTGTTTTAATGGGAAATGCTGAGCATCATGCTCAGATCCGGCGTCAGTATCATTTGTAAAGCAAATTTTTGTCAAAAACATAATTGATGATGGTAAATATTTTGTGTTGGTCAACGTCGTTGGCTTCTGTGTCGGACCTCACAGGTTCGATCCCCAGTACGAGCAGTATTTTTTTCTGTCAATTTATCGATTATGTTCGAGTGTTTGTGTAGAAAAATATATTGATACAAAACTTTCGATGATTAATATTCATCATTTTAATCATTCACTAAGTCAAGTTCAAGTATATTATTTTCTATTCACTGTTTGTCGATTCCGTGGTCCGGTGGTCGATACTACTATCGATTTATCGATTCTGTTCGAATTTATTAGGTGCTGGTCTTATCTAAAAATTCTTTTTCCACCCATCCTATAAGCGGGGCATAGCAAGGAGCGACAACCTAACCTAACCAACTAGTTCTTTCCTAGCAGCATCCTTTCTTTCTTTAGTTTTTTTTAACCATGTCTGCTCTCAATGTGGAGTATATGCAAATCTAATCGAGTTTATCTCGACGGAAGTACTCCATGAAGTGGCTGTTACTCAATTGCTCAACGTCTCATTTTTGATGAGATATAAAGGATCATACTAGGACAATACTAGAGTTTAATCTTATCACTCCTCGCTACGTGCCATTTTTATGGTCAAATTTTGTGGACGCATGTCTATATTTATTTTAAATGTATTTCAACCGTATCAATCCGTCAAAGAAATCAGCCATCAGCATTTGCGACACTTGTCCTAACAATTGCCTTTTACCTTCATTCGCCCCTGGTAACAGGACACCACACAATATGGCTGTGCGGAATGGCCTGGCGTTAGTAGAGTGCCCCAACCGCAGTATCGTTCTTGTTAGGTACCCTTGGGAATCTGACGTCATG
This sequence comes from Himalopsyche kuldschensis, assembly GCA_028554975.1. Lineage (NCBI taxonomy): Eukaryota > Metazoa > Arthropoda > Insecta > Trichoptera > Rhyacophilidae > Himalopsyche > Himalopsyche kuldschensis. The sequence continues at coordinate 17,412 of JAHFWI010000030.1, read as the reverse complement.
TTAACCGGGTCTCGCATATTTTCAACAAGTATGCCTATTTTATATTCTTCTAACTGTCATATAATTACGAAGCCGGATGTTACTATATAGAATAATAGGTACTAGCCGCTCCAAATGTGGAGTATGTGTATTTCAAATCGTGCAATTGTTTTTAAAGATTATTGGTTGGTTAACATAACCATTAAGAAACAGCTCTCTAAAAGTGTTAGAACAGGTTTCTATTGTAAGAGTTTCACTAAATAAATTATTACGTAATAATAAAGATAACATTAATTATAAAAAAATCTGGCATTTATAGATTACAGTGTAGTGACTGCCCTAAGTTCTACATTGGCAAAACGTCTCGAATTTTGAGTGTCTGATCATTAAGCCGCTTTTCGTTTAAAAAAAGATACTACAACCTTCGCCAATCGTTTACTTTTTGAGAATCACGCGATAAATATAGATTCAGGCATTGATTTATTACATATTTACAAGGGCGAATATAATTTGTTTTACCAAGAAATATTAGAAATAAATAGGACTCAGCTATAGTTTACCAATTTTAAACGAACAAATTAATCTTCCAAACTCATGAATTATTATCATTTATTCATAATTCAAACACTTATTATCATTAATTATTAATTCAAACATTTGAAAACTCGAAATAATAGGTCAGTTAAAACCTTAAATTTATTTTAGACATTCCAATGTCATTATCTGTTCATTAGTATTTGAGATACTGTATTTAAAAATCCCCATAATTACAAAAAGCTCGCTTAATTTATTGAAACTTGTTTACATAAAATTTGCCCTAATTTCCATTTTAATATCAATTTAACTTATTGATTTAGTTCTATTTTTGTATATAAACGATACAAAATGTTTACTGTCCGTCAATTCAAGTACATCCGTGCATTTGAAATGCCTGAAGATGCCGACGGCGAAACCCGGGTCGTCCGCGAAAAACTTATGGAAAAGTACAAAATTCAAACAATTCAAATAACCATTACATTTCATAAAGGAGTAAGCATTCAAGAATAGTTCTATAAAATGGTTCGGAGTAAAAAAACGCCTCATTACGATAAATCAAATTATTTCGGCTTATCCAAGACCAAAATGAGAACTCCACATTCTTGAGAATGTTAAATTCAATGTTCCTGATAATTTTTTGAGGAATCGTGAACATGAGTTGCTTACAAGGAGTAGAACCAGTCTGCAAGCAAGGATACCACTAGGAAGAACTTTAAACATTTTTAAGGGGTTCAATTAGGTTGGGGACCTTGCTCCAAAGGGTAGTGTTATGAAGTAAATATTTTTTACATCTTTACCATTGCGAGCGAAATATAACTGAGGTTTCACTCTATTTGGAAAACAAATATGTTTTTTTCCTGGTTTTTGCTGTAGCGGCCCGTTCTCTTGTTGATCGCCTTTATCCTTATCAAAAATGTTTCATTCCATATGTGAATTAACCCAAGAAAACTGAATAGCAATTCAGATAAAATCTCCCCCAGAGGGTTAAAATTTAAGCGTATTCTAAATCCGGGTCGCATAAAAGATTACACTGGGGGTGGAATGTGTGAAATCAGCCCTATTCGTTCCTGTTCAAAAGAACTTTTGTTCGGTTGGAAGCGTGTGTGAGGTTAATTTTATTTTTTCACACTGGCAAACTCGTGTGTCTTCGCTTTTCTTGTTCCGTATAAAGTGAAGTAATTCAGTTTATGAAAAAGATGCAAGTTTATTGACTGACGAGGAGTTTACTTGCGAGAACGCCATCATAGGGTATTATTTTCAAATCCCATAACCATAATTTGCGGGAAAATGCGATAAACTGTTTAGCATACAAAATATATTAGATTAAGCGAAAAGAAATGACAATTTTTTTTAATACGACACAAAAATAATTCAAAAAAAGACAATACATTAATTTTCTATCAAATAACTTCCAACAAATAGACATTTTTTTACTTCCTATTTAAATTCTAGCAGTTAACTATGAAAATATGAATCCAGGCAATTTTTCCCTGTTTAATATTGGCAAGATGTTTATTACGAAATAATGAATGTTCCATCCACTGAATTCCATCGTTTGAAGTTTGTGATTTTCCATGAGTATTGTCGCTAACGACCCGGGTTTAGCGTTTGGGCATCTTCACGCATTTCAAATGCACGAATGTACTTGAACTGACGCTTAGTAAAAAAATTGTATCGTTTATCCACATAAATTAAAATAGATCACTATCACTTTTAAGGTGTTCACTGTCAATACTTGGTGGAAAGGCATTATAATAAAAATAATAACACATTTTTAGTACTTTTTCCACGTGAGATTTATTTCATCAGTTTAAATTAACATATTTTGAGCCGTAGACACTCTCGATTGAACCAAATATGTTGGGAAGGTATTGATCTAGTGATGAAGGAGATCACTATGCTTAATTGTTTTTTTTAAAGTAATCTACATATATGAATTAGGGAAAATTATGTAAGTTTTCCATGTTATTACCTACCAGGTAATTAATTTTTGCGATACTACATTTAAAATACCCGATAATTATAATTTTCCCACATACTTCATCGAAACTAATTAACATCAAAGTTTTCGCTAGTTCATATAGATTACGTTAGTAACAATTAAACTTAATGATCTTCTTACTGCCTTCTTGCTTGGAACGACAATATACGTCACACCCGAATAGAAAAAAACGCATTTATATTTATTTATTACAAGAACGATTTTAAATTGAATCTTTTGCGAACGATCCGTTGCTTAGTTTTATGTGATCAAAAGATCTGTTTGAATCAAAGTGGCGTTTTCAACTGAACGTGTTTTTCCAAAACAACAAGGATATATTTGTTTTAAAACTTAAAGTTTTATATGGAAGGGAAACATAGTAGTAAACGTTATACTGTCGTAGTAAAGCGTTTACGGGCATTGTCGAGAGAGCTACGATTGCAGGAAATTGATTTCACCTACAGATACACTTAGAATTTATTATTCTATTTGAAAGTTGTATACTAATGAATAGATGTTTAAAGTTAACTTTTATTTTAAGTAGTTCGGAAAGAAATGACCTTTTTTTGCGGCACTTTGACATCAGTTTGTCACCGGTCACCGTTGAGTTGGCACGTCGTGGTTGGTATCATTTAAAAGCTCTATTAGTACTCTATTAATATTCTAGTTTTACGTCTGAAATTGAAGAAACACATTTGGCCATACCATGCTGTTTTTGTTTTGATTAGGGACTGCTATCGAAAGAAGGCATAACCTAATAATACAGATGTAGATTTTTCCGCTCATCACTTACGATGGGTTAAGCTTTTTGGCTTCTTCGGGCATTTGAGGTGAGCTTTTAAGTTATTTGCAGAAGATTGGTTGTAATGTTTTTTTTATTTATATCGCCTGCCTCTTTAGCCTGACAGTTAAAATATCGAAATGTATTTGGTACACTTAAAAGCGGATACATAATGTTGTTAAATGACACGATATCAGAATGTATACAAAATTTTCTAATTTTAAATGACTGACATTGTATTACAAAAAGTCTTTTTTCAATGCAGATATATTACATATTTACGAAATATGTAATTTAACCTAAAAAATGTACCGTTTATTGGGAAGACACATAAACATGACATGAAGAAAAAAGCTCGGTTTTTAGTCCGCCAATTAGTTTTCTTTATAATATTTGTTTTTTACCATGTCCGCTTCCATGGCTTCCATTCGCAGCATATGGAATACTCACGGAGTTTGTCTTAGCAAGTTGTTATTATTCTACGGAAACCGCTTGTTATACTTCCTTTCGAATAGAGTAGGGCTTGAAAGGATACAAGAACTAGGGCAGGACCAGTGGTTAACTAACCGCTTCTTGGAATCGGAAGGAAGGGTGAGATGGCGATGAAATCGGCTAAGACAGAGACTCAAACCCGGGCGATCGGTCACGGAAGCCAACAACGTTGACCAGTGCGACACAGGCCAAGCTATAAAAATATTATAGACATTTTTAATTACTGAGTCAGTGCCACCTGACAAAATTATTGGATATTTTTGTGTACACTCTAAGATGAATAGCTATCGGATGGACTGCCGCACCATTTGTAGAAATCCGGTATATAGCACGGTATTGAGTGCTATAAGAGGGTTGACTGTGTTTGTACAAAAAATACTCGATTACTAATTAATAATAATGGCATTTCTCAATCTTTATTACGCAAAAGTATTTATCCGTGTCGCCGTTATTTTCTATATTTTATTATGACACTTCATTTTCCAAATCTGATACCGCTAAAAAAAACTATCCGCAAAGAATGAGTGCGAAAAAATAAATGGAAAATTATTGAAAAACTTTTCGATGATAGATAAGTAAAAAATTAGGGATTACGGGAATTACGGGACGGCAGGAGAGTTTGATAACAGAAGAAAAAAGGGTCGGCGAAAGTTTCAAATCTACTCTGCCACAAACATTATGGTGCAAAAAAAAGTTTCCGAGCTTTGCGGTCAATAACAAAGGTCGGCCGAGTTTTGGGGTTTCATTCCTGTATATGGACCCCGTCCGGGATTTCATTAACTTGGGCACACACTAGCGGGTCTTTGTATTGTTTTTTTTTAAATTATTTTTTACCGTGGACTCCTGGCGGAAATAACTCTACTATTTCTGCAATGAGAATTTCTTGTTATTCAGTTGCACAACCTCTCTAGAGCAGTGGTTCTCATGTGCGGCAACGGTGGCCGCATGTGGCCACCAGAGGATTTTGCTGCGGCCACCAACAGCTTGATAGTTAATATTGATATTTAATAAATATGTGTTTTTACAAGTTTATTTGTCAACAATGACACTGAAAATGTTATATTTTGGATGTATTGTACTGTGCATAACGAATTTTCAGTTCGCAAAAACTCAAATACATACATGTTTAGGTATCTTTGTCAAAAAAGAAATTTGGTGCGGCCACCAAACATTTTCATAAGACCGCTGAAATTCCTAATGCGGCCACAGCCAAATTTTACGTGAGAACCACTGCTCTAGAGTAAGGATTGATTGTATCTTACAAGGGCATGTATAGAACTAGTGGTTAGCTTTTCGGGATTGGAAGGGTGGGAAGGGATTTTTAAAAACACAAACATACATTGCTTTCGAACAAAATCGAAAAAATGTGCTCGTACAGTGACTCGAACCCGGGTGGTCCGTCACGGCAGCCAATGGCTTTGACCACTGCACCACGGACTGGGCTCTCGGGATATGACCAATATGTTTGATCACTATTAAGGTGTTCACTGTCAATACTAAATTGAAATTTCTAATACAATTCGAAAATAATAAAACATTATTTTTACTTATACCACATGTAATTTAATCAGGCCTGGTTTCGCTAATCGCGAGCATTTTTAACTGATATCTTTAATGTATAATTTTTTAACGTATTCAATGCAGTAGGATCAGTTGGTAACTCTCGTGACGAGTGAAACCGAACCTGATCTTTATGAAATGTGTTTAGCTAAAAAAACAGTGATTCTGTTTTAGTACAATACTTCTTAATTCATAGTTTAACGAAATAAGACAAGCTTCTTTAGAAGAATAAGAAAGCTGCACGTTGATGGCAGACGTGGTAAAAGAATAATATTGTAATTCAATATGGTAGTTTAAATTTTAAAACACGCAAAGATCTGTAAATATTCTTTTATTGTTACAAGTCTAACAAATATAAATTTTTAATGATCGTCAACAAAATAAAACCGTGGTTAAGCCATTTTTAAATAGCCTATCAAAAATAGGAAATACGACGTAAAAAAGTGTTCGTATTTCAAAAATAATTGCAACGGAAACGATAGTATGCCGTTTTGAAAATAAATCGATTCATTTGTTTGATTTTGTTTTCCATTTTCAAAATACTGGAAAATATTTTAGTCTATGGCCAAAGTATTACGGATTACAGACTGTGTTTCTGTAATCAACTTGTATGTGGTGTGAAATAAAAAAAAATAATAAGAATGTTGCCTGTGCTAAAAATCTCTTTTATTTCAAGCATATTAAGCGTGCCATATTTTACATTGCGGCAACTTAATACAAAACGACTTAATTTAGCCCATTTTTCACAAGTATTTAAATGTCTAAGTGTCAAGGTTGAACACTTTTAATGGGCAGGGGATGTTTTTCGCTGAAAATTAAACGAATATTTTTATAGCAATGCGGGGTGGTTTATATTCTTCTGCATTATGCCATTTTGTGCGGCAAGAATAAGTCAATTTAACACGTTGCGAACCGGTACCGAAAAATCTACATTAATAATATTCGGAGCATATATCAACCGCGTGACGTTGCCATTGTTTTTCTTACCGTATTAGTTATGCTCTGCAGTGGGAAAAGACCCTGTCAATATTTTATTTGTTTCTATGATAGTGACTCACTTATCTTCAACAATTATTTTTTTGGTGTTTTTTTTACAAGAATTCAAATTTAAAGCTTGAATTTTTATTTTATTTACTTGTTCTTTTTGCTAATCTTTAATGATTTTGCCATTGGAGCTACTAATTTTTTTCAATAAACTATTTCATTTTTAACTAAAACTTAATTGGAAACTACCAAATATTATAGGCATTCAATAAATATTCGAAAAAATAAATAGCTTCTTAAAGTTACCATTTTTTACGGTTCCATTCCAGTGTATGAAAATCACAATTTTTTCAACTATTTTAAAATTCCGACCGAAGTTGTTCGATTGAATTTGAATTGCTTGAATTTTGAATTTTGTGTGAGTTCATTCGTGCACTTGAAATACATGAAGATGTCGAAAGGCAAAACCTGTGTCGTTAGGGACAAACCTCATGGAAAAGTCCAAAATTAAAACGATTCAAACTTAAAATATTATCACTTTTAAGGTGTTCACTGTATTGGCATCTTGATCCATTTTAATGCCACGGGTGAACATTATCAACTTAATGAAGCCATGAGAAGAAAGAGATGAAAAAATGAGAAAAAGTACAAAAAATTTTTATTATTTTTATTAGAATTTTGCATATTGGCATCTTGATCCATTTTAATGCCACGGGTGAACTTGAACTTATGAAGTCGCCTTTTCGGCGAACGTCAGGCATTTAAAATATTACCGTTTTAGAACATATGCTTTCGACGCAGGCATTTAAAATTCACGAATGAACTTATGCTGACGCGCAGCAAAAGCTTGTATCGCTTTTATACATATAATGTCGTTAGCGGCAGAACTCGACGAATGAATGTGTTTCGTTTATTTAAAATAATTCTTCCCACTAAGAACTGACATTCAACACATTAAAAGCTTCAATTGTCATGCGGCATTCAACGTGTTAACATAATCAGGTAAATTTACATTGGGTGGTTATCGATTATGCTCAAAAACACGGCATAGCTCCAAATTCAACCCACCGTAAGTTAGAGATAGCTCTAAACAAATAACTTTATTAACAACAGTCAACAACAAAGGCGAAGATAGAAATCTCTTTGGCAAACTTTGCAGATTAAAAGCTAAATTCCTCTCTGTTTGCTTTTCGAATTCGATCCACCCGAGTGGAATCGTGGAAAACGAAAATTTGCAATGTACAATATTGTTGTTTGCCATTTGATCAGGTCTGCATTCAGTAATTTCAAAATAATAACACGAGAATATTTTTTTTTTATTATTGTTTATTAGGTCGGGTCCGTGGTGCAGTGATCAACGTCGTGTCTTCCTTGACGGACTCGGGTTCCAGTAAGAGCAGGATTTTTGATGACGCTGGTAGGTATGGGGTGTTTGTGTTATCTAAAAATTCCCACCCATCCGATCCTACAACAAGTTGTAGTGGGAGCGACTAGTTAACCACCGGTTCTATCTTATTCGTATTCTTACTATCCCTACTTTGATTGAACTGAAGAGAGATCGAGCAACAGAGCAACAAACAGTTCTTGCAGAAAAAATATATGCTCACCTTTTATAGCAGAACTAGCGAGTAGTTTTCATAGTTTTATGGTAATCGTATGACCGGTATAGGAACGCATACGGGACAAACAAACATTCATATCTAAATACATTTGACAAAGATTCGATTAGTATACTGAATTTCAAGATGATAGGGGTAAGGTGATTTGATTTCATGAGGAACACGGAGAAATAAACCAGGCGAACTCGTAGTACGTAAGAAGACTTGAGATTAGAGACTCCAATTACTCGACATCTCAACTACTCGAGCATCGAGTAGTAAAATTTCAAAATACTCGAGTACTCGAGTATACTCGAGTAGTTTCAGATGTACCAAAATATATATTTTTAATTCGAATTTGTGTATTTTTATAAATGACCAATAATTAAAAAAACTTATTGAATATTACTAATACACTTATTTCCATTTATGCAACATATATTTCAACAATAATAGAGAATTAAACGACTAAAATTTTAAATTGGTTTGATGTTTTTTTTATAATTCTCGCAGTAGAAGAAACTTTCGACGATTATTACTAAAACGAGTATTACTCGAGTAATTTTCAAAATACTCGAGTATCGAGTACTTGGAAAATGGACGAGTATACTCGAGTATCGAGTACTCGATACTCGAATTGGAGTCTCTACTTGAGATGATACAATTGGTTAGGTAGGAAGAAGTGGATGCTTCCAAAGGCGAAACACTGACTGTCTCTGCTTCTTGTACTTGACGGAACTAGTATATCATGGGAAGAAGTGATTGGTGACAAGGAATCAAGGGAGCAACAAACAGTTCTTGCAGAAAACATATGCGAGAAGCATGGATTTTCCAAATTTCGACGGCATGCATGGCATCCGCCGCATTACAACTCAACATTGATTTATGAAAACGATATAGGAACGCATACGAGAAAAACAAACATTCATTTGTATATACACTTTTAATTTAAAAAAAAATCTTTTGGAAAAAATGTATATCTGCTAAAAGTAAAACATTTCTTAGCAAAAGGAGCTGCCTTAACGAACAGGTGAGACTGGGATAGAATATAGGCAACGACAGATGTTTTCAATTGAAAAAGATATCTTGGACATGGGTGTATGTCATTTTTTGTTGATTTTTTCTCAACTGATTCATACAATTTGTCATCAACTTTTTCTAGTTAATTTGGCGCACTGGCATTTACTGTAAAAACAAATATTTATGACTTAAATTGTTGAATTCTTAAAAAAACAGTAGGAAATAAGTAGTTACTCTATTGTTACTAAGAAAAGTTGCTTTACAACGTGAATATGGTGTCGTAAAATATTCATACCTAATTGCCTACGTAATACAACACTTTGGAGGCTTTATGTTTATGCAATCGAATCCTTCCTTTTCATCCAACGAGGCAAACAATCGCGCTTTTACCCACCCATACATACGACCGGTAATGACATCACGATGAATCATCCCCTACATATTCAAAACAAAAACACAATGAGGGCTAATGATAATTGATTATGTCACTACAAACACACAGGTACGAGAAAGCAAACAAAGCGATACGTTTCCGAAACAAGGTTCTGAAAATATTTATCTAACTAAGAATTTTTATCATCATCTCGAAAAAAAAATAAGATAAAAATCAAGACGATCAGACAGACAGATCGATTTTAGTATTAGGGAGTACAAAACAAGATTCAACTATTTTTCCGTACTACGGACAGCCAAAAATTCATAAGACTGGCACTCCGTTATTATTGCGAACATCTGAATTGAAAGTCCATGTTATAGAAGTGTTTTAAAATCCAAAGAATAGGGAAAAACTCTTGTAAAAATAGTTGAATCTTTTTTTGTACTCCCTAATACTCTGTCACCAGCCGCCACTGGTTAGGTTAGGTAAAGCTAGAAATTCGTTTCGATTCGAACATCAAGATTCGTTAACATTGAAAAAATATGCTTAAAATAAGTAATTTGGAACATTTATACTTGCTAATTGTTACAAGTGAATTTGAATCAATCGAAACTTCAAACGATCATATCTCAAGACATTGTCAAGAGCAGTTAGAACCTTTTCAAAATAAGATATCGATATGAAAGATGTTAACACACATTCTTCTGGTCATTATAAAAAAATGAATTGATCAAAATTTCCATGACAATGGGAACATGTATTTCTTTTTATATTTTTGTATGTATCACTGTAGAAAGAGTGTGTTGTGTATTTATGTTAAAGAAAGTGAGTGTAGAACAAATTTCGTTACAGGTGGAAGCAATGTAACCATTATTATGATTTTGTTTTTATATACTACCTCAATATTATTTTTTGTTTATTAGTAAAAAAATGTTTTATTAGCATACTAAAATTGAAATAAATCGTGAAGATAATAATTTTTGAGTGTTTTTAGACTATTATTCAGGGGATGTGTAGCAGGGCCGCCGAAGGTTTGGACTGTTAAAAAGGTAAATTTCTCCCGTGTTTAATGTACGTATATTAATGACAATCTATCTCATTTAATTGTCTGAGCAAGCTAATGACGACATTATGTTATCAGGCGCACAGAAAGCATGTGGGATGATGTCTTTTAAAGACAGTGATCGGATATATTGGCATGTGGTATATTTAAGTTGTGATGCATCATTCATCGAGTGTTCTGTAATTGGCTCTCATATGCGGCCACCAGAGGATTTGGCTGCGGCCACCAGCAGCGTCCTAGTAAATATTGTTATTTAAAAAATGTGGTTATCAAGTATATTTAAAAATATCAAAATTCAAAATAACTTTAATTATTCCACGTATTTTGACACGTGTTTCGCCTTTTTCAGAGGTATCTTCAGACTTACTATCGCAAAGTTTGCTTAAGTAATGAAGCACGATTGATTCTAATACAGTGGAACCCCGATCTTACGTTCTCGCATTATACATTTTCCCGCGTGGTGCGTTCATTTTCTATAGTCCCGGCATTTAGTTCATATATAAAACTTTCCTGTATTAATCGTTTGTTTTATACGGTCCCTTGAAAAACGTAGAATCGGGATTTCACTGTATTTTAAAATGAAAAAAATTCAAAAGGGAGTTTGGGATTTTTCCTTTTTACGAGAAGCAAGGAGGGGGTCGATAGAATCAAAACAAAGCAAACAAATAATTATACTACTAAAGACGTTACGATTACAAAATATAAACTAATGAGATGCAATCAATCATGTAGGGCTGGGCTTAACCCTTAAATTGGAAATAATGTAAGCAGTGGCAAGACATTTTTAGGTCCATTTGACAACACCACTCGAAACAAAGATTTGGTGCGGCCACCAGACATTTCCGCAAGACCGCTTATGTTTACGATCCTGCCATAGTACAATTTTACGTGAGAACCACTGCTCTAAATTCTACAGTGGAAACCAGCGTGGCTTAAAAAAAATATTTCTCTTAGTAAATTATATTATTTTATACACCCTTTTTTGGGTACATGGTGCAGTGGTCAAAGCCGTTGGCTTCCGTGAAGGACTCTCACTTGTTAGAGTCTCAGTAGTAGCAATATATTTATCAATATCAATTCTGCTCGAGGGGACGTGTGTCTGTTATCTAAATATTCTTTCCCTCTCATCCGATCCTGTAATCGAGGCCTAGCGATAATGTCTAGCAAACAACTAGTCCCGTCGTAACCTTATACTTTATTTCCCCTTCTCTCACCGAAGTAAAGAGATGATGAGAAACTGAATCAACTAAGTAGTTCCTCTAGATAGTATATTTTGATACCTCCATTAAGAGGCGTTATGCTCTTCATTGGGAGCGGGAACGTGGATGCAAAAATATAAAATTTTATTTTCCGTGCAAAAGATAACGCCATTTTTTTTCTTTAAAAATTAAAGACTAATTATTTGCCAATAAAATATACCAGTAATAAAAAGGTTTTTAATAGCTGACTTTCATGTCCTTGAAGCAGTGCTTTATAGTCTTTGCACTATAAAATAGGGATACGGATAGCTAAATAGGTTGGTACACCCAGTGCTCGAAATTGAATATAATCATTTAAAATGACAGCCAATTAAATTTTGAATAAATAAGAAACCATCGCTGAATTTCCCGTTAAATTTTATTTTTAAACAGAAAGATTCAGCAATTCAATGAATTTATTACAAATGATTATCAAGACAAAATCAGAGCTGTGGAGTTTGGAGTCGTGGAGTTTCGGTTTTTGGCCGCAGTTGGAGTCGAAATCGAGGCGGTTGTTTTGGCCGGAAATTTTGAAAAACTTGAACTTTTTATGTGTACTTATAACGTGTAAAATTTGGCCATTGGCCAGATTGCTCAGTTGATACATAATTTTATACACATAAATAGGAAAGGTGAGCAAAAAACGTGACAAATTTAAACATTTTTTTGGTCGGAGTTGGAGTCATGTTTTTGGTCAATGCTGGAGTTTGAGTCATGCTTTTTCCAATGTTTGAGTCGGAATCAGATTTGTGTTATTTAAACCACTCTATTGCTCTGCTTAAAATATCAAGTCAGTTCAAGGTCATTCGTGCACTCGATGTGCCTGAATATACCATAAGTCGAAACCAAGCAATAAATACAGATAAAATAATTGTTTCATACAGTTCCACATTGCCATACGTATTCACGTATGTGATTGAATATAATTCATTTAAATAGATGTTTATTCCATTTCAAAATTTATTTACATCCACTTCGAGCTCTAGGTAAACCCATATGAAATAACGTATCATTCATTCACAAGCAATAACTCACATCTTGCCATTAACATGGTAGCTGGCATGTTTGCCTGATGCTCATACATACATTTAAACAATAAAATCAATGATTTGTTATCTATAAATTCATTTCTGTACAGCAAGCACACAATGGGTAGAAATGTGATTAAATTTACGAATATTTAATCAAAGTACCATTTGAAATGAAAGTAAAAACAAGTCTTATCTTACTTTTAAGATGTTCGCTGTCAATGGTTGGAGGAACGGCATTATATAAAAAAAATGTGTTTTTATACTTTAATATACGTACGTGGTCTTTTCTTAGCTTGCGATGAGGGATACTGGTACGGTAAGAAAAATAATAATGTATTTTAATTCTACAGAAATTATTTTATATATTTGTTGATAGCTATTTCGGCTTATGCCCTCGTCAGAACTATGTTTTAAACATGCATTAGATCAAGTATATGAACCTTTTATACAGGGTACCCAATACAACTTCTTCTCTGTTCCATCATCTTAATTTTAAATGGTAGGTTATAATAAGTTATTGAATGTGACAAATTGATTTGGTGTATTCATGAAGTGAAAGCTAATCTGGGTTTTTACTAAGTGGGAATAAACGTAAAATTAGTATTGTATCAAGATGATTTATTTAAAATTGCATTAATTTTTATTAACGGGTTAAGAAGATCTAATGCACGTTTAAAACATAGTTCTGACGAGGGCGTAAGCCGAAATAACTATCAACAAATATATAAAATAATTTATGTAGAATTAAAATGCATTGTTATTTTTCTTACCGTATTATAATGGAGTTCTACCAAGTAAATGCCTACTCAATCAATAAAGGGATACTGGTCCTGATTTTGTGTTTTATTTATTTAAATATAATGTCTTTCCACCAAGAATTGACAGTTAACACTTTAGCGCAGTGATGCACAACCTGCTTCCTGCAATAACATTTCATGCGGCCCAATATGACAAATATCAAACAACTTTTTCTTTAGAACTTTTCACGGACGATGGAAAAACAATACAAAATAATACAATTTTAAATACAATAAAAATATCGATAGCTTAATCAATTTTTCCCACGTGGCCTTCGAACTATCTGAGAGTTTTTTATCTGACCATTCTTCTAAAAAGGTTGTGCATCACTGCTTTAAAGCGTTGTATATGAACGAAAGAATACAAGCGAATTAATCTTTTTAGCTGACGAAAGTTTCTCGTTGGCATATGAACTCACCGTGGAGTATTTTAACCGATTTTTTCTTTCGCGAGGACTGTTTGATATTCAGATGCTTTTCAATGTCAGTCAGTTCAAGTATATTCGTGCCTGAAGATGTCGAAAGGTGAAACCCAGTTCTTTAGCGACAAAACTCATAGAAAAGTACAAAAGTCAAACGATTCAAATTTCGTACTTATAATTGTACATTACCATTGTCTTAAAATGAACTGTTACGGGGTAGTTTAATTAATATTAAAATTTGAATATTCCTTTAACACATCAATTATTATCCTCCTTATTCCATAATATTATTTATGTCATGATTTATATGCCTATCTTTATTTTAGCGCGCAAACACAATCTCTTTGTCGGTAAATGTGTAGAGAAAAATTGTATATTACGGCTTGAATATATTTTTACAGGCAAATTTTTGGCTATTTGGCTACCGTGTCGGACCGCTCGGGTTCGATTCCCGGTACGAGCAGATTTTTTCAGTCGATAAATCGATTCTTTTCAGAGGCGATGGGGTTTGTGTTGTTAAAAATCCCTTCCGCATAGTGACAGCGATTAGCTAACCACTAGTCCTTGTATTATTTCCATCCCTACTCTCTTCGAAAAAGAGAGGTTGAGCAACTGAGTAACAAGCAGATCACGTAGAAAAACATACATATGTTAAGATACACTCCGTGAGGAGTCCATATGTTTCAAATTGGGAGCGGACATTGTAGTAAAAAATAAAAAAATTACACACTTACTATCTGTTTGCAGTCATTTTGAATGATTACCAACAGACGGAATTCCCACTAAGCATGCATACAAACTAGAGGCCTGCACGGGCTCAGGTAAGCCCGCGGGCCCGAGGCTGACCCGGCCCGTGGACCGGATCGGGTCGGGTAACGAAGGCTTAAAAGTTCAGGCCCGAGTCGGGCTCGGGCCCACACGGGTACACATAAAACAAAACATAAATCCGATTATTCTGGATGTATACGCCATTATTGTATATCTTTATTACGTACATATTATAATTTGTTTAGTTGATATTACATTATTTAAATGTTGATTAAAATTTTGTTGAAATGTGGAAAAAACTATCGGGCTCGGGTCGGGCTGGATCGGAGATTTTCGGGTTTGGCCCGTATAGAACTTTTTAAATTTCGGCCTGTGCAGACCTCTTATACAAACATAACAAACAAAATTATAATATGACTGTATTAGGAGCACATAAGTAGTTATAGAAGCCCTGTACTATAAAGTGCTGTGTATGTTATGTTATCATGCATTCGCATACCGAATAGAATGTATGTTTGCCTGATACTTGGTTCGAACAATTTAGTAAGAAGAGAAAATCAATTCTTCCGCCATTTTCAAAGCAACGGAACAAAGGATTAATTCTTTATTCAGAACACGTCTCTTGATAAGCCCCATTTCAATTACAGGATATTCCTTGAAAGTTTCTCGCCACAGACAATCGACCCGAGAAATCAACCATAAGCAATAGAATATCAATATAAATGTTTGCGTTTCATTTTATCTTCACAAAGAAACGCTTGGCACAATAGAATTTGTATTTAAGAAACGTAATAAAAAAAAAAAACAGTTTTTGGAAAAGATTTCAGCTGTTATACACGTGCCGATAGAGTGAACTCGGCCGAATACAAAACAACCTGAATGCGACGTACAGTACTCGGCCGAGTGAAATGATCGAGCGAGTGAATATAGTAATATGTAATAGAAACCAAATCTATTTCTTCGACCGTGTTGTTACCCCCACTACCTATGGCAAGCACTTGCTCACGTACTCGGTGTATCTGATCAGGCGTTAGACGAGTTGTAGTGTCACGTAGGGAATTTATTTACATCACTGATTCTCAGCGACTCATCTTTATCATCGTAGGAATAATTTTATTTACATTATTCCTTGATTTTTTCTCATTTTCCGACGACCAGTCATATCGGAACGATATTGAATTCCTTTTAACAATAAACTGATGCTTACTCGGTATATATTGCTGCTCGGCCGCGCAGTCGTTTGGCTTAAATGAGACTCCAACTGTCAATTCTTGGTGAGGAATCATTATATTTATATAAATACAATATAATTTAAGTATTTATCCCACATTTATTAAAATAATATTGTAATATATGTATGTCTATAAAGAAGGTTCATGGTTATGAAACTAGTTTTAATTCTCGCTGAAAATACTGATGGGTTTGAGTAAGTGTATACTGTTAATGAAACGTGGGTATATTTAAGATAGTTGTGAGTAAAATTTGGACAGTAAATTGAAAGAATTGTTAAATCTCACTACTTTGAAAGAAAGTTCACATGAAATGCGGTAAGGAAAACTAAAACATCAAATGTTTGAAGTCTTTGAGGGGTTTTCATTAGTAATTGGGCAATGAGGTATTGCTACTTAAATTATATAATCTCTCTAGGTTTCTAGATAGATTTAATCATAACTATGTATAAGAACTGCAAGTGTATACAGATGTACATTAAATATTAACCGGTTGTATGCCAGAAATGTACAAATACGGTATATAATTCCGTTAGCGCAGTGCCGGTCATAGAAAATACGAGTAAATTTACAGTCCACTTTACACCCACTAATACAAGGTCGACGATTTTAAAAATTAAAACATTTTATAAACATGGCGACATCTCTTAGAATCACATTTCTCTACTTACAGTTGACATATGTTGTATTACCATCAATGTTATATCGATTTTTAAAAAAGCTTTCGTGAAAGAGAATTCCATCGCTATTTTTTTAAAGAAAGTTAAGGCTACCCACCGGTATATAATAGGTTAATATTAGAATTATATCTTAAAGCACCTATCCACTAGACTTTTTTTTAAAAATCAGATATCATGTTATGCCCAAATACCACCGATATATGTATAAACTGTGTATTTTATAACATACAACACATTAATTTAACTGTATTTTTCAATCATCAGATTGTGACTCTTATGAAACGTAAAATGAAGATAACTTTCCTTCAATCATCACTATAAGTTGATTGATTGAGTAGGCATTTACTTGGTAGAACTCCATTATAATACGGTAGGAAAATAACAATGTATTTCAGTTCTACATAAATTATTTTATATATTTGGTGATAGCTATTTCGGCTTACGCCTTCGTCAGAACTAGCTAGAATTAGTTCTGACGAAGGCGTAAGCCGAAATAGCTATCAACAAATATATAAAATAATTTATGTAGATCTAAAATACATTTCTATTTTTCTTACCGTATAATATTCCTATTTATGTGTATTCAATTAACTATCAACCCTGTCAATGCGGCCAAAAGCCAAATTTGACATATTAAATGCAAAAATAAAAAGTTCAAACTTTTCAAAATTTCTGACTCCGAGTACGACTCCGACTCCGACTCCGGCCAAAAAGCTCCGACTCCTAGACTCCGACTCCACAGCCCTGTTCCTGAGACAACAAACTGGTGTTTTTCTTTTAGATTTAATTAATCGTAATTATTGACTCCATTAGCAGAGTAAATACTTTTCGTAATTCCGCCCTCTCTTGTTGAATGTACTAGTTAGAATTAGTTCT